>OY757931.1:57686204-57698704 GCA_963585895.1 Sepioteuthis lessoniana | reverse complement strand
TTAAACTTGATATGGCAACCGGTCTAGGAGAAGAAAATTTCTGAGTTAAACATGTTAAAAACCGGTTAAAAACTGACTTTGTGTCCCATCCAACTCGTATGAAAGGGTTAGTAAATACATGTATATTGGACATTTGAAATATGTGGCCCAATTTCTACTGGGAAAATTACTGATATGATATTGCTCATTTGTTATAGAAAAATATAACTTCGTAGTGTCATATACGTTGGAACATGATGTTATCACGTTCATTGCAAACAGACACACAAGAATACATGGGGTAAATATGTCTATATATATGCATTCGAAAAAGCATATATACATTAAAGAACCTCAGCTGGAACACGAACACAGTTTACCAAAGTGCATTTTTTATTATTCCATTGATCTTTCTGCTATTTTGCACAACCAAACAATTCTAGCTTCAATAAAAGCTTAAAAAGGCATTTAAAAAACTTTATACGCAGGTTCTTCCAAACAGCGGTCGTGTCGATACAGCTCTATGGATGCACTACATGAACGCTAATAAAACGGCCGGAGAAAAAGCTAGACGGCAATTACACAAGAATGTTACGAGCAATACTGAACAAGTCCTGGAGGCAACACCCCACAAAACACCAACTATACGGCCACCTACCTCCCATCACGAAAATTATCCAAGTTAGACGAACCAGAGAAGCAGGGACGAGCTTATAAGTGATGTACTCCTATGGACCCCCACATATGGCCGAGCAAAAGCAGAACGACCAGCTTGAACATACATATAGCAGCTATGTGAGGATACGGGATGTAGCCCTGAAGACCTGCCAGAGGCGATGAACGATAGGGAGAAGTGGCGAGAGAGGGTCGGGGATATCCGTGCTGGCGGCACGACATGATGACGATATATATATATATATATATATATATATATATAGAGAGAGAGAGAGAGAGAGAGTTTCACAAGAACCAGGTTCACGGTACTGGACAAAACTAAGTTGTACGCATGGAAAATCAGCAGTTGCCTATGCTGCAGGTTTTCCCTTCACTTGACTTATGTTGGTCCAGAGAGACTAAGTGCTCTAAAAGTTGGCATCAGTGTCGCTAGTAAGCCGAGTCTGGTGAAAGAAGAGATGGATTCATGCCTTTCGCCAGAGCATTAGCGCGAAATGAAACGCAGTGGAACCAAAACGAATGATATCAGGTACCAAAACGAATGATATTAGGTATTATTCATTACCAAACTCTACAGCAGTAACACTGTCATTAAAAATATAAATATGTATCAGTCAAAAGAATAAAATAGAATTTGTTTGAAAATTTTTCTTTGAATATAGAATGAAATAAACTTTCAGTGTAGGAGTGTACGAATTTTTTAAACAGTCACATAAGCGCATTTTAGATACAGATTTTCTTCAATACTGTAGAGCATGATAATAAATAAGAAGGAAATAACCTAATAAGTAATTGATACTCACCAAAAAGTGAGCAGACAGATGCTACTCTTGCCATTGACATTCCACAGAGTAACTCTACATAATTGGATTTTCTTCGTTGAATGAAAGTTTTAATCATAATCCTTTTCTTTTCCAAAAAATCTTATTAGGGTCATCAGGAGAGAATGTGCACCGTTTCGGGACCTTCCTCTCAACGGTTTTATTTACACAGTAGCCGCCCTCACTGAATATAAATGTATATGTACCTTATAAAATTCGTTTTGATGGTCTAATGTTCAAATAGAAATAATGAAATCGTAATATCTTTAGTTTTGTAAAAAATAAACTTTTTCAGTGAAAATTGTTAGTGGTGTACTTATTTATCGGTGATTCTGTACATATAAACACACACACGAATATATATGCACAAATATCCACACGAATATATATATATATATATATATATATACACACACACACACACACACACATGTATGCATATGGACACAAAACACACACAAATATGCATATGAAAATAAACACAGAAAAGCATACAAAACACTCACACACATATATATACACATACACGTTTGTGTGCATGCAGATAGACACACAAACGAATATTTATACAAACATATAAATACACACCCACGAATATATATGTATGTAAAATTCACGAATATATATATGTATATGTATGTGTGTGTGTGCGCGCATGCATAAAAACGCAGACTTGAATACACATATTTGCACACATAAACATGTATCGTACACACACACACATATATACACGTATAATTAAAAACGTATATATATATATATATATATATATACAAACACACAAAGTCTGTCTAGACAGAAATGAGATTACGTTAAAAAGTTGTTATCAACTTAATTATTTATCTATTTTATCTCTTTAATAGTTCCCTAGGGAAACCACACACCGACGAATACGTTGTTCCCACAGTTGGAAACAGTGCTGGAAGTCATCAACTGACACTGTCTTTAATTGGTTCATCACGATGTGTTGTAAGTTAACAGTTCTCAAACTAGACTTTGGTAGGGAAACAGAAAATGATCCCAAGAATTCAGATCCGAGGGGTAAAAAGGTTGTGTTTCAACAAGAGTATTTTTTAGCGATCAAATCTTGCTCACAGTGAGTGAGGCGCGAAATTTTTGCATGTCTGGACCGCAGATCAAAACGTCATGAATAGTGATCTCCCTAAAACCTGCATTTCTAGTACAGAATTTGATCTTCACAAGTCTGTGTAAACTAGTTAAGTATTTCTGGCGCTTGGTTCGGAAAATTGACCCCAAATCTGTTCCCAAGTAGCAGTTCGATATTCTTGCATTTCATTTTTGTGATCCACTTAACCAAAAAGAAGATTACTCGACTGAGCGTGAATTCTGAAAAAAACCCAAATGTGTAGTGAAAGTTTTTAGACGCATCCAACATCAACATTGATAAGCTGATTGTTAATTAGGGTTGCCACCCGGAAAAAATTAAAACAGACTTACATATATATTTAATAATTAAAAAAACTTAACTAAAATAATGTAAAGGCCAGAAATATGGTGCTAGCATGTCAACCATTATATATATATATATATATATATATATATATGATGCAATGGGCTATATCTATAAAGAATGCTCAATATTGGAGATAGAACACATGCAGATTCAAGTTAGCAGAGCGTAGACACAGCGTAAACAGCGTTTATTGACAGTCAGTTTCACACTTATATATATATATATTTATATATATATATATATATATATATATATATAGAGAGAGAGAGAGAGACGAACACACACACAAATCTCTGAATGTACACATGTCGGCATTAAACACACACATATATATATATATATATATAAACGCGCAAACATGTATGTATAAACATACATGACGAATATATATATATATATATATATATATATATAGAGAGAGAGAGAGAGAGTGTGTGTGTGTGTGTGTGTGTGTGTGTGTGTGTCTGTGTGTGTTTATAAATGTAAATTGGATATACTTGATAATGGAAATAAATTTTATATTGATGGGTACAGACTTCGATCTACTGAAATTCGAGAATTTCCTTTCTGGATAAGAAGTTTCAACGACTTAGTTTGAATTCGTCGAAATTCTTTGGCTTCAATTCACTGTTTAACAAGTGAGCAATTCCTCCGAATGCCAAGCAAGTCAGAGGTAGGCGCAATCCAATTCAAAATTGCAATATCGCACTGACAGACCAGCCAGTTTCCGTGGAAATGAAGTGAGTTTTATTCACCAGAATGTAAAATGAAAAATATTAGCAAATTTTTAAAAATTGTAATCTGAGATTAGATCAGTGCAATTAGATTCTTTTATTACGTCAATGCGAAGGTGTTTTACTCAGACCATATATGATGTTTGGTAAGAAATTTGAATCTGAAAAGGAAGATTATATATATATATATATATATATATTGAGAGAAAGAAAGACAGACAGAGATAGAGACAGCAAGATAGTATAAGGCAGAGTAACACAGAGAGAGACAGAAGAAGAAAAGACAGACAGAGATATAAGTAGCAAGAGAACATGAGATAGAGGAAGTGAGAGAGAAGAAGAGAGAAAGAGACAGAGATAGAGACAGCAAGATAGTATAAGGCAGAGTAACACAGAGAGAGACAGAAGAAGAAAAGACAGACAGAGATATAAGTAGCAAGAGAACATGAGATAGAGGAAGTGAGAGAGAAGAAGAGAAAAAGAGACAGAGATAGAGACAGCAAGATAGTATAAGGCAGAGTAACAGAGAGAGAGACAGAAGAAGAAAAGACAGACAGAGATATAAGTAGCAAGAGAACATGAGATAGAGGAAGTGAGAGAGAAGAAGAGAGAAAGAGACAGAGATAGAGACAGCAAGATAGTATAAGGCAGAGTAACAGGGAGAGAGACAGAAGAAGAAAAGACAGACAGAGATATAAGTAGCAAGAGAACATGAGATAGAGGAAGTGAGAGAGAAGAAGAGAGAAAGAGACAGAGATAGAGACAGCAAGATAGTATAAGGCAGAGTAACACAGAGAGAGACAGAAGAAGAAAAGACAGACAGAGATATAAGTAGCAAGAGAACATGAGATAGAGGAAGTGAGAGAGAAGAAGAGAAAAAGAGACAGAGATAGAGACAGCAAGATAGTATAAGGCAGAGTAACAGAGAGAGAGACAGAAGAAGAAAAGACAGACAGAGATATAAGTAGCAAGAGAACATGAGATAGAGGAAGTGAGAGAGAAGAAGAGAGAAAGAGACAGAGATAGAGACAGCAAGATAGTATAAGGCAGAGTAACAGGGAGAGAGACAGAAGAAGAAAAGACAGACAGAGATATAAGTAGCAAGAGAACATGAGATAGAGGAAGTGAGAGAGAAGAAGAGAGAAAGAGACAGAGATAGAGACAGCAAGATAGTATAAGGCAGAGTAACAGAGAGAGAGACAGAAGAAGAAAAGACAGACAGAGATATAAGTAGCAAGAGAACATGAGATAGAGGAAGTGAGAGAGAAGAAGAGAGAAAGAGACAGAGATAGAGACAGCAAGATAGTATAAGGCAGAGTAACAGAGAGAGAGACAGAAGAAGAAAAGACAGACAGAGATATAAGTAGCAAGAGAACATGAGATAGAGGAAGTGAGAGAGAAGAAGAGAGAAAGAGATAGAGACAGCAAGATAGTATAAGGCAGAGTAACACAGAGAGAGACAGAAGAAGAAAAGACAGACAGAGATATAAGTAGCAAGAGAACATGAGATAGAGGAAGTGAGAGAGAAGAAGAGAGAAAGAGACAGAGATAGAGACAGCAAGATAGTATAAGGCAGAGTAACAGAGAGAGAGACAGAAGAAGAAAAGACAGACAGAGATATAAGTAGCAAGAGAACATGAGATAGAGGAAGTGAGAGAGAAGAAGAGAGAAAGAGACAGAGATAGAGACAGCAAGATAGTATAAGGCAGAGTAACAGGGAGAGAGACAGAAGAAGAAAAGACAGACAGAGATATAAGTAGCAAGAGAACATGAGATAGAGGAAGTGAGAGAGAAGAAGAGAGAAAGAGACAGAGATAGAGACAGCAAGATAGTATAAGGCAGAGTAACACAGAGAGAGACAGAAGAAGAAAAGACAGACAGAGATATAAGTAGCAAGAGAACATGAGATAGAGGAAGTGAGAGAGAAGAAGAGAGAAAGAGACAGAGATAGAGACAGCAAGATAGTATAAGGCAGAGTAACACAGAGAGAGACAGAAGAAGAAAAGACAGACAGAGATATAAGTAGCAAGAGAACATGAGATAGAGGAAGTGAGAGAGAAGAAGAGAAAAAGAGACAGAGATAGAGACAGCAAGATAGTATAAGGCAGAGTAACAGAGAGAGAGACAGAAGAAGAAAAGACAGACAGAGATATAAGTAGCAAGAGAACATGAGATAGAGGAAGTGAGAGAGAAGAAGAGAGAAAGAGACAGAGATAGAGACAGCAAGATAGTATAAGGCAGAGTAACAGGGAGAGAGACAGAAGAAGAAAAGACAGACAGAGATATAAGTAGCAAGAGAACATGAGATAGAGGAAGTGAGAGAGAAGAAGAGAGAAAGAGACAGAGATAGAGACAGCAAGATAGTATAAGGCAGAGTAACAGAGAGAGAGAGACAGAAGAAGAAAAGACAGACAGAGATATAAGTAGCAAGAGAACATGAGATAGAGGAAGTGAGAGAGAAGAAGAGAGAAAGAGACAGAGATAGAGACAGCAAGATAGTATAAGGCAGAGTACCAGAGAGAGAGACAGAAGAAGAAAAGACAGACAGAGATATAAGTAGCAAGAGAACATGAGATAGAGGAAGTGAGAGAGAAGAAGAGAGAAAGAGACAGAGATAGAGACAGCAAGATAGTATAAGGCAGAGTAACAGAGAGAGAGACAGAAGAAGAAAAGACAGACAGAGATATAAGTAGCAAGAGAACATGAGATAGAGGAAGTGAGAGAGAAGAAGAGAGAAAGAGACAGAGATAGAGACAGCAAGATAGTATAAGGCAGAGTAACACAGAGAGAGACAGAAGAAGAAAAGACAGACAGAGATATAAGTAGCAAGAGAACATGAGATAGAGGAAGTGAGAGAGAAGAAGAGAGAAAGAGACAGAGATAGAGACAGCAAGATAGTATAAGGCAGAGTAACAGGGAGAGAGACAGAAGAAGAAAAGACAGACAGAGATATAAGTAGCAAGAGAACATGAGATAGAGGAAGTGAGAGAGAAGAAGAGAGAAAGAGACAGAGATAGAGACAGCAAGATAGTATAAGGCAGAGTAACAGGGAGAGAGACAGAAGAAGAAAAGACAGACAGAGATATAAGTAGCAAGAGAACATGAGATAGAGGAAGTGAGAGAGAAGAAGAGAGAAAGAGACAGAGATAGAGACAGCAAGATAGTATAAGGCAGAGTAACACAGAGAGAGACAGAAGAAGAAAAGACAGACAGAGATATAAGTAGCAAGAGAACATGAGATAGAGGAAGTGAGAGAGAAGAAGAGAAAAAGAGACAGAGATAGAGACAGCAAGATAGTATAAGGCAGAGTAACAGAGAGAGAGACAGAAGAAGAAAAGACAGACAGAGATATAAGTAGCAAGAGAACATGAGATAGAGGAAGTGAGAGAGAAGAAGAGAGAAAGAGACAGAGATAGAGACAGCAAGATAGTATAAGGCAGAGTAACACAGAGAGAGACAGAAGAAGAAAAGACAGACAGAGATATAAGTAGCAAGAGAACATGAGATAGAGGAAGTGAGAGAGAAGAAGAGAGAAAGAGACAGAGATAGAGACAGCAAGATAGTATAAGGCAGAGTAACAGAGAGAGAGACAGAAGAAGAAAAGACAGACAGAGATATAAGTAGCAAGAGAACATGAGATAGAGGAAGTGAGAGAGAAGAAGAGAGAAAGAGACAGAGATAGAGACAGCAAGATAGTATAAGGCAGAGTAACAGAGAGAGAGACAGAAGAAGAAAAGACAGACAGAGATATAAGTAGCAAGAGAACATGAGATAGAGGAAGTGAGAGAGAAGAAGAGAGAAAGAGACAGAGATAGAGACAGCAAGATAGTATAAGGCAGAGTAACACAGAGAGAGACAGAAGAAGAAAAGACAGACAGAGATATAAGTAGCAAGAGAACATGAGATAGAGGAAGTGAGAGAGAAGAAGAGAAAAAGAGACAGAGATAGAGACAGCAAGATAGTATAAGGCAGAGTAACAGAGAGAGAGACAGAAGAAGAAAAGACAGACAGAGATATAAGTAGCAAGAGAACATGAGATAGAGGAAGTGAGAGAGAAGAAGAGAGAAAGAGACAGAGATAGAGACAGCAAGATAGTATAAGGCAGAGTAACACAGAGAGAGACAGAAGAAGAAAAGACAGACAGAGATATAAGTAGCAAGAGAACATGAGATAGAGGAAGTGAGAGAGAAGAAGAGAGAAAGAGACAGAGATAGAGACAGCAAGATAGTATAAGGCAGAGTAACAGAGAGAGAGACAGAAGAAGAAAAGACAGACAGAGATATAAGTAGCAAGAGAACATGAGATAGAGGAAGTGAGAGAGAAGAAGAGAGAAAGAGACAGAGATAGAGACAGCAAGATAGTATAAGGCAGAGTAACACAGAGAGAGACAGAAGAAGAAAAGACAGACAGAGATATAAGTAGCAAGAGAACATGAGATAGAGGTAGTGAGAGAGAAGAAGAGGGACAGAGATAGAGACAGCAAGATAGTATAAGGCAGAGTACCAGAGAGAGAGACAGAAGAAGAAAAGACAGACAGAGGTAACAAGATAGTATGAGACAGAGGTAGTGGGAGAGACATAGAAAGGAAAGAATATGAGAAAGAGAGAGAGAGAAAAGACAGAGAGTATGAACGACAGAGGAAGGAAAACTCTGAATTCAAACCTGTTAAACTCCGCTTAAAAATTGACCTCGTGTCATATCCTTCCCGAGCGGAGGGTTGGGTAAATATGATGAACGACAGAGGATGAAAGAAAGTAAAATAAAGAAGCAAGAGAGTATGAGAGAGACAGAGAGACAGACCGACAGAGGTAGCAAAAGAGAATGAAAGAGACAGAGTTAGCAAGAGTGTACCAGGAAGAGACAGATGTAGCAAGAGAGTATGAGAGAGAAACAAAGTTAGCAAAAGAATATGAAAGAAACAGAGGGAGTATGAGAGAGCTAGTGGTAGAATAAAAAAGGGACAGAGCAAACAAGAAAATGAGACAGACAAAGGGATTGACATAAGAGACAGAGAGAGATAAAGGAAGCAAGACAGACAGAGTGACAGAAAGCTATAAAAAGACAGAATAAGCTACTGAGAGAAAGAACAGAAAGCAGAATACCAATAGTGGGAGACGGAAGCATGGTGAAAGAGAGAGGTAGGAAGGAAGCACACTTGAAGAGAAAAGGAGAGAAGAAAAATAAGAAAAAAAGAGAGAGTGAAATTGTAAAAGATGGAAAGTGTACAAGAGAGGTTTGTTTGGTTTCGTTTGGTTTTATGGTACATCAACCTTTGTAGGTTATTTAATGCCAACTCCATTTTATACAGATAAACCGTTCTATTTCAAACAATTCAGTATAGTTTTTGTTTACACACAGTTAAATTCCAAAACAGTTCTATTTCAAACAATTCAATTAAGCGTAAGTACATAGTTTAGTTTTCTTTGACTATCAGGTGCTACCACAGCGCGCCTGAGTGGACATAGGAGTGATGGCAATGAAGAGATATTCCCCAAGGCCCCAGCATTAAAGTAGCCTCACCATCAGATTGTTTAATGTCATATCCAGGACACTCGTTTGGGGAGGTGTCTTACCCTATTTACCAACCCCTCCGCTCGAGTAGGATATGACACAAGGTCAATTTTTAAGCGGAGTTTAACAGGTTTGAAGTCAGAGTTTTCCTTCTCCTAGACTAGTTGCCTCACCAAGGCTGAAGAACCTAGTCTGCCCTACTATTTACCCATAGCTGGAGGGAGAATAATTGGATTCATACCTTTCCCAAGGGTATTAGTGCTATGTGAAATGTAATCAGTCTCATCCAGGATTTGAACTCGTGTCGCCGTGTCCATTTCCTACGACGATAACCATTACACTACGGCCACCTCCGTGGGGAGGTGTCTTACCTCTCTGCAGAGATGAAGTCGGTGTATTCTGAAGCTCCAGCCCAGAGGGGGGATGTAAAGAGAAACAGAGAAAAAGATAGAGAGAGAAAGAATTTTTTTTTTTTACTCTGAAAGACTTGAAGAAAAACTATCACCCTTTTTACATTAGAAGAGATTTTTAGCCAATTCTTTATTTTTATACAGACATGCTTTTCGAGGCGTAGGGGAGGACTTATATTTCTGTTCATCAACTGATTTATATTCATCTGTTGTTTTATTACACTATTTTCAAGAGCTTCAGTTTATATATATATATATATATATATATATGAATACAAATACGTACACTTATATAAGTGTATATGCTTGTATTCTTGAGGCACACAGTCTCAAGATGAAAAGTCTCTTACTGTAAGAGCTATAAATGCCAATGTCATTTACCAAACGTTTAAGTAACAGAGCGTCTTTGTCAGTTTTAGTATAAAATTACTACAAGAATTGCATATCTAAACAGCAGAGAAGACAGCTGGCCATACTGCTAAACACGATCTTTTCAGATTTTTAGATTAAAAAAGTGCCTAGACTGATTTTAACTAAGCCGTGTAAAAGCAATGACAAAGACTGTTTGCATTAAGCAGAATTGATGAATAAATCTGGATACACAAATCCGACAATTCGATGTACTATAACCCTAAGACATCTCCCAACCCCGTCCCTCGACATATATCTCTCCTCTTCGGCAACAAGAGTTCAAGTCCTAGACAAGACTGTTTGCCTTTCACTTTGCACTAATGCCCTTATGAAAGGCATGGAAGCCATCTGTTTCCTCATCCAGCTACGGTTAAATAGTAGGGCAGACTAGGTTTTTTTTTAAAAAGATAACCAGTCTAGGAGAAAATTTGAATTTAACCTAGCTTTCATCATCATCATCATATCGTGCTGGCAGCACGGATATCCCTGACCCTCTCTCGCCACTCCTCCCTATCGTTCATCGCCCTAGGTAGGTCTTCAGGACAACAACCTGTATCCTCACATAGCTGCTGAATGTACGTTCGTGCTGGTCGTCCTGCTTTTGCGCGGCCGTGTGTGGGGATCCATAAGAGTACATCTCTTATGAGTTCATCTCCGCTTCTCCAGCAATGTCCTGCATGTCTGGCTCGCCTAACTTGAATAGATTTCGTGATAGGGGGCAGGTGTCCGTACAGTTGGTGTCTTGTGGGGTGTTGCTGCCAGGACTTGTTCAGGATTGCACGCAGCATTCTTGTGTAATTGCCATCTAGTTTCTTCTCCAGCCGTTTTGCTAGCGTCCATGTAGTGCATCCATATAGCAGTATCGATGTGACCGCTGCCTGGAAGAAACTGCGTTTCATTTTATCGGTTAGGTCTGATTTCCATATAGTCGATAGCCTATTGATAGCTGTCCATGCTTTCGTTAACCTCGTTTCGATGTCCTTTTCGGTTGATTCGACGCTGCTTCCTAGGTACGTGAATTTGTCTACTAGTTTAAGAGGGGTTCCTTCTAGAGTGGAGATGTCTCCTGTTTGGTTATAGCACATATATTCCGTTTTGTGTGCATTAACATGTAGGCCTATGCTTGCTGCTGCTCGTTCCAGGCTATGCAGAAGTGTTTCGGCTTGGTCAGGTGTATTTGCCAGTATCGCTATGTCATCGGCGTAGTCGGCGTCGGTAATTGTTGTTGCGGGATATCTTCTGCTTCTTTTCTTCGTCAGTTCGAAGCCATTCTCTTTGATTTTGTCAATCGATGTTCTAAGTACGTAGTCTAGACAAATGATAAAGAGATACGGAGCCAGCGTGTCCCCTTGTAGTACTCCTGCTACAATGTCGAAGTATTCTGTGTCTCCATCTGGTGATCGTACTTTTACTTTAGTGTTTCTATAGAGAATCGTTATTGCCGCTACGGTTTCTTTAGGTATGCCGTACGCTAGTAGGATTTGTTCCATCTTTCCTCTGTGAATGGAGTCGAAAGCCTTGGTAAAGTCGACAAATATTAATGTCGCTTGTAGGTTCTTTGCCCGTACACCCTCAAGGATTCTGCGGATGGTTAGTATTTGTGAGGTCGTAGATCTATTTCTTCGGAAGCCATTTTGGTTTTTTCTAAGTATGTTGTCGATTTTGGGTTCTATGCGGTTTCGTAGTAGGGCATTGTAGATTTTGGCAGCTATGGATGTAAGTGTTATGCCTCGGTAGTTTTTGGCTAATCCGAGGTCTCCCTTTTTAGGGAAGGGGAGTATGCATCCCTTCGTCCATCTATCTATCGGATTTTGATTGTATACTGCGTTGCAGTGTCGGAGCAGTATGTCGTCGAATTGTCTGGTCTTCCATACTTCCGGGGGAATTTCGTCCAGTCCTGCAGCTTTCCTATTTTTAATTTTTCTGAGAACCGAGTCGAGTTCTCCTTGTGTGAACGGTCCAAGTTTAATGTCTAATTGTTTGCTAATTATTCTGGTGATTGGTTCATGCGTTATTTTTGGTGGGTTTCCAAGTAAGTTTTCGAAGTGCTGTTTCCACAGTTTTATTCTTTCTTGTTGGTTTGCTGCTTTAAGTTTTGCTTTGGTTGTGTTCTTTCTTCTGCTCACTTCGTTTATTGTTTGCCAGGCAATTCTAGATTGTCTATCTTCTACCGAGTCTCTGATCTTATCTATCTGATTTTGAATGTATTCTGTCTGTTCCTTTATATATATGCCTGCTAATTGATATTGTGCCGTTTTTAGTTTTAAGGCATTTGTGTTTGTTGGGTTTTTTCGATAGTTTTTGGAGGCTGTTTTCACTAGTGCACGTTTTTCTCTCACCGCTAAGGTTTCCCATGGGACTCTATATTTAGTTTTAATTTTTGTTGGAATGCATTTTGCTGCTGCCTCAAGGTGTGCATTGACAAAATTTTCGTATTCGTCGTTTGGTGTACTTTTTTCCGTCTTTTCTTGTAGTGTTTCGAATC
>OY757931.1:57656204-57683704 GCA_963585895.1 Sepioteuthis lessoniana | reverse complement strand
TATCAAATTATAAATATATATAGGCAGAATTTCTTCATTAATACAAATTTCGTTGAATATGATAGACATTTTCTGTCTACACATTTTCTTGTTGATCCTTTCATATTGCCGTATTGATTTTATAATATTCGGCGGACTACAAAGTTGTAATGTACATACAAAAGTTACATCACTTTTGTAATACATCCCCCACTGATGATGGCCCAAAGTCGGACAGAAAGTACTCGGGAAATAAACAATTATGGAAAATACATCAATCAATTCCGGTTAAATACTATAAAATCAATACGGCAATATGAAAGGATCAACAAGAAAATGTGTAGATAGAAAATGTCTATTATATTCAACGAAATTTGTATATATAGCCATCGAATTTTTTTTTTAAACTGGTGAATCTGTAATTGTCACACACAGGGCTTTCTGTGCTCATTTCATGTTACATCGGAATGATACTGTTTCCGATAGCGTTTTCAATCCATAGCAGTATCGATTACCTTTTGGGAAGAGCAAACGCACCGTGTGCACCGGCCTAAGCAAATTTGGTTTGGTTTTATGGCATATAAACCATTCTAGGCTATCTAATGTCAAATCCTCTCTCTCTTTCTCTCTCTCTATATATGATTTGGTCTGGTTTTATGGCACATCAACCATTGTAGGTTGTTTAATGCCAACTCCTCTCTCTCTCTACATATATATATATGTATATATACAAATATATATGGTATGTTTTGGCTTTATGGCATATCAACCATTGTAGGTTATTTAATGTCAAATCCACTTTATATATATACAATATATATGATTTGGTTTAGTTTTATGCCATATCAACTATAGTAGGCTATTTAATGGTAAATCCCCCTTCTCACTCAATATATACATATAATTTGTAAACACATTTTGTTGATAACATTTTAAATGGGGCTGAGCTAATTTTTTTCGGTGGTGGTGGTGGGGTTGCACGTGGTTAAATAGTTTCAAATATTGCTATGTAGCAGTAACAATTTAATATCAGTCATTTGTTTGCATACATTTAAATATGTATGTATGATATGTAAGAGATTAGTTCGTTTGTAATTTCCTTTTTAGATCAGTTATAACTAATTTGTTTGCACAGTAGTATTGTTATTATTTCTACACAGTTGGATGATTTCAATTATTGCTATCAAACACTTATTTGACTCATAGATAGGACCCTATCAGGTGCTACAACTCCAGGCCAGATAGAACCAGGGAGCGATGGCAGTGAAGGAGTACTCCGTATTCTCGAAAGCTCCAACATTACTGGAACCTCATTATCAAATAGTATTATATACAGGAAACTCGTTGGTGGGTGGTCTTACTCCTTTGCAGAGAGTAAGGCTGGACAAAGAAAATGCTGGAGGTTTACTCTCTGCAGTTGGCGTATTCGAAGCCTCACCAACAGGGTCATAACAAAATTAGGTACTTGAACTCCTTAGAAACCTAAAGTACTCCTTCACTGCAATCGCTCACTAGTCCAATCTGGCCTGGAGTGGTAGCACCTGATAGGGTCCTATCTAGGAGTCAAATAGAACTGTTTGATATTTAAACTGAGTGCAAACGAATGACTTATGAATTAAATTGTTAGAAATACAACTGTTTGATCATTGAACTGTGTGTAAACAAATGACTTGTGTTTAATTGAATTCTTAATGATACATAATAATACTTCGAACGATTTAACTGTGTTCAATCTTACATGAATTTATGCCACTAAGTAACTTTTACAAGAATATTTGGAGTTGGTTATATCTTTTTATCGAGCCCTCCACAGGATGCGACACAAGGTCAGTTTTTAAGTGAAATTCAACAGATTTGAATTCAGAGTTTTCCTTCTCCTAGATTGGTTGCCATACCAAGGTTAAAGAGTCCAGTCTGGTTTACTAATGACCCATAGCCAGTCGGGGTGGCGAAGAACAGTCAGATTCATACCTTTCTCAAGGTATGAGGGGTTGAATAAATAAACGAACAAATGCAAAATACCCAAGTAAAATTATTTAATAGCATAAATGTGGAATGTAAACAACCTCAGCAAGGATTTGAACTCAGATCGTCGTGCCCATTTCCAACGACAATAACTATGGCACCACAAGCTTCATATGTCGATGACAATTTTCTCACCTCATTTTGACAAGAACAAATTTTTTTTCTAGGTTTACGGATGTCCAATTTTTATTTTGTGGTTCCTGAAAATGTGAAAAATGTGTATGGCCCTTGGGTCAAGGAAGTTCTGCCACTCCTGTTTAGTATGCTGTCAGGAAAGGCTAGATTGTCATCAGAAAATAATGATAATAATAATAAAAACAGTTATTCATGTAACAATCCTAATACTGTCCTTGATGGCAAGTGCAATATTTTATTCTTTCTCTTTCACGTCTTAAGTAGACTTTTGTTCTTGACTAATAGTTTTCGAATAATTCATACTGAGAATAGTAATCTGCACAAGAAACTAAACTAGTGGTGAGATTACGTTTCTAAAACTCTGCAGAGAAAAGTCACACTTTTCTTGCCATTATTCTTATGTCCACTCAGCGCCAGAAAGGTAGTACTTTTTAAGGTCTCGTTAATAATTAAACAGATCTATTTAAGATAATGAAGTGGTTACCAAATTCCGCATAAAAACAGTATTCTGGCAATGATACTAAACTGCATTCGAAGATGAGGTTCCAGTTCTTGAGAGTTTCGATAGTGTGGGGTCGCCCATTCGTTGCAGTTAGTTTCTGGTTGGCTCGAAGATAGAGTATATGTAAGGGTTTCATCTATAGCTCAAATAGATCCGTTGACGATAATATTCTAAATTACTATGAACCTTACTATACTGGCTCTTAAAACATTGCTTGGATCCGTCGGCTGGGGCTGTAGAATACACCGGCTGCATCTCTGCAAAAGGGTAAGACACCCACCAACGAGTGTTCTGGATATGACATTGAACAATCTGATGGCGAATGCTGAGTACTCCTTCACTGCCATTGCTTCCAGGTTCACTCTGTTCCGGAGTGGTAGTACTTGATAGGATCCTATGTACGAGTCAAATAGAACTAAACCGTGTATTTACGCTAAACTGAATTGTTAGAAATAGATCTGCTTTTACATTTAACTGTGTGTAAACAAAAAAAAAACTATTTGAACAAATGACTGTGCGTAAACAAAAAATGATGTACTTATGCTGAATTGAATTGTTTGAAAATGAACTGTTATTACATTTAACTATGTATTTGTATTAGATATAAGTGAAGCCATTTAACTGAGTCAAAAAAATGAGCTCAGGTTCGTTTAAAAACATTAATCATATCTTTAACATATATGATGTATAAAAAGGATTTTGCATTAAATAACCTACAATGGTTGATATGCTATCAAACCAAACCTTTGCTATTTCAACGAAGGATAAATTGTTTACTTGTTGAAAATGGCTGCACTTCATCAATACAGTGACTCTTAAAACGTTGATCTTGGTACTAAGTAAACAGTCCTAAGTGTTTAAAATGATTTTTTACTCCATCAATACATTGGCTCTCCCGTGGTGTAATGGTTATCGTCGTAGGAAATGGACACGGCGTCACGAGTTCAAATCCTGGACGAGACTCATTGCATTTCACATTGCACTAATACCCTTGGGAAAGGTATGAATCCAATTATTCACCCTCCAGCTATGGGTAAATAGTAGGGCGGACTAGGTTCTTCAGCTTTGGTAAGGCAACTAGTCTAGGAAAAGGAAAACTCTGAATTCAAACCTGTTAAACTCCGCTTAAAAATTAAATATGAATACATTGGCTCTCCAAACACTGATATTGCCATTAAGTCTGAAGTCCTTATCTGTTTAAAACGATTGTGAAGACACATTTGGGGGCGGTTTATAATTGGACACAATGACTGTTAAATTGACATCGGCACAAGATAACCCAATAAGAGTTGATATGTCATAAAAACTAGCCAAACTAGCAAATGAACCATAGGAAATAAGGTTTTATAAAACCTTCAAATTAACTTATTTTCACAAAAGGATATATTTAGAAACAAGCAGGGATGCCTAGATTTGCCTGGGAAAATAACTTCAAATATCGCATGGCTAAGATATGTACTTTAATATATTTCTTCTGATACGGTCAATGAAATATATTATTTACACTATTTACAAATGAAAAAGCAGCAGTGAGCGAAAAAAATATTCTGATACTCAAACCAAAACTAATGATGAAGTTTCTAAGTATGACAGGGCTTCTGGGGACACAACATTATTGTTTCTCTTATCGGGTGCAAGAATGAAAAGAAAAACCAACATAGAGCTGGCCATGGGGAGAGTAGGGATAAGAAATATGTGAGGAAAAAGTACTGACGAAGAGTTAAAAAAAAGAATACTGATATATATATATATATATATATATATATATATATATAGAGAGAGAGAGAGAGAGAGAGAGAGAGAGAGAGAGGGGGGAGTCAGGATCATTTGGATGATAAGAGGAAGATAGAGAAAGGGAAAAAGTAGAATAAAACGAAAGACTAAGAAAAAGTGGACGACAAAGACGAAATTAAGAGAAAAAGTAAGAAATTTGAAGATAGATAAACTGATATATATTAACAGTCTGAGATAGATATTAACAAACTGAGATGTATTTAAACAGATTGATAGATATTAATATACTGATAGATAGATAGATAGAGGGAGAGGGTGAAGAGAGATAAAAGTATAGATATTTGAGAAACAATGAAAGAGAAAAAACATCGGTGTGTCATTAAAAGTAAAAATCGTTTAAAAAAAAAAAAGAAACGGAAGGAGTGAGGAGGGGAGATCAACGAGATGAATAGAGATACAGTCCCACAACTGAGGTGGGTGAGCAAGGTGAGGGTAGAGTTTGGTAAGGGCCGGGTGGCAGGTGTGTACAAAGAACAAAGACTCATAAGTTAAGTAATACGGAACATCTGTCTACAGAAGGGACAGTTAGTATGGACTTGGAGGGTGTAAAGCGGGTATAAAAGGGGCTTCGGAAAAATAAAGGAAAGTATACCGTCAAACTATTCTCCGTTTCAGCCAGGTGGAGTGAGGAGGAAGAAGAGGAGAAATGATGATGATGATGATGATGATGATGATAATAATAAAAATAATACGATCAGACCAAGTTATAGTCAACAACAACAAAAAAAAAAAAAAAAAAAAAAAAAAAAAGAGAGAGACAGAAACTGCTGAATAGTGGACTTGGCCGTTCCGGCTGACCACAGTGTAAAACTGAAAGGAAGCGAAAAGAGATATAAGTACCTAGACCTTGCTAGAGAACTGAAAAAACTATGGAACATGAAAGTGACGATGATACCAATTGTAATTGGTGCGTTTGGTACAGTCACCAAAGAATTGGTACAGGGACTGGAGGACTTGGAAATAAGAGAACGAGTGGATATCATCCAAACAACAGCATTGTTAAGATCAGCGAGAATACTGAGAAGAGACTTGCTGTCACTCAGACTCCGGTGAAAAAACCATCAGCGAACGCTGTTGTGAAAAACTCTTAAAGAGTAAAAAAATGAATTGAAAAGATACTTTGGCATACAAACAAATCTCTAAATCACGGCTATAAAACCAACCTAGTGTAAACAAAAAAAGAATTACATCTAGTAGATTTTGGCGTTTTTGCAAACCATAAAGTGAAAATGAAGGAAATCGAAAAGACAGAAAAATACTTGCTATTACTTGGAAAATTCGTCATACGGAAGTTAGACCTAACCGATAAAATAAAACGCAGTTTTTTCCAAGCAAATTAGAAAACTAATATTTTTTAAACTGATTTGTTTAACTCATAGATGAAAACAAAACAGTATCTACCTTTCAGAGACAGGGTGAACCTGGGAGTGTCGTATCCAGGAGACCACTTTTTGAAGGGAGACGTCCCCAATGCAGAGGGTACTGTCAAAGTATTCAATGACGGAAGCTCAAGTTCGCCTACCTAGGAAGTAGTGTCTTATCAACCGAGAAAGACATCAACACGCGACTAGCAAAGGCATGGACAGCTTACAATAGTCTATCGGTCATATAGAAGTCAGACCTGGACGATAAAATAAAACGCAGTTTTTTCCAAGCAGCGGTCGTGTCGATACTTCTATATGGATGCACCACATGGACGCTAACTAAACGTATGGAGAAAAAGCTTGACGGCAACTACACAAGAATGCCGCGAGCAATATTGAACAAGTCCTGGAGGTAACACCCCACAAAACAGCAGCTGTACAGCCACCTACCACCCATTACGAAAACAATCCAAGTTAGACGAACCAGACATGCGGGACACTGCTAGAGAAGTAAGGACGAACTCATAAGCGATATACTCCCGTGGACCCCTTCACATGAACGAGCAAAAACAGGACGACCAGCTAGAACTTAAATACAACAGCTCTGTGCCGATACAAGATGAAGCCTGGAAGACCTGCCGGGAGCGATGAACGATAGAGATGGGTGGCAAGAGAGATTCAGGGGGATCCGTGCCGGCAGCGTGAAATGTTGATGATGAAGCTCATCTTTATTGTTATACTCATAACGTTTAGGCCGTTATGTCTTTCGGCCTTCTTCAAGTGTTTCAAGTCGAAAACGAGAGTCCACACAGAATCTCTAACTGAACCCTTTATTTTAATCACAGAGGTAGACTGTTCCAATTCTGTTAACTATGAACCAAGTACAAGCGTTAAGTTATATATATAATTATTAAGACATATCGGCCGAAACATTGTGAGTTTAGCAATAATAATGAGGTTAATAGTTCGATTTTTCTAAGTAATAGCAGTTATCAGGTTTCATCTCAGAATTTAGACAAAGGAAAATACTTGTACTCTGCCAAAGATAAAAAAAAGCTTGAAATAGAAATGTTTTTGACAATTAAACTGTGTACTTATGCTAAACTAAATTGTTTAATACAGAATTGTTTTGACATTTAACTGTGTGTAAACAAAATCTGTACTTATACTAAACTGAATTAGAACTCTTTGAATAAACTGAATAGCTTGAAATAGAAATGTTTTTGACAATTAAACTGTGTACTCATGCTGAACTGACTATGCCATAAAAACCAACCAACCATTCTGGAGACTTGAAAAGATTTTATGTTATTCAGCTTCCTGTGAAAGACCACCAGTTAAAGTTGGTGTAAAAATCTCGCAAATAATAATAAATAATTATTATCATATCTTGGAGTTTCAGTAAATTAGCACGAAAAGAATATAAAACTGGACACAACTGGGTAGGGAAGGTGATCCACTGGGAATAATGCAAGAAGTTTAAATTTGACCATACGAACAAATGGTATATGCACAACCCAGAATCTGTCAGGGAAAATGAAACGCTCAAAAATTCTTCGAGATTTTGAGATAGAAACGGATCATGTAATCTCGGCCAGACGACCAGACCTCGTGATATTCAACACACACACAAAAAAAGAACCTGTCGAATAGTGGACTTCGCCGTTCCGGCTAACCACAAAGTAAAACTGAAGGAAAGCGAAAAGAGCGATAAGTACCTAGACCTTGTTAGAGAACTGAAAAAAAAACTATGGAACATGAATGTGACGGTGATACCATTTGTAACTGGAACCCTCGGCACAGTCACTAAAGGATTGCTATAAGGACTGGAGGACTTGGAAATAAGAGAACGAGTACAGACCATCCAAACAACAGCGTTGTTGAAATCAGCCAGAATACTAAGAAGAGTCCGGGAAACTTGAGGAGACTTGCTATCACTTATACTTCAGTGGAAAACCATCAGCTAACGCTGGAATGAAAAATTCTGAATGAGTAAAATAATAATAATAATAATAATAATAATAATTACTGGAATTTGGAGGATGAGCGGAGACATGCATACAGCAACATTGTAAATGGAGTTTTCAAAAAGACTTGAACTCACTTGTGTTTCCTATTAACTAAGCCTTGTGCCATACATGTTCTCTGATGGATGCATCAAGCTGGAAACATACACGTATGTAAGAACAAAACAAATAAATTCAAAAAAATACAAATCTCTTCGTGGACTTATTTCAAAATATATATATCTCAAGAATTCTTCTCTAATACTAATGATTTATACACAATTATACAGTTTGAGGTAACTGTTCCTTTAGGTAGTACCCCAATACATACTACCACTCTGCATCAAAAAGAATATGGGAATAATGGTTATGAAGGGGTGATTATACACTCCTCAGAACTTCAAAACTTGAGTCTCACCACTGGTTTCGGGTTAATGTCATACTCAGAACATCATCATTTGAGGGTGTGTGTGCAGAAGATGTAGTTGGTATATTTTCAACCTCCTCAATATAGCTGTCAAGGAATTGTTCTTTTTGAAGAAGAGATGAAATTCATAATACCAGATGACAGAGGTTATTACTTGAGGAAGTACGAAAAACACACTAGCCAGAAAGCAACAAAGATAACGATAAGAGTTAGAATAATATATGGAATAAAGTGTTCTAGGATTTTATTATTTAACAAGACGAGACATCAACTAACTGGGTTCTCGATATTACAGTAATTCCTAAGGATATTAATTACTATTTAGGAAAGAACAAAACATTCTAATAAGCATTTCATAATTATGTCTTTGCATAGTAAAATTAGTAAAGATTATAAAAGGGGTCTTACCCCACCCCCTGCAGGGAAAGAAGTTACCGTACCCTCAGCCCCATATGACTATATACTATTATCATGAATTGCATTATAAACTGTTGGACTGTTGAGCTATCTACAAGATGCTCGGAAATACGAAATGGCCTGTGCAATGATTTCGAGATGTGTAAAATATCGACAAGACACGGGAATTGCTGGGTAACTTAATAGATGAACAGATTAAGTAGTACCTTGTATGAAAGAAAAAACATTTTCTGTTTTTATGTTTATTTTCCAAGCAACCTTTTATTTTCTCTTTTCCTACCACATTTTGTTTCATTGTAGCCAGCCTCTTTCCAAACCGTACCCAGCCGCTTTCCAAGTCAGCCCCCACTCTCTCTCTCTCTTTCTTCTTTTATTTTCTCTCCAATGAATCCAATTCTTCTCTTCCTTTTCTCCCAACTATTATCTTCTAACTGAAAAGATTTCTGCATTCAATGAAGCAGGTGATAAAACTTTTCTGGTATTAAAAAAAAATCCCTAGCCTACAAGGCAAAATGTCAGTCTGGATGAATAGACAGAACGGTTACTCCGAAGATTTTTTTTTTCTTTAAATCAGACTCGGAAAAAATACCCCAATTTGAACATGAAATATCCATTTAAGGTTTTTAATGGATTCTGATATCGTATCACCCAAAAATAAGCAAAACCTAAGATTTTTTTTAATAAAAAGTTAACTTTCTTCAAAATCAAAAGATATCAGGATTTTATTATTTCTAGTTGAACATAATACAATCAAAAAGGATATTATGAAATACGACTTGTGACCAAAATGTGAAACTCTGAAATTATATATCATCATCATCATCATCATGTCATGCCGCAGGCACGGATATCTCTGACCCTCTCTCGCCACTTCTCCCTATCGTTCATCGCCTCTGGCTGGTCTTCAGGGCCACATCCCGTATCCCCACATAACTGCTGGATGTATGTTCGAGTTGGTCGTCCTGCTTTTGCCCGGTCATATGTGGGGGTCCATAGGAGTACATCACTTATGTGCTCGTTCCTGCTTCTCCAGCAGTGACCTACATGTCTGGTTCGTCTAACTTGGATGGTTTTCGTGATGGGAGGCAGGTGGCCGTATAGTTGGTGCCTTGTGGGGTGTTGCCGCCAGGACTTGTTCAATATTTCTCGCAACATTCTTGTGTAATTGCCGTCTAGCTTCTTCTCCAGCCGTTTAGTTAGCGTCCAAGTAGTGCATCCATACAGCAGTATCGATACGACCGCTGCTTGTCAGAAACTGCGTTTCATTTTATCGGTCAGGTCTGATTTCCATATGATATGTATATAAAAAGAAAAATGCAGAGGATATAAGATTGCAAGAAATTCGATGCGACAACAGCAGAGCACGTATACAACCCGGAAAATATCAAATTATGAACAAAGTCCGTTACTTTAAGTTTCATGAGTTGAGCACAATTACCAGTGTTTTCAGGGTTGTGAGTATATATATATACACACACAAGGAGGGAGAGAGAGAGAGAGAAATACCATTATGGGTACTAGAGGTTCGTTATCTGAAGTTCCATAGCCTATAAATGATCAACAGTTTTCCGGCTGTGAATATATATATATATATATATATATATACAAATATCGTTTAGGGCTCGAGAAGTTCATTATTTGAAATTTCATGAGGTGTGAACTATCACCAGAGTTTTCTGGGTTGTGATTATATATATATATATATATATAAACGACACAGATACACACTCACAAAAACACACACTCACAAACACATATATACATATATATATATATATATATACACACACACATATACATATACATAAAAACACACTCACATATATAAACATATATATATATATATATACACACACACATATAAACATATATATATATATATACACACACATAAACATATATATATACACACACACACACAAACATATATATATATACACACACACACACACAAACATATATATATATATATATATACACACACACATACATATATATATATATATATATATATATATATATATATATATGCGCACACAGACACACATATATCCTTATGCGCCCTATAAGTTCGTTATTTGAAGTTTTCATGTGATGTGTAAAATCATCAGACGGAAATGTAATAAAAGTGACTAATCAAGTTTATTTATAGTGTGATGATTTGGCACTTTTTTCACATTTCCGTCTGATGATTGTTCATAACACATGAAACTAAGCAATGTGTCCATATTTTAAAGATCTTTTGGTCTTATATTTGGTCTGCTATAACACCACAGAGCACTTTCTATACAAAATTTTATATATATATATATATATATATATATATATATGTGTGTGTGTGTGTGTGTGTGTGTGGTGTACTTATATAACCTGCTCATTGGCTTAGTGGGTAGAGCGTTCGCCAATGGTCCTAGAGACTGGTATTCAATCCCAGGTCGAATCATATCAAAGACTTTAAAAAATAGTACTTGATACCTCCTTGCTTAACATTCAGCACTATAAGGTACGTATCAAGGGTAAAGTGGAGCAATCCAGGGAATAGAGTAGCGCCCTCCGCCACACCTCGGTGTAGTAGCTATTGAAAAGGAGCCTTCAGGTCGCCCACGACTACGGTCGCCAAATTTACTTACTTTAAATATTCATATTTTGGACACATCTGTGAACTGCGATTTCTGTCCCATATTAATTTTTGCACTTGCCTATGTATTTCATATAAATTATAACCATTTTTATGGGACAGAGTAAGTACTATTTATTCTGTACGTTCATGATACAAATTTCTGTAATTCTATTTTTTTTCTCTGTTCCAAAAAACTGAAACTTGAGAGTTTGGTAATTCTGGCAATAACAGCTATCCAGCAGACAGTCTTGTGATCTGGTGTGGGTGCAGATTTACAAATGTCCAGTCTCAGAGGGTCGTTCCTCTAAATGGTATCTGCCCCTAGTTGTCTAAAAGGGGTAAAGGTTGAGATTATTGCTCAACATCTGAAGCCCCATCTCTCACTATTGGAGAATGCCGAAAGGAAAATGACAATTTTTGTACCTGTTATTCAGGAGGGTCACTTCTTGATTTGCTTCACAGGATATCAACTCCATATGGGTTACTTAATACAAGCATTTGATTCATTTGTAAATGTTAGATTACGAAAGGAGAGAGAGAGATTTGGTTTGATATATTTGTTTAACGACATATCAGTCCCTAATGGCTTATTTAAAACCGAAATTTTATCCATTTCTAAATATTTAATAATAATCATAACCCGTCATATTTTTAACGTTCAACTACAATCTTTTTTTTTAATTGCACTTGAATTTTAAAATTTGTCAATAATTATAATTTGGAGGTGCCCATGGTGTAATGGTTATCGTCAGGGGAAATGGACACGGCAACACGAGTTCAAATTCTCGACGAGACTGATTGCATTTCACACAGCACTAATACCCTTGGGAAACGTATGAATCCAATTATTCTCCCTCCAGCTATGGGTAAATAGTAGGGCAGACTAGGTTCTTCAGCCTTGGTGAGGCAACTAGTCTAGGAGAAGGAAAACTCTGAATTCAAACCAGTTAAACTCCGCTTAAAAATTGACCTTGTGTCATATCCTGCCCGAGCGGAGGGTTTGGTAAATATGAATAATTATAATTGGTTTGAACACTTTTAATACATTACCAAGCATTTCTATCCAATGATTTTCAAACGGATCTACTTGACCTTAACGTACTATGACTAGGAATCAGATTGGAATAGTGATAATGAATAGGTACCCCAGACTTCCCAGAGCTCCAGGACTGGAGCCTCACCGTCAAATACACTGAGGACACGGGCGCAGTTAAAGACTCAACATGAGATCAGGGATTTCAAATACGTATTTATTGAATCATATCTACGCGGACCCTCGTATGAGAAAACCAAAGATTTATTGTA
Organism: Sepioteuthis lessoniana; assembly: GCA_963585895.1. Lineage (NCBI taxonomy): Eukaryota > Metazoa > Mollusca > Cephalopoda > Myopsida > Loliginidae > Sepioteuthis > Sepioteuthis lessoniana. The sequence continues at coordinate 57,671,130 of OY757931.1, read as the reverse complement.
TTCATAAATTGTTTTGTTCCACCGTTTGGATTGCATCAATCAAAACAGTTCTAACAGAGACCCTGATTTCTGAAGAAGGTAGAAAATACAGAGATTGATACCAAGGAGAAAGGAAAATTCACGGATCACTACCCGAGCATGATAAAAAATAGAAACATTATATTCTTGTGGTGTAATGGTTATCGTCGTAGGAAATAGACCCAGCGACACGAGTTCAAACTCTCGACTGTTCTGTTTGCATTTCTAATAGCGCTAATACTCTTAGGAAAAGTATGAATCCAATTACAAAGGAAATTAATCTGAAAGCGAACGTAATAGCGCGAATAGAGTTCGAACTCGCATTCAACGATGTCACATCTAGCACGTTAGCTATCCCACCACGCACCCACCCCGAATTCCTATCTGAATACAACTTAGCCGAAGGTTACAAGCAAGACGTTAACTACTACGCCGTCGAGAAGGAAAAGATAGACTTCAAAACCAGAAGAAATCCCCCTGAAAGATTGATCTTGTGTCACATCTCGCTCCTGATGGAGTAACTGGGTATACAACCACTCCAGACCAGAATGGACTTGGGAGTAATGGCAGTAAAAAGTGGATGCTCTAGATTCCTCAGAACTCCAAACCTGGAGCCTCACTAACAGATGAGGCTTAAGGTCATATCCATGACACCCAGGGGAAGGTCATATCCCTCTGCAGGGGACAGTCAAAGTATTCTAACCTCTGCTATAACAGAGCACGCAAGACTCAGAGGAAAAGTCTTCGTGTCTGAAACATCTAAAGAACGCCAAATTTTAATTGATTATAACAGCAACAGACACTGGGAGGTGCAGTGTAAAAAGAGACAATCAGAAAAGTCTCGCAAACTGACTAATTTGCTTTTGTTTTGGTTGGGTTTTTATGGCATATCAACCCTCATAGGTTATTTAATGCAAAATCCTGTTCATACAATTATACCAAATACACATGATGTGTAAACACATTTTGTAGATGATATTTTTAAACAAACCTAAGCTTTTTTTTTTTTGCACACACTTAAATGGTTTCAAGTATTTCTATTTAACATGAATAATTCTATTTACTATCAATCATTTGCTTGCATCCAGTTAAATGGTTTCAAGTATTATTATGTATGACTAACAAACCATTCGTTGACACGCAGTTAAATGGTCAAACAGTTCTATTTTTTGACAATTAAATTTAGTACAAGTCATTCGTTTGCACACAGTTTAAATGTCAATCAGTTCTATTTGACCCAAAGATGGAATCCTATCAGGTGCTACCATTCTGAGTCAGAGTGAACCTGGGAGCAATGTCAATAAAGAGGTACTCCATATTCCACAAACCTCCAGGACTGGAGCCGCACCATCAGATAGTTTCGTTTCAGATCCAGAACAGTCGTTAGGAGGGGGATCTTACTTTGCTGCGGAGATGCAGTCGGTGTATTCTATAACCTCAGCTGACAGGACTGAATTTGCTTTTGGTGTCATCGGTAAAAACTGGACGTTAAAAACAAAAAAATAACAGAAAAAGAAACGAGAGAAAGAAAATGTGAAAACAAGTATCGGTTAGGATTACCACTCGAAAAATGATGACAGTCAAACATAAGTACACCAGGCAAGAGTCTGTGAAATCCAGGCAAAAACGATGTGACTTAACCAAACACTTTGAAATCGCTATCAACGCGCCGCAAACCAGCTGCGATGTAGTAAGGGGCACTTAACCACTGGGTCCCCAGTATATCAAAACCGATTATTTCACTTCCTCCAGGGATTGATGAGGGACCAGCTCAAGACTGGTGATAAAGTTGGATTGTGGTTGTGGCTTGCGGTTATGACATGGATACACCTCGACTTGCAGTGCATCTGCTGATTGCATTGTGTGACCTCCCGATGTGTTTCTTGAACAGAGCCCAAGGTGGTGTCCGCCTGCCAAAAAAAAAAAAAAAAAAAAAAAAAAAAAAAAAAATCTACATCAGAGTTTGAAGGACAATACTCATTCACTGATGGAGGGACGTATCGGGCGCGAATTCTTTGCCAGATCCTGGCAGATCACCCAAGCCCTAGGAGCGCCACCAGACTCGTAGCATCTCTCTGACTGACTCCGGTATATTCCTCAGACCAACGAATTGCATTCGAGACTTAGCCACCCCATTCGAGAAACAGGAAGTGTTTGGTAATTTCCTGTTTCTTTGCTTCCTTTTCCCGTGCAGGTAGCCTCACGCTCATTCAAGATCGCGAGCTCGCTTCGTTCAAACACTGATACACTAGCCAGCCTGGCCAAAAGTGTGTGAGCAAAAGTGTATGTCTCCTCCTTCTTGGCACATATCTTATAGATACATCTACACATATACAAATGCATATCTGTGTGTATGTATATATATGTACCTACACCTACTTATATATCCACAATGACATATGCAAAAAGATATCGAACTCTATATCGAACTCTATATCAACGCTCATAGCGTCATAGTGGTCAAAGGAAGAAGACGGGGTCTACGCTGTGTAAGACAGACAGTCCAAAAATGAACCTAACCACTACAGGCAAAATCGGCGGCGGGCTCGCCCTGAGTCCGGAGAAGGTATCTGTACTTCCACCGCGATTTCAAGGCCAAGGACTGATTCGAGGCTGAATAGCTCCTGGCTTCGGCTTGGCCACCTTCGGTTGGACGATGATGTCATTGACAAGCACTGTATAGCACTGGACCCCTTGGTCCAGTTTAAGCTATAATCAGGCATCTGTGCCTGGATTCGCGTTTTAGTCCATGTCAAGCAAGGTGCACATTGCACTAAATGAGCCGATGACCAGCATAGTCCAGCAGGGTTCGAGTCTCGGCTCGTGTCCGACTTCTTCCTCCCTTAACCCCCCCCCACTATAAACCGACCTTCGGGTCATTTACCTGGTGCCAGGCCCTGTCTGTTGGGAGACAGAGACAAATAAACCTAACCACTACAGGCGACAATTGATTTAGGGCAGATTTTTTTTTTAATATTTCAACTTTTCTTTAATTTTAAGCTTCCCGACAATTTTTCCTTAGCTTCTGTCTTCGATGTTTTCAGCTCCTCGAATTCATTCTCGACTCCCGAAACTACTCCTTATCTTCAACCCTCCGACTTCTCACACCCTGGGCTTATCCCGACTTTTGTTAATAATTTCAATGTTTGTTTATTCATCTTCTCCCGAGTGTCTTGTAAATCTTACATCTCTCTTATCCCCAAACCTTCCTCAACTTCTATTTTGCCATCTCAATTCTTTCCTTTTTTTCTCTCGCTTCCTTTCCTTCCTTTCTCGACTAAAATTTTCTCTCACTTCTCTACTCTTCTTTCTCGCCTTCGTCAAATCCCTCATGTCTCCCATCGTATTCTCGCTTCTAGCTTTCATTTATTTCTTTTCTTGCTTCCGTCTTTCCCTTCACATCTTCCCTCATCTCATTTCTTTTTTAACTTTTTTAATTTCCTTATCTTCTCAACTTTACCCTTTTCTTCTCTATCTCTCTCTCTCCTTTTCTTCTCTCCGCCATCTTTCTCAAATTTTCCTCTTCTCGTCTACCTTTCTCTTATTTCTCCTTTTCTTTTCTCTCTTGGATCGTTTTTTTTTTCGTTTATCGCCTCCATAAATCTCTTATGTCTAACTTCCACTTCTTGCAACTACCTTTCCCCCTCACAATATTTTCTTTGTCTTTTTTCTCCTCCTTCTCTCACTTATGTCTTCATCTCATTTCCCGCCATTCTCTTTCCTTGCTTTCAACCCCCCCTCCTGTTCGCTTTCAATCCACTTTTTTCTCCTCTCCATCCATTTCTAAACCCCCTCTCTCTCTTCTGTCTCCTCTTTGTATTACTATCCCTTTTCATTTCCTCTTCATCTTTCTCTCATTTTCTACTAACCATTACCACCACTATCTCTTGCCCGTGGTGTAGTCGTTATCGCCGTAGGAAATGAACACGGCGACACGAGTTCAAATCCTGGACGATACTGATTGCTTTTCACATAGCACTAATACCCTTGGGAAAGGTATGAATCCAATTATTTTCCCTCCAGCTATGGGTAAATAGTAGGACAGACTAGGTTCTTCAGCCTTGGTTAGGCAACTAGTCTAGGAGAAGGAAAACTCTGAATTCAAACCTGTTAAACTCCGCTTAAAAATTGACCTTGTGTCATATCCTGCCCGAGCGGAGGGGTTGGGTAAATAGCACCACCACTCTCTCTTTCTTTCTAGCCTCTCTACTATTATCCCACGTCACACTTTTCTTCGCATTCTTTTCTTTTCCAAATATCTCTCTCTTTCCTCCAAATTCTCTATATCTGTTAATTATTTTTCTCGCCCATGATCTTACTCGTTTTTTCTTCCTATTCAGACGCTCCCTTCAACATTCTTTTTCTCTCCCTTTCTCATTCATCTCCTCCCCATTTCTCTTTCTCTATCTCAGTAACCCATTCCACTTCACATCATCTCCTCATAATTTTCTATTTGATTCTCCTCAAATCTATGAACAGTTCCAAGCAATGAGATTGTTTTTCTTCAGCCAGAAATTATGTTGTGATAATATTCAGGTTTCAAGCAAAATTCCAGGTAGAGACGCCGATGCTGACACTTGCACGCATGCGCGTCACTTGTCATTAAAGGCACATCCAGCCGCAATGTGCAATCAAAAGAAATACACTACTGCATATCCTCCTTCACCACTCAGTTTGGGTATGGTACTCCTGGGAATGAAGACGAGCAAGGCCAAGAAACCCCCATTGCCCTGGAAAATGTTATAAAAGACGCAGCATGGTAGCGTAACAATCTATTATCAAATAGAATAATTTGAATTTGATTTTGACTCGTGAGAATAGCTTACTGATACTAAAGAACGCTCGTTCTATAGTTGGAATCTTGCAAGCGGCAGTCGAAATACGCTAATGCACAAGTCTTTGAGAGGTGCCCGTGGTGTAATGGTTATCGTCGTAGGAAATGGACACGGCGAAACGAGTTCAAATCCTGGACGAGACTGATTGCATTTCACATAGCACTAATACCTTTGGGAAGGGTATGAATCCAATTATTCTCCCTCCAGCTATGGGTAAATAGTAGGACAGACTGGGTTCTTCAGCCTTGGAGAGGCAACTATTCTAGGAGAAGGAAAACTCTGAATTCAAACCTGTTAAACTCCGTTTAAAAATTGACCTTGTGTCATATCCTGCCCGAGCGGAGGGGTTGGTAAATAGGATAATGCACAAGTCTTTAAGAGGAAAATATAGTTTCTAAGGATGGGGCGTAGAATACGTTGTTGTGGGGATTAGAATATTCTAACATCCTGGGTGTGATGCTCCATTTTTGGTTTGGTTTTATGGCATATCAACCATTGCAGGTTATTTCATGCCAAATCCATTTTTATACATATAAACAGTTCTATTTCAAACAATTCAGTTTAGCATAAGTACGCTGTTAAGTTCTATTTGACTCATTGAGTGGACCTGGGAGCAATGGCAATAAAAAGGTACTCTGCATTCTCCAAAGCTCCAGCATTACTGGGGCCTCACCATCAGATTGTTTAATGCCAATATCCAGGACACTTATGGGAGGAGTCTTACTCCTATGCAGTGATGCAATCGGTGTATTCTACAGCCCCAACCAAGAAGGCAAGGTCCATTCCTAGAGATCAGAGTAATGTGAAATGCTCCTTCTTTGTCATTACTCCTAGGTCCACTCAGTCTCGGAGTGGTAGTACCTGTTAGGGTCAAATAGACCTCTTCAAAAATTATTCTTACTTGATGGGACAGAGATGAAAAAAAAAAACTTGGAAAAAAAAAAAAAAAAACCCCAACTACATACAAATGAAAATATGAACGTACAATAAATGCGATTCACACGCTTCTAATCTTAAAATAACCCTGGATAGGTTGACATGCCGTTAAAGTCAATCGATGAAAGAAAACAAGTTCTAAAGACGGAGTCTTTTGCACACCTTTGTTCTAAATTTTCATGCATTCATCGATCAAATAAGTGTCGTTCCCTGGACACTCGTGAGGAAGTCTTACCTTTGTGCAAGGGATACAGTCAGCATATTCTAAGCCTCGTCGACACGTCAAATAGAGGTTTAGTCTCGATTTTTTAAAACGGCTTGTATTACATGAACATAGATTTTTTAAATTATTATTATTATCATCTAATTATTATTATTAAACTAATAAAGTTTAATATAGTTTTTTTTTAAGTTCTGGAAAACTAGCTTAAAAAACATCCTTAAAATTGGAATGAAGTTCAAAAATATTTGGGAAAAAAAAAAAAAACACCTAACACAATCTGATAGAAATCAAAGTTTTTTGTTAAATACATTGCTTCTCAGCAATTACTTAAGAAACCAGACGCTCGACACGCATGTGGATTTTATCTCAGCACCCCCCTCCGTGAAGCACGGGAACGTTGATGTAATAACGGACTGCTAAAAAGATACCCCCCCGCAAAAAAACCTCATTTCCTTCTTGTGTGGTAAAAACTGTCTTTTCCTTAATTAATGGTCAAGCTGGAACGAGTGGAATCTGTATTGCTCAAGCAGTAATTAATCGCAAAATTCCGCGGTAGAATAAGAGACTGAAAGCCGAGAGGTCTAAAATTCCATTTGCCAATATTCTCCCTCCAGCTAAAGATTAGTTTTAAAGTCATTCTTAGTCTCTAGGATTAAAATCTTAATCTAATCTGTATAAATTTCCATTAAATATTTCAAAAATTACATCTAAGAGGTTGGATTTCTGTTTTTAACGGTATATCAACCTGCGTGCGTTATTAAAAGCCTATGTCATCAGAGTAGAAAAACAGCAGTGATACTATTTAACTTATAGTTGAAGGGGGTGGGGTAAGAAGGTTCTCTACCTTTCCAAAGGGCATTAGTTCAAAAGTGATCGCTCACTACAATGTCACAGTCCAGCACTTTACGTAACGGGGTCTTCTCCACTCTAAAGAAGAGAAATTGATTTTAACGGCAGGTCAAACCATCAGGGATTATTTCATGATCAGAGAGTAGGGCATTGCGTACATTGTACGTTTCTTTTTACATTTAATGTGAAGCTGTTTCTTAAGTGTTTTTTTTTTGTCACACAGTTATATGATACTAAGTATTTCTATGTAATACAAATGATTTGCAAGAATATCTTTTTTACTAAGAGATGGTTGGAGCGGCACTTGGAGCAATAGCCATGAAGGGGCGCTACACACTCCCCAGATCTCCATAACTGGAGCCTCACAACTACATACAGTTTATTCTCATATCCAGAGCACCCTCTTTTTTGTGGAAAGAGTCTTATATTACCGTAATTATTTATGTATCACACGCACCCCTAAATTTGACCCAGAAGATTCACAGAAAAGAACAAAAAAAGTACCCAATACGCACTGATTTTTTTTAAAGAATTTGTAGCAGCTAAATAAATCTAACATTTGTTCAACGTTTTATCCGGCTTGTATGGATTAGACATATAAAAAAAATATTTTAGTTTATGTTTTGAAACAAAACATTTACGCAGTATTTATAGCAAACACACGGATATGTTTGCACAAAAATGCAACAAGTTCGTGACAAAAATAAGCTTACACAAGGAAAAACAAATTAATAAACAAGTACAAAGTTCAATGTCCAGTTCTCTGAAACGGCACAAAACGAAAGCGTTTGGATCATAGATATAAGATTTGGTTTGGTTTGTTCTTATGGTATATCAACCATTTCAAGTTATTTAATGCCAAATCCTCTTTATACATATATTAACCATTGTAAGTTATTTAATGCCATAATCTCTTTATACATATATTTTATATATGATTTGGTTTGGTTTGATTGGGTTTTATGGCATATCAACAATTTTAAGTTATTTGATGCCAAATTCTCTTTTATATATATATATATATGATTTGATTTGTGTTGGATTGGTTTTATGGCATATCTACCATTGTAGGTTATTTAATGTCAAATCCACTTTATACATATATGATAAATATATATGATTTGGTTTTGTTGTGTTTTATGACATATCAATCATTCTAAGTTATTCAATACCATATCCTCTTTATACATATATATCAAATATATGATTTGGTTTGGTTTTGTTGGGTTTTATGGCATATCAACCATTGTATGCTATTTAAAACCAAACTTTCCTCATACATATACGTTAAATATATATGATTTGTTTTGGTTTATGGCATATCAACCATTGTAGGTTATTTAATGCCAGATCCTCTTTATACATATATATTAAAAATATGATTTGTAAACATTTTGTTGATAACGTTTTCAAATGAACCTAAGCTCCTTCTTTTGCAGACAGCTAAATTGTTTCAAGTATTGCTATGTATCACTAAAGATTTGTTTACACGTAGTTAAATAATCCATAATCTCGGGGATTAAAATCTTTATCCAATCTATTTCAGTTTCCTTTAAATTTAACTTGTTTGATTAATTAGGTGGAGATGAATATATTTTTTTTAAATAATAATAATAATAATAATAATAATAATAATAATAATAATAATAATAATCGCTGCAGCATCTGTAGCAGCGATCAGAACGATCCTTCGAAGACTTCATAAGAAAGCTGGAAGAGTTGAAAATTGGAGGACGAGCAGAGACTATCCCAACTACAACATTGTTGAGGTTAGCCAGAATATTGAAAGAGTCCTGGAGACTTGTTGTCACTCAGACTCCTGGGAAAATCTGTTAGCTAATGCTGGTGAGAAAAATTCGCAAGTAGTTGTAGTAGTAGTAATAATAACGTTAAGAATAGTTGAGCTGAGAGCACGGAATTCCTCGATCTTTTCTCGTCATCCGTCCCAATCATGAATCGCTCTTGGCAGGTCCTCAAGTAAGCATTAGATGTTCGCACAGAGCTCTTGTAAGTCCTTGCTAGTCAGCCAACATGGGTACGTTCATGTGAGTTATAAAATAGCCGAGGGATTTCGGTTCATACCTTTGAGTTTAGTTAGACTGAGAACCTTTCGGCTCATCACATGGGTTGGTTGGGTGTAACATTGAAGCAGGTGTTAACGCGGGTGTGCGCGGGCGGATGGAGGTGTCACTCAGATGTCATAATAGTCCGAGACGATACTGGGTGACAAGGTGCGGGTGACATCACGCACCGGAAGCATGCGGAAGTTTGTGTGCGAATTTGAAGAAAATAAGAGTCGGGTACTAGACGCCAAACGAGAAGGATCGATTTTTGGAGCTTGCAGGCACGAGGCGAACGTGCGCCCTATGGGGGCCGCTCGAGTTGGGGGCCAAATGAATAAGACAGCATAGAAGATTGTGTCTCTCCTCCTTACGTCGAAACCTTTAACTCAAAGTTAATAAAAAGGTTTCGTACCTGAACAAGAAGTCGTTACGTGTTTTCGAATTCCGAGATTCCTATGTTTTATCGTGATGAACATTATATGTCCATTTCACACACACACCGTTGTGAATATGGTACAATGTGTAGGAGTCCATAAGCGAACGTTGCTTATTAGTTCGTCCTTGTTTCTCCGGCAGGTCTTGTTCGTCTTACTTAGATTATTTGTGAGATAGGAGGTAAGTGGCCGTAGAGCTGCTGTTTCGTAAAGTGCTGCTTCCAGGACTTTTTTCAAAACAGCACGTAGCATGCTTGAATAGTTCCTATCTAGCTTTTTATGTCTAAAAATGACTAAAATTTTCTCTGACACACACACACACACACGCACGCACGCACGCACACACATATATATATATATATATATATATATATATATATATATATATATATACATATATAACCCCTGATGATGGTCCAAGATCGGGCAGAAAATACTAGGGAACCAATTAATTAGAGGAGTTTAAATAAACAAATTTCCGCCGGATACCATAAAATCAATGCAACGACTCGAAAGGATATACACAAAGATATGTAGACAAAGGAAGTCTATATTCTTAAATGAAATATGTATTAACGAAGAAATGGTGGTGCCCGTGGTGTAATGGTTATTGTCGCAGGATATGGACACGGCGAAACGAGTTCAAATCCTGGACGAGACTGATTGCATTTCACATTGCACTAATACCCTTGGGAAAGGTATGAATCCAATTATTCACCCTCCAGCTATGGGTAAATAATAGGGCGGACTAGGTTCTTCAGCCTTGGTGAGGCAACTAGTCTAGGAGAAGGAAAACTCTGAATTCAAACCTGTTAAACTCCGCTCAAACTCCGAGCGGAGGGGTTGGGTAAATATGATTAACGAAGAAATGCTGCACACACACACACGTTAGATTTTTACCAGAGGAATATACATAAATGTTTTTTGAAGAATAAGACAATTTCCAGTAGGTTTAGTTTGATTTGGTTTCTTTGCTTAATGGCATATCAATCTTCGAGGAATATGTAATGACAAAGCCATCTTTGCAGCTCAGAGAGTTCTTACCTTTCCCAAAGGTATTATAGTCCGAAAGTGAACGTAATAGCACGAATTCTTATACTACGATGTTGCAGTCAAGCACGTTTATTATAACGTCACTCCCCCCCACCACCTTGATTTTCAGTTGACTATAACTCAGCAGAGGGTTATGAGGATATGGCGATGAGGTGTGGTAAATGAACAGGAAAAATGACTGGAGGGTGGGGAATAAGGTAAGTTAGGAATACGAATAGATGTATTTACCCAGCCCCTCCGTCTCGAACAGGATGCGACACAAGGTTATTTTTAAGTGGAGTACAGTTTTCCTAGACTGGTTGTCTAACCAAGATAAAAAAGAAATTTGTCTTATTATTAACTTCTAGCTGGAGGAAGAACAGATGAATTCATGCCTTTCCCAGGGGCATTAGCGCGAAGTAAACCGCAAACAGCTTAGATCAGGATTTGAACTCGTGTCACTAATTCCATTTCGAACGACGATAACCGTTACGTTTAGTTCACCGCCTATATGTAGTTTCTAACTATGGTTAGTTGAAGAGCGCCTCGTGTAGTGTAGTGATTGATTTTAACGGCATGCTAATCCGTGTAGGGTTATTTTCTGCCAAGAGGTTAGGAAATCGCGTTCGTTGTATGCTAATGTTTACATTTTTTGTGTAGTTGTTTCTTGTGCGTGTGTGTATGCACGCATACGATACAATCAAATAATTTTTAAACAGATCCATTTGATCCATAAATGAGATTCTAGCAGGTTCTAACACTCCGGGTCAAAGTGGACCTGGGAGTAATGCTAATGAAGGAATACTTCACTCTTTCCCTAATAGGAGCCTGATCATTTGATGGAGTCTGTTCATACTCAAGACACCCTTTTTTATGGGAGGGGGTCTTACTCACAATAAGTTTATTCTATGTCCCTCCTACAGGGCAGTTTGGTGTACTGGTTAAAAAGCTAGGCTAGTAGTTTATTACTAGTGTGTTTGATTTTCAGGAGATGTCCCATACTCGTGTCCTTGGGCCACAGATAAGCTGAAGTTAGTAAATAACTTTTTAAAAAATCTAGCAGGATCATTAAAAACAAGAGAAAAAACTTGTATAATTCGATGTACCATCAATCATTTTTGCTTTTGACTTGTTTCGCTGGCGGATGACAGTAGTTCCCGCGTAAATAACCAGCCTGTCCACAAAATGACATAGCCCAGTCGACTGGGGCAGTAGAATTCGCCAATTTGACTTCTTTTTCTTCTTCTTTCTCGAGTTCAGATCTGTCTTTCTTTTTTATTCCCTCCCTTTTTTCTTCTTGTTGTGTGCTCTTCCTTGAGTTCATAACTACTTCTTCTTCTTGTGTTCTTCTCTTTGAACTTTTTCCTTCTTTCTTCTTTTTGCGTCTCCTTCCTTTTAATCTGGGTTTTTCTTTTTTTCTAACATGTTTTGTTCTTATTCTTTACCGTTGTTTTTTCTTTTCCGTCACCAACCAATACAGTCTGTTAGGATCCTGTTCCTTTTCTATCTCTTACTTCTTCTTTCTCCAAATTTGAAATCTCCTCCTCTCCCTTACCATGATCTTTATCTTCTCTCGAATTGACCTTGTTCCTTATCTTCTCTCATTTTTCCTCAAATTTAAGTCATTTCTTCTTCATCATCATCGTCGTCAATCTTTTCTTCATTCAAATGAGATTGGGTTGATATGGTTTTATGGTATATCAACCACTGTAGCTTATTTAATGCCGAATTCATTTTTATACATAAAAACAGTTCGATTTCAAACAATTCAGTTTAGCATAAAAACAGTTTTTTGTTTACACACAGATAAATGTTAAAACAGTTCTATTTCAAACAATCCAGCTGAGCATAGGAACAATGTTTTGTTTAAACAGTTAAATGTAAAAATCAGTTAAGCATAAATACGCAGTTTAAATGTGAAAACAATTCAGTTTAGCATAAGTATACAGTTCTCTTTGATCCATAGATAATATAGAGTGGACCTGGGAGCGATGTCAATAAAGAGGTACTCCGCATTCTCCAAAGCTCCAGCATTGCCCAGTTGGCTGGGGCTGTAAAATACACCGACTGCACCTCTGCAGAGGGGTAAGATCCCCCCCTCAATGAGACTCCAGGATATGACACTAAACAATCTAATGGTGAGGTTCCAGTGATGCTGGAGCTTTGGGGAATGCGGAGTACCCCTTTATTGCCATTGCTCCCAGGTCTACTCTAGCCCAGAATGGTAGCACCGGATAGGACCCTATCTATGGGTTAAATAGAACTAACTGCGTTAGTTCTAGTTAACCCATAGTTATTGAATCGTTTCAATTAGAACTGTTTGACTAAACTGAATAGCTTGAAATAGAAATGTTTTTCACAACTAAACTGTACTTAAATTTAAACTGCGTGCTTATGCTAAACTGAATTGTTTGAAATGGAACTGTTTTTGATATCGAAACTCTACTTTCACTAATCTGAATAGTTTAATATAGAACTGTTTTGACATTTAACTGAGTGTAAACAAAACCTCTACTTATTCTAAACTGAATTAGCTAAGTTAGAAATGTTTGAATAAACTGTATAGCTTGAAACAGAAATGATTTTGACAATTAAACTGTGTACCAATGCTAAACTGAATTGTTTGAAATACAACTATTTGCATAAAAATTGATTTGGCGTTAAATAATCAACAAAGGTTTATATGCCATAAAAACCAACCAACCAACCAACCAACCAACCAAAGCTCCAGTATTACTGGAGCATCACCATCAGATTGTTTAATGTCTTAACAGAACATTCATTGGAGGATTCTTATTCCTCTGCAGAGAAGCAATCGGTGTATTCTGCAACCCCAGCCTACAGGGCCATTTGTTTGGCATATCAACCATTATTAGATTATTTGGTGCTAAACCCTGTTTATAAATATATATTAAATGTATATGATTTATAAACACATTTTGTAGATAACATCTTTAATCGAGTTTGGGCTCATTTTTTGTACACTGTTAAATGGTTTCAAGTATTACTTTATAACATTCGCAACATCAGTCAGTTGTTTGTATACACTATAGGTAATTTAGACGAGTCACAACTTATTTGTTTGCACACAGGTAAGGCTATTGTTTTTACACAGTTAAATCGTTTCAATTATTGATATTTAACACTTAGAATTCTATTCAATATTAATCATTTATTTGCAGTCTATGAAGTGGTTACAAGTATTGCTATTTAACATGAACTATTTTGTTCAACACTATTCATTCATTTACACACAGTAAAATAGTTTCAAGTATTGCTGAGTTATACCACTAATTCAAATGAGGCATACCGTTAAAGTGTTTCAAGTATTTATATTTAACACTAATAATTATATTCAACATTACTCATTCGTTAGCACTGGTTCTAAGTATTACTACGTGTCACAAACAATTCAATTAAACATCAGTCATTTGTTTACATACAGTTGAATGATCAGACAGTTTTATTTCTAACAATTCAATTTAGCATAAGACAACAAAGCTAAATGGTTCCAAGTATTGCTACGTATCACTAACAATTCAATTAAACATCAGTCATTTATTTACATACAGTTGAATGATCAAACAGTTTTATTTCTAACAATTCAATTTAGCATAAGTCATTTGTTTGCACACAGTTTAAATGTTAAACAGTTCTATTTGACTCTTAGATAGGACCCTATCATGTGCTACCACTGTGAGTCAGAGTGGACCTGGGAGTGATGATAATGTAGAGGTACACCGCATTCCCGAAAGCTCCAGCATTACTGGAGCCTTACCATCAGAGATTTTAGAGTCATATCAGGAGACTTCTTGGTGTGCGTGAGTGTGTGTGTGTGTGGGGTCTTACCTCTCCGTAGAGATGCAGTCGGGGTATTCTACAGCCCCAGCCGATTAGGTCTCCATTCAAATGAGAGATCAGTGTAAAGGTGCAGGGAACTTTTGCACGAAACAAATAAAACTGACGATGGACAACCAAAACCACACGCTTCGGTATGTGGTTTTGAAAACAAATCAAGTCCAGTCACAAACAACAGTAGCTCCAAGGCATCACCTGTCCCTATTATTTAAAATGGGGTAAAGACTGGACTCATTACCCACTCTCACAGCTGTGGCTAAGATGATTCTTTTGCCACATCCCACTTAGGAGAGGATCGCCTTCCTGAGAGAGTTCCCACAATTAAATTGACCTCGTGTCAATCCCATCAACGAGGGGGATGGGAAACTAACCTAATAAAACCTTTTTCACAGACTGAGAAGACAACAAAGAAAGCATTCTTTGTTTTTTTTTCTTTTTTTTTCTTTCTTTCTTCTTCAAAGTTATGAAGATCATATGTGTAAATATGATGACCTTTTTGAGGTCGGAAAGCCAGAGACCAGGATATGAAATGTACTGCAAACACTTGAATAAAGTAGAATATGTAGAATAAAGAAGAAATAACCGACCCCTCCTGTCCTTGAATATTCAGTAAGGCACGAGTTAGTAGACTGATCAATGTCCCATCCTTTAATATGAATAAACCTATGACACGACAAC
>OY757931.1:57543254-57656004 GCA_963585895.1 Sepioteuthis lessoniana | reverse complement strand
ATTGAGCACTGTAAAGAATTTGCTGTTTAAACGCACTTATGGAGTTTAAGTATTCTAATATAACCCTAATAATTCTATTTGATATCAATCATTTGTTTACACACAGTTCAAATCTTTCTATCTAACACCAATAGTTCTATTTGCATACAGTCAAATGGCTTCAAAGATTGTTATTCAACATTAGTAATTCTATTTACCAAGTATTCCTTTCATATTTAATTTTAACCATTTGTTTGCACACAGTTAAATGGTTTCAAGTACTACCAATAATTCTATTTAATATTATTAATAACCCCAAGTAAAGACTGAACAGTTCTATTTGATCCATAGATGAGACCCAACAGGTACTATTACTTCGGATTCCAGGGGATCTGGAGAAATGGTAATGATGGGGTATTCCACATTCCCCAAAATCCAACACTGGAGCCAACCATCGGATGCAGACTGCTATATATATATATATATATATATATATATATACGCAAACTGAGATATGTATGAACACACTGAGACATATATACATAAGCAGACTGAAATATATATGCACACACAAAGACGGATAGATACTGCTTTCAGGGTCATGCCGGGGTTACTGTCGGAGCCGATATGATGCAGAAATAACCGAAATCGGCAATGAAGACAGCGCATCACTGAAGACCTCCCTGATGCATCTAAGATGTATGATTGAAATGAAATATATGAATATATATATAAGGCAGACTGAAATATATATGAACACAGATACGGACTGATACTGATATATATATATATATATATATATATAAGCAGACTGAAATATATATGAATACAGAGGCGGACAAATACTGCTACATACATATATATATATAAGCAGATTGAGATATATATGAATACACAGAGACGGATATATATATATATAAGTAGACTGAGATACGTATGAACACACTGAGACGGATAGATACTGCTATATATATATATATATAAGCAGACTGAAATATATATGAACACAGAGACGGACAGATACTGCTATATATATATATATATATATATATAAGCAGATGAGATATATATGAATAGACGTATATATATATATATTTAAGCAGACTGACATATATATGAATAGACGGATATATATATATATATATATATATATATATATATATAAGCAGACTGACATATATATGAACACAGAGACGGACAAATACTGCTTTATATATATATATATATATATATATATATATATATATATATATATATATATAAGCAGATTGAGATATATATGAATACACAGAGACAGATGTGTATATATATATATATATATATGATATATATGAACACACTGAGACGGATAGATACTTACCCGTTCAAGGCTACAAAGAGACATTGTTATCTCAATTTCCTAATAGACAATTTGCGTCCAACAAATTATCTCTGTTGGGATGAGGATGAGAACAGGTAAATACATTACTAGTAAGGAATTTATTGAATGCTTAACATTTGGAATTAACTTAGAGACAAAAAAAACAAAACGAAAAAAAAAACCCATAAGAGCATTTGCAACAATCTACCTATCCGTCTTCTTTGTTTTCAACATGAGTACTGAGCACCAGGCATATTTAAGCACCTATCCACCTTTAGGTTTACCCGACCCCTCACACCTAATTTATGACGACAAATGCTGTGTGTTGACTTTTCAGAAAATTCTTGGACAAGGGAAGTATCGTGGAAGAATGTGAATGGGAAAGAAGAGATGGCATCAATTTGAAGATGGTTCACATGCTGCCGATGAAGAATCAAGAGATTGCTTTCAGACAATTTCAACAATGTCTTTGTCTTGTACAAAGAATTTCAGAAAATATATGACAGAGCTGAAGAAGAGCGCAAGCACACACACACACACACACACACACACACACACACACACACACATTTAGTATTTGTCAGTTTTTAAGATGCATGTTTTACATGGTATTTGGAAGACTGCTGCATATGAAACACATCTAAGATTCAGAGTGATAAGGACACATCAGTTACAAAGTAGTATTTGTAAACTTTTTTCATATTTAGATTTGGCTTATCTGCCAGCAAATATGGGGTAGAGAGAGAGCATATTGAGATATAGGGATACATATTTATGAACAGTGTCAGATGAATAGATATATACGATCAAACACCCACATACAAAATTAATATTGATAATAAAGGACGCTAACAGAACGGCTGGAGAAGAAGCTAGACGGCAATTATACAAGAAGGCTACGTGCAATCTTAAACAAGTCCTGGCGGCAACACCCCACAAGACACCAACTGTACGGCCACCTGCCCCCTATCACGAAAACTATTCAAGTTAGACGAACCAGACATGCAGGACACTGCTGGTGAAGCAGGGACGAACTCATAAGAGATGTACTCTTATGGACCCCCACACATGGCGGTGCAAAAGCAGGACGACCAGCACGAACATACATTCAGCAGCTATGTGAGGATACGGGTTGCTGTCCTGAGACCTACCTAGGGCGATGAACGATAGGGAGGAGTGGCGAGAGAGGGTCAGGGATATCCGTGCTACCAGCGCGATATGATGATGATGATAAATAAAGTGCTCAATATCAATGATAGAGCATATACATCTAAGTTAGGATAGTGTAGACATTGAGTTAATATGAGTGCGTATATATATATATACACACACGGAAAGTCTTTGCCCAGTCAGCTGGGGCTGTAGAATACATTGAATGCACCTCTGCAGAGGGGTAAGACCCCCCTAACGAGTGTCCTGGATATGGCACTAAACAATCTGATAGTGAGGTTCCAGCAGTACTGGAGCTTTGGGAATGTGGAGTACCCATTCATTGCCATTGCTCCAAGGTCCACTCTGTCCCGGAGTGGTAGCACCTGATAGAGCCCTATCTATGGGTTAAATAGAACTAACAGCATACTTATGCTAAAATGAATTGAGTAAACGAATAGCTTGAAATAGAAACGTTTTTGACAATTAACCGTACTTACACTTAACTGCGTGCTTATGCTTAACTGAATTATTTCAAATAGAACTGTTTTTCGACATTAAAACTGTATTTACACTTAACTGAATTATTACATATAACTGCTTGAATAGTTTGAAATGGAAATGTTTTTGACAATTAAACTGTGTACTTATGCTAAACTGAACTGTTTTCAATAGAACAGATTATTTACATAAAAATGGATTTGGCGTTAAATAACCTACAAAGGTTGATATGCCAACAAACCAAACCAAACCAAACGGAAAGTGTATACAAAGAGACGCTTATCGCGTGCCTACCACTTAATTCGATGATCGCGCAGATGAGAAACTGACTATCACTAAGCGCCGTTGGCTATCTCTATTTATCCTTTTTTTTATCTTTCTTTTTAGAGTTCTTCTACTCAACAAATTCCGATAAATATTTAGAAAATATTCAATTGCCAAATTTGTCTCCAAAAACCTTTCTTGCTTTCTTTCAAGATGGTTGAAAGCTATCAATTCATTTTTTACGTAAAATACACAAACATTCAGATGTTTTGTGTACTCGCGATCTTCTTATTGAAAGAAACTATATCGACTTATAAATCGAGGGTGGGGCCCTTAAAATCTAACACTAGCATGACATGCAACTCCAAAAACTGATGATCACCAACAATACTAACTTAATGATAAAGAAATTATAAAATTTCAAACTGTATCCGTTTTAACAATATTATTGTTTATATTTATGTATATTTTTACCCAACCCCTCCGTATGAGCAGGATGAGACAAGTTCAATTTTTTTAAAACAGAGTTTACCAAGTTTGAATTCAGAGTTTTCTTTCTCCAAGGCTGGTTGTTATACTAAGATTAAAATGCCTAGTCTGCCCTACTATTTACCCATAACTTGAGGAAGAATTTGGGATTTATACCTTTTCCAATGATATTTGCGCTGTGTGAAATGCAAACAGCATCGACTAGGAAGTGAACTCATGTCACCGTGTCCATTTCCTACGACGGTAACCATTACATCACCATCGCTTCCATAGTTATACATATTTACCAACCCCTCCGCTCGGGCAGGATATGACACAAGGTCAATTTTTAAGCGAAGTTTAACAGGTTTGAATTCAGAGTTTTCCTTCTCCTAGACTAGTTGTCTCACCAAGGCTGAAGAACCTAGTCTGCCCTACAATTTACCCATATCTGGAGGAAGAATAATGCAATCAGTCTCGTCCAGGATTTGAACTCGTGTCGCCGTGTCCATTTCCTACGACGATAACCATTAAACCACGGGCTTCCATAGTTATATACCGGGGTTCAATTCCAAGTCGAGTCATACTAAAGACTCAAAAAAATGGTACTTGATGCCGCCTTGCTAAGCACTCAGCATTATAAAGTGAGGACCAACGGTAAAGTGGAACAATCCAGGGAATTGATTAGAGCCCTTCCCTACACCTCGGTGTAGTAGCTATTGAAAAGGGAGCCTTCGGGTCCCCCTCGACTAAGGTCACTAACTTCTAATAAAATATACCAACAAAAGAATCAATGCCTAAGTACACAAATACGAAAGTGGTTCAAAAATTCTAAGTCACACGTGTATTTTAGATTTGTCATTTCTGTGCAGGTTAGAACCTTTGAAAGGGCCTCACCTGCACAGAATTGAATACAGAAATCTGCATTTGTTTTTCTACTTTTATAAGAAGTGGTAGTGTGCTGCAACAACAAAAATGTTTCCTGTGGCGTACGGGTTAAAGTGCTGGACTGCGGCCTCGAAGTAAGCGGCTTCGAACTCCAGTCGCGCTATTACGATCACTTTCGGACTAATAACCTTTGAGAAAGTCATGAAACCACATATCTCATAATATAACTGCTATTCTACAAGGATGGCTTTGGCATTAGATAACCCATAAAGGTTTATATGCCATTAAACAAAGAAACCAAACCAAATATATTTGGCTTGGGTTCTTCTTTCTGGGTAAGACTTAGAACCTTTTGAACAACTCTTCTCTCTCTCTCTCTATATATATATATATTTGAATAAATATTTGGTACATGAGAATTTAATAATTACAAAGAATGGGGGAATCATGTTTATTTATTTCATCTAAAACAATAAAAAAACAAATTTGAGAGACCCTTTTGTCTGGCGTGTTTTCAATAAATACACCGGAAAACGCTTCAAAAAGGTAAAATCTTTGAATCTCAGTGAGATGAATAATTTAGGAAAAAAAACCTCAACTCCCAGGATTCCCACCCAATTTCCCAAAGAGACAAAGAATGTCAAATTGTCTTCTCTGCCAGCACAAGGTAGGGCAATGTAGCGTATTAGCTACAGCCTCTAGAAAGGCGAGATTGTTTTTGCTCCAAGTCTTGTACAAGATAGAGAAACGTTCATCTGAATAATAAGTCCTACATATATAATGCTCAGACAAGTGGAGGCCAATAGCAGACCCTCGTACCCGAGAAGACCTGGATGTAATATTTTGAGGCTGTCTGATTAATCCATGAAGCAGACTTGAACTTAAATTTTCCTTATATATCTTAGCTGTTTCACGGAAAAATTTAACAATCTTAACAATTTTATAACAATTTACAAAATCTTACAAGGTCTTTTTAGATAATTATACGGCATCATCTATAAACAAGTACAAAATACTACTTCAAACTCTGGAACTAAGAATTTGAACATGTATAATAAGTACCGATAGACCGGGGTTCAATCCCAGGTCGAGTCATACCAAAGACTCTAATGTAGTAGCTATTGAAAAGGGAGCCTTAGAGCTGCTCTCAACTACAGTCGGACAACTTACTAAATTACTCATAATAAGTACACCACACACACACACACACACACAATTTTATGTTTATCTACAGAATTTCATTGCTCTAGTGTTTGAGAACAAACAATGCTTATTAATACGAATTTTGACTGTACAGGGTGTTTCAGAAAAATCAATATCATTTTCTAACCTAATAACCAAACCAATTCTTGTTCAAATGATCTCCAATTTTAATAGTATGTGCAGGAACAACTCAAAAATCTATATGGGGGTGTCCTCGTGGTGTAATGGTTAAAGCGATGGACTGCGGAATCGTAGTACGCGAGTTCGTACTCCAGTCGCGCTATTGCGTTCACTTTCGGGCAAATACCCTTGGGAAAGGTATGAACCCCCTTATCCTCCCAGCTATTGGTTAAATAGTACCACTACTGTTCTTCTAGGAGAATGGCTTTGGCATTAAATAACCTAAAAAGAGTTGATATGCCATTAAACCAAGAAACCAATCAAAAATCTATATTTATTTTTTTTTCTCTTTTCATTTACAGAAATGCAATTCACAGAAAAAACAAAGCTGTTTTATGTATTAGGAAGTATGCTCGGTCACAGTCGAAAAAGACTGTAACCTACATTTATTATTATATTGGATCTTTAAACATTGATATTGTAATTAAGGATGAAGTGTTTACCTATTTAGAATGGTTGTGGAGATATATTAATACATTGGCTCTTAAAACATTGATATTGCGAATAAATATGAAGCGTTTACCGGTTTAAAATGATTGTGAAGATATATTAATACATTGGCTCTTAACATATTGACATTGCAACGAAGTATGAAATAGTTACCTGTTTAAAATGATTATGAAAATATATTAATACATTGGCACTTTAAACATTCATATAATGACTAAACAAAGTGTTTCGTTGGTTAAAATGATTGTAAATTATATCAATACGCTGGCTCTTAAAAATTGATATTGCAACTAAGTATGAAGTGTTTACCTGTTTAAAATGATCGTGAAGATATATTAATAGACTGGCTCTTAAAACACTGATATATGACTAAATATGAAGTGTTTACCTGTTTAAAATGATCGTGAAGATATATTAATAGACTGGCTCTTAAAACACTGATATATGACTAAATATGAAGTGTTTACCTGTTTAAAATGATCGTGAAGATATATTAATAGACTGGCTCTTAAAACACTGATATATGACTAAATATGAAGTGTTTACCTGTTTAAAATGATCGTGAAGATATATTAATAGACTGGCTCTTAAAACACTGATATATGACTAAATATGAAGTGTTTACCTGTTTAAAATGATCGTGAAGATATATTAATAGACTGGCACTTAAAACACTAATATACGACTAAATATGAAGCGTTTACTCATTTAAAATGAGTGTGATAATATATCATTACATTGGCCTTTAAAACATTAATATTGCAACTCAGTATGAAGTGTTTACCTGTTTAAAATGATCGTGAAGATATATTAATAGACTGGCACTTAAAACACTAATATATGACTAAATATGAAGCGTTTACTCATTTAAAATGAGTGTGATAATATATCATTACATTGGCCTTTAAAACATTAATATTGCAACTCAGTATGAAGTGTTTACCTGTTTAAAATGATCGTGAAGATATATTAATAGACTGGCACTTAAAACACTAATATATGACTAAATATGAAGCGTTTACTCATTTAAAATGAGTGTGATAATATATCATTACATTGGCCTTTAAAACATTAATATTGCAACTCAGTATGAAGTGTTTACCTGTTTAAAATGACCGTGAAGATATATTAATACACTGGCTCTTTAAGCATGGATATTGCAAATAAATATCAAGTGTTGAGTTACTTTTTGAACCACATTAATACTTTGGCTCTTAAAACATCGATATTGCCTCTAAGTATGAAGTGCTTAGCTGTTTAAAATGATTGAGAAAGTCCATTTTTCTACCCTATATAAGTGGAGACAATAACTATCAAACAGACGTGGCATAATGTAACCCAATAAATGTTGAACCCCCCCCAACCAAACACGACAGACAAATATTGAATGTATACAAACTTTAGATAAAAGTAGTAGTCAGCTTCTTTTATTAAAGACAGGTGGCCTTTGTTTTTAGGTAAGTAATATATAAAGAATTATATGCTTGAATTAAAAAAAGAAAGAAATTTAAAAAAAAAGAATGTAGTGAAGTTAAGAGGAAATTTTACGAAGGCACCTGGTAATAGCCAAATGGATGTCACTGATACTTAAGATAAGTATTTTGCAGATGGATATGTTTACAAGGAAGGATATACTGAAGGTGTACTTGTAAACTTAGATTATAGTATAAGTATATATATATATATATATATATAAAGGTGAAGTTGAGTGCACAAACAGTTCAAATGGTTGATAAATTATCTCAAGTAGAGAATATCTTCTCGACACACCAGAAAGGCATGTTCTGTATTTTGGTTTTAAAACCTCTGCCAAATGATCAAAGGAAAAATGGAAATTTAAGAAAATGATTTGAAAAAGAAAAAAAAGAAAAGAAAAAGCAAAGCATTTTTTTTTCCAAATTTCGAAAAATAACAAGTTAAAAGATTTCTCCCAATCATATATTTTATTCTCCCCAGATCATATAAATTTGTCTGAAAACTTTAAAGTGTTTAACCCAAGGATGACTAAACCGAGGTGGGTAGAAGGGTGGCATGGGTCACATTACATCCCAGAGTTTACTGCCAATTAGTTTCTAAGTAAAAATTCATAATCCGCCCGGTCGGTAGTATTTAGAACAAGATGACTGTATCTCCCTCAGAGGGGTAAGACCACCAACAAAAGGGTGGTCCAAGATATAAAACTAAACCGCATCTAATGATGAATTTCCAGAAATCTGAGGAAACTAGAGTACTCCTTTGGTGCCATTACTGCCAAGTCCACTCTAACCTAGAAGTGGTAGAACCTGTTCGGGTTCTATTTATGGGCCAAAAAACTATTTGTATTCGATATGACTAGAAACAAAAATAGCACGAAAAATGAAAGCATGAATCTACCTCAAGGTATAAATCAGCTTAGACGAGTTGACATGCTGTTAAATTCAATAAAAATTTGAAGTTTTGCTTGATTTTGCTTCGATATCTTTTATCTTTTGGTTTCGTTTCTTTGTTTTAATGGCATATCAATCTTTGTAGGTTATTTAAAGCCAAAGTCATCGTTCTAGAAGAACAGTAGTGGTACTATTTAACCCATAGCTGGGAGGATAAGGAGGTTCATACCATTCCCAAGGGTATTTATCCGAAAGTGAATATAATAGCGCGACTGGAATTCGTAATCGTTTACTACGATTTCGCAGTCCATCACTTTAACCATTACACCACGAGGACTCCCCAGCTTTGGTTTGGTTTTATGGCATATCAACCATAGTAGGTTATCTCATGCCACAACCTTTTTATATATATGTATTAAATACATTTTTAACATCTTTAAAAACGAGCCTGAGCTTTTTTTTCCCAGAGTTAAATGTTTTTTCTTACATCCCATACGTAGAATTCTATTTACTATTAGTCATTTGTTTGCACACAGTTTAATGTTATCAAGTATTACTATGCATCCCAAACAATTCAATTAAGCATCATTTATTTGTTTACACATAGCTAAATGAGCAATGAGTTCTATTGCAAACAATTCAGTTGGGCAGAGGTACACAGATTTTGTTTACACACAGTTAAATGTAAAAACAGTTCTATTTCAAACAATTCAGTTTAGCGTAGTACATAGTTTAAATGTCAAACAGTTCTAGTTGATCCATTGATAGGACCCTATCAGGTGCTACCACTCCGGGCCAGAGTGAACCTGGGAGCAATGGCAATGAAGGAGTACTCCGTATTCCTTAAAGTTCCAGCATTACTGGAACCTCACCATCAGATTGTTTAGTGGCATATATAGGACACTCTTTGAGGAGTCTTAGCCATCTGCAGAGATGCAATCGGTGTATTCAGCAGCCCCAGCGGACAGAGCCAGAGAGAGAGAGAGAGAGAAAGAGAGAGTATGTGCACAGTTGTGTGCATATGCGAAGTCTGTCGGAAAAGTATTCCGGACTGGGTGTGGTGTGTGAGCTATGTAGTATCCTTTAAATTTTCCCTTAGATAATATCATAAAGGGAAAAAAATATTAAATTCATCTTATTTTGTTGCTTTTTATCACAATATACCGACCGTCAATCTTTGATGGTAACGCAAACAAGTAAGAAATTAAAGAATAAGCCTTTCGGCAAAGCAGAATTTGCATCCATTGATTGGGGAGGGTGCTTGCTTAACGATTGTAAAGTGAAGATACTGTGATAAAATGCAACAGAAATGAAGATGAAATAAATATCAGGGGAAAATTAGAAATAATTGACAATAATTCTAAATAAGAAAACAATTACATCCTATTTTCGTATCTTATTTTTTGCTTTATTTGTTGATATACCCGGAGGGAAAATAAAATCGTAACACAATGAAAATATGCACCAACTTACTCAAGATCAAGCATTTAATGTTCCATTAGAAAAAAACAAATTCCTTGTATATTTAGAAGAAAATGTTCGTCATTCTAACCGTTTTTTTTTCTCAAATAAAAATTTGTAAATATAATCATTAAAATTCTAAAAAAAAAAAAAAAGTCATTGTTTTTGCATCATAGTATAAAGTGTCTTAAGCTTGAACAATGCTGAAGCAGAGAATACGGTACACGAATCTGGGAAAGGGTACGGATACGAAAAACGGGTATAAGCACAGATGTGGGCAGAAGTACGGATATGGGAATGGGTACCGCTACGAAAAACGGGTATAGGTACAGATATGGGCAGGGGTACGGATATAAGAAAGGGTACTGCCACGGACACAGAAACAAATACAGGATACGCGAACCGAGTACGAAAAATGGGTATAGGCACAGATTTTGGGCACAGGTACGAGTACGAAAAATGGGTAGAGGCACAGATTTGGGCACGGGTACGAGTACGAGTACGAAAAATGGGTATAGGCACAGATTTGGACACGGGTACGAAAAACGGGTATATGCACAGATGTAGGCAAGTGTGCGGATATGGGAAGGGGTACCGCCACGGATATGGAAACAAATACGGGTAGAAGTACGGTACGGGTACGCAAACCGATACAAGCGTGGATACGAGAATGGATACAGAGACAGATATGAAAACGAGTACAGATGCGGATATGGGCACAAATAAGAGAACGGAATGGGTACGTACACGGATTCGGTATTTAGCAGTGTTTAGAGCAATGCTAAAAGAAATTATTAAAAAAAAAATGATTGAAACGTCGCCAGGATAACTACAAACTATACGTTTTTTGACAAAATTCTGAGACTATTTCTTTAATAGCAGACTGACTGAATCTTATTTGGCATGTACTGTGAAATTTGAATAACAATTAAAACGGCTAGAAAGATATCATGGATCAACAAAGTGTAATTGACAAGCGATGACTTTTAAGGGCAGTTGAAACCTTGGCTATCATTGGAGGGTTGTAAAGTCAGCATGCTAAAATCCAAGAGGCAAGAATTTGAACTTTGAATTAATTAGCTGAAACCAATTGATAATACAGATCATTAATAGACTGAAATGGAACAATGTATATATCAATACAGCTTTAACTACATACCTATCTCCGTGTCCAGGATTTGGAATAGGTCACATTAAACGGAACCTAACCTAAAAAAACTACCAAGCAACCTACCTATCAGTTTGCTTCTCTCTATCAATATGTCTGTTTATAACTAACCATGAAAATTTAGAAATCATACATTGGATTCTTATATCAGATTATTGTATATCTATATCTCATCAAAACTCTCTCTTCCCGCTGTTTCGTTTAGTTTATTGATATTGTAATAATTTACTGAGAGTAAGAGTGTGTGCATATTGAAATGTGAAATTGACCCAACGATTCACTTTTAAAGCGGCTTCCCAGTAGGTTATTTGTTGTCCCAACGCGGTAGCAGTGTGTCCTCCAAGTTCCCCTCTTATCACCTCCAAGATTACTTCTCGCACCAACTGACTGTCCTCAAACGCCAGACAAAAAATGGAAATTTACTAAGCTTTTTACTTAGATGTGGCACAAGGCCATATGAAAGGGGCACTCAATGAGACGCCAGACAAAAAATGCGTCAACCTGAATCGTTCCCACGCTTATATTCTCGTCTAAGCAAGCTCAAAATTTGCATATTAACAACGCGAGACTTTGCGAGACTAACACCAATATATTCTCAAGTCAACGACGACTATGTTTCTTTATGAAAGATACCATTCTACTATTTAACCCATAAGGAGGTCCATACCTTTCCCAAAGGGTATTAGTTCGAAAGTGAACATAATATCACGAATGGATTTTGAACTCACATACTTCGGTTGGTTGGTGGGTTGGTTGGCTTTTATGGCACATCAACCTTTGTAGGTTATTTAACGTCAAAACTATTTTTATGTAAATAATCAGTTCTATTTCAAACAATTCAGTTTAGCATGAGTACACAGTTTAATTGTCAAAACCATTTCTATTTCAAGCTATTCAGTTTATTGAAACAGTTCTAATTCAGCTAATTCAGTTTAGTATAAGTACAAATTTGGTTTACACGCAGTTAAATGTCAAAAAAGTTCAATATTAAACAAATCAGTTTAGTGTAAGTACAATTTCAATGTCAAAAAACTGTTCTATTTCAAATAATTCAGTTCAGCATAAGCACGCAATTTAAATGCAAGTACGGTTTAATTGTCAAAAACATTTATATTTTAAGCTATTCAGTTTAGTCAAACAATTCACTTTAGCATAAGTATGCCGTTAGTTCTATATAACCCATATCAGGTGCTACCACGCCGGGCCAGAGTGGACCTGAGAGCAATGGCAATGAAGGGGCGCTCTGCATTCCCCAAAGTCCCAGCATTACTGAAACCTCACCATCAGATTGTTTAATGTAATAACAGGACACTCATTGGGGGGGGGTCTTACCCCTCTGCAGAGGTGCCGTCAGAGTATTCTACAGCCCCAGCCGACTGGGCAAACATACTTCGGGGCAACAGTCCAACACTATTCATTAAGCCACAGAGACTCCACCTGAATATAACTGGATTAAAAGTACACGTACTAAAATAAGGAGTCTAGCGAAAGTATTCAGATACTTTCTCTCCTTGAACATACGCAGATCAACATGGATATTACACTTCTGAGGGCTTTATTTTATGTCAGTATATTTAATTCGTGATTAAATGAAAAGAAATGAAAAATTGATTTGGGCACAACCAGATAACCTTGCTAGTGAAACATTTGACAAGGTATTATTATACCCTGTAGTAATGTGAAACAAGCAAGCAACCTATTAATGAGTATAGAGCCATTTGTTGTATTGTCTTAAGACCAACAAAAACTGCACAATGGGCTCCTCCCCCTCCTTCTTATTTTCATCCTCCTCCTCACAATGTCAAATCTGTTTCAATTTCGTTTATTGATCCTTTTTAAAGCAGAAATGTTATGTCACGTCTGCTAAGTAAAACAATTTTGCCATTGAATCTACTACTACACTCGTCTTAGGTAAATGATTAATTAGAAATCTCTTTGTCTTTTGTGCTAGTTTTGAAGAAGAAGAAGAAGAAGAAGAAGAAGAAGAAGAAGAAGAAGAAGAAGAAGAAGAAGAAGAAGAAGAAGAAGAAGCCATTGACGGATGTGGGACCAAGAAATCAAGAGAAAACAAGAAAAATGAATGGATTTATTTTGAAATTGTTTAACACAAATGATGAACATGTTGAGTACAATTAAATACTGACCAACGGCGAAAGAAATATTTGGTAGAAGAAGAGGCCATTGACGAAAGTGTGGGGCCAATAAACCAAGAGAAAAATCATCAATAAAAATGAATGGATTTATTTAGAAATTTGAAGACATAAATAGTGAAAATGTTGGGTGTAATTAAATACTGACCAATGGCAAAAGGAATTTTTCTTAGAAGAAGAAGAAGAAGAAACTACTTGACCAAGAAATTAAGAGGAAAACTAAAAATGAATGGACACAAATGGTGAAAATGTCGGTTGTTATAAAACACTGACCAATGGCAAAAGAAATATTTGGTAGAAGATGAAACAGAATTAGAGAGAAGGATATAGAATGAGGAGAGAAAGTGTCTTTACATAGAAAGTGAACAGCGGAGAGAGAGAGAGAGAGAGAGAGAGAGAGAGAAAGAGATTAAAGGGAGAAATAAAAAACAAAGAAAGTGAAATAAAATTCTGAGAGTGAGAGAAAAAGAAAAAAAAACAAAGGTAAGAGAGAAAAACAAATCAACAAACAAAGAAAGAGTGATAAATCAGTGAGAGAGAGAGAGAGAGAACAAGCAAAAGAGAGCGAAAGAAACAAATCAAAAACAGTGAAAGAATCATAAATCAAAGAAAAAAGAGAGAGAAATTAAGAAACAAAGAAAATGAGAACATTTTAACTAAGAAAGAGAAAAAAAAAAAACAAAGAAAAAAGGAAAAGAGAGAGAGAGAAAGAGAGAATAGGAAATTGAGAGAGGGGGGGAATCACTGAAAATAGAGTGGGAGAAGCAAATCAAGAAACAGAGAACGAGGGATAAATCAGTGAAAGAAACAAATCAAGAAACAGAAAGAGTGACAAATCAGGAGAGAGAGAGAGATAGAGAGAGAAAGAAACAAATTGAAAGAGAGAGAGTGACAAATCGGGAAAGAGAGTGAAAGAAACAAATCAAGAAACTGAGAAAGAGGGATAAATCAAATAAGAGGGAGAGAACAAGTGAAAGAGAGTGAAAGAAACATCAAGAAACAGAGAAAGAGTGACAAATCAGGAGAGAGAGAGATATATAGAGAGAAAGAAACAAATTGAGAGAGAGAGAGAGAGAGAGATCTGGAAAGAGAGTGAAAGAAACAAATCAAGAAACTGAGAAAGAGGGATGGATCCAATAAGAGAGACACAGAGAGAGATGGAAGAATTTAGCCAGTATCAAATAGGATATGAACAGTCCTGGTGTAGGTCGTTTAACAGAAGAAATGAAGAGAACCGCGTAACAAGTTGATTACTTAATAGATTCAAAATTCTAATTACATACACATGTAACCATGTATATATTCGTACATGAATAGAACTGAAGTCATATAAATACAGACTCGTCAGCCAAAGATGAAGACAAAATTTACTGAAGTAAACGACTCACAACACAAACGTATTTTAAAAGTATGAATGTGATGTAATCTTATGATTACATAAAACAGACCCAGTGAACCTTAGAAAGCATGAACCCAATTCTCCCTGAAGTCATGGAAAACAGAATCAGCTTCAATTTCAGCTGTGGTTGTTTTACACTGATATCCTTCGGAAAGGCATGAATCCAATTTTCCATGTACTCGTGGAAAACACAGTTTGAATTTGAGCTGAGACTGCTTCACACTATTTCATACTCTTATGAAAGTCATGAATACAATTCTCCTTGAACACATGAAAAACTGAATGTCTGAATTTTGGCTGAAGCTGCTTCACACGGATATCCTTGGGAAAGGCATGAATCCAATTTTTTCATGTACTCATGGACAATTGAGTCAGTTTGAATATGAGCTAAGGCTGTTTTAAATTAATGTCAATGGCTGCAAAAAAAAAACTTTTACTGCTCTCATATTTAACCTTGACAGGGGCCAATAAAACCTGTTGTTTTATTTCCTGTGTTTTGGCTAGACATCAATACACAGGAAATAGTCACATACAAAACAAGCGACAGTCAGCAGCAAAAGAAAGTGGCTCTAATTAGTCTCAGGCCAACAAAGAGATTTTCTATAATACAGGTTAAATCATTCTTACTTTCTTTTTTATTTACCTGATAGGTATCCATTTAGATTTTAAGTATTAGTTGCTTTGCTTTGGTCTTCGCCATTACAAGACTCAAGGCCTGTGAGAGAGGAGAGCAGTCAGTATATCTCATAGGGCCCTGAAGGACCATAGGTGTCCCAAGAGTTTCGAGGGTTGAACATAACATATAATCAGGGTCGGCTTTGGGCTAATTGTTCCCTGCGGCTAGGGGGCTCAGTGTTGAAGTGTAATCTACTCTCGGCTTGTCAAATACACACGGCAACAAATAGCAATACATAAATTCTCAGTTAGGCCCCACACCTAAGGTTGGCCCGGCACTGAATGGTTTAATCAATTTTATTAAGATGTACACGATTTAAAAAATTAGACTAAATATTCAATTAAAATTATCTTCTAATTCTTAAATATACGTGAAAGGAGTACATTAAAATTTCATTAAAAAAATCAAAGAATCTAAGAAAAAATAAAATCCTTGATTTAGTTTTTTTATATTTTCCGAGTTTTCATTTTAAGATATAATCGAAGTGAAGACATCCTGTAAGAAGAATTCAAATAGTTATTTTTGGAAAAAATAATATAAAAAGAAATTCAAATGTGAATTCTTTCTTTTTTAAAGCTCTTTTCACTGTTTATTTTGGGAGTTGTAAGAAGGGAAGACATGTACCTCAAATGCAAGATAACCACAAAATATTAAACCGCAGACTCCTTTTCCTCTCCTTTCCTTTCCATGGCGCTAGGTATATGTGTGTGTGTGTGTGTGTGTGTGTGTGTGTGTGTCTGTTGGGAGACAAAAACAGCTTCGTACCAACTGATAAAATTGAAACCGGTTGCCCTGTGTTTATTTTGGAGATTTTAAGAAACGAAGAAGACCTGTACCTCAAATGCAAGATATCCACAAATATTAAATTAAACATTCTCTTTATCGTCCTTTCCGTAATAAATAAATAAAAAGTTATAAGATAGGGATGCGTGTGTGTGTGTTACTGTGGGGGTGACAAAAACAGCTTTACACTGACATATAGAATTTCTCCTGGGGGTCCTGAGTTTTGTCAATTGTTATGTTGGCAAAGCAAAAATTTAGGGGGAATCCTCTTGTGGGGGATCAGGAAACAGGAGATGTAGGAACCCTGTAAAAAGTTTAACTAAATTTGGCATTGCTAAAATCCTCTTGGATGCCCTATGTAAAGAAAATACAAACGTGAACATTAAAATTTCATGAAAATCAAAAATTTTTTTTCTTGTTTTCATTATTTCGTACTTGCTGATTGTTTGTTTGTTTGACTTTTATGGCATATCGACCTTCATAGGTTATTTAATGCCAAATCCTATTTTATATATAAAAAAGTTCTATTTCAATCAATTCAGTTTAGCATAAGTACACAATCTAATTGTAAAAAACATTTCTATTTCAAGCTATTCAGTTTAGTTGAACAGTTCTAATTCAAACAACACAGTTTAGTATAAGTATTGTTTTTGTTAACATACAGTTAAATGTCACAACAGTTCTATTTCAAACAATTCATTTTAGCATAAGTACAGTTTGGAGGTCAAAACCCTTTCCATTTCAAACAATTCAGTTTAGTTTAAGTATGCAGTTTAAATGTTAAAATAATTCTATTTCGAGCAATTCAGTTTAAGTACGCAGTTTAAATGTCCAAACAGTTCAATTCTAAATAATTCAGTTTAGCATAAGTACACAGTTTAAATGTCAAAGCAGTTCTATTTCAAGTAATTCAAATTAGCATAAGTACATAGTTTAGTTCTATTTGACCCAGGTGCTACCACTCCAAGCCAAAGTGGTAATTTACTAAGCTTTTTGCTTAGATGTAGAACAAGGCTGCATAAATTGGGCACCTAATGAGAATCGAATTCACTCGTGTAGGTTTGCTAGTCTACCTTGCTAACCATTACACCACCCGAGGCCACTCCAAGCCAAAGTGGACCAGAGAGCGATTGCAATGAAGGTGTACTCCGCATTCCCCAAAGTTCCAGCATTACTGGAACGTCACCATCAGATTGCTTAATGTCACATCCAGGACACTCGTTGGAGTATTCTACAGCCTCAGCTGACTGAGCAACGTACTTTCTGAGTTTTATATTCTAATTAGGTTTTGATATTAACATTTGAAGTGCTGACTAGAGTAAAAGATTAATAGATTTTAACATGTCAACCTGTCTGGGGTTATTTCATGCCACAAAATTAGGAAATTGTACTTATTGTATATTTACATTT
This sequence comes from Sepioteuthis lessoniana, assembly GCA_963585895.1. NCBI lineage: Eukaryota > Metazoa > Mollusca > Cephalopoda > Myopsida > Loliginidae > Sepioteuthis > Sepioteuthis lessoniana. The sequence goes on along the minus strand of OY757931.1, from coordinate 57,638,149 downwards.
TTTGTGTAGTTATTTTTTTTTTTTGGAGTATTTTTTGCACACAATCCAAACTTACACAAATAATCTTTAAATAATTCTAATGAACCCAGAGATAGTACCCTAACAGGTACTTCCACTCTGTGTCAAAGTGGACCTGGAAGTAATAGCAAAAAGGGGTACTCTAGAGATTTCTAGAATTACACCCTTGCTATCGGATAAAAAGTTTTACTCCTCGGTTGGGGAGTACAGTCAGCCCCACTTACAGGATGGAGCTAAAAGAAAGTGATGAAAGACAAAGGGATTAGTCAAAACAAAATAATTTTGAACAAAAATGTTTTGAATATTTTTTTTCTCTCATAAAACTCAACTAGAATTTTCTTTACCCCACCCCCAAAAAAACAACAACAAACAAACACTACTAGAATCAAGATATTGGATTACAAACAATTTCTTCTCACAGTCTGTGACTAAAACCCAGTTGTCCAGAGTGAGCATTGTCCATCGGATTAGGATCAACAATTTCTAGGCTTAGCAGATCCCGGACATGGTCACGCTATAACTAAAGTATTAAAGTCAGTGAGAAACTTGTCAAAGAATGAGAGCTAATCAAGAGTGATAATCTACTTTCAGTAGAGAGATTTACCTGCACTAGTTAACAACAAGGGAAACATGCTTTTATCTTTTGTGAATTCATACAACATTTGACATGTTTCCTGAGATTCTCTTCGGCTAGTTGGTGTTGGGCTGAAGAGTCATAACAGACAGGTCATTTATTAGGAACATTTTCGGATTGGTTGGTTGTTTTACGGCATATCAACCCTTTTCAGATCATTTAATGCTGAATTCATTTTAGTATGAGTACAGTTTTTTTTTGTTAACGCGCAGTTAAATGTAAAAAACAGTTCTATTTCAAACAATTCAGTTAAGCATAAATATGCAGTTTAGTTCTATTTGACCTGTAGATAGGACCCTATCTGGTGCAACCACTCCAGGCCGGAGTGGACCAAGAAGCAATGGCAATGAAGGGGTACTCTGCATTCCCCAAAACTCCAGCATTACTGGAACCTCTCCATCAATTTTTTTTGCGTCATATTCAGGACACTCATTGAGTGAGTTTTACCTCTGCAGACGTGCAGTCGGTGTATTCTACAGCTGCAGCTGACTGGGCACTTAACTCCCATCTCACAAACCATCCAAATAAGATGAGCAAGATATGTAGGGCTCTGCTCAAGAAACAATGACAAACTCATAAGCATAGTTCTCTTATCGACATCAGATAAAAAATAGTTCTTTTCTATACTTTAATTTCTGACCATTAATAATACCTTTTTGTTTTCAAAGCATTTTAATAGTAAACTTATTAATAATATAATAATATCTATACACATACTTATTTCTGATAGTAATGTTTGCAGAGAGAGAGAGAGAGAGAGAGAGAGAGAGAGAGAGAACTTAAAAGGAGAGAAAGATATAAAGAAAGATGCAAAAAGAGAGACGGGAAGAGGAGCAAAGAAAAGAAATGAGAGACAGGCAATGAAACAAACAGAGGGAGTGCAATGAAAGTAAAAGGATGTGAGAGAGAATGAATGAATAGGTAGTGACAGAGAGACAATGCAAGATGTGAGAAAGAGACAATGAAATCAGAAAGAGAAAGAGACCATGAAAAGAAAGGTAGTGAAGGAGAGAAATGAGAGGAGAGAGAGAGAGAGAGAAAGACAATGAAAGGAGGATGGAGAGAGAGAGAGAGCTAATAAAAGAAGAAAAAGAAACAATCAAGAAGAGTAAGAGAGAGAAAAGACTGTAAAGGAGGAGGAGAGAGAGAGAGAATGAAAAAAGAAAGAATTCATATGCATAAGTGCATGTACAGCTGTTACTAATTTGAATATATTTATAATTTTTTGTTCATACTTATTCTTATTTATATGCAGAGATGTATTTACTTTTGTGTGGAAATGTGAAGAACCCCCCCCCATTACAGCCCCCCAAAAAACCATGTTATTGTGATGACAAAATCTTGCTGAACCTCTTTTCTTCAACAATAAAACACAACTCTTCCTTCTTACATCTTTGTATGGCTTCCCTACCCCAGGGGTAATCTGCTACCCACCATACCTTCACAGAAGCAGATGATGCCACATCATTATTCCAGACTCTTGTCACCAGCCTCCTGTCAGACACCTTCAATGTACCAACCCTCCAATTTCTATCTCAGTGGTCATTTCTGCGTCCCCAAAACTCTTTTGGCTGTTCAAATATCAAATTGATGAGGGCAATAACAACAATGAGATACAAGAAAGTAGAAAAAGAAAGATGGATAATGTCATCTTTTTTTTATTTTTTGCTGTTTAAAGGTAAACAATAGTAAATATTAGGTAGCAATGGCCTATAGGGTCATATATTGTCCTCTGTTGCCTGTCCTACCTCTAACAAAATAACCTACCCTTACCACATACACTGAACAGATGTTTCTCAAAAAGGAAGAATCTACTACAAATACACATACACACACACACTGTCTGTCTGTCTGAACACATACAAAATATTAAATGTATTCTATATGTCTAATAAAAGGTGTTTCCCCACCTCTTGTAAATTTTGGTGGTTGTTTCTGTGTCTGACCCCCTAAACCAGTAGGAAGTGAACACAACTGGGGCTCACCTGTCTCCAAAGATGCTAAGGAGTGAGAAAAAAAAAAAACCTTCTCTCTTCCTCCTCTTTCACTTTCCATTTCTCCCACTTGCACCATCGCACAACTACACAGATAAAAGGAAGGTGGGAAAGGAAAAGGAGGAGGAAAGGAATCAGGAGGGAAGTGGGGAAGGAATACTCTGATTTATCATTCATACTACCTTGTGAACTAAGATCAAGAAGGGTTTTGATATTTTCAATTCTTTTTATGAGCCCTCTTTCTTTTCTTTTCTTTTTATTTTTTTTTCTTGCTTTTTTTCTTTCTTTTCTTTCTTTATCCTTTCTTTTTCGTTTCTTTTTCTTTTTGTCCTTGTTTTTTCTTTGTCTTTCTTTTTTTCTTTTACTTTCTCTTTTTTCCTTTTTCCTTATTCTTTTCTTTCTCTATTTTTCTTTTTTTTTTCTCCCTTTTCTTTCTCTTCCTCTCTTTTTCTTTTCTTTCTAGTTTTTTTCCAGAACTGACAGCTGTTCTGAAAAGTGTAATTGCAGTTGCTCAATGTTTGCTGAGTCTGGTCAAGGATTATGTTAAGGCATCTTAAAACAAGAACCTGGTTCACAGATGCAATCAAAGACAAAAGAGTCAACAATATCTGCAGGAGACTAAAACCTTCAATTTCACTACCGCCAATTATATAAAAAAATTTTTTAAAAACACCCTCAAAAAACAACATTAATAAAGTAATCTTTGTCAAGCAGGTGATAATAGTTCTTTTATTAATGCTTACTCAATTTAAAAAAAAAAATCAGGTGATAAAAAAATCCCAATTGTGAGATCTAACCTGGATGCTCATGAAATATATGAAGAAAAAGCTAGAGGGGAAACTTTATGCAAAAAGCAATGTGTTGTTTTGAACAAATCCTGAAACACCACCCCACAAAACAGTAGCTGTAGGGCCACCAGCTTCCCATCTCTCAAATCATCCAAGACAAACAAAACATGCTGGGCACTGCTGGAGAAGTAAAGATGAACTCATAAGTACGTTTTCTAATGAATTCCTACACATGGATGGTGAGAAATTCAGGGAATTTTATGCTATTAGCATCATTTGAGGATGATGAAGAAGTTATTGATTAATTACTTAAGAGCAGAAAGGCAAAGTTTGGGTATTTAATAGAAACTTACTGGGGAAAAAAAATTCATTTGATATTTACACATTCTATTTGAGAACATGTCAATCATAAAAACTTTCCACTTTTATCATGCATTTCTATATGAAGACAGGAACTTACTTTTTGGTTAGTTGGGTTTTATGGTATATTGTAGGTTATTTAATACCAAATCCTCTTCATACATATATATTAAATATACATGAATTGGTTTGGTTGGGTTTTATGGCATATTAATCCTTACAGATTATAGTTTGGTAGGGTTGGTTTTTATGGCATATCAACTATTGCAAGTGATTTAATACCAAATCCTCTCTATACATATATATTAAATATATATGATTTGGTTTGGTTGGGTTTTATGGCATATCAACCAATATAAGTTATTTAATACCAAATCATCTTTATACATATATATTAAATATATATGATTTGGTTTGGTTGGGTTTTTTATGGCATATCAAACATTCTTGCTATTTTTATGCCAAATCCTGATTATACTTATATATTAAATCTATGATTTGTAAACATTTCTAAATTAGCCTGAGCTCTTTTTTTTCCACACAGTTAATGGTTTTAAGCATTTCTAGCTAACAAGAATAATTTTATTTACTATTAATCATTTGCTTGTACACAGTGAAGTGGTTATGATTATTGCTATTTCATATTTATTATTCTAATCATTAAAACACATTCATCTGCACACAGCTAAAATGGTTCCAAGTATTGCAATGTATAACTAACAATTCAATTAAACATCAGTCATTTGTTTACAAACAGTTGAATGATCAGTTTTATTTCTAACAATTCAATTTAGCATAAGACAACAACGCAAAATGGTTCCAAGTATTGCTACATATCACTAACAATTCAATTAAACATCAGTCAGTTGTTTAAATACAGTTGAATGATCAAACAGTTCTATTTCTAACAATTCAATTGTTTGCACTCAGTTTAAAAGTCAAACAGTTCTATTTGACCCATAGATAGGACCTTTTCAAGCACTACCATACATGTCCAGAGTGGACCTGGGAGCAATTGAAATGAAGGGGTATTCAACATTTCCTAAGGCTTTAGCATTACTGCACTATTAGATTGATTAGTGTCATATCAGGACGCTCATTGTGGGAATTTTACCCCTCCGCAGAGATGCAGTCGGTGTATTCTACAACCCCAGCTGGCTGGGCTGTTATTTTTTGGTATTGCTTTTTAACTATTTCACAACAAAGATTTCTGAAAAGTTTTGGACATGCAAAATTATGCTTTGACTATATTATTTTAAGGGTTGAAAGGAAAATGAAATTTAACAGGGACACTGGTTCCCCAATGGGTGTGAAAAACTGATAAATATTGACTTGCAGCTACCCAGTCTCCAGTATATATATATATATATATATATATATATATATTGACCGGCCCATTGGCATAATGGTTAGAGAGTTTGCCAATGGCCCTAGAGACTGGGGTTCAATCCCAGGTTGAGTCAAACCAAAGACTCAAAAAATGGTACTTGATCCCGCCTTGCTTAACACTCAGCATTATAAGGTTTGGATCAAGGGTAAAGTGGAACAATCCAGGGATAGGAGTAGTGCCCTCCACTACACCTCAGTGTAGTAGCTATTGAAAAGGTAGCCTTTAGATCACCCTCAACTACAGTCGCCAATTTTACTTATATATATATATATAGATGTACATATGCAAAGCTATGAAGGCGTAGAAGGTGGTTAATGAAGACGAAGAGAAAGAAGAGCTGAAAAAGAAGAAAGAGTAGAGGGCAAAAAGAAGTGGAGGAGAAGAAAGATAATGTAGGAAGAGGAAGATGCTGAAAAAAAGGAGGAAAAAGTGCAAGAGAGAGAGAGAAGAGGAGGAAAAGAAAGAAGAGGAGGCAGAAGGAGGAAAAAAAGAGATGGAGTGGAAGACGATTATGCAGAAGATGAAGAAATAGAGGAGACAACCGAAGAGAAAGAAGAGGAAGCAGTAGATGAAGAAATAGGAGGAGAAGAAGAAAGAGAGAAGTGGAGGAAGAATTGGCCGAAGAGGAAGAAGAAGGAAGAAAGAGAAAGCAGGCAAAGAAGAAGAGAAGGCAGCAAAGGAAGAAAAAGATGTAGGAGAGAGGAAAGAAAAAAAAGAAAAAAAAAGAGGTGAAAGAGGAAGAAGAAACTTACCTATTACCCCTTCCTCTACTACTACCACCACAAAAAAATTTTAAAGAATGAATCTATAAAAATACAATTGTTCTTGCCCTGACAAGGTCACATTCTATTTTTAAATAAAATAATAAATATATTGTTAATTATTTTATTGCAAATAAGACACTCCCTCACACCTGACACTTGAAACAAAACAAGTATTACATAATTTTTTAGGGAGATAAATCATAATTAATGAAGCATTTATTAAAAATTAATTATTAATAATTATTTCAGAATTAAAATGAAACACTTTAAAAAACAACACCAAATAAGGTGAACTTAAACATGAGATTTTGTCCTAGAACAATTCAAGCCCTACCCTAAGGATTTGAATAAGGGTAAGGGATAACATCACTCATACCCAGACAAGTGCTTCCACTGCTTCTCTTTTTGTTTCTATCAGCTGTCCTTCCCAAGACTTCCTTTCTTTTGCCCAATGAGATCTATAACATATCCACACTGTTCCCTATTTTAAAAGTTCCTCCACCCTCTCTCCCTTGCAGAGGAATAGGAAACAAAGCAAGCTTTCCACAACCTTACAGCCATCTGTCCAACAGAGGTCACAGTAGGACAGGGAGCCTCTTGCTCTGCCAAATCAAAATTCATTGCTTTTCTACTGTAGTGCACCACCACCTGTCTAATGAAGATCAAAGATAGCCAGTTTGTCTATCAGGTCAATTCAAATTGTTTTTCTCAAGTTTGTATGAATCCAACCACTTTATCATGAATAGTTTTGTTTGGTTCGGTTTGGTTTTATGGCATATCAACCATTGTAGGTCATTTAATGCTAAATCCTTTTTATACATATATATATCAAATATATATGATTTGGTTTGGTTTGGTTTTATGGCATATCAACCATTCTAGGTCATTTAATGCTAAATCCTTTTTATACATATATATCAAATATATATGATTTGGTTTGGTTTGGTTTTATGGCATATCAACCATTCTAGGTCATTTAAAGCCATACATATAGATTAAATATATGATTCCTGAACACATTTTGTAGATAACATTTTTAAACGAGCCTGAGCTGATTTTTTTCCATCAGTTAAATGGTTACACTTATTTCTCTCTATTACAAATAATTCTATTTACTATTAATCATTTGGTTGCACACAGTTTAATGTTTTCAAGTATTGCTATGAATCACTAACAATTCAATTAGACATCAGTCATTTCTTTACACACAGTTAAATGCCCAAATAGTTCTCTTTCAAACAATTCAGTTTAGCATAAGTTGTTTTTTTGCCCTCAGTTTAAATGTCAAACAGTTCTATTTGACCCATAGATCGGACCCTATCAGTTGCTACCAGTCCAGGTCAGAGTGGACCTGGCAGCAATGGCAATAAATCTCCAGTATTACTGAAGCCTCACGATCAGTGTTTAGTGTCATACCAAGGCTAAAAAACCCATTCGGTTCCGTTATTCAGTACCTAAAGCCAAAGAAGAATGGATGGATCCATGCCTTTCCCAAGGGCATTAGCACAAAGCGAAATGCAAACAGCCTCATTCAGGATGTGAAAACCAAGTCAATTCCATTTCTTATGATAAGAAGTGAAGCATGCCTTTTTCTTAAGTAACCAAAGAAAAATTGAATGGAGTATATATTTACCCAACCCCTCCACCATAAGAAGGATGTGACACAAGGTCAAATTTAAGTTGTGACAAACAGGTTTAAATTTAGAGTTTTCCTTGGCCTTACCATACCAAAGATAGAGAGCCCTTCAACATATCCATAGCTGGAGGGAGAATAGTTAGATCCATTCTTTTCCTAAGAGTATAAGTGCTATGTGATAATGCAAACAGCCTTTTCCAGGATTTGAACTTGGGTCACTATGTTCATCTCCTCTGATGATTACTGTAACACCACAAACACTTGCTTCACTTTTGTATATCCTATTTCCAAGAGGCGCTATGCATTCAGATCTGCATGTTTCATGGCACTAAGTGAATATGAAAACTTACACTGCAGTCCTGAATAACAACAGTAACTATTTCAGAAAGTATATAGCCAAACAATTACAGTTTTTCATTAAAAGTTCAACAAGTTAAAAATTTACAATAAAAATGCAATGTAAATATTTTTACAAAAGAAATACATTAAAAATAAAGAAGAAAAACTCTATCAATGTTGAGTTATTAATGTCAACATAACTGAGAAAATAACTGGTTTGGTCTCTTTGTTTAATGGCATATCAACATTCATGGGTTATTTAATGCAAAAACCATTCATACATTGAGAATCTAGCAGAATAACACTGAGCATAATTATTTTACAATAAAAGTGCAATGTAAACTTTATAAGAAAATTATGATTTATCCTCTTGATGCCTGTATACCCGGATGTAGAGATGCTGAGGGTAGAGGGAGAAAGCACGATAGAAGGGACTTGAGCATGTGACTTGGGCATAGCAAGACAAGGGAGAATCAACTAGGGTCTTGACGAAGTGAGACGTGGCTAAAGACAGCCAGGTAACCGAGGTTGTTAGTAGACCACCTAACTCTACAAACAGAACCCAGAAGACAATTTTGAGCCCTACGAAACCAAATGTTCACAGCCCTCTTAAAACAGTCTTAAACACAACCAGAAAATATACAGAAAGACAACAGGACATTCACCAACCACAGATAAGTGTATTATAATTTTAACTTTGTTCTCTTCAAGACTCTTGACCACTAAAGGAATATACTTTAACAAAATATGGAAAATTTAACAACACCTGAATATGGGTCATAAGATAGAATAGGCAACATGGTAAGATGTTTAAATATGTTTATATAAGAAGTGCAAAAGATTTGCTAAAGTATATTCCTTTAGCAGTCAAATGTCCTGTTGTCTTACTGAATATTTTCTGGTTGAGTTTAAGACTGTTTTAAGAGGGCTGTGGACGTTTGGTTTCATAGGGCTCAAAATTGTCTTCTGGGTTCTATTTGTAGAGTTGGGTGGTCTGCTAACACCCTCTGTTACCAGGCTTTTCGTAGGACTCAAACTGTTTTCAGGGTTCTGTTTGTAGAGTTAGGTGGTCTGCTAACACCGTCTATTACCAGGCTGTCTTTACCCATGTCTCATTTCCTTGAGACCCTAGTAGCTTCTCCCTCTCTTCATGCTCAAGTTACCTGCTCAAGTCCCTTCCATCCTGCCTTCTCCCTCAACCCTCAGCCTCTCCACATCCAGGTACATAGGTGTCTAGAGGATAACTTGTAATTTTCCTATATTTACTATAGAAAGATATTGAAAATAAGGAAGAAAGGTGTCATCAAGTTTGAGGTATTCATACTGACATTGCTAAGAAAATACTTGGTTTGGTTTCTTTGTTTAATCGCATATCAACTTTCATGGGTTATTTAAAGCCAAAGCCAGTTATACATTGAAAATCTAGCAGCATAACAGTGAGCATTATAAGAGATAGACACAGTGATCAGAGTTCAAAACCTGAACAAGGCAGATGTATTTCATTTCAAGTGAATGTTTTTGAGAAAGATATAAATCTATCTGTTCATCACTGAACTATGAGTAAATAGTAGAGCAGGCTGGGCCCTTGATTAGGCAACCAGGCAAGAAGAAGGAAAAAAAAAGAGCTTGTGTCACATCCTGCCATTGTCAAAGGGCTTTTTTTAGTTAGGTTTCTTTTTTAATGGCATATCAACCTTCATGGGTTATTTAATGAAAAAGTCATCCTTGTAGAAGAACAGCAATGATAGTATTTAACCCATAGCTGGGAGGAGATAAGGAGGGTTCATACATTTACCAAAGGCATTAGTCCAAAAGGGAATGTAATAGTTAAACTAGAGTTCAAACTCGCTCGTTACAAGGTTGCGGTCCTGTTCTTTACCTCTTACGCCATGGGGTTGGGAGAATACATTTGATAATCGGGAAAAATATCAAGCAAACGTTCATGTCCTTCAAGTATTTCTCCTTCGTCTTTTGCTTCCCACGGTCAGTTTTGTATAGTTTATTTCAGAACAATAACAGGTACAACACATTTCTTCCTTCAAGTCTACTATTAACAGTCTGTGAGATTAGCATGATCCTCTGTGCACAACATATCCAGAGTATTATTATTATTGTGCCTTCATCCCTTGTTTCTGCTAGTATCTTTTTACACAATATTGTTTTTTATGCAGTTAATGATATGTGCTGAGAGCTAAAAGAGGAAGATAATCTAGGGATTGTCGGTGGGGGAAAGAGTGAGAGGAAGAGAAAAAAAATCAACAAGGGAAAACACAAAAAGTTTTGTTATCAAGATAATAGCCAAGTGTCAAAAACTAAGTAAAAACCTTATTTTTTTTTAGTTCCTTGTTTTTTGTTTTTTTCTTTCAAAATACCAAATATGTAAACTTAAAAAAAAGATGTATTATATAATTAACTGGATTCTTAAAGTCAAAGACCACACACAAAGGAAATTTTATGAAGCATAAAGTTGAGAAATTAGCCACAAAATCAAAATAATTATGAGCAAATAAAAACAACAAAAAAGAATATTAATATATATATATATATATATATATATTTCTAAATTGTCAGCATGTGTCCATATCTCAGGGTCTTTATATATATATATATATATATATATATATATATATATATATATATGTATGTATGCATGTGTGCGGGTAAATATATATCAATATAATGATAAATAAGAAAACGATTATTAGCACAAAAAACACAAGAGTATTAATGTATACATTTTAAAATTATCCCCATGTGTCCATACCATTTCTAGTAGTCTTAGTGTGTATGTGTGTGAGAATATATATATATATATATATATATACACACTTGAATACTCACATATGTGTGTATATATATATATATATATATATATACACACATATATATATATATACACACACACACACACACACACACTTGAATACTCACATATGTGGATATTATATATATATATATATATATATATACACACACATACATTCATATAAACATACGTATACACTCTGTTTTAGAATCCATGAAAAATGATGACATTATTTTCAAAGGGGTAAGCACTTTAGTCAAAGATCAGTGTAGTATCTGCATGTGCTCAACTGAACCTAAAGCTGGATTTGATTATTTGAAGATTACATATGAGGATCATTTTATAAGTTTCCAGACTTCTTTTATATGGGCACTTTTATTGATAGTACACACATGAAACTCTAGTCCCCTTTGAAGTAATCTCCTCCGGCTGCAATGTGTTTGTTGTACCGTTCCAACATCTTCTAGAAGGCCCCATGGAAGTCCTCTTGTGTGAGTGTGTCAATGACCTTCATCACAGCCTCTTTCATCTCCTCAATTGTCTCATAACGAAGCCTATGAGCTTAGGGAATAACCAAAAGTCACAGGGAGCAAGGTCTGGACTAGAGGGAGGTGAGGAACTGTCTTGATGCCCATCTTGGTCAAATAGTCTGTGACAAGGATGGAGTTGTGGACTGGTGCATTGTCCTGGTGGAAATGCTACTGACCTGATTTGAAAAGTGCTGGCCTCTTCTGATGGAATCTCTTCCTGAACTCCCTTAAATCCTCAACATAGTAACCCTAAGTGCATTGGTCCAAAAGGTCAATAAATTCCGGTGTATTGACTTCCTTACTCCTCCCACACATCTCATCATCCCTCACAGACTCCCTGCCTTCCTTAAATCTCTTATGCCACTCAAAAACTGATGCTTGATTCTCCAAAAGCAGTCTGAAGCATTCCAGACGTTTGTGTGGCATTTTTTCCAAGTTTAAAACAGAATTTTATTGCATACTTTTCTTCTAAAGTGTCCTCACGTCCAGACTGCATTTTTGAAATTCACCAGCTGTGACAATCAGGCTTTAGTAGGGTGTATTCTAATTCTTGCTGTAGCTGTTCATTTGAAGCTGAAAGCATAAAAATTGGTCAGTCATCTCATAAGATGTATAGCAATAACATACTGAATTTTCAAGAGTCTTCGACTATTTTAAATGTCTGTACAAAGAAAGTCTGGAAACTTATTGAATACACCACGTATTCAAATGAGAACAGAATAAGTTTGCTTTAGTGTAATAGAAAGTATGGACAAAATAAGAAAGAAACAAAGAAAAAGTCACACTGACAACCTGGGAGCTGTCTAATACCGGCTCATTAGACTAGTGGGTTGAGTGTTCACCAATGGTGCAGGAGACCTGGGTTCAATTCCAGGTCGCGTCATACCAAACACTTTAAAAATGGTACTTGATACCTCCATGTTTAACACTCAGCAATATAAGGTACGTATCAAGGGTAAAGTGGAGCAATCCAGAGAAAGGAGTAGCGACCTCCCCTACACCTCGGTGTAATAGCTATTGAAAAGGGAGCCTTCTGGTCACCCTCAAGTAAGGTCGCCATTTTTACTTATTTACTAATGTCTAAGAGAAAGACATGAATCTACTCCTTATCCACAAAGAGCTAGGCAACTTGAGAAAAAAAATATCATCACTGTCATGTCACAGTAGTTAATGGAAAAATGAGAGGGACTGAGACGTTAATCATACATTTTATTTTAGAGAGAGAGGCAGTGAGATACATCGAGTTATTTCTCTTTGTTGGTAACCTACTTATATATATATCAATAGTTATTATAGACATATATTGTGTGTATACTGGTCTATTGGCCAAATTAGTAGAGTGTTCGCCAATGGCCAAGGGTTCAATCCTAGGACGAATCATACCAAAGACTCAAAAAATGGTACTTGATTTCTCCTTGCTTAACACTCGGTGCTATAAGGTATATATCAAGGGTAAAGTGGAGCAATCCAGGGAAAGGAGTAGCATCCTTCCCTAAACCTTGGTGCAGTAGCTATTGAAAAGGTAGCTTTCGGGTCACCCTCGACTATGGTTGTTAACTTTTATTGTGTGTATTTTTATATGTACATTTTAGATAACTATATAAGTTCATCATAGACAACTATATATATATATATATATATATATATATATGTGCATTTTGCATAACTATCTATAAGTTCATTGTAGATAATTATAGATTTATATATAGCATTGTTAATATATATATATATATATATATATATAGAGAGAGAGAGAGAGAGAGAAAGAGAGTAAATAACTATGTACATTTTAAATATTAGGTGGAATTATATATATATATATGTAGATACATACATACACACATACACAGTCGTATATTATATATATATATATATATATATATATACGGTAGGTAATTCACCTGAATATGAGTGTGTGTGTGTGTGTGTGTGTGTGTATATATATATATATATATATATAGAGAGAGAGAGAGAGAGAGAGAGAGAAAGATACATCAAGTTATTTCTCTTTGTAGGTAACCTACTTATATACTTATCTATAGTTAATATAGTCATATATTGTGTATATATATATATATATATATATATATATATATATATATGTAGATTTTAGGTAATTCTGTATATAAGTTTATCATACACAACAATATATATATATATGTACATTTTGGGTAACTATATATAAGTTCATAGTAGATAACAATAGATATATGTATATTGTTGTTAACTATATATATATATACATACACACACAGAAATATTGAGTGGAATCATAGATATAATCTGTTTTAGTTAAATATAACTTATCCATGAATAATTTCATAATGAATTCATTTCAAACAATAATATATAAACCATTATTTTGAATCACCTCTTGCCATTTATCACATAGTTTGTTGATTCCTCACAAGTAAAATTCAGCAGATTTTGAGCCTGAGGTGTTTTTTAAACAAATGTTTTTACCATTTTGAGAAAACTTTTCGCCATTCAGAGTATTTTGTAGAAAAAGTAAAAGGTAGAAACCACTTGATACAGGGTTTGTTTAATCTGGTGGATGGGGTAGAAGTGACCAGCCTAAATTCAATATTTTTTCTATGTTATTCTTGCTAAACATGGCTTTGTATTATCACAGAGATGCACAATGATTCTCCTACAGGTCGTTTTCTTAGGGGATTCTCATGCACACAATGCAGTTGTCGAAAGTATATATATGGATACTTAAAAGTTAACTCACTCATGTATATATACATATTTGATTTGGTTTTATAGCACATGAACCATTGTAAGTTATTAATACCAAATCTATTTTTATACATATAAACAGTTCTATTTCAAACAATTCAGTTTAGCATAAGTATGCAGTTTAAATGTCAAAATAATTCTATTTCCAGCAATTTAATTTAGCATAAGTACACAGTTAAAATGTAAAAAACAGTCCCATTTCAAGCAATTCAGATAAGCATGAGTACACAGTTTAATTCTATCTTAGTGATAGATAGGGACCCTATCAGATGCTACCACTCTGGGCCAGAGTGGACCTGGCAGCAATGGCAATAAAAGAGTACACAAAAGCTCTAGCATTACAGGAGCCTCACCATCAGATTGATAAGTGTCCTATCCAAGACAATCACTGGGGAATCTTACCTCTCCGCAGAGAAGCAGTCTGTGTTATATATATATATATATATATATATATATATATATTAAATATAATATGAAATACATATATATATATATACATATAAATAATACATATATATATATATATATACATATTAAATAATATAAAATACATATACATATAGACAATATATATAATTATATATATATATATATATATATATATACACACACATATTATATAAATATATATATAAGTAAGTAAAGTTGGCAACCATAGTTGAGGGTAGCCCGAAGGCTCCCTTTTCGATAGCTACTACACCAATGTGTAGGGGAGGGGGCTACTCCTTCCCTGGATTGCTCTACTTTACCCTTGATCCATACCTTATAATGCTGATGTGTTAAGCAAGGAGGCATCAAGTACCATTTTTTAAGTCTTTGGTATGACTCGACCTGGGATTGAACCCACGTCTCCCGGGCCATTGGCGAACACTCTAACCCTAGGCCAATGTCCAGTATATATATATACATATAGATAATACACATATATATATATATATATATATATATATATATTAAATATAATATAATATATATATATATATACACACAAATAGATAATATATATATATATATATTACATATTAAATATAATATAAAATACAATTGTGTGTGTGTATATATATATATATATATATATATATATACACATATAAAATATAATATAAAATAAATATATTATATAAACATATATATATAATATAATACAATATATATATATACTAAATATAATATAATACAATATATATATATTAAATATAATATAATACAATATATATATATATATATATTAAATATAATATAAGACAATATATATATATATATATATATATATTAAATATAATATAAGACAATATATATATATATTAATATAATATAAGACAATATATATATATATTAAATATAATATAATACAATATATATATATATGTATATATATTAAATATAATATAATATATATATATAAATATATATAAAATACATATATACATGAAAATGTACAAATACAATAAAAACAATGTCTTCTGAGGGTGATTTTATTCATAGTTTGAATTATTTGCCCCTGAAACGTTTTTTTTTTTAATACAAAAATATTAAGCTGCAATCCGATCATTTAAATTAATAAATGAAATGAATATATATATCTCATCTGCCTGAAGTTTGTCTTGTGAAACTTAGAGTAGCAATTTTAGTAGCTTCTCTTAACAGAAATTAGATAGAACTTCTGTTTGTTATTGGTCAGTAATTTTAAAAGCTTTTTTAATGGACAGCGCTGTGTGTGTGTGTGTGTGTGTGTGTGTGTGTGTGTGTGTGTGTGTATATATATATATATTAATACTAAATAATCATGTTTCTTCTTTTACCTTAAATGCATCAATCCAACACATCCTGCCCCACTCCCAATATCACTTCAGTGTCAGTTTGCCCCTGCCTGTTGTCTATCCCTCTTGCTCTCATCCAAACTCTCTAACCACCCCCATCTCTTCTTCTCTTCCTCTCTCTGTGTTACAGCCCTGATATCTCAAAGACAAAGAAGCCCAAACAGGAACCATACTTCCTCTCTATACTGAGAGTAAGGAAATATGAAGGAGTTAACAGGCACTTCTAGTGACACCTTGTTTAATGCCAACATAGCCATCATCATCACCACAACCAACAAATACTACTTGATCTCAATTTTGCCCCACCCTCTTGACTATTATAAGAGTGTCAATTTTTTCTGTCAACAAACCAATGGCTCTGTAGTATTACAAAACTACTAACAGCAATAATAATCTATTTTGACTATCTGTTGCAGTATCTCTATTTGCATCCCGTGTACAGAAAGTAATCACTCCCAAAATATAAAATCTCTTTTTTTAGATCAGATAATGACCCAGAGCGTAGCATTAAAAAATGTGTCCATAATAATCTTTATGCATACTGATGTCTTTAATAATTAACTCTAATTGAGTAGAGTGTTCGCCAATGGTCCGGGAGACCGGGGTTCCATCCCAGGTCAAGTCATACCAAAGACTAAAAAAATGGTACTTGATGCCACTTAGCTTAGCACTCAGCACTATAAGGTAAGGATCAAAGGTAAAGTGGAGCAATCCAGCGAATGGAGTAGCACCCTCCCGTATACCTTGGTGTAGTAGCTATTGAAAAGGGAGCCGTCTGGTCGCCCTCGACTAAGGTAACCAACTTTACTTCTACTTACTTTTGGTTTAAGCGCATATCAACTCCTTATGGCTTATTTAATGCTGAAATTTGATTTATTACTAAATGGCTAATGGCATGACAATCTTGGTGGGTTATTTAGTGCTAAAGCTACCATTGTAGAAGAAAACACTATAGAAGATGATACTAAACTATCTGATGGTGAGGATCCAGTCCTTGAGCTTTAGGAAATATGGAGTAACCCTTCATTGCCATTACTCTGAGGTTCACTCAAATTCCAAGTTATAGCACCTGTTAGAGTCTCCTGTATAGGTCAAATAGAAATATTTAATCATTTTCTATATTTGAAACAATTTAACTGTGAGCAAACTTAATTTGAATCATCAAAATTACAGAGTGATAATTGGAACCATTTAACTGTGTACAAATGAAGGAATAATGTTAAATAGTTGAAAGCATTTAACTGTGTGCATATAAAACTATTAGTGTTGGAGAGAAATACTTGAAAATATTTAACCCTATGCAAACAAATGAGCTCTGGCTCATTTAAAAATTGTTACCTCTACTGCATAGTTTGGAACGAGCCGCTGCAGGATTGGCCTCCATGTCAATGCACACAACCCTGAATATATATGTGCTTTAATCAAGTAGGCGACATTTCCACACTAGATGGAACCTCTCTGAAACTGGTTGACAAATTCACCTACCTAGGAAGCAGTATCTCATCAACCAAAAAAGACATCGACATGCGGCTAATGAAGGCATGGACAGCTATCGATAAGCTATTGGTCATATGGAAATCAGACCTGACCGATAAAATGAAACGCAGTTTCTTCCAAGCAGCAGTCGTATCGATACTGCTGTATGGATGCACCACTTGGACGCTAACAAAACAGCTGAAGAAAAAATGAAATTTTTGAAAAAGAAAATTCTCAGAAATACTAGAAAATAGGAAATTTCTAACAATTTCCTTTTCTTTTGATATTTCTTATTAGTGAATAATCAACAATCATTGTATACCATGATTTGACTTTTTCAAACTCAAACAACCACTTTACAGCCATGTGCAAATGTTGTAATTTGACTACAATAGCCAATGAAAATAATAATTTCCTATGTGTGCCTAAGCAATTGACATTTCATAAAAAATTGTAACAATAATAAAAAAAAAATGAGGTGCCCGTGGTGTAATGGTTATCGTCGCAGGAAATGGACACGGCGACACAAGTTCAAATCCTGGATGAGACTGATTGCATTTCACATAGAACTGATACCCTTGGGAAAGGAATGAATCCAATTACTCTCCTTCCAGCTATGGGTAAATAGTAGGGCAGACTAGGTTCTTCAGCCTTGGTGAGGCAACTCATCTAGGAGAAGGAAAACTCTGAATTCAAATCTGTTAAACTCTGCTTAAAAAACATTGACCTTGTGTCATATCCTGCCCGAGTGGAGGGGTTGGTAAATATGATAATAAAAAAAATGATAGTGTTTTTTTTTCACGGTCTCATACTGTAGCACTATATTTTGGTATATAAGTGGTGTTTATAAAATACTGAGGTCAATAAATATGAAAAGGTATTACACATTCATATTCATTTTATATCATGAAATAATTCATATAATGCATAGCTGTTTGTTTTGTTTCATTGCTTGATTTTAGTTTTTATATGTTTTTTTTTTCTTTTTTTGTAGGGGTTTCTTTTATAGCTCAGGAAGCACCTTTGATAATTAAACAAATTTGTGCATTTATGGTACCATAACATGGCAAAAAAAATCTATTCATACAACAGCATTGAACTATGTTAATTTAACCCTTGAAACACCAGGGTCCTGGTTGAATTTGATTTTCATTTTAACCTTTAAAATGTAGCAGTCAAAGTATAATTTTGCACATCCAGAACTTAAAAAAGAAAAAAAAACCCCCAAAAACCCCACAAAAATAAACAATCTTGGCAGTGAAAAGGTTAAAGAATAAAGTAATTTCCAAGGATATAAAGCAATAAACAAGTATAATAATGTGGGGTCTGCATTTGTGATCACTCAAATCAATTATAAATTCTATAAATAGGATGTGACTTAATTTTAATGGAATCCCTAAGAGGCATTTAATCAAGTATCAGTAAATTATTTTTATACTATTTTATTTATTTATGTTAAGTACATAGTTAACAACTCCAAGTGTTCGCCAATGGTCCAGGAGACTGGGGTTCAATCCCATATCAAGTCATACCAAAGACTTTAAAAAATATACTTGATGCCACCTTGCTTAACACTTAGCATTATATGGTATAGATCAAAGGTAAGTAGAGAAATCCAAAGAAAGAAGTAGCATCCTCCCCTACACCTTGGTGTAGTAGCTATGGAAAAGGGAGCCTTCAGGTTGCGCTCAACTATGGTCAGCCAATTTTCTTACTTAGAGAGAAGGATGAAGAGAAGTGCTATTAAATAAAACCTAAAATGCTTGAGTGTGAGAGGAGTAGGAAGAGGCCCTGATGAAAACCTGCATTTTACATATGTTGGGTAGGGAAATGAGGAGTTAATGTCGAAAATCCAGACTTTGTATATATATATATATATAGATAGATAGGGAAAGAACAAACAAACTAGAACTAATATTCTGAATGTAGATATAATAGGGAGGTAGTGACTAAAGCTCATGTTTTGTGTAAATGGTTGGGAGTTTTTGGTTAAAATCAATATTTTGTATAACTAGTCAATGGGGGAGGTATTGACTAAATCCTATATATTGTATCAGTAGATAAGAGAGTAAAGTATCGCATATTTACAATAGAAAAAAGGAAGTGCTGACTAATACCCATATTTTGCATATGTAGGTGGTCAAGGGAGATACTTACAAAACATATATTTTGAATACAAGAGAGGGGAGGTATTGATAAAAAAAAACATTTGTACATGCAAATGAAAGGAAAAAAGAGAGATGTGGCAATACTAAAAAAAATCCAAATTTTGCATGCGTGAGTGGGGAGGTACTGACAAGACTCCAAATTATGCATATGTGAAAGGAAGGGGGAGGGATGAAAAAAAGTCAATGGAAGACGTGGAGTACTGAGAAAAACCTTTATTTGGCATGAGTGAGATAGAGAAGTACTAAAAAAACTAAATTTTTTCATGTCAGATGAGGAGGTATTGACAAAACCTACACTTTGAATATGTAAATGAGAAAGGGAAAAACTAAATAAAAATCTTATTTAGCATAAGTGAAGCGGAGAGTTGCTATCAAAAAAATTATTTTGCATATGTAAGTGAGTGAGGTTAGGTTAGGCTATTTTATTTAGCGGCATACCAATCCTTAATGGTTATTTAATGCC
Source organism: Sepioteuthis lessoniana (assembly GCA_963585895.1). Taxonomy (NCBI): domain Eukaryota; kingdom Metazoa; phylum Mollusca; class Cephalopoda; order Myopsida; family Loliginidae; genus Sepioteuthis; species Sepioteuthis lessoniana. The sequence continues at coordinate 57,618,221 of OY757931.1, read as the reverse complement.
GAATCCTGTTATTACATAAATACAATATATATGATCTTTAAGTGAATAATTTATAAATAACTTTATTTCTAAACAAGTTAGAGCTCATTTATTTGCACAAAGTTAAGTGGTTTCATGTATTGCTATCTAACACTTATAATTCTATTTAATATTGCTCATTTGTTTGCATACAGTTAAATGGCTTCAAGTATTGCTATCAAACACTTATAATTCTATTCAATATTGATCATTTGTTTGAATACAGTTAAATGGTTTCAAGTATTGCTATCTAACACTTATAATTCTATTTGCATACAATTAAATGGGTTCAAGTATTGCTAACATTAATATCTATTTTTGATATTAATCATTTGTTTGCACACAGTTTAATGGTTTCAAGTATTGCCATCTAAAATGAACAATTCAATTCAATATTGATAATAATCTCTAGTAAATGATTTAATAGTTCTATTAATACATTCGACCCCCAAGCAGGTACTACCACTTCAGGTTAGTAAAAAGTCAGAGAAGGAAGGTACCAATTAATACCAACCTTTTGCATATGTGGGAAACCAAATAACTGTAGTGGTAGAATTGATTAACGCAACTTTATTTTCAATCATCCACCTCTTCATGCATTTTTTAGGCCTCAGAGAAAGGGGTTGCCAGTATAATGGAAAGAGGAAAACAGTACCGATAGAGGGTTAAAGAGAAGAAGGAAGTGTTTACTGTTCTGTTCCTAAGTGGACCAGATGGTTGTATAAAAGGAAGGAAAACAAACAAATGGCCATATTGGTTTTCAAAGTCATCACATTGTTCCCAGTGTTGAGAAGTCTTAAGTGCTTGCCAACACTCAACTCCCGTCAAGAATGGTGGAAATAATAAGAACAACAAGTGCATTTTATATGTAGAGATATGAAAGAATTAATGCACTGACAACAGCAGTAAAGCCTATGAGGAAAAATAGTATATAAGTTTCAATTAATTTGTTTAGTTTTATGGCATATCAACCATTGTAGGTTATATAATGCCAAATCCTCTTTATACACATATATTAAATATATATGTGATTTGTAAACAAATTTTGTAGATAACATTCTTAAATGAACCAGAGCTCTTCTTTGCACAGTTAAATGGTTCTTGGTTTTGCTATGTACCACTAACAATTCTAGTAATCTGTTTACACAGTTTAATGATCAGACAGTTGTATTTCTAACTATTCAATTTAACATAAGTCATTTGTTAGCACATAGTTTAAATGTTAAACAGGTCTATTTGACCAATAGACAGAACTCTATCAGGTGTTACCACTCCAGGCCACAATGGACCTGTGTGCAATAGCAATGAAGGAGTACTTTGCATTCCCCAAAGCTCAAGCATTACTGAAGCCTCACCATCAGATTGTTTAATGTCATATCTAGGACACTTGTTGTGGGTGCCTTAAGTCCTTGGCAGAGATACAATTGGTGTATTCTGAATAGTTTGTAGGTAACGATTCTTAAATGAGCCAAAGCTCATTTGTTTGCCCACAGTAAAGTTGCTGCTGGTGACCATAGTCGAGGGCGACCAGAAGGCTCCCTTTTCAATAGCTACTCCACTTTACCCTTGATATGTACCTTATATTGCTGAGTGTTAAACAAGGAGGTAACAAGTACCATTTTTAAAGTCTTTGGTGTGACACGACTTGGGATTGAACCCAAGTCTCCCGGACCATTGGCGAACACTCTACCCACTAGACCAATGAGCTGGTCTTGCCCACAGTAAAATAGTCTCAAATATTGCTATCTTACAATAATGATTTTATTTACACCCTGTTGAATGCTTTCAAGTATTGCTATTTAACACAAGTAATTCTATTCAACATAAAATAAATTAACATTAAATAGTTTCAAGTATAGTAAATGCTAAACATTCTATTTGACCCATAGATGGGACCCTAACAGGTACAACCATTCTGGGGTCAAAGTGGACTTGAGATTAACAATAACAAAGAGGTATTTCACATTCCCCACATCTCCAAGATGGGAGCCTCACCATCAGATGGTTTGGTGTCATATCCAGGAAATTCGTTGACAGGTGTGGGGAGGCTCTTATTACTCTGCAGAGATGCAGTTGGTCAATTTTACAGTCCCAGATTACTGGGCTCTTGTGTTTGATCTGGCTTCTTTGTTTAAAGTCATATTAAGTTCATGGGTTATTAAAAGCCAAAGCTATCCTTGTAGAAGAACAGAAGTGGTACCTTATCATATTTACCCAACCCCTCCGCTTGGGCAGGATATGACACAAGGTCAATTTTTTAAGCGGAGTTTCACAGGTTTGAATTCAGAGTTTTCCTTCTCCTAGACTAGTTGCCTCACCAAGGCTGAAGAACCTAGTCTGTCCTACTATTTACCCATAGCTGGAGGGAGAATAATTGGATTCATACCTTTCCCAAGGGTATTAGTGCTATGTGAAATGCAATCAGTCCAGGATTTGAACTTGTGTCGCTGTGTCCAATTCCTGCGACGATAACCATTACACCACGGGCACCTCCCTTAAGTGGTATCTTATAGCTGATCATATAAGGGGTTCATGCCTTTCCTAAGAGCATTAGTCTAAAAGTGAACATAATAGCACAACTGGAGTTTGAACTTGCTTACTTTGAGTCTGTAGTCCAGCAATTTAGCCATTACACCATGGATACTACCCCTTCAAAATATCCTAATAAAAGATGTCTGAAATAAAAGATATACAATTACAGTAAATATCTATATATCCCTTAATTCTCTCTCTGTTTATATGAGGTGTGATCAAAACAGCTTACAAAATAAAGTGATGATGTTTAAATGTTTAAACTTCTGTCTAGATCAGTAAGCGATAACTTTCAATACTTTTTCATCAACTGTACCTAGGAAGAAGTGTCTCATCAACTGAGACAGACATCAGCACACGACTAGCAAAGGCATGGACAGCTATTGATAGGCTATCGGTCATACAGAAGTCAGACCTGACCAATAAATAGAAGAGCAGTTTTTTCCAAGCAGTGGTCATGTCGATACTGCCATATGGATTCACTACATGGACGCTAACTAAACGTATGGAGAAAAAGCTTGACGGCAACTACACAAGAATGGTGTGAGCAATATTGAACAAGTCCTGGAGGCAGCACCCCACAAAGCAGCAGCTGTACGGCCACCTACCACCCATCACAAAAACTATCAAAATTAGATGAACCAGACATGCGGGACACTGCTAGAGAAGTAGGGACAAACTCATAAATGATGTACTCCTATGGACCCCTTCACATGGATGAGCAAAGGAAGGATGACCAGCTTGAACCTACATACAGCAGCTCTGTGCTGATACGGGATGTAGCCCAGAGGACCTGCCGGAAGCAATGGACAATAGGGAGGGGTGGCAAGAGAGGGTCAGGGATATCCGTGTTGATAGTGCGACATGATAATGATGTCTCTATACTTAAAAAAGAAATGTTTTTAGTGAAACACAGGATTGTGCAAGTGCAGCCCTCACCATTCTCACCAAAACTACCCCTATGTAACTTTGTCTTGGTTCCTAAACTGAAAGTTCATCACAGCATTAAGATCAATTGATTTTGATGGTATGTCAACCTGTCTTGGTTTATTTTTATACTCAGATGTTCGGGAATCATGCACATTTACTTTTTGGCATGTTTTTTTTTTCTTTTTCTGAAGAGTTTTTATCTTATTTTAACGACATGTCAAAATCTTCTGGGATATGTTTCTAATAATTACTTTGCATGGCACCGATCATATTTACATTTAAAATTTTTGGTAGAATTTTTTCTCATAACGAGAACAAAATGTAATTCATGTCAACATTTTCACATCGGTCCTTCAAATTATTGGCATTGTAGAAAGTTATCAACTGAAAGCTAAATCTCTGCATTTTATGAGCTTTTATGGGGTTTCAAAGGTAATTTATGTTGTTGTTTGCAATCTGACTCCATTCTGGGTTATTCTATTCTTACCCCACATTATCTTGCTGGTTTAACTTCTTGAATATGAAAGCAACAAAGGAATTATATGAAAGAAAACAGAAGAAAAGATAGGAGGCCAAGATATCTTTTACATTTTGCTTTTATTCCTGGGTTCAACAACGATTCAATGGGTGAGGAAATTCTTCCCGAATACAAATGAAATGGTTGAGTCTCCCAGTCAAGGTGTTAAAATGTTTTAGTCATTTTTGGGTATATATGTCCAAATTTGGTATTTAAAGTGTTAACAACATGTTAGACGTTTTTGGGAGATATGGCTAAATCTGGTGTTTTCGGTTGTAATCATTAAGTCCATTATATGGTGTCTTAATAGTGATTCTGATGAGTTCATTATTATGTTTTTAGTCATGGGTTGTTAGTTCATTATTATGTTTTTAGTCATGGGTTGTTAGTAAAAGAGGCAGCTGCTCCTTGTGGAAAGGTTAGCCAACGTGTTGTCTAGAGACAGACACATGGCACCTTCCACCACTAGCAAGAAAGATTGAGGTGTTGTCACTCTGCTCATCACTGCTAAAAGGGAACAAGAAATTTTCTTCTGTCGGGACGGTTCTTTTTCTTTGCACATGCATCACCCCACTTTTTGTCAGGGGTTTCTCGGAGCTTCTGCATATTTTCAATAATTACCTTCAATTTAATTCATTTTTTTATATTTTTCTATTCCCACAGTTTCAGGTTCTTTGTATAAAGGCATATCAACCTTTGTGGGTCATTTAATGCCAAAGCTATTCTTGAAGAACAGTCGTAGTGATATTATTTAACCCTAAGCTGGAGAGAATAAGAGAGGTTGATGCCTCCCTCAAGACTATTACTTCAAAAAATAAACATAATCCTATTTACCAACCCCTCCGCTCGGGCAGGATATAACACAAGGTCAATTTTTAAGCGGAGTTTAACAGGTTTGAATTCAGAGTTTTCCTTCTCCTAGACTAGTTGCCTCACCAAGGCTGAAGAACCCAGTCTGTCCTACTATTTATCCATAGCTGGAGGGAGAATAATTGGATTCATACCTTTCCCAAGGGTATTAGTGCTATGTGAAATGCAATCATTCTCGTCCAGGATTTGAACTTGAGTCGCCGTGTCCATTTCCTACGATGATAATCATTACACCATGGGCACCTCCTAAAAAAATAAACATCATAGCACAACTGTAGTTTGAACTCGCTTACTATAATGTCGCAGTCCAGCACATTAGCCACTATGCCATGAGGACACCTCTTGCAAGATAGGTTAGAGCAATGCTTCCCAACCAATTTTGGATCATGCCAAATTCTTACATATTCAAAATTTTACTGCAACTCACATGAAGGAAGCTTAAAAGGCCATTAACTTCGTCTCTAAACAAGCCCCACTAAAATATTGCATGCCCTATCAAAATATTACCATGCGCCCAACAGTGGGAATTACTGGGCCAGAGTGATTTGACACCCGTATGACAATGTATGGGCTGGGGCTATTTTTAGCCTTGCTAATGTATACATGAATGAAACACCTCATTAAACTGAGAAAATGTTGTATATTATATATTGCACACAGTATATTATTTATCATATATTGTATATTATTATTCCACCCAGGCAACTAGTCTAGAAGGAAAAATCTGAATTTAAAACCTGTTAAACTCCGCTTAAAAATTGACTTTGTGTCGCATCCTGCCCGAATGGAGGGGCTGGTAAATATGATTACTCCTCCCAGTAATGGTGTGGTTCAGTTTCTTTGTTTAATGGCATATCAACCCTTGTTGGTTATTTAACGCCAAAGCCATTATTATAAAAGAACAGTAGTGATGTTATTTAATCCTAAGCTGTGGAATAAAGGAGGTTCATATCTCCCTCAAGAATATTAGTCCAAAAATAAATCTAATGGCATAAGTGGAGTTTGAATTTACTGACTTTAAGACCACAGTTCTTATGCAATGAGGACTCTCACACGTCCTATGAGAAAATGTTTATCAGTACAAGGCATTTGATAGGCTATACACTGGGTTTGTTGTTCTTGTTTGAGCATAAAACATTTGTGTGACCAATTTGCAGTCAGGATCTAACGACTTGTCCCTTTCTGAATTTTCAGAAAGCCAGTTTTCATTTTTCTATTGTGGGTTTTAACAGGAAGAGTTTATTGTGTATGTTCTTAATCCAACATTGTCGCCATCTTGTATGGAAGAATTTATTGCTTAAGGACATGGAAGATATTGAAGCAAATACAATGACACAGCCAAAGGAGAAGTTTCAGAAGTGCTTTCCCCAGTGAAAAACTCACAGGAGTAAGTATGGTGAATGTCAAGTGGACTATTTTGATTAATGTTATATTTATTATTTATTTGTCTTGGTAAATACAGATTCAGTCTTGAGATTTTTACATCATCATCATCATGTGCCTCAAGCACAGATTTCCCTGACTCTCCCTCACCACTCATTTCTATCATCAGATCTTCAAGGCTATATCTTGTGTCTGCACAGAGCTGCTATAGATAAGTTCTAGCTAGTCGTCCAACACTTGCTTGTCCGAGTGAAGAGGTCCAGAGAAGCACGTTGCTTATGAGTTTGTTCATTTTTAAATAAAGGAATACATTTAAAATTATATAACTTAGAGAATATAATAATTTTAAGTCTGAATGAAAATTATTTGGAGTCTGTATTGGGCTGAACATATTTCTTAATCAGTAAAGTTCTACATACAACTACAAAATGTGATTTTGAATTCTTAATCCATTTTTAAAAAGAAGAATCAATATCAACATGGACTGCTGTTCAAATGCATTCACAAGTTATCTAGTAAAATGATATATTCTATATTTAGAAAACAAATTTTCTCTTAAGCAGGTCTCATTAAATCAAAAAAATTTTAGATTATGAAGCTTTTATATTTCTCATAGCTTTAGGCAACTCTCTAAAAGTGATTATATGCACTTAATTAAATGAACATATAAATTATGACAACTAACTGAAAATCCAGGTGACAAGCATACTTTTTAGCAAGTAACATTGAAGCAAATTTTTTGTGAGGACTTTAAAGTTAATAAATGTCATTAAAATTTAACATTTCAGGTCCCCAGGTGGTGTCCGATTGTATTACAAATCTAAACATAACACGATCTTTTTTTAATGTTTTCAATTTCATATGGCTGGATAAAAGTTCACTGGAAAAAAAAACCCAACTACTACAATTAAACAAAAATGTAAAGCTTAAGTTTATGAAGTAACAAGTTAAGGCATTTTATTTACTTTAAAAATTGAATTAAATGCAAGAAAATTTAGAATTTTTTGGAATTTTCAAAATATAATATGAGAAAAACATTTTCCAGAGTCTTATCATTATGCAAAGAAAATTTGGTGGCCATAATTCAAGCCATTTTTCCTGACATGTTAAGAAAAAAAGCTACAAGTGTTGAAGTATTCTAGAGGATTTCTGGATTTGACAGATTTCTAGATACACATTAAATATATGCTGAAATATATAATAAACAACGGAAAGTAAAGATCAAAACTGTATTTAACCGATACAAATATACTCTTAAAACGGGAACTATTTTATCTTTATTAATCTATTTAAAACTCTTGAAATACCTGTATAGAATAAAGACTATATATAAGGGACATTCAAAAAATTCTAAGCCCCACCCAGAATGAAGTAATTTCTGAACATTCTTAACTAATCATGTAAAAATGAATAAATAAATGAAATAAAATAAAATTCACGTATATCTATAGAGCTATTTGGTTGTGTTTTTATAATTCAGAACTAGACAGTTTCAAAACTATCTGGATTTTTAGATTAACCAGAAAAATATTTCAATGCCTAGAATTAATGAATTATAATAAGTCTTAATTGTTCCCATAACTTCAAACAATTATTCAATGATATAATAACATATACTTCCTATAACTATATAAAACATACATATATACGCATGTTAACTGTATCTATATAATATAGAGATATATACAGACACTACCTATATCTATAATACAGAGATATATATAGACACACTACATATATCTATGTAGCACACACACACACACATATATATATATATATATATATATATATATATATATATATACACTACATATATCTATGTAGCACAAGCTACATAGATATATGTAGTGTGTGTATATATATATATATATATAAGTTGACTTCTAAGCATACAGTGAGTGGCTGTGAGAATCAAGACTTGAATCATCAATCAAATAACCTTTATTTAAAATGTTGTGCCATATAAGTAAAGTTATAATGCCCACACTCGCTCATTGGACCAGTAGGGTAGAGTGTCCGCCAATGATCCGGGAGACCTGGGTTCAATCCCAGGTCGTGTCATACCAAAGACTTTAAAAGTGGTACTTGATACCTCCTTGCTTAACACTCAGCATTATAAGGTATGTATCGAGGGTAAAGTGGAACAATCCAGGGAAAGGAGTAGCACCCTCCCCTACACCTCAGTGTAGTAGCTATTGAAAAGGGAGCCTTCTGGTCGTCCTTGACTATGGTCGCCAACTTTACTTTTTATAATGCCCATGAGCATATATTCAAAAAACTACAATTATGCCGCTTAAGCTGTCATTAATCCAGTAGTCTATAGTGTATGTAATTTTTCTCTGAAATCAGAATTATATCAGCCATATATGAAACATGCAAATCTAACACATTAGAACTTATATTTAAATGAATTCAGAATCTATTGTTATCATGAAATTCAAGATAACATAGCATAGTTGTGTGACTGGCTGCTTGGGTGCTGTGATGTTTTGCTTAGTGTTTACAGTCAGTTCATCAGTTGTTGCAGGCCATTGGCTTGATGAGTAGAATGTTCACCAATGGCCTGGGAGACCAGGATTCAGTATACAAGTTGACCTTTCAAGCCTGAAAAAATCTCAAAGACTTAAAAAATAGTACTTGATACCTCCTAGCTTAACACTCAGCATTATAAATTGTGTATCAAGGGTAAAGTGGAGCAATCCAAGGAATAGAGTAGCGCTCTCCCCTACACCCCAGTGTAGTAGCTATTGAAAAGGGAACCTTCAGGTCATCCTTGACTAAGGTCACTAACTTTACTTACTATAATACTTAATTTGTATTACAGTTTTATCATTTTATTATAATCTCTGTGTTAATTTGTTAAATATGTTCACTAAACATGAGTTTAAGTTGGAAATATTTGTGACAGTTTTCTGGAGTTATGGTAAGGGGTGTATATCAATTGTTAATAGTGTTTCACTGATTGTCCATTCTGTGGTTATATTTACCAACCCCTCCGCTCGGGCAGGATATGTCAATTTTTTAGCGGAGTTTAACAGGTTTGAATTCAGAGTTTTCCTTCTCCTAGACTAGTTGCCTCACCAAGGATGAAAAACCCAGTCTACCCTACTATTTACCCATAGCTGGAGGGAGGATTATTGGATTTAAACCTTTCCCAAGGGTATTAGTACTATGTGAAATGCAATTGGTCTCGTCCAGGATTTGAACTAGTGTTGTCGTGTTCATTTCCTACGACAATAACCATTACACCACGGGCACCTCCATTCTGTGGTAAAGGTTTGGTTTTGGTCCCTACTGTATAAGTTGACCCCAAGTTTTATAGAGATTTTTTCAGGCTTGAAAGGTCAACTTGTATACTGAATAAATTATTAGTATTAGATAGGAATACTTGATATATAAATACATAATTTGTATTAGTTTTATTATTTTATATAAATCTTTGTTAATGTGTTAAATATTTTCATTAAACATGAGTATAAGTTGAAAAAGTTTGTGACAGTCTTCTGGAGTTATGGTAAGGGGTGTATATCAATTGTTATTAGTGTTTCACTGATTGTACATTCTGTGGTAAAGGTTTGGATTTGGGCCCTACTGTATAAGTTGACCCCGAGTTTTATAGAGATTTTTTAAAGGCTTAAGATGTTGACTTGGATGCTGCAATTTATGGTACATTACACATACATAAGTAACCGGCTCATTGGCCAAACGGGTAGTGTTTGCCAATGGTCCAGGAGACCTGGGTTCAATCACAGGTTGAGTCATACCAAAGACTTTAAAAATGGTACTTGATACCTCCTTGCCTAACACTCAGCAAAATAATGTATGTATCAAGGGTAAAGTGGAGCAATCCAGGAAAAGAAGTAATGCCCTCCTCTACACTTCGGTGTAGTAGCTATTGAAAAGGGAGCCTTCGGGTCGCCCTCGACTCCGGTCACCAACTTTACTTACACATACATATATCATACATGCACACATATAAATACATATTTACACTCACACACATATATATGAAAGTCGTTCAAAAAGTTCTAAGCCTTACCCAGAAAGAAGTGCCATAGTTGAGCATTTCTATCACTTCTTAAAAGAATAGAAAAAACTCTGATTCTTAATTTCTGTGCCAGTGACAGGTGTGCAACAAAGCTAAAATCTGGGTGAGGTTTAGAACTTTGTTAGTGGCAAACACACACACACATATATATATATAAATAAATACACACACTCTCTCTGTCTTTCTCCTTAAATATCTGTGATGATTCATAAACCTTATTCAATACTGGTTTTTGAATGAAGTTCACCAAACAAATACAATGGAGTCTATGAAAAGTCAAGAAAATAGAAACATTCTTGACCCACTGAAGTAATTTCTACAAATTAAATTATGTGAATATTACAAACTCCAAAGTTTACAGGACAACATAACACCAACACACATTTTCATCATTTACCACATGATTTAATCAAATATACAACTCAGGTATTGAATTAGCTAAAATTAATGAATTGGTAATTCAATAGGAATAAATAATGAAAACAAAGGCCGAATTCAAAACTAGGAAAAAAATGTATAATAAGGAAATAAGTTTCTATAAAATAATAATGAACAAATTCTTAATTATTATATATGCATATATATATTACAGGGTGTGGTGGCAAAATTAGGAATATTCTAGTGTCATAATAAACAACTCTATGATAAAACAAGATGAATTTTAATTTTGAAAAATCAACAAAATAAGAAGATAGACACAAAATGGTAAATTTACTCAATATGGCACCATATTTTTTCAATTATTGTATCAACATGCCTTCAAAAAGATTTGCCCAACTTCAAAATAAATTCTTCAGAAATTTTATCCTATTCCTCCTTGATAGAAGTCTTAAGCAAACCAATATTTGGATGGGAAGTTGCATTTGTTTTGTTTTCTAAAACTCCCCATGTAGGGGAGTTAAAGGGGGTAAATCAAGGGGGTTAAGGTCTGGGTTTGATGGAGGCCATAAAGAAACTCCAATTATTTTGGAAATTTTTTTGGCTTGGTTTCAGCATTAAGCAAATCATAGATTCTTTGTCATTTCTTTTCTTGTTCACTCATATTGAGCTGAATTAAAAAAGAAAAAGTGCTTGCATGATAGAGCTGATCATGAAAATTTAGATTTACTGTGTTTTTTTTTAAAAATAGGACTAAGTTAGTAAAATTGGCAACCTTAGTCGAGGGTGACCCTAAGGCTCCCTTTTTAATAGCTACTACACTGAGGTCTAGGGAAGAGCACTACTCCATTTCCTGGATTGCTCCACTTTACCCTTGATCCTTACCTTTTAGTGCTGAGTGTTAAGTAAGGCGGAATCAAGTACCATTTTTTTGAGTCTTTGGTATGACTCAATCTAGGATTGAACTCTGGTCTCCCAGATCATTGGCGAACACTCTGCTCATTAGACCAATGGCTGGTATAAAAAATAGGACTAATCAGACAAAAAAATGTTTTAAAAATTATTCTACATTTTGGTTCCACAACCTATATATGGTGGTATCTGTGACTGACCCCCCCTGGTTTCATGCTTTACACATTCATCAGGTAATATATATATATATATATATATATATATTCATACATGGTGTCTCAATATATATGGGACCCATGTAAGTGCTAATAACTCTACCAGTAATAATGTGGTATCCTTTTTGTTTCAGATTTGAAAATAGTATACTATAACAACTATTAATCCTTGATCACAATGCCATTGACATGGAAGGAAAAATATTTTATGTCACAACTTATTTGGAGACAAAATCATTCAAAACTGTGTAAGCAAAATTTCATAGGAAGTTTAACTGAACAATTATCCCCAGAAAAGCCAAATTTATCATTGGGTATACAAATTTTAAGCCACAGGGTCAGTAAACAACCTCAACAAGAAGCCAGAAAATTCCAGATCTGGCAGGAAGTTGACTGCAAGATGTCCTGACAATGTGGATGAGGTAAGAGATTCTGTCAGAAGGAGTTTGAAAAGTCTCTTCAAAGACTTTCCCAAGAACTTGGTCTTTCACATGCATTATTACAAAGAATCTTAAAGAAGATTCTTCACTTCTACCCATACAGAATCCAGATCAAGCATAAATTCACAGCAGCTGATATGGAAAAACTTTTAGTTATGCGCCGGTTATTCGAGAACGAGATTGAAGAGGATCCTGACTTTTTGGATGATGTTTGGTTCAGTGAAGAAGCACACTTCTGGCTCTGCGGATATGTCAATAGCAATTGCTGAACTCAAAGTGGCCATCAATCAAAAGATTCATGCCATACCAATCATGTTAACTGACAGCTTTGCTTGACAAATTTAAGTGTGTCTTCAGCGCAATAGTAGTCATTTGAAAGATGTCCTGTAAAAAATGTATCCTTTGAGTTAGAGACATCAAATCGATGTTTGTTTTTTTTTAATTGTGATTATATCAGCTTCCAGGACATGCAATCTTTTTCGAGTTTCTTGTTTCAGTAATGAATCATTATCATATTAATGGTTTGTTTGTTTGTTATTTAATGGCATATTAACCTTCTTGGGTTATTTTTAATGCCAAATCCAATCTTCAAGGACAGCAGTGGTATTATTTAACCCTTAGCTGCGATGATAAGGGGATTCATACCTTTCCCAAGGGTATTTGTCAGAAACTGAATGTAATAGTGCGACTGGAGTTGAAACTCGCTATGATTTGGCAGTTCAGTGATTTAACCATTACACCACAAGAACCTCCCCCCAACATTAATGGGTTGCATCTATTTTGAGACACCCTTGACATAGCAATTGAACAAGGGTATGTCTTCCTCCTAGAACAATAACCATTACAACATCTTTTTCCAGGAAGGTCTAATTTATCCAGAAAGCAAAATTGCCATCCATAGGAGATCTCTCTCGCCACACAGAGGCAGGGTTGGGGTATCCCTGAAATCTTTTTTTAAAGACACTTAATAAAAAAAAGTCTCATTTTCACAAAAAACAGACAAAATTACTATCCAATCAAGCAACTAAATTTTTAAAAAAATTCCTCATTTGGAAAACATTGGTTCTCCCCATATCCAAAGAAGATTATGACAGTTGCTTTTATTAATGAAAAAAATTGTGTTGAATGACAAGGGGACTATGTTGAAAAAAATTAACCTCTCATTTATTGTTTATTTCTGTCTTGGTTAATACAGCTTCAGTCTTGATACTTTCTGAAAACACTTTATATCATCATCATCATCATATCGTGCTGGCAGCACGGATATCCCTGACCCTCTCTCGCCACTCCTCCCTATCGTTCATCGCCCTAGGTAGGTCTTCAGGACAACAACCTGTATCCTCACATAGCTGCTGAATGTACGTTCGTGCTGGTCGTCCTGCTTTTGCGCGGCCATGTGTGGGGATCCATAAGAGTACATCTCTTATGAGTTCATCTCTGCTTCTCCAGCAATGTCCTGCATGTCTGGTTCGCCTAACTTGAATAGTTTTCGTGATAGGGGGCAGGTGGCCGTACAGTTGGTGTCTTGTGGGGTGTTGCTGCCAGGACTTGTTCAGGATTGCACGCAGCATTCTTGTGTAATTGCCATCTAGTTTCTTCTCCAGCCGTTTTGTTAGCGTCCATGTAGTGCATCCATATAGCAGTATCGATGTGACCGCTGCCTGGAAGAAACTGCGTTTCATTTTATCGGTTAGGTCTGATTTCCATATAGTCGATAGCCTATTGATAGCTGTCCATGCTTTCGTTAACCTCATTTCGATGTCCTTTTCGGTTGATTCGACGCTGCTTCCTAGGTACGTGAATTTGTCTACTAGTTTAAGAGGGGTTCCTTTTAGAGTGGAGATGTCCCCCGTTTGGTTATAGCACATATATTCCGTTTTGTGTGCATTAACATGGAGGCCTATGCTTGCTGCTGCTCGTTCCAAACTATGCAGAAGTGTTTCGGCTTGGTCAGGTGTATTTGCCAGTATCGCTATGTCATCGGCGTAGTCGGCGTCGGTAATTGTTGTTGCGGGGTATCTTCTGCTTCTTTTCTTCGTCAGTTCGAAGCCATTCTCTTTGATTTTGTCAATCGATGTTCTAAGTACGTAGTCTAGACAAATGATAAAGAGATACGGAGCCAGCGTGTCCCCTTGTAGTACTCCTGCTACAATGTCGAAGTATTCTGTGTCTCCATCTGGTGATCGTACTTTTACTTTAGTGTTTCTATAGAGAATCGTTATTGCTGCTACGGTTTCTTTAGGTATGCCGTACGCTAGTAGGATTTGTTCCATCTTTCCTCTGTGAATGGAGTCGAAAGCCTTGGTAAAGTCGACAAATATTAATGTCGCTTGTAGGTTCTTTGCCCGTACACCTTCAAGGATTCTGCGGATGGTTAATATTTGTGAGGTCGTGGATCTATTTCTTCGGAAGCCATTTTGGTTTTTTTTGAAAAAAAAAGTGGACCATGGTAAATAATCAAAAAAATAATCATTGAAAATCCTGAAGAAAGCTTTGAAAAAAATAAATGAATCTGATACTTATAAACAAGTAAAAAACAAACAAACACATTTTATAGGACATTAATCATTTAAAAGGAAGTCCATAGATTAGGTTATTTTGGTTTAATGGCATATCAACCAACGATGTTTATTTAAGACCAATCCCTGTTTATATATACATATATATATATATATATATATATATATATATATATATATATATATATATATATATACATGATTTGTAAGTGAATTGTTTGTTGGTAACTTTATTTCTAAATGATTTAGAGCTTATTTGTTTGCACATATTTAAATGCTTTTAAGTACTGCTATTTATTGTTTGCACTGAGTCAAATAGTTTCAAGTTGGTTGGTTGGATTTCATAGCATATTAATGATTGTTGGTTATCTAATGCCAGATCCTCTTTGTACATATATTTGTTAAATATATGATCTGTAAACAAATAGTTTGTAGGTAACATTATAAATAAGCAAGAACTCATTTTTTTTGCATACAGCTAAATGGTTTCAAGGATTCTATCCAACACTAATTTTATTTGCACACAGTTAAATGGTTGGTATTTATGGGATATCAACCCTTGAAAGTGTATTGACCTTGGAAAAAGGTATAAAATAGATAAGACAAACACGTACTAAGAGAGAAGAAATCAAGTTATATATCACAGAAACTAAGCAATACATCACCTGTTTAGTTATTGATGACTCAACTGTGAGTGGATTACAGTCAACTGTTATATTTTCATAGGAAGAGTCGACTGTGTATTGAAATAGGGATGATACCACAACTGAAAGTTAATTAATGCCAAATCTATTAATGAATATCTATATATTGAATATAAATGATTTGCACACAGTTAAATCGTTTCAAATATTGCATTTTTATTTAATCATATATATCTTATATCTTCTAGACTGAGGTTTGAAAATATGTTGTCATTTTCAATACACTTTGTGTACTATAAGATCTATTTAAGGAATCAATTGATCTCTTTAGTGATTTTCTTCTTAATGTTGAAGGATCTCTTTCAAGTTAGGCTGAGGGCACTTTGATTTGGTTTATTTTGGTTGTATGGCACATCAACTATTGTAGGTTATTAATGCCAAATCAATTTTTTTTACACATAAACAGTTCTATTTCAAACAATTCAGTTTAGGATAAGTACACAGTTTAAATGTCAAAATAGTCCAGTCTCAAACAATCTAGTTTAGCACAAGCACACGGTTTAGTTCTATTTGACCCATAGATAGGATCCTATCAGCTGCTGCCACTCTGGGGCCAGAGTGGACCAAGGAGTAACGGCAATGAAGGGATACTCTGCATTTCCTAAAGCTCCACTATTACTGGAACCTCACCATCAGATTGTTTAATGTCATATCCAGGACACTCGGAGGAGTCTTACTCCTCTGCAAAGATACGTCAGTGTATTCTATGGCCCCAGCTAACTGGGCCACAGGACACTTGTTGGGGGAGTCTTACCCCTCTGTAGAGATGCAGTCAGTGTATTCTACAGCTCCAGCTGACAGGGTAAAAGTGTAGTTTGAATGTTCACCCAGGTGTTCTTATGTATTTTTCCAGATTGATCAATGGGAGTTTTTGATTTTTGTTTGATTGGTTCTAGCTTTTTGGGAAACAAATATTTTAGTTTGTCTTTGATTATTTTGGGAAGATGGACTAGAGATCTATGTGAGCTTTATTTTGCCGAAGATTTTCAATCTTTAGGAGGAGTGGTTTGTGTTTGAGCAGTAGATTTTGTGTATATTTTTCCTATGATTATTTCATTGGATTTCTCTTTATTTTTTGTGGCTTCGTTTAGTTGAGTTTGTGCTTCTGTTCAATGAATTTCATCCAAGTTTTTCAGCTACTCCTGAAACTCTAGCGAATTATTTAGTCCTTGTTGGATCAGTTTCTCCAGGATAGATCTGTATTTGTCAGTTTGATTGCTTTGTCTGATTGGGTCCACTCTCTATGCAACAGAGGTGTAAGTGTTCTCTCCCATATAGAACTCTACTATACTCCTAGTCACATTTTTTTGGTGCTTTCCCTCTAATTTTCCCCTCTTCCTTTTATAAATGTCACAAGATTTTGAGAAAGGGAAATGGTTTTCTTGATAGCTTGAGCATTTATTTTCATTTGAGCAATCTTTTTCCGTGTGATCAGGGTTTTTCCCCCCACACCAAGCACATGCCTAATATCCTCTGCAACCTTCCATGTAGAGTCCAAATTTTTGGCATTTAAAGCACCGCAGAAGTGCTGGGATGTATTGTTCCAGACCTCTCAAGGCAATACCAGATTTTTACATCTTTGGGAATTTGGGGCAGATTGAACATCAGAATATAAGTATTACTCTGAATTTCCTCCACTCTTTTTGATTATAATTCTCTTGCAATCAGAAACTCCTTTTTTATCCCAAAGCAGCTGTTATCTCCTCTGCTGGAAACAAGGACAGCTCCCTATTTCTAATAACTCCTTTTGAGGTGTTTAATTTCTCATGCCTTGTGGAAAGGTTTCATTTTCAAGATGTTTTTAACATGCCTTCAACTGTCCACCTCCACAAGCAAACTGCACTTCCTGGTCTTTTTATCATTTCTCAGCGTAGCCTCATTGGGGAGATCTTTAGAGAAGTGCAGTTGGCATATTCTACAGCCCTAGTGGACTGGATGGGGTTTCAAGTATTGCTATTTATTGTTTGCACACAGTTAAATGGTTTCAGGTATTACAATACAACACTAATAATTCTATTTGATATTAATGATAATCTGTAGTAAAAGATTGAACAGTTATGTTTAATGAATAGACGGGAGACCAACAAGTACTACCATTCTGGATCAAAGAAGAACTGGGAGTAATGGCAATGAAGCAGTTCTCCACATTCCCTGAAGCTCCAAGATTAGAGCTTCACCATCAGATGGTTTATAATCATATCCAAGACAGTCATTGAGGAGATCTTATTCCTAATGCAGAGATGCAGTCAGCAAATTTCATAGCCTCAGCCAACAGAGCTAAGGAAGTCCATTGTTTATTATAGAATGTATATGCCTCAGATTGATACAGTGTGTAGTCAATTCTTTTAATAGGATTAAACATTCTTAAAAAATTATAACCCTGAATTCAACAGATTTAAAATTAATTCTGAGTCAGTTAAAAAAAAAACAAACACAAAAAACCAGGAAAACAGCTGATTATTTAAACTGATTTATACCAAGTGGTAACATTAACATCTGTTGACATACTGTTTATTGATATGTGTCAAGTATCCAAATAATTCAGATAATCTCGTGTTTTTTGGTTGTTTAGTTGGGTTTAATGGCATATCAACTTTTCTAGGTTATTTAATGCCAAATCCTGTTTATACTTATATATCAAATATATGATTTGTAAACAAACAGTTTGTAGATAACATATTCAAACAAGCAAGAACTCATTTGTTTGCACAGTTATATGGTTCCAAGTATTGCTATTTAATATTAACAATAAAATCTAACGTCAGTTAAATAATCAAACATTTCTATCCGACCCATTGATGGGACACTATGGTCTTGTAGGTAGAGTGTTTGCCAATGGTCCAGGAGACCGGAGTTCAATCCCAGGTTGGGTCATACCAAAGACTTTAAAAATGGTACTTAATACCTCTTTGTTTAACACTCATCATTATAAGGTATGTATCAAGGGTAAAGTGGAGCAATCCAGGGAAAGGAGTAGTGCCCTCCCCTACACCTCAGTGTAGTAGCTATTGAAAAGGAAGCCCTCTGGTTGCCCTTGACTACAGTTGCCAACTTTACTTTACTTACTACTCTGGTAGCAATGGCAATGAAGAGGTACTCCACATTCCCCAAAGCTTCAGGAGTGGAGCCTCACCACTAGTCACCGTGCCATGAGAACTCCATGTTTTTGATCTGCACACGTTTCAACCAGTAAATTCTTTAGTTTTTTTCAAATGTACTATGCACCTTAGAGAAAAAAAAAGGCACCTGTTTTAATTGCATTCTTCAACAGTACAAAGCAAAAACAATATCACTGACAAAACTGTGAGACTGTCCCCCTTTTTACAGTGAAGTACATAGTAATATATAAAGGGTGTGAGACATATCCCACCAAAAAACTACTCTGAACCAGATCTCCTTGAATAGTTTAAAGCCTTCTCAGGCATGAACTTAAAAACTTCAGAATGTTTGGTTGAAACTGGCCAAAAATGTTATCATCATAATATTAATGGATATGTATGCATCGTAAATTGCAGCAAATAAGTTGAAGTCAAGATTTTTAGCAAAGAAATTCTAGATTTGACCTATTTCTGCTGTATAGGTCAACCCACAAATATACTGTGATGTTCTAGTTAGTGCTTACATTTAATCCATCAGCTGTTGGAAACATCATGTTATAATAACGTTAATATAATACTTAATTTGTATAAAAGTTTTATTATTTCATATTAATCTCTGTCTTAATTTGTTAAATATGTTCACTAAACATGTGTTAAAGTTTGAAATGTTTGTGGCATTCTGCTGGAGTTATGGTAAGTGGTGTATATCAATTGGTAGGAGTTCTGTTCCGCTGGTTGACCACTTTGTGGTTAAGGTTTGGATTCAAGCCCTACCAAATAAGTCAACCCCAGGTTACATAGAGATTTTTTCAGATTTAAAAGGTTAAACTTGTATGCTAAAATTTATGGTATACTTTGTTTTTTTCTTCTTCTCAGGTTCCAAGATGCAACCTTCACCAATGCTGAAATAATCCTGCAAATATCTGCTCCAAATCAAAGAATAGTGGTCACTATTGGTTCTCTTACAGTCATGACTAACAAAATCCTTTCAAACAAATCTTGAAACATAAGAGCACAGACCAGCTGTTGTTGAATGACATTGTCAATAAAGCCACAAGATTAAAGTTTAAAAAAAAAAAGAAATTCCAGTCAAAACAATAAGTACTGTCTTGATAGGAACACAGTACGGAAGAATAATAAACATGTAAGCTTAACTGTGTATAATAAATGCACGTGTTGAGCACATTAAACAAAGAAATCTGAAAAGGAAGGAAGTGAAAGGTTTTCTGATAAAGAATAATTCAGCCTTTCAGTTTGAATTTGGAATCAATTTTTCTGTAGACATTTTTCTTGAATATAAAAAAAAACAACAAATTTTATGGACAATAATACTGCCTTTGTCTATCAATAGTTGCAACATCTAGGATAAGAAATTTATGTACAAATGTAACAACTATTATTGGACAGGTAGTAGTCTACGGCTATATCTTTAAGCCATAAAACTTGTTACACTTAATATATAAAATTCATATGCAATTGTACCGATTATAAGAGAGGGTTAGTAGTTCATGGCTACCTCAATTCCATTATAGTTGTTACATCTAAGGTATGAAATTTACATGAAAATGGAACAACTCTTATGGGACATTTAGTAATGGTAGTTACACTTAGTGTTTGATTGATTGATTTTAATAGCATGTTAACTTATCTAGGGTTATTTTATGCCAAAAAGTTAATGAATCACATTCATTAAATGTTCAAATTTGCATTTTTGTGCAGTTGTTTCAGAAGTGTGTTTTTTGCACTTGGTCCAATCATATATGAATAAGTTTTAAACAAATCTATTTGACTCAAAAATGGGACCCTAATTGGTACTACTATTTTGGGTCAAAGTGGACCTGGGATTAATGCCAATGAAAGGGCACTCCCACTCCCTAGATCTAAAAAAAAAAATGGCGTTTCACAATTAGATACAGATTAGTGCCATACCCAGGACACATTTAGTGTATGAAATGTAACAATTCTTATGGGACAAATAATAGTCTCCAGTTATCTCTGTCCCATAATAATTGTTGCATCTAGGGTATGAAATTCATATGCAAATGTAACAATTTTTATGGGACAAGTAGTAGTCCTTAGCTATCTCTGTCCCATAATAATTGTTACATCAAGTGAATGAATTCATATGCAAATGAATCTATTATGAAACAGGGGAAGTATTCAACTTTTACTTTAATGTACATGTATAACTTTACTTATGACTAAGAAGTTCAGCTCATAGATCATGACTGACGGATGGGAATATTCACAGTGAATTCTGTAACTTCGTGCCAGACTAAGCTAATCTTAACAAATAAATTGAATTGCTAATAAAGCAAATTGAAGAAAATAACAAAACGAAAAAGCAATTATTGATCTTTTTTGGAGTAAAATTAAATTTCAAATAGGATCTACGTTGTCTTTTTTTATTTATGTTCTAAACTAAAGAGATCATTCCAGCAGAACTTGTACAAGAAACAATACACACCAATTGTGCCCAGAAATTTTGATTGTGGAAGTAAATGGTACCACAACTGTTCTTTTACAAAAATGGCTTTAGCATTAAATAATCTACGAAGGTTGATATGCCATTAAACAAAGAAACTGAAACTGAAATATTATCCCCAGCATTTTTTTCTTATTCCTTTTTGCTTTTTGTTGATTAAAATATAGTTTTTCTTTGGTTTTGTTTTTGTAAAATTTTTGTTGATTAAAATATAGTTTTTCTTTGGTTTTGTTTTTGTAAAACATGCTAAATTTTGATCCATTGTGTCCTGGGGGACCCTAACTGACCTAGTTTGAAATCAGCATGGAAAAGAAAAGATAAAAATCTTTCCTTTTATCAGCTTGAAAACTGCTTGGCGCTAGTAAAAGTGAATGGGTGGGTAGTATGTCTTTGAGCAACAGTTGCCATCAAGGCATGAAATAGTGTATGTTGTGCATTTGCAATTGAAATTTTCCGGAGTGCCTCATTTCACAAATGAGCAGAAGCTAGTTTACTCACTGGATCTATCTTCCTTGTGATTACTTTATCTGGGGATACTTGATGGAGGCTCAAGTCTTTAAATGTAGGCTACAGGCAGCTGTATCCTTTAAAACAAAATGATGATGATAAAAAAAAATGGCAAATATTGTTCGTTCTAAGAGAAAAAATTCTGAAAAAAATCTATGTTACATTTTTTATTCTTATTTTAAACCTGAGAGATCATTCTACTGGAACATATATATATATATACACACACACACACACACACACTCATAATGCAAATCTATATATTTAAGTACGTAAGTATATATATCAAAAAAATTTCAAACAGAATATGAACAATAGAAATAGAATGTTTTAAAATTTTTGTCATCTTTTTTGTTTCATCTGATAATTCACATGCCTTGATGAAGGTCTAAAATTCGAAATGTTTAATGTTGGCAAATAATTCAATAAATAAAATCATCTTCGAAAGACTCAGTGTTTTTTCATTTTTGTACATTTTCCTGCAATAGTAAACACATCCAAACACACACACACACATATATATATATATATATATATATATATATATATATGAGAAAAATAAGAGTAAAAGTGGATAAACCAAAATACTGACAACAAATTTAACCATGATATTTTGTCTTTATTTTAGATAGACATCATCAGAAGGTTTTTTCTAAAGTTTAAAATAGGAGGATAGAAAAACCCATCATTCTGATGAAGTTTTCCAGAAATAAAGACAAAATATCTGTTATCAGTGTTTGGTTTATCCACTTTTCCACTAATTTTCAAATCTTGTCAGATTTATGAAAATCTGCCATTTCTCCATACATATATATATATATATATATATATATATAATTTTATGTTTATTTTGGATAGGTTATAGCCCCCTGATCCCAGGGTATTTTCTTTTCTTCAGATGAATATAGAAATCAAAGGATGAAAATAAATAGACTCGTTGATTTCTTAATTTTACAATTATTGATGACTTTTTTCAAATTGGTAATATTTTACAAGAAGAATTTCAAATTTTGGTGCCTGTCCAGAAAAGCCCAACTAAAATTAACATTAATTCTTCACTCAAAAATTGAACAGGAAATTGCTTTATTCTCTGAGTTGGAACACTTTAACCATATTGCTCTAATAAACACACCACTACTATGTGTCAATTTTGATGGATTAGGGTAACATTGCTTAGTGATCATAAATAGACCACCCTATATATCTTTACACTAATGATGCCAGTTGACTGAGTCAATGGGTTTTCAACCTATTCAATGCTAATAACACTCGGGTAGGAACCCCTTATTATTTTTTCAGTGTCACTCATGAAAACAAGCAGGAAATTGAGATCTTAAACAACAAACCCCATCTTTCCCAAAACAAAGTTCTCAAATATTAAGGAGAAAGTGCATTGTATATGTTACTTGTGTTTACTTTGGGATACTTGAAAAATACCTATACTTAAGTTCTTTGTTTTTTTACTTCTTTTTATTTTTAATAACAATCCTTACAGATTGAGATAGACAGCCAGTTGATAGGGGTACAAAATAAAATATACCAAAATGGAATTTTGAAGTCTTAATAGCCATACTAAAAGATATATGCATGTTTATGTGCCCATTGGCCTAGTGGTAGAGCGTTCGCCAATGGCCCGGGAGACTGGGGTTCAATCTCAGGTCAAGTCATACCAAAAACTCAAAAAATGGTACTTAATACCTCCTTGCTTAACACTCCACATTTTAAGGTACGTTTCAAGGGTAAAGTGGAGCAAAAGAGAAAGGAATAACCCTGCGCCCTCTCCTACACCTCAGTGTAGTAGCTATTGAAAAGGGAGCTTTCGGGTAGCACTCGACCACGGTCACCAACTTTACATAAGTATATGATGATGAAAAATAAGATTTCAACCCTAAAGCACATAAAAAATAAAGCATTTTTATCATTAACGGTTTCTGGACTATTGTCTTCATCTTTATTGTCATTTCCTCAACATTTCGACCAATATGTCCACCGGCCATCTTCAGGTTTTGTCGAACTCGGGAACTTACACGGAACTTCAAACTACGTCCTTTATTGAATCCATGAGGGTCGCCTGTTCTGATTCCGTTAGCCATAACCAGGTACAAGTGTTAAGTATTCCTGTAGAGTTACTCGCCTGTAGTCTAAGGAGACAATCATCTAGTGGTTGCAGGTTAAATCCTGACAACAGGTGAGTAACAATACAGGAATACTTAACACTTGTACCCGGTTATGGCTAACGGAATCAGAACAGGCGACCCCAGTGGATTCAATAAAGGACGTAGTTCGAAGTTCCGTGTAGGTTCCCGAGTTCAACAAACAACTGAAGAAGGCCGGAGGACATATCGGTCGAAACATTGTTGAAATAACAATAAAGATGAAGACAATAGTCCAAAATCCATTAATGATAAAATTATCAAGCATTGTCTCAGAAATTTAGACAACAAATACAGAATTCTATAACATAGGAGTACCCATATCCTCGACAATAACCAAAGATGGTTGAAAGTAGTCATACTTGCACTACACTAATAAAGATTTTTGACTGTTTTTAAACTACCTATGACCAGCATTGTAACATCTTGTCTACCAACAAGGAAAACTAAAGAAAAAGCTAAACACCAAATCTTTGTCTATTATTTTCAATAAAAGGCTGACAAGAGAATCCGTTGCCTAAATACACATTTCATGCTCCCCCATGGGGGGTTGAGCAATCTGACGAAGGAATTTTCGGCTGCCACTCGCATAATGCAAAGCTATTCGAATGAATTGAGCACTCTGGTATCCGGTAAGATATAAAATGTAAACAATGTTACTTAATACCTTATAATTCCCTAGCTGATGTGGTACGCTTGCTGGCCGAGAGGTTTGATACTAAGTCTAACGTAAAGTTGGGCAGGTTTCGATCCCAGCTTCAAGTGTCTTACGTGTCTAGCCACACAGAAGAGTTGTGATACAATGAAACAGTCTATCTGTGGATGACTATGTATATATATATATATATATTCATATTTTGCTCTACTCAGTGTAGATACATATTGAAATATATATGAAAAAATATTGAAATATATATATATATATATATATATATATATTGAAAAATATATATATGAAAAATATTGAAATATATATATATATATATATATATATATGAAAAATATTGAAAAAATAAAAATATTGAAATATATATATATATATATATATATATATATATTGAAAAAAATATCTATCTATCTATATATATATATATATATATATATATATTGAAAAAAATATTTTTATATATATATATATATATATATATATATTGAAAAATATATATATATATGAAAAATATTGAAAAAATAAAAATATTGAAATATATATATATATATTGAAAAAAAAATATATATATATATATATATATTGAGCACTCTTACGTTTAGCTTAAGGAATTCTGTTGGTGTTTTTTCTTTTGGCTTGGTATGCGTTATTGGTTGATTAATTAGTACATATGCTTTTAGTCTTTTTTTTGTGGAGTTTTTTTCCTCCCCGGATACCAGTTTGCATAATATTCTTTCATTTGCAAATTGTAGCATCTGTTTTTTTCACACCATCAGAATTATAGGCTGATTACTTTAATAAAATATATATATATATATATATATATATATATATAATATAATAAAGACACATGTTGTCAATATAATTTTATTAGGATCCTTTCCATCTTACTGATAAATATTCTAATTTTGGGTTGGAGTTGTAAGAAGATGAACATTGATATCCCAGTTTAATATATATATATATATATATATCTCCATGTGCATGAATGTATATATGTCTATAAATCTATATACACAGTAATACACACACTCACATATAAATATGAACACAAAAATACATCATATATATATAATGATGAAAAATAAATGAAACAGTGGATAGACTAAAAACACAAACAACAGATTCAGTTTAGAAGGGGGAATCCTAGATCTATTCTGCCTTTTTCCATTTCTGTTTTTTGCCTTTAGCTTATTTACCGACCCCTTCACTTGGGCAGGATATGACACAAGGTCAATTTTTTAAGCGGAGTTTAACAGGTTTGAATTCAGAGTTTTCCTTCTCCTAGACTAGTTGCCTCACCAAGGCTGAAGAACCCAGTCTGTCCTACTATTTACCCATAGCTGGAGGGAGAATAATAAACGCCTTTTCATATTTACATTGATACACTTTTATTTATTTCCTCTTCTTGCTAAACATTAGAAAAATCTATTTTTCACTGTTGAAAAAGTTCTTTCAATAAATAAATAAGAATAAAATATTCTAAACTGAATCTGTTGTTTGTGTTTTTAGTTTATCTACTGTTTCATTTATTTTTCATCATTGTATCAGATCTACCAAAAATAGCTACCTTCTCTCTCTCTCTCTCTCTCTCTCTCTATATATATATATATATATACACACACACACACACACAGAGTGTGATGGAAAAGTAACTCCCTATTTTAAAATTCTTATAAATGAGTTTGTCATAATTTTACAAGAAATAAATAAAAGAAAGTAAGATTGGGAGTTACTTTCAATCGCTCTCTCTCCCTGTGTGTGTGTGTGTATATATATATATATATATTTTTCATTATGCAACATGTGAAAGCATGTATGATACTTTGCCCTCATCAGCCGCCAACCAGGGGAGATAACACAGTTTCAGTAGCTTAAGGTGGTACTGCCACTTCTGGCACTACCAAGCAGCATTTGCCACTGGACAGGGCATTTAAAAGAATTATATATATATATATATATATATATATATAAATACACACTAGATCAACTAACTAGAAAAATTACATTGTACATTCATCTTCATTTTTAATGCAGTTTGTGATTTTTAAAAACATGTTTTCTTTCAGCTGGTGATGTCATTACACGCTTACAGTAACTGTTTCTTGATGTTACGTAATCACACAGGAATGCTGATTCCACATGCATTTCATTCATGCTGAAGACTTTTCACTCTCGACCAAATCCAATTGATGCATATTGCACCAGGGTCTGAAGACGATATGAGACAACTTTCAACCTACGGCGAGTGATTCCTATTTTTGAAAGAAACAAAATGACTGAGTGTTCAAGAAAACCATGACAACCAACCTCAATAAGAATCACATGGCATATCCAACCCTTTTCCATGCAGTTGGCATGCAGTGTCTTGTATCTCTCTCTCTCTCTCTATATATATATATATATATATATATATACATTAGGCCCAAGTACCACCATTCCGACAATTTGAACCTGGGAACTTTTGATTTCTATCTTTGATCAAATACAGTAATACAGTTATATTACTGATATGTTTATTCTTGATTGGTTTGCCTTGCTTTCTTTTTTAAATGGCATATCAACCTTTGTGTTATTTAATGCTAAATATATCCTAACAGAAGAACAGTAGTAGTAGTACTATTAACCCATAACTGTTGGAATAATAGGGTTCATGCCTTTCCAAAGGGTATTAGTCTAAAAATGAACATATCAGCATGACTGAAGTTCAAATGCACATACTACAATCTTGCAGTCCAGCACTTTAGTCATTATGGCAGGGGTACATCCTCTGTTTAATCTAGAGACAACTGAAATTTATATTCAGAAGGTTGCCATTCCATTTCTCTTTAGAAAGTGATTGGTTGGTTGGTTGTGTTTTATGGTATATCAACTATTATAGGTTATTTAATGCCAAATCCTCTTTATACATATATATTAAATATGATTTGGTTGGGTTTTATGGTATATTAACCATTGTAGGTTATTTAATGCCAAATCCTCTTTATATATATATATATATATATATATCAAACATATATGATTTGATTTTATGGTATATTAACCATTGTAGGTTATTTAATGCCAAATCCTCTTTATATATCAAATATATATGATTTGGTCTTATGGTATATTAACCATTGTAGGTTATTTAATGCCAAATCCTATATATATATATATATATATATATATATATATATATATATATAAAATAATGTTGATAATAAATAATATATATTATAAATATATTTAATCATCATTATTATTATTATATTTATTTATTATCATTATTTTTATTATAGCTCTATCATAGATATTGAGCACTCTTCATATTATATTGCACTTGGTTGACACATAACCACATAGTGATTTACTGATGACCAACTCTCTCATAATATATATATATATATATACGATTTGGTTTGGTTGGGTTTTATGGCATATCAACCATTGAAGGTTATTTAATGCCAAATCCTGCCTATAGATAGATACATATAAAACATAAATGATTTGTAAAGGAATAGTTTATAGGTAATATCTTTAAATGAATCAGCGCTCATTTGTTTGCATATAGTTAAACGGTTTCAAGTATTGCTATGTAATAGTTCAATATTAATTATTTGTTTGTACACAGTTAAATGGTTTCAAATACAGAAAATGATTAAATATTTGACCCATAGATGGGACCCTAACAGTTACTACCACTTTGGGTCAGAGTGGACCTGGGAGTAATGGCAATGAAGGGGTTCTTCAGAATCTTCAGAGCTCCAGGACTGGAACCTCACCATCAAATGCAGTTTAGTATCATATCCAAGACTCTTGGGAAAGGGTCTTAAAATTTAATATTACTTCTGAAACTTTAATAAAGCAATCATTTTTAGAAATATTAGTGAATAATTGTTCAGTTGTCAAAAAAAAACAACAACAAAACAAAACAAAAAAAACAACAACACTGTTTGGCATTAATCTACAGTCCCAGCTGACTGGGGTAATAAATGATTGCACAAACTGTATGAGAAAAATCTTTTTTTAAAGTGCCCTTATCAAACCTTATAGGGCAGTAAGTAACCCATTAAGTGTTGATGTACCATTAAGCCAACTAATCAACAACCCTACTAAATAAGAGTTCTATATGCTACGATGTGACATAAGTATAATGTAATAGAAATCCTCACTCTGGATTTTTATGGAACTATTTATTAATATTCATTATTTATACATAAAAAAATTATAGTTTTCCGGTTCATACTTTTTTTTTTTATAGCTATTCACATTTAGGGCATTTTTCAATTTTATTGTCAGTTGTTAAATATGAATTCCTCAAAGTTCCTGTGTATCTGCTGACCTAAAAAACTTTGAAATGTTACTTATCTGCAACAATATTTTCAGATTCATTCTTTATAAACTAAAGAAACTAACACTGCCAATAAGTTCAGTGAAAACTAGGCATATATTCTGTAAATTCTGGTATATATTCTGTAAATTCTGGCATATAAATCAACCTCAAAATTCTTTGCTCAAAATTCTGGGTGAGACCTTATCTGTCTTAGAGATTGATTCCCAAACATATATTATGCTACAAGTGGACCAAAACTTACCCAGTAGGCCTAAATGAGGATAGGCTATGATAACCTGAAGCAAAAGTAAATAATAAGGCCAAACTAGTTATACTGGCCCATTGGCCTAGTGTGGGTAGAGTATTCCCTAATGGTCCAGGAGACTGGGGATTAATCCCAGGTCAAGTCATATTAAAGACTCGAAAAATGGTACTTGATTCCCCTTGTTTAACACTCAGCATTATAAGGTATGGATCAAGGGTAAGTGGAGCAGTCCAAGGAAAGGAGTAGTGCTTGGTGTAGTAGCTACTGAAAAAGGAGCCTCTTGACTGCCCTCAATAATGGTCGGCTAACACACACACACATATATTGTTACGGCCACCGGCCACGGTAGGATTATAATGCAAGGACTACTATGAGGACCAGAAGTGGGGGCAGGCGATTGGCGAGTCTCCGAGCCCTAGCAACAGTGGAAGAAGCAGCCGAAAAGGGGCAAAGGTCTTGACCCAGATAAGGAAAAGACATGCCATTGGTCGAGGCAGGGAGGGTGTTTTACCGCCAAAAAGAAACGAAACCCAAAAAGTCAGTTTCGAGCTTCACCAAGGAAGAGAAAGGTCGCCTTTTCACGGGGTCCAGTGAAAGGGGAAATTCTAGTCACAGAATGGCCTATAGAAGCCGGCGACTCTGTTGGGCAAGAACTTGAAGCTCAACATAAAAGAAATGGAAAACAAAAACTGGTGCCTTGCAACTTGTTAATAGGAGATTAACTAATATAAGAAAAAAAAAAATAAAAGAAAGGAAAGAAAAAAAAAAAGGTCCGTCAAAAATTTTATCACGAATAATATACGTAACCTAAATAAAGGTCCGTATCAAGACTATTCCAAAGAAACATTTTTGAAGTTGTTCATCAGCAGCTAGTTTCGGCGGAAAACATATTTGTTTAAAATTTGTATATCCATATTAAAGACGAAGAGGAGAGACTCTTGTTCTTCGGTGAAAGAAGAAAAAAAAAAACAACATAAAAGAAACGGGGAAGTTCCCTCCCTTTAATTGTAAAGGGAAAAACAAGATGTGGATATAATTTTAAAACAAGTTGAAAAAAGAAAAAGGAGAACTTTGTCTTATTGGAAGGACATAGTCAGATACTATTGGGAGCGACTTGTCCTCCACATTTCTGTACATTTTTTGTTGTATTCGTTTTGCTCTTTGTTTGTCTGTTGTTACAGTTGTGCTTTCTTTAAAATAAAAAAATGTAAGAATGATACATATATAAAGAAAAGGAGAAAACCAACTAACACGTCATATTGTTCGTCCGGTTCAGAATACCCCACATGTTCATTCATATCACGTCGACCTCTTTAACCTGGAAACACCCTCATTCGTCCGTGGTCTTAGTAACCCACACATAGGACTTTGTCCATATCTCGAAAAATTAAAAATATGGGTGAAAACCCGTTACAATATATATATATATATATATATATATATATATATACAAATATTCAGCTATAAAATAAGATGATAATAAAAAAGGATAAAAACTTATGCTGCCAATCCTCTGGAGAGCTAATATTCACTGAAAATAATCAACAAGTGAGTTTTTACTCTGTTTTATTCTTGAAAATATTGCTCTGCACTTTCATACAAAGAGCACTTTAAAGATTTTATTGATTAAAAACACTTTTAGCATTACCAGCTATCATAATTGGAAATGAACTTGGCTATCAAGGTTCAAATCCTGAAAGAGGCTGTTTGTATTTCATAAAGAGCTAATATCCATGAGAAAAGTATGAATCTGACAATTCTTCCACCAGCTACAGGTAAATAGTAGGGCAGATTGGGTTTTTTTAACCTTTGTATGGCAACAGGTAGAATAAAGAAAAACTGGGGAGAGTCATAGCTAGGCTATTCCTGCCCAAGACATACTACATGAGTTACACTCACAACCAAACCAGGGGGTGTCCTCGTGATGTAATGGTTAAAGCGATGAACTGCGGAATCGTAGTACGTGAGTTCGTACTCCAGTCGCGCTATTACGTTCACTTTCGGGCAAATACCCTTGGGAAAGGTATGAACCCCCTTATTCTCCCTCCAGCTATGGATAAATAGTAGGACGGACTAGGTTCTTCAGCCTTGGTGAGGCAACTAGTCTAGGAGAAGGAAAACTCTGAATTCAAACCTGTTAAACTCCGCTTAAAAATTGACCTTGTGTCATATCCTGCCCGAGCGGAGGGGTTGGTAAATAGTACCAAACCAGGTTACAGGATAAAGTAGCAAAAAGAATAAAATAAAATAAAATAATGCGAAATGCAAACAGCTCCTTAGATAAGAATACTTGATATTATATACTATATATTGATTGTGCAAACAAATTGTTATTATAATATAAAAAATGTTTACCATCGACTTTTGAAAATCTTAATAGGAATAATTATGAATAAAATGTATAAAATTTTGGAATTAAATAACCTATGAAGGTTGATGTGCCTCTAAAGAAACCAAACCAAAATCAAGAAATTGATAGAGGATCTTTAAAGAATTAAGTTGAGAAAATAAATAATTACAATTGATAGTTATAAAAAAACAGGAAGGAAAAAAGACTAAGTTCACCATTAACCCTTTTGGTACAAGGTATTTGGTAATAAATTTAATCACTGGAATGCACTTTTGACCATAATGTAAAATAATTGCTGGAGTTTTTAGAATTACAAAGTACTATTGGTATCAAATTGGGATGGTATATGGCACAGATGTGTTTATAAGAGTATTTTTATTTACTGATATTACTTTACTTTGGTTTCTTTGTTTAATGGCACATCAATTTTTGTGGCTAATTTAATGCCAAAGCCATTTTTGTAGAACAGTGGTGATACTATTTAAGCTATAGCTGGAGGAATAAGGGGGTTTAAACCTTTTTCCATGGCTATTAGTCTGAAAGTGAATGTAATCGTACAAGCGGAGTTTGAACTTGCTAACTTCAAAGCCATAGTCCAGCACTTTAGCCACTATGCCTTGTGGATTCCTCTTCAAACACTTATGAAAACAACTGTGTTAATAAAGTTTTTTTTTAATTTTTATTTAAGGGCCAGGATATGTCAAACAAGAGGCACTTTTGGTGAGTATATTGAACAAGATCCAAAATTTTGAAGTAATGTGGACTAAAGTTGCATCTCACCCTCATGCATTAAGTATATTTGGGTGACTTGAGTTGTTCTCTGCACTAAAAGTGTTAAATATCCCAACAACAGAAGGCATATGATAAAACCAACTAATCACCAACAAACTGCACTGAACTATAGATGAAAAAAAAAAAAAAAAAAAAATTTTGGCAGCATTTCTTCATTAATACATATCTCGTTGAACATAATAGATATTTTTTGTCAACACATTTTTTTGTTGATCCTTTCATATAGCCGTATTGATTTTATAATATTCGGTGTGAATTGGTTGATGTGTCTTCCATAATTATCTATTTCCCCAAGTACTTTCTGCCCGACTTTGGACTATCATCAGGGAAGGATCTATAACAAAAGTGATGTAACTTTTGTATATACATTACTATTTTAAATTTGTTTCCATAAATTATAGAAACAAATTTAAAAGTAAACACTACACACTGCAACAGTACAGACACTCTTCTTACAAAGTAGTAATGTACATACAAAAGTTACATCACTTTTGTAACAGATCCTCCCCTGATGATGGCCCAAAGTCGGGCAGAAAGTACTTCGGAAATAAATAATTATGGAAGACACATCAACCAATTCCTGTTGAATATTATAAAATCAATACGGCAATATGAAAGAATCAACCAAAAAATATGTAGACAAAAAAAATGTCTATTATGTTCAACAATATATATATATATATATATATATAGGTATTATTCGGTCCAGTTAAACCAGAGTTGGGAGTAATTCTATCAGGACAAGAAAACCATTCAAAAGTGAACATTTAAGTGTCTATTCTGAATTATTTTATCCATAAGATCGGAAGAAGTCCTGTTAATTTTTTTCCTGTTTTTGATATAAATCAAAAACACATAACAGGATGGAAATAAATTTATAATCCTAATGTGACCGGCTTTGTTTTTTCTTATATATATATATATATATATATTGTAATAGTGTATGGTTATCACTAGCTCACTTGGTGAGTCAATGGTGGACCAAACTTTCCAATATTATTAGTAGATTATTCAATATCATATGCATGTACACAAGCAAAATCCTCCCTTCCAACACCACCAACACAAAAAATCTAACATATTAATATTTCTAAAACCTTTAACTCTGTCTGATGAATGAGTAAAGCATGAAGCCTAGTTTACAGATATTACCATCTTTATATATATATATATTTATTGAAGAGTGAATATTTAGGCAGCAAGTTATCATTCAACAAGTTTTGTTAAAGACAATGAAACACTTTATTATTTTTTATTTTATTTTTTAAAGTCTCCTTGTAATTTTTCTTGTGTTGGGATCTAGGTAGGAATGGAATTGTCCCATATCCTTTGCCCAAGTGCTTTCAAACATACTTTTGGTCGTCATCTTATATATATATATATATATATATACGTGTGTGTGTGTGTGCATGGGTTGTATTGCTTGTATCCTGCTTCTCATGGGTGTTGAACCATGAGAACCAAAATAAGAGATGTCAACAAATAAATAAAAGAATTTTATTTCGACTTAGTGTCTGTCCAAAGATTCTTTTGCCTTGATCAATTAGTGCCCAGCAAGGAAGTTATTAATTAACAATCAATTAACAAATCCAAGAAAGTAATCCCGCTGTGGTCTCATCTAACAAGAGGCTGCTGTTACACCATCAAGATGAAGCAAAAGTGCTGTGGTAACCACAACCAATGGGCACAAGAATATGATACGTTTTTACGGCCAATTAAGCTGGCAATTTAAAAAAGGGAAGAAAAATTTACTGTTATCATTTACAATAACTTTTTTTTTCTTTCTTTTTTAAGGAAGCAGCTTATTTTGATCCAAGTTCAACCCAGCCTGATACAAAAAATAAGAAAATATTTATTTTGGCTGAGTTTTTACGACAGCTGCAGATATGTTTCGAAAAGGTGACATTTGCAGAATAAGACTGTTAGAAAGGAATGTTTGAGGAAAAAAAAATATGGCTAAGAAATGTTCAGATATTTTATAGGTTTTCATTTTCTTGTAAAGTTATTGGTGTAGATAAATATCAATTTAGAATTCTTAATGACAATATCAGATATCATTTTAAGAAGAGTAATTTTTATAATAAAAAGTATTTTGAAGAAAGGATGAAGTTGAAACCAAAAATATTCCACTTAATACCGGTATACCCTGGCCTAATGAGTAGAGAGTTGGCCAATAGTCTGGGAGACCAGGGTTCAATCCCAGGTGGAGTCATACCAAAGACTCAAAAAATGGTACTTGATACCGCCTTACTTAACACTCAGCATTATAAAGTAAGGATGAATGTTAAAGTGGAGCCATCTAGGGAATGGAGTAGCCCCCTCTCCTTCACCTCGGTGTAGTAGCTATTGAAAAAGGAGCCTTTGAGTCACACACTGCTGAACATAAAAACAGTTCTATTTCAAATAATTCAATTTAGCATAAGTCAACAAAGTTGAATAGTTCCAATTATTGCTATGTATCACTAACTATTCAATTAAATTCATTTGTTAAATGATCAAACAGTTCTATTTCAAGCAATTCAATTTAGTATAAGTCATTTGTTTGCACTCAGTTTAAATGTTGAACAGTTCTGTTTGATCCACAGATAGGACCTTATCAGCTGCCACCACTTCAGGCCTGAGTGGACCTGGGAGCAAGGGCAGTGAAGGAGTACTCTGTATTCCGCAAAGCTACAGCATAAATGGAACCTCAGTATTGGATTGTTTGGTGTCATATCCCAGACACTCGTTGAAGGTGGGGGTGTGTCTTACACCACTACAGAGATGAAGTTGGCGTATTCTACAGCCCCAACTTGCTGGGCATTTATTCACTTTTGAGTTCCCCTTGTCAGCAAGGCTTAGAAAAAACCGACTTTATTTCTTGCAGATGATTAGCCTTCCACCCCAACTGCCAAAAAACGTGGTGTTCTGGGTATGATTTTAAATGGCATCTGATGATGAGGCTCCAGTTTTGAAAATCTGGTGAGTGTGAAATACCCCTTTTATTGGCATTATTCCCAAGTCCACTCTGACCTGGAGTGATAGTACCTGGCAGAGTCTAATCTATAGATCAAATATATCTCTTTAAAAATTATTTATATTTGCTAGGATCGTTTGTGAAAAAAAAAGAAAAAATTTCAAAACTCTTAAGAAACAACACAAAAAAAATGTAAAAATGAATATACAGCAAACATGATTCCTTAACCTTGAGGTATAAAATAATCCTGGACGAGTTACATGCCATAAAATCAATCAATCATTTCTGAGTATCTCAAAAGTTTTTCTTTCTGTTCTTTTTACCCAAGCATTTCTGTTTTTATATTTTATCGTTAAGTAAGCAAAATGGAGGAAAAAATAAAATGGATGGGTTATGACAGGCCTCAAGTATAAATTGAATTACAATGACTAGAAAATCAAGCAAACACTTACATGACATACAGAACCACTGGATGGCTGTTTTGACTTTATTAGGTCTCCATCAGCAGAGTATACCGTGATCTCGACAGCTTGAGATCAAACCAATGACCAGAGAATGCAGAGCCAAAACTTTACCACTGACTACTGGTCCACATCGTACACAAGCAATGCCAAATTAAATAGTCATGCTAATTGCACAGCCAATTGACCTGATGTGTTTTGTAAGTTACATCTGTACTCCTATAGAGAACACCATCACCTCCACTACTGATGAGACCTAATAAGGTCGAAACAGCTGTCCAGTGGTTCTTTATGTCACATGCAAGTGTTAGCCAAATTTTCTTGTCATGGTAATTCAATTTACAATATAATTCCTCTATTTAAAAAAAAAAAAAATGTACATCTATTTCCTTGCTCATTAGGTTATGATTACGCAGATGTGTGTCTCCAGTCAACCTGGGAAGATGCAGCCCTGGAAGTGACAATGTCCTCAGTAAGGGCATGGACGTAACTTGCAAGATACATTCAGTTTAATTGGCTGCACAATTATCATGACTAGTTAATTTGGCATTGCTTGTGTGAGATGTGGTAGAGTTTCGGCTCTGCATTCTGTGGTCACTAGTTTGATCTCCAGTGGTGGAGATCATGGTATACACTACTGATGTGATCTAATAAGGTTGAAATAGCTGTCCAGTGGTTCTGTATGTCACATACAGTGCTTGTTGGATTTTCTGGTCATAGTACTTAAATTTACAATATAATTCCTCAACTTAAAAAAATAGAATTCATGGATTATGACAGGGCTCAGGTGGATTCTTACAGTTCCTATAATTGAATGGTCACCCATCTAAGCATTGAACAGGCTCATTGCTGCTTAACTTGATATTTATGATGCAAAGGTGTTTAACACTACACATGGCAGTTGTAGCAGAAGAGTCCCCATTGCATAGTGGCTAACATTTTGGATGGAGACATCTTAGAAAGTGATTTCAAACTCCCGTAATTTAATTTCAGACAAATCCCCTGAAGAAAGGCATGAACCCTCTTATCCCCTCAGCTAAAGGTTGAATAGTATCACTGTTGCTCTTCTATAATGATGGCTATGGCATTAAATAACCCATGAAGGTTGATTGCTATTAAACATCAAAACTAAACTAAAGCTACTTAATGTGATGCATTTTCTTTCCTCCCATTTTTTGTAATTTTAATATCTTAATGTCTAAGCATTTTGACAAGTTTATTATTCATCTTATTATTGTTGCTTTTTTTTAATCTTAATATTCAGTTTGTTTTATGTTCTGATTGTTAAATAAGCAACATACGGCAGAAATAAGCAAATGTCATCATCTTTGACTGGTTTGTTACAAATAGAATTGTGTAAATGTATATAAGAATGTATACTTATTTTTGGACTGCTAAATATTCTTAATTTTCATGCCATGTTTCAGTGCTATAGAGTTTGATAAAAAATAATACAGTCCTTGTATCTTTATTTTTAAAGAAAATCAATTTTTTATAAAAAGATTACTAGGTATGTACTCATTTACAAGTGATATTGTATTTTATTTTGTCATAGCCCAATTGCTTCACATTCACTCTGATGGTCATAATTTCCCAAGTGAGATAACTATGCTTATTATAGAATAATGTCCCTCATTTAGAATTAAGTTTATTTGTCTGTCTGTTTGTGTTTTATGGCATATCAACCTTTGTAGATTATTCAATGCCAAATCCATTTTTATACTATAAACAGTTCTATTTCAAACAATTCAGTTTAGCATAAGTACACAGTCTAATTGTTAAAAGCATTTCCATTTCAAGCAATTCAGTTTAGTCAAACAGTTCTAATTAGAACAATTCAGTTTTGTATAAGTATAGTTTTTGTTTACACACAGTTAAATGTCAAGACAGTTCTATTTCAAACAATTTAGTTTAGCATAAGTATGCAGTTTTATTTCAAGCAATTCAATTTATACATAAGTACACAGTTTAGTTCTATTTGACCTATAGATAGGACCCTATCAGGTGCTACCACTCCGGGCCAGAGTGGACCTGGAAGTGATGGCAATGAAGGGGTACTCCACATTTCCCAAAGCTCCAGAATTACTCAAGCCTCACATTCACATTGATTAGCGTCATATCCAGGACACTCATCGGGAGAATCTTACCCCTCTGCAGAGATGCAGTCGGTGTATTATACGGACCCAGCCAACTGGGCAATATAATTAATTATTTCTATATTTCAAATAAAAGGTGGTTATCTTAAAAAATGTAAAAAGTTTATATTTATTATGAATTCTAATAATATAAAGTTATTTTATTGTCCTGCTTGTTTATACACAATTTGATTATCATAATTTCCCAAGGGAGATAATTATGAATTACTTACCATAAATGATTATAATATTATTTCTATATTTCAAATAAAAAAGGTAATCTTAAAAAAGTGAAAAGTGTAATGCCATTATAAAAACTATTGCCTTACTGGATCCTACACAATCTGACCATTATAATTTCTCAAGAGAAATAACTACTAAATGCTTATGATAGAGGGTTTCTCCAATTCATAATATTATTTCTATATTCAAATGAAACCTTTTTTCATTTAAAAGGAAAAAAAGTACAATATTATTAAAACTAAATCAAAGTAAATTTATAGCCCATATTGGATCACACTCACTGTAATTATTATAATTTTTCAAGGGAGATAACTATTAAATGCTAATTATAGTGTGCTTTCACTTAATAAGGATTAATTAATTATAATATTATTTTCTATATTTAAAAGAAAAGGTCATCTTAAAAAATGTGAAAGTATGATGACATTATGCAAACTGAAGTTATTTTATTGCCCTACTTGTTGATACTCAATTTAATCAGCATAATTTCCCAAGGGAGATAACTAGGAAATCCTTACTATAGAGTACTTCTTATTCATAATTGATTATAATATCATTTCTATATCTAAAACAAAAAGTATCTCAAAAAGTGTGAAAAGGACAATGACATTTTGCAAAGTAAAGTTTTTTTTACTGCCCAGTTATTTCACACTCGTTACGATTGTTATAATTTCCCAGGGGAGATAACTAGTAAATCCTAATTACAGATTACTTTCTCCTATTCATAATCAATAAATGATAAAATCATTCTTATATTTCCTTTTGAAGGTAGTTATCTTAAAAAAGTGTTCAATGAAATCTATAAATATAAATTAAATTTTTATTGCCTTGCTGTTTCACACTCACTCTAATCATTATAATTTCTCTTTGTATAGATGATGGGAAGTTTTAATCAGTTGAATCATTGAGTTTAGTAGTAATAAAGTCAGCACTCAAGTCATATAACAAGATGAGTTAAATTTGAAGTGAGCTCCTGAACTCTGAAGGAGAGATTTTATGGGCATTGGGACATCCCATTGTGCACATGTTGACAAGTCCATTCTCTGGACAGTGACATCTTGGTGTATACATATATACTGGCTTGTTTAGTAATGGTGCAAGGTCTGTATTGAGTTACAGCCTGTTTTATTTTTGCCTGCCAACTGGATGCTAGTTGGAACCCCTAAGCCAGTAAGAGTTATTATTATTGTTGTTATTCTACACACATTAGAGTAGTGACTTCTACATAATTTTCCACTTTGTCTCTCGTGTTGCTTATATTCATTCTACATCATCATCTTGGCCAGAGGAGAAGTTCTGAAATCACAATCATATAAGAACTGCCCCCAAGAGCCTAAAGCTTCAGGAAGGAAGATGGTCCAGATTTGATTGCTTCACTTTATGTTCAAACTTCAACAGCCTTGAGAATCTAACTAAAATCCAGACCCCATCTCTCTTATTGAATGACCGTCCTGTTTTTTCCATGACTCCAATGTAAATATTATCATCCTTTGAGCAAACTATTCAACAGAAGAGTTTTGAAAATCAGCAACTGTTGCAACAAAAAAAGGTACAGGATAATTAATAGCCATAGAATTTACAATTTAAAGGCTGAAAATAATAGTGGGGTGTCTGGATGTAACTGTAGATAAGGGAGAACTATCCATTGAAAGGCAATTGCCTAGCAATCAATATATCAAGCCACAGCCAAAATGAATATTTCTTTTATTGTTCAAGTTCATAAAATGTGTTCCAATGAACACCAAGAAGCAAAACTGATTTCAATAGATATGTAATTCTACCCATAAAGTTAACATTAAGTACAACTGAACTTTTTTTTATTATGCATTTAAATAACCATTCCCAGTGAAACAAAATTAGTTGCTGCTATATATATATATATATATATATATATACACATACAAAGGTCATTCAATAAATAAGGGAAACTTTCAGGAAAAAGCAACACACATTTTTTTCAGAACTTTTTTTCCATAAAGACAAACTCTGCATTGGTTTATAGCTAGAATTATTTTGATCCTGTAAATATATTTCTTTTGAAGCTATTCAATATGGAAAATCAAACAGAGTGCACTAGGCTTGAATAGAAACCTGTCATCAAATTTTTGGTGGCAAAGAAGAGCAAACCATGTGAAATTTACAGAAGAACATTTGATAAGTATGAAGAAACATGTTTTAGACAAAAAATGCTATGGGTTTGCCACTAAAAGTCTGAGTTAAAAAACAGTCTATGGACTGACTCCTTGTTCAAGAAAATATTCCAGGCAGTCAGTAAAGAAGGACATGCTGACAGTCTTCTGAGACATGAAATGTACCATTGTGATTGATTTCCTTGAAAAAGGTGCAACTATAAATAATGCTTCCTATTGCCAACTCCTTAGACAAAATTACTCTTGTTTATTGAATGACACACACACACACACACAACCAGTGAGCTGTTTTTTACAGAAACCTGATTCTGGGCCTGGAAACAATTCCCTTACATAGGGGTATGTTGTTTTCTGGCCTGACAGATCTGCCTTTTATCTTTGGGAAAAAAGCAAATGCCAATGAAAAGACAACGATGGAGTTACAAGATAAAGAAATAAAGCAATCGTGACTGGAATAAATGGGAACAAAACAGCTGCAGAATTCAAGTAATCAAATCTTTACACACAAAATATAGATCTTGTTGACACCAAAAATATAAAAACTGTTATTATCCTTTGTGGGTTATTTCATGCCAAAGCCATCATTGTAAAAGAACAGTAGTAGTACAGCTTAATCCATAACTGGGGGTATAGGGAGTTCATGCCTTTCCCAAAGATTTTAGTCTGAAAGCAAATGTCATAGCATGACTGGAGTTAGAAATCACTCACTACGATGTCGCAGGCCAGCAAGTCAGACAATACACTACAGAAACACCTCTACAAATCAGAGAGGGTTTTATTGCATCAATACATTTAAAATACATGTTAAATAAACTTTTTTTAAAAAAACCTATTGGCCATTGTCTTTATCATCTGAAATTAAATAAGGATTTTTTTCTCTTGTTAAAGGATAATAAGTAGCTATCTACAATAGACACAGAGGAGAGAGAGAGAAAGAATAGACATTCAAAGGAGATATTCCAAAAAGGTGTTATTGTCATAGGAAATGGACACGGCGACACGAGTTCAAATCCTGGACAAGACTGATTGCATTTCGCACAGCACTAATACCCTTGGGAAAGGTATGAATCCAATTATTCTCCCTCCAGCTATGGGTAAATAGTAGGGCAGACTGGTTTCTTCAGTCTTGGTGAGGCAACTAGTCTAGGAGAAGGAAAACAACAGTTAAACTCTGCTTAAAAATTGACCTTGTGTCATATCCTGCCCGAGCAGAGGGGTTGGTAAATATGGATATTTCCAAAAACAGTTGATCGGTTATTATGGTAGGAAATGGAGTCAGCAGTCTGAGTTCAAATCATGTACAAGGTTGTTTGTATTTCACATAGCGCTAATATTCCCACTGCACAGAATAGGCCACATCTTTTCAAGAACGACTTGACAATGATCTGACAAAATTTCTGAGATGCAGCTTGATAATTTTTCTCACTTAGAATATTCAGATTATTGTCTTCAGGTTAAAGGTTCAATCCCAACTTCAGTTGAATAACAAAGAATACTTACTATAGCTTAACATTTGTACCCAGTTATGGTTAATAGAATTAGAATAACCTACCCCCATGGATTAAATAAAGGGTTCAGTCTAAAGTTTTGTGTGGGCTCCTGAGTTCAACATGAAACACCTGAAGAAGACTGAAGGATGCATCGGCTGAAATGTTGTGAATATAACAATGAAGATGAAGATAATAGTCTGAATACTTTAAGTAATAAAAAATGGTTTGACAAGTTTAAATAATAAAAACGAATGCCATTTCTGAATATCATTTTTAGTTAATCATCTTTAGGAGCAGATTAATTTAAAATCTATTTATGCAACAATAATTTTGATTTGTGCATAAATTCCTGACACTTAAAGATTTAGTTTGGTTTCTGTTGTGTTCTGGTTAGTGAACACAAGTAGTAGTAATAATAAGACAAACCACGATATGTGAGGAAAATAGTTATATTTACAGGAAAGAGTATTTACAAGAGAGAGACTGTTAGTAATAAGAACATAGGATTAGTGATAGAGTAATGATATACTTCAACAATGGGAACGGCTCTTCTGGTCTGACTTGTAGGCTTATTCCCATATTGATCTCCGCTACTGCCATATATGGCAGATGGAACAGCTCATTATGCTGAAAAGGTAGGTGATACCCAACAGTTTCTTTGATTAATGGAATGTCAAACTTTGTGGTTAATTTAATGCCAAAGCCATCCTTGTAAGAGAACAGCATTGATACAATTTTAGCCATAGCTGGAGGGATTAAGAGATTAATACCTTTCCCAAGGGTATTAGTCTGAAAATAAACACAGTAGCATGACTGGAGTTTGAACTAACTTACTTCAAGGTTGCAGACCAACACACTAGCAATCATGTGATGGGAATGCCTCCGGCATTTAAATGCAGTATTGATGGTATTGTTGACACCCTGAACTTAACCATAAAAATCGGAGAATAATATTAATAAGGATATAAAAAGCTTATCATAAAATAAACTTTTCTTTTTTAAACTAATATGCCATTGTTTTTATCAGCTAAAACTAAACAAGGATTTTTTTCTCTTGTTAAAGGATAATAGGTAGCTATCTACAACAGATGCACAGGAAAGAGAGAAAGAATGGACGCTTAAAGGAGATATTTCCGAAAACAGTTGATCAACAATAAAAAATACACTTGCAGCTAAGCCTTTTCAAGAATAAATGAGATCTTCAAAACTATAAGAAAAGTATCCCAATAATATCACTGAAAATCAAAGATGCACTGGTATATAGCAACAGAATGATTTGGTTTGGTTTGGTTTGATGGCATATCAACCACAGTAGGTTATTTAACGCCAAATCCTCTTTATACATATATCTTAGATATATATGATTTGTAAACGTAAGTCAATAAAGTTAAATAGTTCCAAGTATTGCTATGTATCACCGACAATTCCATGAGACATCAGTCATTTGTATACACACAGTTAAATGATCAAACAGTTCTATTTCTAACAATTCACTTTATCCTAAGTTCAAGTATCGCTATGT
The DNA here is from genome assembly GCA_963585895.1 of Sepioteuthis lessoniana. Classification (NCBI taxonomy): domain Eukaryota; kingdom Metazoa; phylum Mollusca; class Cephalopoda; order Myopsida; family Loliginidae; genus Sepioteuthis; species Sepioteuthis lessoniana. The sequence continues at coordinate 57,575,166 of OY757931.1, read as the reverse complement.
ATCACTAACAATTCAATTAAGCATAAGTCATTTAGTTTAAATGTCAAACAGTTCTATTTAACCCATAGATACAACCCTTTCAGGTGCTACCACTCTGGGCCAGAGTGGACCTGGGAGTGATGGCAATGAAGGGGTACTTTGCATTTCCCAAAGCTCCAGCATCACTGGACCCTTACCATCAGATTGTTTAGTCATATCCAGGAAACTTGTCGGAGAAGGGTCTTACCCCAGTCGGCAACAGATTGAATACAGCCCAGTTAGGTGAGGCAATAGTATATGCTGGCTGCATCTCTGTAGAGGGATAACGCTCCCTACTGCAATAAGTGCCTTGGATATGACACTAAACTGCATGAGATGGTGAGGCTCCACTCCTGGTGTTTTAGGGAATAAGGATTACCTCTTTAATGGTATTACTCCAAGGTCCACACTGAACCAGAGTAGTAGCACATGTTAGGGTCCCATTTATGGGTCAAATAGAAAAGTTTAATCATTTACTATACTGAAAACCTTTTCGGCGTATCCAATCAAATGAGCTCTGGCTCATTTAAAAATAACGTTATCTATAAATTATTTGTGTTTATAAACAGAATTTAGTATTAAAAAATCTGCAAGGTTGATATGCCATAACATGTAACCAATCAGAATGAATCATACAAGATTATAATCTTCCATTTTCGGTTTTAAACTAGTAATTTTGCAAAAAATATCAAACACTTTGAACTGTTCTCTCACACAGTGGGCTGGAAAGTTAATAGGTTGAATAAGAATCTCTGATGGAATGTGATCAAATGAGGTTTAGTTTTCAACATAGTTCCCCAACTGGATCATATTATTCTTCCAGCAATATTGCAGTGCTTGATTCCCGTTGGTCAAAAAAAAGTCAGCAGCTATTATATCATCACGTGAATCTTCAACCTATTTTCATATATACCTAAAAAAAACTAAAAACAAAATCGCCCCAACAATATTGCTGAAAACAAGAATTGTACTGGTATAAAGCAACAAAATATGAAATACAGGATTTTCAGAAAAAAACACAGACCACATTTTTCTCACACAATTTATCTATTTTATATATATATATATATATATACACACACACACACATATAAATATACATACGCACACATAGATATACAGAGACACACACATATATATATATATATATATATATATATATATATATATACAAATATACACAAATACATACATATATATATATATATATATATATATACACGTATAAACACACACACATACATAAAAACATACACACACACATATATATAAAAACACACATTTACACACACACATACATTATATATATATATATATATACACACACTCAAATACATATATGCACACATATATATATAAATACACACACACACCTTGAACACTAAAAAAATTACCCCAGTGTTACTGCTGAAAATAAAACTTGCAATGGTATATAGCAACATATGAACAAAGGAAATGCAATAATATATGAAAAAATAAGATTGACAAAATGAAACACAAACCCCTGAAAATAGGTTTGTTATACCAATTAGAACACCACTACACAAACAAACATGCACAATATGATGTTTGGGTTTTCATTATTCAGTGTTTCATGTGTTACCACAATCATCAGAGAGGTAAAAAAACAAATTTTCCATCTGATTATTGTTATAACAGATAAAAGACTGAATAACACACAATCATAATTTTATATCTTAGGCTTTAAACCTGCTCTGCAAAAAAATACCAGGAAATTTTTATATTTTGTTCTTAAACAATTAATTTTTTATTATTGATCATATACATATATAAATATATATATATAAAATGAATGAATTTTTGAAATCATAAGACTTATCAGCTTTTTATTATATTACAACCAGAAGTACTCAATCGATCAGACTAAAAGGATTTTATGAACACTAAGTGAGTGATAGAGAAAGCAGAAGAGAGGAGTAAGCGAAGAATGAAAAATATGTCCTTATTTATAGTTGAAACATTTTGCCTATTAATTCAGTGAAAAGTTTTCTTTTATTTTATGAATTGTTTTTTTTTTTTACGTATGTTTAGTTTATATTTTAAATGATATGTAAAAATATGTAACCTTATATTGATGAAAGGTTTAAAACATTTTCATAATATAAAAATATTATGAAAATGTTTTAAACCTTTCTTCAATAGATTTTTTTTTTTTTTACAGTTAGTGCTTTTTATAATTTTAAAGGAATAACTAAATAAATTTTTGATATTATAAACAGTCACTAGACACTTGAAAAAATACTTAGAAGTAAAAAAAAAAAAAAAAATGTTACTTGATTTTACATCCAAGTTTCAACTTATAAAGTAAAAGTTTATATTTATTTACGTTTCATTCTCATGAACCAGCAGTTTTTTGAAAATTAGCCATTTTTAAACACCAAAAAAATTGTTTTTTTTTTTTGTTGTGATAATAGATACTTAAGTAAATTTTCTATAATTTAGATTTCACTGAACACTAATTTATTTTTGAAAAATTCTCAAACAATTAACTCGCCCAACAACTTAAAAAAAAATCGCTGGTTCACATGTAAATAAATAAATATACACTGTTAAAACTTTGATGAAAAATCTAGAAAGATTTCTTTTTTTTTTTTTTAAATCAGTTTTTTGGGGGTTTTTTTTCAAAGAGACTGTTTATAATATAAAAAATTTATTTAGTTACTCCCTTGGAATTATAAAAAGCATTATTTCTTGCAAAAAAATAAAAGATTTGACCAGATATTTATAAGTCAGATATATCTACCTCAAAGTAATGAAAATTTTACATTAAAGCAGATAGTGGCTGAAGAGAATCCAGGCTCTGCTGATTTTTAAGGTAAATCTGTGTTGATGATGTGTGCTTTTTATGGCAATTACAAACAAACTACAGGACATAAATTTTATAAAAGATACATGAAAAATTAATAAAAATTTGTTTCCTTGATTTATGATCCGAGTGGAACTTTTACAACAAAAAGTTACCATACCACAGAAGCTGAACTTTGAGAATTGATTACAACAAAAGTGATTCATATTGCTGTAAGTTTTTGTTAATAAGTATATCAACACCCTCATGTGGGAGTGACTTATATGAAAAAAAAAAAAAGGTGTTTGAGTGAGTTTTTTTTTCTCCTGTCTCATGGATAAGACATTATATATATATATATATATATATATATAAAACTTTGATAATCCTGTAGATAAATCAATTTCCTTTCTTTTGATCAAAGGTTTGACAGGATTTTATGGGTTTGTAGCAATTTTATAAGCATTTTTCAGATGGAACCCACCAAAAATAAAAATGTCTATGGTGTTTGGTGGGGTGGGGTGGGGGGCTCTAAGCGTTGCTATCCAAAGAAAAGAGTCCAAATGTGGCACACAATGATTGCGGACTCTCACTTCAAGATATTGCAAAGAAATTGATGTTTTTCTCAAAAATTATCTTTGTCAATCACTTGTTGAAAGAATGACCAAATACTGCCAGGCAGGAATTGATGCTATTGGATACATGACCAAATATCAATTAGTCACAAATTCTTGTAACTTGGTATAAACTGCATCAATTGTCATCAATAAACTTGATAATTTTTTTTTTTTATAAATGCTGTTTTTTTTTCTTCTTTTTGTCTAATACTGTATATACAAAAACACACATATAAGAGACAGAGAGAGAGAAAATGGACAACCAACTGCTTTTTTAAACAGTATTAACTGAAGAAACAACACAGACAAACAAATATAACAAAAAACAAAACAGACCCACTTAGCAGCTGGTATCATCTCTGAAGGAGGTTTATGAAAAAGTCCTTACCTACAAAAGAGAAAGAGAGAGAAAGAAAAAAAAAGAATTAGTTAAACATTTGCTTCCAAATAAAAACAGATGGATTGAGACTTCATACTGACATTAGCCAGGAATACAGCGTGATTTTTAAGGGTGGAGATGATGACACACCTAATCATAACCAGTGAAAACACAGCCAGGACAACAAACAAAAAAATTTAAAAGCAAATTAAAGCACCAACAGCAGGAGAAAGTTTTCTGATCTCTGAATTCCTGTTTATTGGATGATTTTTATTAGTAAAGATAATTTTTCTGTTTCAATTTCAGAGATGAAAAATTATTATCATTGTACAGAGAATAGCAGAAATATCTTACGAGTTTGGAACATAATAAAAAATAATTGATTTTAAAGGGATGTTGGCATATCTAAGGTTTGGGTTGGGTTGATTGAGATTTTTTAGCATATCAACCTTTGGGGGTTATCTAATGCCAAATCCTGTTTATACATATGAATTAAGTATATATGATTGGGTTTTATAGTATATCAACCCTTGAGGGTTATCTAATGGCAAATCCTGTTTATACATATAAATTAACTATAGATGGTTGGGTTTGGTTGGGTTTATGGCATATCAACTATTGTAGGTTATCTAATGCCAAATCCTCTTTATACATTAATATTAAATATATGATTTGCAAACACATTTTGCTGATAACATTTTTAAATGAGCCTTAGCTCATTTGTTTGCACACAGTTAAATGGTTTCAATTATTGCTATCTAACACTAATAATTCTATTCAATATCAATCATTTGTTTGAAAACAGTAAAGTAGTTACAAGTCCTGTTATTTAACACAATTCATTCATTTGAACACAACAGTTCCAAGTATTGCTATGTTAAACTAATATTTCAATTTAGACACACAGTTAAAGAATTTCAGGCACTGCTAATCTATACAAATAATTTTATTCAATGACAGTCATTAGCCTACACACAGTTAAATGGACAAAGAGTTCTATTTCTAACAATTCAAATTAACATGTCATTTTTTTGCACTCAGTTTAAATGTCAAATAGTTCTATTTGACCCATAGATAGGAACCTGTTCAGTGCTACCACTCTTGGCCAGAGTGGACCTGGGAACAATGGAGAGGCACTCCACATTCCACAATCTCCAGGACTGGAGCCTTACAATCAGATGATCATATCTAGGACACTCGTTGGGGAGTCTTACCCTTTGCAGAGATGCAGTTGGTGTATTCTACAGCCCTAGCTGACTGGGCTGGACACATTTAGCATTATCTTGATATTATTAATAATATTATTTTAATAAAACTATAATTAATATTATTCTGATTTTAATATCATTAGGTTGTTTGGAAAATACTACCTATTTTAGAATAAAACGTTTAAATTTGGTTCTAACATATTATTTTAATAGTGATTGTATTTTTTTTAAAATCACATTCCTAATAACTTAAATATCCTCAAGTTAATATCTAATCACTTCTTCGAGATTTGATTTTGAAGTTTCTACATGAAAAAAGGAATGACAAGTTAATTCTTTTTGCATGAATTTAAGCTTGGTCATAATTTTGTTCCTAGACAATACTTGGCCTATGGGGCATTGATGAAGGTTTTCCTGGTAGTGATGAATTGTTGGGAAATTCTGAGGTTTGGTAACTGACTCCTTTTCTTCTTATGTCCATTCATTGGTTAACTTCTAATTGTTGGTTGAAGCTGTAAACGAATTCATAGATGGAAAAGACAAAGACAGGGATATTTATAAACTCAATTTTTATTCCACAGATCTACAACTATTTTGTGGTGGGGAACGTTCTTCCAGAGCCAGGAAAAAGCCATCTACTTCATTGAACGGTATTAAGAGATCTGACAAAGTTTCTCTTGGTGCCAGGAAGCCCATCTTTTTCAGTCAAGCATAGATTGCACTTCCTGTCAGAGGCCTCCTGGGAAGTTGTTATTTTTGTATTTGTTTATTTCATGTTTATTTTGTTTTTATTTTTTATGTTATTGGTTTGTTTGTTTTTTAATTTCTAGTTCAATCCCCACAGGCAATATGTTGTCAGGATGACACAGCAGAAGCTCACTAACTTGGGATATGAGACTTTGTCCCATCCATGATATTCTATTGATCTCTCACCAACCAACTAACATTTCTTTTCAAGGATCCGGACATTTTTTATGCCAAAAACATTCCATTCCAAAAGAGAAGAAGAAACTGCATTGAGATATTTCTAGGAGTCAAAAACCTTTTTTTATCCAACAAGCATAAATAACCATATAATCAATGGTAGAAATGCATAGATGTTCAGGAATCATATTTTGACTTATTAAAACTGTTTAAATTCATTCATTCGTGAATAAAAGTATATTTGAAAATTAGACATTATTTTCAAAACAGCCCAGTATATTCAATATATAAGAAAGAAAGAAAGAAAGGAAAGGAAAGTATACAGAGGAAGGAGTAATATCATACATAAGATGCTTATTGTCTGCTTTGATAGAATGGAAGAAAGATAGAAAAGAGGGAAAAAAGAGAGAAAGAAACGATACGGATATGATTGATTGATTTCATGCCTAGAGGTTAGGGAATTGCATTCATTATATGCTTATATTCATTTTTGTCAAGTTACTTCATTAGAGGTTTTTTTTTGTACATAGACCTAGTAAATAGAAATAATTTTCTAAAATGATCTATTTGACCCATAGATGCGATCCTAACAGATACTAAAACTTTGGGTCAGAGTGAGCCTGGGAGTAATAGCAATGAAAGGGTATGCCACAATCCCTAAATCTTCAGAAGTAAAGCCTCACCATTAGATGCAGTTTAGTGTCTTAGAGAGGAAGTGAGACAAATCACAGACCTAGTTAATAGAAATAATTTTCTAAAATGATCTATTTGACCCATAGATGCGATCCTAACAGATACTAAAACTTTGGGTCAGAGTGAGCCTGGGAGCAATGAAAAGGTATGCCACAAACCCTAAATCTTTAGAAGTGAAGCCACACCATTTTAGTGTCTTAGAGAGGAAGTGAAATAAATCACAGACCTAGTTAATAGAAATAATTTTCTAAAACAATCTATTTGACCCATAGATGCGATGCTAACAGATACTAAAACTTTGGGTCAGAGTGAGCCTGGGAGTAATACCAATGAAATCCTTAAATCTTCAAAAGTAAAGCCTTACCATTAGATGCAGTTTAGTGTCTTAGAGAGGAAGTGAGACAAAACACATTTGGTAACAAGGGTAAAACAAGACATATTTAGAAACAAATACAAGAGGTCATACAAGAAGCATTTAGCAACAGACATGTAAGAAGAGTTAGGTTTATGAATTAGCAGAGGAGTGAGAGCAAAATAATTGCATTTACAGACACAAGGAAGAGGATTCAATTTACAGACAAAAATCCAGTGTCAAAGATAAATGGTGCACAGAGAAATGAAAAGAACCTTGGTTTGGTTTAGTTTCTTGATTGTTTAAGGTCATAACCTTCCTGGTACTATTTAATCCATAGCTGGGGAGATAAAGAGGTTCATGCCTTTCTACAGGGTATTAATCCAAAAGTTAATGTAATAGCATGATTAGAATTTGAACTCACTCACTTATGTCATGGGGACTCCTCCCATAAAAAAGAAACAGGAAATTTATATATATATATATATATATATATATATATAGGTTGACTGAAAAGTAACTCCTTATACGTTTTCTTCTCATATTCACTTCTTGTAAAAATCATAGTTAAAAAACAAGAACATCAAGTAACTATTGGGAGTTACTTTTTAATTACACAATATATATATATATATATATATATATACACACACACACACATTGTATTTGACGGCATATCAAACGCACTTATTTTTTACTAAAATATTTTTTTAAATTCCTCTGCGTCTTGTATACCTAATGTACATTTGAAATTCAAGAAATTCGGCCGAAATTAGCTACCTGGCAACTCCTATTAGCTTAAACTTTAGAATAACTTTCCTACACCTATTGTTATTATTTAAAAGGCCATTATGCAGATTAAAAGTGTTATCATTCATAATATTCATTATATTAATTTCATCACGTTTAATATTAGTACTTCGTTTTTATCTTGATTTGCCTTGCTGAAATAGAGGTGTGTCTTATATGCTATCAAATATGGTATATATATATATATATATATATATACTGGGTTTGAAAAATCAGAGAAACTGCTTGATATCTGGAATAGAACAAATAGATAAGTATATAAGTAAGTAAGTAAAGTTTGCCCTTAATCGAGGGTGACCTGAAAGCTCCCTTTTCAATAGCTACTACTCCATCCCCTGGATTATTCCACTTTACCCTTGATCCCTACCTTTTAATGCTGAGTGTTAAGCAAGTACCATTTTTTGAGTCTTTGGTATGACTAAACCTGGGATTGAACCCTGGTCTCCCGGACCACTGGAGAACACTCTACTCACAAAGCCAAGGGCTCAAAATTGAAATTAGTTATAATATATGGTTTTATCATTTAACAGCATATATATGTGCATGTATGTTGAGTGATATGGGCCATTGGCCTAATGAATAGAGTGTTCGCGAATGGTCCAGGAGACTGGGGTTCAATCCCATGTCAAGTCATACTAAAGACTAAAAAAATGGTACTTGATGCTGCCTTGCTTAACCCTCTGCACTATAAGGTCAGGGTCACGAGTAAAGTGGAGCAATCTAGGGAATGGAGTAGTGCCCTCCTATACACCTCGGTGTAGTAGCCATTGAAAAGGGAGCCTTTGGGTCACCCTCGACTAAGGTCACCAACTTCACTTACGTTGAGTGAAATGGTTATCATCACAGAAATAGAATCAGCATCCAGAGTTCAAACCCAGGAGGAGACTTTGCATTTCACTTTGTGCTAATGCCCTTAGGAAAAAAAAAAAAGAATCAATCTCTTCTCCCAACAACTAAGAGTAGTAGCAGACTGGGGTTTTTAACCTTGGTAAGGCAACCAATCTAAGAGAAGGAAAACTGAATTTAAACTGCCTTTGCTCCACTTAAAAACTGACCTTGAGTCCCATTCCACATGTTTCTTTCTTTGTTTAATGGCATATCAACTCTTTTTAGGTTATTTAATGCCAAAGCCATTCTCCTAGAAGAACAGTAGTGGTACTATTTAACCCATAGCTGGGAGGATAAGGGTGTTCATACCTTTCCCAAGGGTATTTGCCCGAAAGTGAATGTAATAGCACGAATGGAGTACGAACTCGCGTACTACAATTCCGCAGTCCATCGCTTTAACCATTACACCACGAGGACACCCCCCATTCCACATGTGGTGAAAGGGGTTGGGTAAATACATACTTGACAGATGATAGCTGCTTTTATAAACAGAATTACAACATTCTGATTCATAGTTTATTCAACAAAGGAAAAATATACAAGATGTGTATGACAAGGTAGTAGGACATCAGCATGTCAATAGATTATAGAAACAGTATTTGTCGTTTATCCAACCAACTGGACATGTAGCATAAAGCCTTTTTTTCCGGTCAGTCTGGATGCAGGGCCATAGCCCAAACATGCCCATCTGCTCCAAAAATGCTTCCGACCCCATTGGCATTCCCCTAAAAAAAGGTGCCTCAGGTGTCAGGCAATAAACCTAGCCCTTCCAAGGAGGATTAAAACCTGGGGGGACAGCCCCATAAGGCTTGAGGATACCGGTCTTGACATGCCCTACATGAATGCTGGCTTACTGGAATCTATGTCAGACGCTCTCGACCAACTGCCATCAGAACCAAGACACACCCGACCTGATCTGCGCACCGACCAACACAGCTAACCAAAGAGTGTCTCAGCCCAGCAATGCCCAGAGAGTAGTACATATGCTCTACTCTGCTGGGAGAAAGATATACACTTATATGATACATTTACTCTCTGGAATTACATAGCAACAAACCAGTGACAAGCATAGCAAGGTAAATGGTGACAATGAAAAACTGTAGGTTTTATTTCTGAGCAAATTCTCTTTGATTTTTCCCATTAAAAGATACTTACAAGTCAGTAGAGGTATGACACTAGAGCTTCTTTTTCTATTTCTGATTTTGAAGTTAACTTCTAGATAGGTTGCCCTCAACATGGCTTTGTTCTTAGATTAAACAGGAGCCCCTTCTACCCATAATATATATATATAAGTAAGAGTAAAGTTAGCGACCTTAGTCGAGGGTGACCCAAAGGCTCCCTTTTCAATTGCTACAACACAAAGGTGTATGGGGAGCACAACTCCATTCCCAGAATTGCACCACTTTACCTTTGATCCTTACCTTATAAGCAAGGGGGCATCAAGTACCATTTTTTGAGTCTTTGGTATGACTTGACCTGGGATTGAACCCCGGTCTCCCAGACCATAGGCAAACACTCTACTCATTAGGCCAATGGCCCAGTTGATATTTATATATATATATATATAGAGAGAGAGAGAGAGAGAGAAAGAGAAAGAGACGGAGAGACTAATTAAGTATACAAGAACATTAAATATACCTATAATCAAATAATGAAATAAAAACAACATTTATGATAATTTTTTTTTAACAATCTCCTTCCTTGACAATGCACTTAACCTACTACTCCACTGATAATCATATCTATCAGGTGTCCCCAACCTTTTCTGCCTGAGGGCCATAAAACTTAAATCATATGGGTTTGTGTGGGGTGCTGTGATACTGAAAAGAGAAAAAGCAGCTAAATTCACAAGGTAACAATTATAATTTATTAATGAGGCATCTGATGCTGTTTGCATCAAAAAGATGTAATATCAAGGTTAAATAAAGCAGTTGACAGAAGGAGCACATTAGACAAGTGATGATTTGACAGTTGTGAATGCAATAGGCTCTGGGCATGCTTCATTTTAGAGTACAACTGTAGACCTATAACAACCTTTTTTTAGGGGGTGGGTCTCACCTTTCTGCAGAGGAAAGAGTTGATGTATTCTAAGTCCTACTGACAGAAAATATATTGTGTCAGTGTAGATATTGATACCAGGGAAAGGAGTAGTGCCCTCCCCTACACCTCGGTGTAGTAGCTATTGAAAAGGGAACCTTCTGGTCGCCCTCAACTACGGTCGCCGACTTTACTTTACTTACTTACTATATATTGATTACAGGATTTGTTTAATACAGCTTGTAGCATTCTTGTTCAAACATCTCACAAAGCAGCTGCTGTACGGCCACCTACCTCCCATCTCAAAAGCCATCCAAATAAGATGGACAAGACATACAGGTCATGTAAGAGGTAGTTCATAAGCGACATTTTCTTACGAACCCCCTCACACAGATGTGCAAGTGTTGGACAACCAACTAGAATTTATCTACAACAGCAGTGTACAAACACAGGATGTAGTCTAGAGGATCTGTCAAAAGTGATGGACGATAGAGATGAAGGGTGAGAGAGAGTTAAGAAAATCTGCTAACAGCCCGAAATGATGATGATATACTGATATATATATAAAGATCATTAAATAGAATGTACTTATTGGTTGTAATGTCATCTTGGATGTCAAATTATGGCCTGGAAAAAATAATCAATATTTGTGTAATATATCCCCTTGACACATGATGAGCCCAGCAGATGTTGTTGACAGATACATCAAGCCATAGATAAAATCAACAAAGTGATTACTGGAAAGCAAACAATGTGTGGATGTAAGCAGTGACCAATGAAGAACAAGCAATGCAAGGGTGTAAGCTGTGACCAAGGAAAAACAAGCAATGCAAGGGTGTAAGCTATGACCAAGGAAAAACAAGCAATGCAAGGGTGTAAGCTGTGACCAAGGAAAAACAAGCAATTTAAGGGTGTAAGTAATGGCCAATGAAAAATAAGCATTGTGTGTAGGTTGGGTGGGAGTTTTAAGACTATATAAGGTCTAGAATTTTGGCTGAAGTCAATCCCCACAGGCTGTTCTGACTCCCAACAGTTTCTTTGTATGTGTGAACTTTCTCCAATAGCTCTCCGGCTCCATACAAGCATTACGATCGAAGAATGAAAATATAAGATTATATTTTTATATATATATGTGTGTTCTTCATTGTTGGTCAAGACCCAGCAGTGGTATACTATATTTGTTTCTTTTAGTATGCAGTAGAAAATACAGTAATACAACTCATGTAGCACTATGGGGGTAGGCTGCCAAAGCAGACGATTCAATTGTCTGTTTTGGCGCGAAACCAGACAAAGGATTCTTGGACATGAAATCTCGCCGTACCCGGAAGTGGTACGGGGAGGCGAATGAGAGTTGACGACGCGACCCAGAGTTGGTAGTTGGACAGGAGCAGAAAGAGTTGGTGGCTGGAGAGCAGAGCAGAAGGCAGTTGCGGCTGGAGACCACGGAGGGCAGTCAACACCAGACACCGGAACAGAGAGGCGAGGAGACAAAAAGGGTCCGGTGAAGAAGAGTCTCAAGATGTCTGATTCCAGTAGCATTGTGGAATTTTCGCTAGTAACCCACGCTAGCGATAGTCCATATATCTACTATCAGGAATGCACATGCATGTAGTGTTGCATACCTTCCTCTGCTCTTGGTAACCCCAAGCTTTGTTTGTTCGTTTGTCTTTCTATTTTTCTCCTGTCTCCCTCGATCGTATTCGTGTGTGTAGGTAAAGAAATGTGCGTTACCCCCTCAGCCACTAGTTGATCACCGGCCGGCTAAGAAGTGAAATGGTTAGAAGACTGAGAGAGATAATGAGGTGGGGGTGAGAGGGGTAACGTTTTCACACTCATATAATGCCACAGCGCATTATATAAAACATAAATACCTATTAGAGTGTCAAATATATTTGGTGTAAAAATAACAATAAAATGGACAAAATTGAGCGTAAGTGTAGCCTACATGGGGACTTGAACCCCAGACATTCAGATTTCATTGTGAAGAATATGCTATAAAAGTCTAACGTTTGTGCGATTTTTTTTACCTCACTTCAAATCTGCAATTATTACTTTTCCATCAGTCAATTTGGTGACCCCCCCCCCAAAAAAAAACAAACCCAGTTTGATAGATATAAGAGCAAGAAATGTTACTTACAGATGGGCTACTGTAATTTACAAAACAGTAAATTCACATACACCAAATAAATATTTATTACATTTGTAACAACTAGAGATAACATTTTGATTTTGGGAATATTAAAACTGTTTTTAAGGACTGTGGTGAAAAAAGTTAGGAGCTCTGCCTTGCAGTTTGACAGTGTAGGAGACCATATTCTTGAGGTTTATCAATGTTCTTTTAGTTTGCAAGAGTGACCCAAGCATCTCTCAGGGTGATACTCAACCCCTCACACTTATATGCCAGTAACATATACCACCCTATTCATACAGAATCCAGTATGGGTGGTGACAAATGATAGAGTGAGCAGAAAGGATTAAAACAAAATTATAAAATGCCTCACCTCCCACTAAGAGACTTTTCTGATTCCTTCTCTGACCAATAACTCCCCACCACCCCATCCTCTGAAAACATCAATGCTATCACTTACATACTTCAGCACATTTTTTTGGTGTGTGTGTAGAGGGAAAACAGTTGTTTCTATCTTTTGTTAAATAATTAAAATTTTACTATCTGCTTTCATTTCATTTGAGTAAGGATAGCCTTTCACTCTACCAGCCACCCTTGCCCATATCAGTAGCCATTGGCATTCTCAGTCTCTTGTTCATTGACAAGAGGAAACAAAAATCCCAGGAACTTAGAAGTCAAAGGTCAGGGTCAATGAGTAGAAGACAACAGATCTAAAAATGTAAGGTAAAGACTTGCAAATTTTGAACCTGTCAATATTAAGAAATTATTAAAGAGAAGACTTTTAGCAGAATTTTCAAGATATACAAAGACTAGTATCCTTATTTTGCTTGTTATAGAGGCAATTTTTCTGTTGATGTACTCTTCTGCCTACTTCAAGTGTCAGTTGTTGTCAGTAACCTTTAAGGCAAGGCTTCAGACTAACATTTTTCACTACTGTTCCTAAAAAACTATTTTAATAGTCCTGAAATGAAAATGTTAGCATCATCTATAGTTCTTAGTAAGTAAAGTAAGTAAAGTTGGCTACTGTTACCCTTGATACATATCTTATAATGCTGAGTGTTAAGCAAGGAGGTATCAAGTACCATTTTTAAAGTCTTTGGTATGACGCGACCTGGAATTGAACCCATGTCTCCTGGACCATTGGCAAACACTCTACCCACTAGGCCAATGAGCCAGTCTAGTCGTTAGTAGCATAATAAAAACACCATTAAAACATTTAGGAAATAAATAATATTTATTTTGTTCTGTTTAGTTTGTAAATTGTGGTCTCTGTTTTAATATATGTTTAAGGCATAATGAAATATTAATTATAGCAGGAGGGGTTTTCTTTCAAAAAGAAGAAGAAAAAAAAAGAAAATAAAAGACAATTTTTAGCTTGCATGAAATAAAGGCAAATTTTTATCTCAATGAAGAAAGTTCAAAACAATAAATATCTTTAATTAATGATACAAAAAGTATTGTTTAGAAAAAAATGAAGAGAAACCTGATTGTTATGGTTCAGAACAATCTTAACAACAGTCCAATCAAAATTTGTTTTCATGTGAAAAAAAAAGAAAAAGAAAAACAGAACCTTTTCAAAGATTAGGATGAATTATAAAAAATTTCCCAAAAATTAAGTTTAGATTGATTTGGTTTCTTTGTTTAATGGTACATCAACCTTCATGGGTTATTCAATGCTAAAACCATCCTTATAGAAGAACATAAGTGGTACTATCAAATCCACAGCTGGGGGGAAAAAGAGGGTTCATGCCTTTCCCAAAGTGAAAGTGAACAAAATAGCATGATTGGAGTTTGAACTGTCTTACTATGATGTCGCAGTCCAAAACTTGTCTCTCCCATGAGGTGTCACGTGTCCGCAAAAAATATTTCAGTGTCCTCAGGACAATGGCATATATATAAACTTGAATCCTGCTTTGAGGAATTTCAAACCAAACTTTGTATTCAATCTGCAGAGGTAGATTGCTTTTGAATACAGAAGGGAGAGATAAAAAGCCACAATAATAAGATTGATGAAGCAGTTTATGTTTCACTTCACTCTAATGACTTTGGGAACTGTCTGAGTATCTCTTCTTCTCACATCTATGCTCAAATAGTAAAGCAGATTGGGTTCTTCAACTTTGATATGGCAACCAATCTAGGAGAAGAAAAAAATTATTGATTCAAAGCAGATACACCCAGCTTAAAAACTGCATTCAGCTCTGTCATACATACATTCTCACACAGACATACACATACACAAAATTAAAATTGATAAACTCACCTACATATCAGGTTAAAGACTGAAATAAAACCAGCCACCAGTCTCAGAAAAATAAAACAAACTCTGAATTCAAACTGCTTGAAAATTGACCTTGTGTCATATCCTACTTGTTTGTTTGTTAGTGTTTTCTGGTGTATCAACCTTTGTAAATTATCTAATGCCAAATCCATTTTTATACAAATAAACAGTTCTATTTCAAACAATTCAGTTTAGCATAAGTACACAGGTTAATTGACAAATACATTTCCATTTCAAGTTATTCAGTTGAGTCAAACAGTTCTAATTCAAACAATTCAGTTTAGTATAAGTATAGTTTTTGTTTACACACAGTTAAATGTCAAAACAGATCTATTTCAAACAATTCAGTTTAGCATACGAAAACAGTTCCATTTGCTAACTATATAATTTCTTGATCTGCTGAACAGATCATAAACCCACATAGGTACATAAAAGAATAGAACTGTTTGGATAAATGAAATACATAGTTAGCATTAAAGATTCTATACTTCCTTGGCTTTTTAGCTGGGCCATCTGGCATTCCTGCCTGCAGGATGGGGTATCAAGGTCAATGATAGATTCTAAGCCAAATGCCCTCCACCCAACTCTGGCCAGGGCACCATCAGGTTGGTGAAGAATCATTCACAAGCACAGCATAGCACCAAGGGTCATTTGGCTCACATTGCACCCAGTGAGGCAAGGCATGAGTCTTGGCACAGGCCCGACCTACCCCTTCCCTAAAACACCAACAATAAAAGACCTTGTGTCATATCCTGTTTGGTGGGAGGCAATGATAAATAAAGCATCAAAAATTCTAGTGGCAAGTGAAATAAGTACTTAACCATGGTGAATGACATTTGTTTTGAAAAATACAACAGATAAAAAGAAAATGCAATTTTGTTTTTTGTAGAATGGTCTGTAGTCAAGTATCAGCTGTGTGAACTTGCATGAGCAGAGATTTGAGGTTTAAGTTATTTTGTTTTACAGCATATCAACCCCTGATGGTTATTTAATGCCAAATCCTGCTTATACATATATTGTATATTATATACTACTATAACTTAGATCTATCAGGATTAGATTAGATTAGGTTATTTGGTTTAATGGCATATCAACTCTTGATGGCTATATAATGCCAGATCCTGCTTATACATATATAATTTTTAAGTAAATAGTTTGGAAGAAACATTTTTTAAATGAGCCAGAGATCATTTGTTTGCACACAGTTGAATGGTTTTAAGAGTTGTTATTAGTTGTTTGCACACAGTTAAATGGTTTCAAGCATTGCTATCCAATACTAAAAATTCAAATTAATATTAATCATTCATATACACACAGTTAAATGGTTTCAAGTATTGCTATTAAACACTAATAGTTCTATTCAACACAGTTAAATAGTTTCAAGTATTGCTGTGTAATACTAATAGTTCAATTTAATATTAATCATTTGTTTGCACACAGTTGAATGGTTTCAAGTGTTGCTATTAATTGTTTGCACACAGTTAAATGGTTTCAAGTATTGCTATTAAACACTAATAGTTCTATTCAACACAGTTAAACGGTTTCAAGCATTGCTGTGTAATACTAATAGTTCAATTTAATATTAATCATTTGTTTGTACATAAATGGTTTCAAGTAAATATTTCTATTTGACCTATAAATAGGACCCTAATAGATACAACAACTCCAGGACAGTATGGACCTTGGAGTAAGGGTAATGAAGGGATACTCCCCATTTTATCAGACACTCATTGGAGGGAAGTGAACAATGAAGAGAGAGACACCCCCCCCCCAAAACACCAAAAAACAACAGAGCAACACCAAAGAGAGAAGCAATCCATGACTGGAACTCAGTTACTCACTGAACCCTCTTCCAGGCGACACCGTATCCAATCGTCTTTCATATTATTCACTGCCGATACAGCTTTCGATAGTACTCTCTATACCTCGAGTGCAAAGAGTCTTCTCTCAACCCTCACTACAGCCTTCTTTTATAGTTGGCAAAGCATGCTGGTCACATGTGGTCAAAATGCATAAATATTGCAGTTCCAGCACGTACTCGTTTTCTCATTATATTAAAGCTCCGCACACCAAAGACGAGCTCTTTTATTGTGGCGATAAGGTAAGACATTACTGTCTTCATTATTGGATTCAAGTTCCTGACTGTCACGTCTGCGACAGGAAGGTCTTACAACTCTGCAGACTCAATCTGTGTATTCTACAGCCCCAGTCCAATGGGCTACAGAGATTTGGGGAATTGTATCTAAAAAAAAATATATACTTCGATGCAAAAATTCTTCTTATATTCTAATCTACAGTTACAATAAATTAGGTTGAAAAATAAGTTACATTAGAGGCAGGGTACAAGTCTTATCTTTTTAGACATGTAAAGGAAAAATGTATAAAATAGAGAATTAGTTATAAGGAATAATTCAGATTAAGTAACGAGTTAATAATGAAGAAAAATTTGCTAAGAATAATTAAGTGACAATATCACAGTAATGAGGGGAAAATCAAATTACAGCAATAATTCATTCAATGTCAGAGTTCCGAAGAAGTTTGCAAGTAATATGAAAAAAGAAAAGTTACAAGTTAAAAAAAAAGAGTATTTTTCAATAGCAAATACTTGGGAGAGGGCAGAGTAGATTATGTGATATAGAAGCACTTGTGATGGAACCGCTATCATTTGAAGAAATGGACTTGGCAACCATAGTTCAAATCCTGGATTAGGTTGTTCACAATTCACTTCATATTTATATACTTGGGAAAAGCATGAAACCATCTACTCTCCCTACACCTCCAACTGTTTGCCAGTAGCCCAGGAAACTGGGGTTCAATCTCAGGTTGAGTCATAGCAAAGACTCAAAAAATGGTACTTGATGCCGCCTTGCTTAACACTCAGCATTATAAGATATGTATCAAGGTGAAAGTGGAGCAATCTAAGGAAAGGAGAAGAGCCTGCCCCAACACATTGATGTTGTAGCTAATGAAAAGGGAGCCTTTAGATTGCCCTTGACAATGGTCACCAACTTTTACTTATGGTAACCAATCTAGAAGAAGGAATACTGTATTCAAATCAGCTGTACTTTGCTTCAAAACTGACCTTGTCAAGAGTGAAGGGGTTGGGTAAACATATGCATACATACACACTGTGATCTCAGTAAGCCTAATAAGGGGCAAAAAATGATATATAAAAAGAATATACAGATCTACTAAGCAAAGTGCTTGAACACTAAATTTTGTGTTTTTTTTGCTTTTGGTTGGTTGTTTTGTTTTAAAGCATATCAATCCTTTTTAGATCATTTTATGCCAAATTAAGTCATTTTGGTTTGGTTTTATGGCATATCAACCTTTGTAGGTTATTTAATTCCAAATCAATTTTTATGCATATAAACAGTTCTATTCCAAACAATTCAGCTTAGCATAAGTACAGAGTTAAGTGTCAAACCCTTCTATTTCAAACAATTCAGGTTAGCATAAGTACATTGTTTAGTTCTATTTAACCCATAGATAGGACCCTATCAGGGGCTACCACACTGGACATGGAAGCCATGGCACTGAAGGGGTACTCCACATTCCCCAAATTTCCAAGGCTGGACACTCATCGTCAGATAGTTTAATGTCATATCCAGGACACTTGTTGGGAGGGGTTACTCCTCTGTTGACATGTAGTCTGAGTATTCTACAGCCCCAGCTGATTGGGTTGGCAAATTTTGGATAGGTTAAAAAAAACGAAGAAAGAATATGATGTAATAAAGTAGTCACTGATTTTGAATACCCAAGTTTAATTGATTGATTGATTTTAATGGCATGTCAACTAATCTAGAGTAATTTTATGCTGAGGGGTTAGGGAATTGCATACATTGTACATTTATATTTACATTTTTTATGCAGTTTAAGAGTTTTTTTGCACATAGTTATATATTTCTATATAATATAATTTGCAAACATATTTAGTTGACCCATTGATGGGACCCTAACAGTACAACCACTCCAGGTCAGAGTGGACCTGGGAATGATAGCGATGAAAGGGTAATTCCCACACCCTAGATCTTAAAAAGTAGAGTCTCACCTACAGATACAGTTTAGGGTTATATCAGGACATTCCTCTTTTTTTTTAGGGGAGACGGTGTCTTACTCCTTTTCAGATGATACATTCAGAATATTCTAAGTCCTACAACCTAAGCAGAAAATGTCAGTCCATCAAATGTTCAAACCGTTTACCTAAAAACATAATATTCTTAAAAAAAAAAAAAAAAACACTAAAAAAAGAAAACAAAAAAAAAACAAAAACCGCACAGATTAGCTGCAAATCAAAACATTCGCCATCCTCACATTTCCCATCCCCAACAGTTTCTCAGAAGTTAACTAAAACAAATTCCTTCTCACGCTTACAGGTGTGTATTTACTATTCCATGAATATCATACACCAATTGGGAAAATTCCAAGGTATTTCATCTACTTCAAATCATAACCGAAGAAAAAAAGACACACATAGGTTTTTTTCCAATTTGAAAAAAAATTTTCAACGGAAGACATTATATTTGTAAGATTAATCCAAATGGGCCAATAAGCCTTGGAAAGGTGAGATAAGATGCTAAAGTTCTCACTGTTGGAACACTATATATATATATATATATATATAGCTTACTGAAGTGTCTTTTTTTTTAATGTTTTCTGCTCGAATAAATTGGCGCCTAGGTTATGTATGTTCTGGGAACATGGTTATTTGAAGGAAAGTAAATTTGAATATTCAGAAGCCTTCTATGGCCAATCTTCTAACCCTAATTTTTAAAAATTAAAAAAAAAAGAAACAAAAAAAAAAAAGCAATAAGCATTAGATCAAATATCTAATCCAGACAGCTATGGCTCGTCCCATACATTATTTATCAAATACTTGTGCTCCATTAAAAAAAATAAATAAATAAATCAATGATTAAGTTTAAGACTAATGTGAGCAATGCAGACATAAGTAGGATTAAGAACATTTCCTTTTTTACATTCAGATATCTACATGGGTCACATACTGCTTAATGTCATTCACAAAATTATTTGATTCAATTTTTTTTTAATGTTTACTATGCAAAGCTTAGTAATACACAAGGTCAGATGAAGAGTAATGAGACAAAGTATACTGCATCCTACTAATCTTCAAAGATGCTCTACCTACCTCAAAAATCAGCATATAAAGTCTTGGGGTTTTACCTAGAATTGAACATCAATATCTGGTACTAATAAGAAATATATAACAATTTCAGTCACAAGTTTGGTCGGTTGGCTGGTTGGTTTGTTGGTTTTATGGCATGTCAACCCTTATTGGGTTATTTTATATGAAAATCAGATTAATAATTGTCTCAAATTGTATATGGTACAAAAATTTATTCTTTACAATCATTTTCAAAACGTGTCATAATTCCAAAGAAATCTCTGACTCATAGATCGAATTCCAACAGGTACAATCACTCAGGATCAGAGTGGTCATGGGAGTAATATCAACAAAAGGATACTCCACACTCACTAGATCTCCAGAACTGGAACCTCAACAGTGGATGGAGTTTAGAGTCATAACTAGAAAACCTTTTTTTGTGATGGTGATCTTACCCCTCTGTAGAAAATGAAGTTAGCATATTTGAAGCCACACTGACAAGAATAGGGGAAAAAATTAGGCATGACGGTTATAATAATAAGAGGAACACAACCTTGTGAATGGAATAAAGGATTCTATTCAACATTCTTTAAAAGTTTCTGGATACTATTAGACACTTGAGAATCATTGTAGAGTAGAATGGCTGAATCATCGTGAGAAAAATAATAATTATAAAGAATAAATGTTATGGTACCTACCTTACGAACTATAATGAACTCTTCCTATTACTATGAATACTGGGAGACTAATCATCTCGGTGTTAAGTTAACCCCAGCCTAACACTTTGGCAATCAGACTGATGTTCAACACTTTTACCTATGCTGTATTTATACTTTTGTTCAATATACTTGTTACATATAATCCCGAGTTTGTGTCTTTCTTCCGGACCTTTTACGGGTCCGCAACAATGAATGAAGAAAGTATAAAGACAAAAAAGTATAAAATAAGTTATAAAAGTTAAAAAGTATGTATTAAGTGTAAAGATAAAAATTCAGACAAAAATTATGGAACATTTAATTCAGTTTAAGTTTTTTGCTTAATGACATATCAAGCTTTACTTAATGCCAAAGCCATTTTTGTAGAAGGACAGTAGTGGCATAATCTAACTCATGGCTTGGTGGGGACAGATGAGGGGTTCATACCTTTTCAAAGGGTGAGTCTAATAGTGAACATAATAATGCAACTGGAATTTGAACTTGATTATAACAATGTTGCAGTTCAGCATGTTAGCCACTACACTATACAGACAGAGACTCAAAGAATATTATTTAAGGAAACGAAAAGTTAGGGAAGAATTGAACCATGAAAAAATAGACTGGTCAACTGCTATACAGTTTGGTTTTGAGTAGTTTCCTCATTCTCCTAAGATACTCTTTTTTTTTTTTTTCCTTCTTCTCCATTTGTTTGAGGGTGTCCACTTCTAATATTCCCAAGTATTTCTAAGTTTCCTTTTCTGTGAGCATACTGATTTTTTCTTGATTTGATAGATCTTTTCCTTCCATCGTTTCCTGCTTCTCATTATAAGCATGGTGCATTTTTCTATGCTGAATTCCATACTTAGTGTCTTGACTGTATATTCTCACTGCCTGTATTAGGGTGGCCAATTCTTTTTCATATTTGGCAAACAGTTTGATGTCGTCTAGGTGATTGATCTTTCCTGTGATTTAGTAAGTTTGTATCCGCCTGTGCATTTCCTAAGTACGTCATTGAGATGCATCAACAAAATCACAAATAGTAATGGTGATAGCACATCTCTCTGGAAGATACCTCTCTGGATTTTAACCTCAATAAGTTTCTTCAACAAAACATGAAATCATCATAGGAAATGGATACAACAACAGGAGTTCAAATCCTGGATAAGGCTAATTGCATTTCCAATAGTGCTTGGGAAAGGTATGAATCCAATTATTCTTCTTCCAGCTATGGGTAAATAGTAAGACAGACTGGGTTCTTTAGTCTTGGTTAGGCAACCAATCTAGAAGGAAAACTCTAAATGCAAACGTGTTAAACACTGTTTAAAAATTGAACTTGTGTCACATCCTACTTGGGTGGAGGGGTTGGTAAATACAGTCATGAAAAGATGGAAGGAGAAAAATTAAAATATCCTTCAGAATGATAGAAACCTACAAATAAAGTGTTGAGAAGAATATCATGTTCAAAATCAGCGTTTCTCATTTTTTCAGGCCCACATAAACATAAAAAAAATCATTCTTTCTTTAGATGCACATTCCAGAGTATTAATTCATTCATAAAAGGGCTATTTCTAAAAACAGTCCAGCACATAAACATTTTGCCCTTGCAATGTCCTGCCAGGTTGGTTGACACAAGTTCAAAACCTGAATGAGACTGTTTGCATTTCATATAGAGCTAATAGCCTTGGGATAGGAATGAATCCAATTATTTTCTTTCCAGTTATCGAAAACAATAGGGCAGACTGGGCTCTTTAACCTTGATATGACAACCTGTCTCAGAGAAGGTAAACTCTGAATGTAAACAAGTTAAATTCTATTTAATAATTGACCTTTTTTCACACCTTTTTTGTGCAGAGGTGTTTGGTATATAGATATATGTGTGTGTGTGTGTGTGTGTGTGCATACGTGTATATATAATATTTTTAAACTCGATATAAATTTTGTTCTCATTGTTTTTTTTATCCTGCATGATCTCTACATTCCTTTCAGGAAAATTTCTAGTTTACACAAAATCAACTTTCCAACATGTATTGCTAATTTTCAAATCTATAAAATATGTAAGGGAGGGGTTTGTTCATGTTTCACTTCATTCTAATGTCCTAGGGAGAAGCATTTATCCATTTCACAGCTATGGGTAAATAGGAGCGTTAATACCCTCAGAAAAGGAATTCAATAATTTCCCTCCAGCTATGGTTAATAGTAGGGCTGATTGGGTTCTTTTAACTGTGCTATGACAACCAGCCTGGGAGAAGGAAACTCTGAACTCAAACCTTGCTGGTTTATTTTGTATCACTTTTATTTATCATTGAAAACTAATTTTCAGTTTTATTTTTTTTAACTCCAGGCCTATTTAAAAATTTTTAGGACCCATGTTCAGAATCATTGTTTGAGATCACCTAATGCCTCAGGGTCTTCGTTGAAAGATATAATGATAAGAAATAAGGAAAGATAAGAAATAAACAGAGAAAAATAATGAAAAGAGAAGTTATAAGCAAAAAGGAAAAAAAGAACTGAATGAAAATATGATAAGAGAAAGAAAAAGGAATTGAATGAAAATATGACAGAATAACAAGAAAGACAGAAAGAAAGAAAAGTGGTTAACAGAATGAAAAAGGAATCAAAGGAAAATATGATAAGAAAGAAAGAAAAAAATGAAACTAAAATTAGGGGTGTCCCATATTTTCCAAACTCCAGTAATGCAGCCTCACCATCAGATGTAGTTTAATATCATACCTGGGATATAAAAATGATTCCAAGTATTGCTATCTAATACTAATAATTCTTTTCAACATTATTCATTCAGGTAAATCATTTTAAGTATTGTTATGCAATACTAATAATTCAATTCGATTTTAATCATTTGCTTGTACACAGTTAAATGGTTTCAAGTATGGTAAATGATTAAATACTTCTATTTAACTCATAGATGGTTTGGTTTGATTTGGTTTTATAGCATATCAACCATCATAGTTTATTTAATGCCAAATCTGGTTTATACATATATATTATGATCTGTATGATTTGTAAATGTAAGTCAACAAGGTTAAATAGTTCCATGTATGGCAATGTCTCACTAACAATTCAATTAAACATCAGTCATTTGTTTAAACACAGTTAAATGATCAAGCAATTCTATTTAGTATAAATCATTTATTTGAACACAGTTTAAATACTAAACAGTTCTATTTGACCCATAGATAGGGTTGGGTTGGGTTGGGTTTTATGGCATATCAACCATTGTAGGTTATTTAATACCAAATCCATTTTTATGTAAATAATCTGTTCTATTTAAAACAATTCAGTTTAGCATAAGTACAAAGTTTAATGGTCAAAAACATTTCCATTTCAAACTATTCAAGCAGTTATATGTAACAATTTAGTTAAGTGTAAATATAGTTTTAATGTCAAAAACAGTTCCATTTCAAATAATTCAGTTAAGCATAAGCACGCAGTTTAAATGTAAGCACAGTTTAATTGTCAAAATCATTTCTATTTCAAGCTATTCAGTTTACTCAAACAATTCAGTTTAGCATAAGTATGCTGTTAGTTCTATTTAACCCATAGATAGGGGCCTATCAGGTGCTACCACTCCGGGCCAGAGTGGACCTGGGAGCGATGGCAATGAAGGGGTACTCCACATTTCCCAAAGCTCCAGCACTGCTGGAACCTCACCATCAGATTGTTTAGTGTCATATCCAGGACACTCGTTAGGAGGGGGGGGGTCTTACCCCTCTGCAGGGTGCAACCACTCTAGGCCAGAGTGG
Source organism: Sepioteuthis lessoniana (assembly GCA_963585895.1). NCBI lineage: Eukaryota > Metazoa > Mollusca > Cephalopoda > Myopsida > Loliginidae > Sepioteuthis > Sepioteuthis lessoniana. The sequence goes on along the minus strand of OY757931.1, from coordinate 57,550,447 downwards.
AGATGGCAATGAAGGGGTATTTTGCTTTCCCAAAGCTCCAGCCTTATTGGAGCTTCATCATCTGATTTTTTAATTTCATATCCAGGGTACTCGTTGGAGATAGGGGTTTAACTCTTCTGCAGAGATGCAGTCAATGTATTCTACAGTCCGAGTCGACTTGGTTGCCCATAGATGGGACCCTAACAGGTACCTCAACTACAGGTCAGAGTGGACCTGGGAGTAATGGCATTCCTCAAAGCTTCAAGTCTGAAGCCTCACCATCAGAGGGTTTAGCGTCATATTCAAGAGACTCGTTGGTAGTGGTTAGCATCTTACCCCACAGCTGAGATGCAGTCAGCATATTCTCTAGTCCCAGCTGGCTGGGCTGAGTAAAATTAAAGAGGAAGAAGGTTTGGTTTCATTTCTTTATGTAATGGCTTATCAACTATCATGGGTTATTTAATGCCAAAGCCATCTTTGTAAAAGGAAACTAGTGGTGCAATTTAACCCATAGCTGGGAAAAAGAGAAAAAGAAAAACAAATGAAAAAAAGAAATATTAAAGTTGGTGACCTTAGTCGAGGGTGACCTGAAGGCTCCCTTTTCAATAGCTACTGCACCGAGGTGTAGGAGTGAGCAGTACTTCTTTCTCTGGATTGCCCTACTTTATCCTTGATCCTTACCTTATAATGCTGAGTGTTAAGTAAGGTGGTATCAAGTACCATTTTTTGAGTCTTTGGTATGACTCGACCTGGGATTGAACCCTGGTCTCCTAGGCCATTGGCAAACACTCTACTCGGTAGGCCAATGGCCCAATAAAAAAAGAAATAAGGTGACATAATAATACAGAACATTAAAAGGTTTTCAAGAACACTTATTAACATGACTACCAGTGGATTGGGCTGTATTTTTTGTAAGGCCAGATTGACCCACCATTTTTTTGTAAGGCCAGATTGACCCACCAAGAAAGATAGCACAATCCATTTTAATGTGTTAACGTGTGAACAAAACTGAACTTTTTTGTTACATTTTACACATTTATTGATTCCCTTTAAAAAGAAAAGTAGTAAAAGTGAAAATAGTGAAAATAGGAAGTGGCTCACGTGTAAAGGAATAGAAAGCTGAATGAAAGAATTAAGTTGGGAGAGAGGAATGTGATGATAGAGAGAAAGAGAGACAAAGGAAGAAAATAAAAGAGAGAAAGACGAGATAACAGAGAGTTGGAGTAGAGAAGAAAAAAAAAACAATAGATGAGAGAGAGAGGTAGGGAGAAAGAAAACAGAGTATAGAGAGAAAAGGAATAAAAGAAGAGAAAGAGGTAACAAAGAAAGGAAGGATGAAATAAGTGACAAACTGGAAAGAGAGAGGAAAGAAAGATGGCAGAGAACAGAGAAAGAAAGAAAGAAGAGAAGAGATGAGAGAGAGAGACAGAGAGAGCAGAATAAAGAAAAAATATTATGGCAAAATAACTTAGAAAAAAAGTGAGAGAAAAATGATTAGAATAAATATGGAAGGATGATGATGATGATGAAGAAAATGTGGCAGGTGGGAGGGAGAAAATAAGGACAGAAGCATGTTACTCCAATGAAGAAATAGGAGTGAAAAAAATAAAAAATAAAAACAAGAAAGCCAAACAAGAAAACAGAAGGTGGGGCAAGGTTGAGGGGTCAGAGTGTCATTATGTTTTCAAGAAGAAAAATAACTTTAGACTTGTAGAATCCCAAATACAAATTAGAAAAAGTAATAATTAACAATAGCAGACAAGTTGTTTGTTTATCATCTCCCAAGAACCAGGGTGTCTTTGAGGGTGAGGACGGGAGTCAGAGGTCTTAGAGGATGGAGTGGAACAGTGAATATTTCAAAAACAACCCCCCCACCGAACAAAAAACCCCAGAAGTGAAGGCAGGCAGCAAAAGCATGTTTGAGTTAAAGAAGGAGGAGAGAGAACTGGGGGGGTGCAGTTGGGCGTTACACAATCCTCAGAATCAAACCAGTGTGACTCTCTTGTGATGTTTATATAAACATGAAGGAAAAGGAGAGACAGAGTTTGTACACAAAACTGTATGTGAATGCATGTGGGGGGTGGGAAGCAAGAAGTTTTCCTTCCACCCCTCCATTCCCCACCTCCCTCAGCCTCCTTTGCAAATCTTTCCATCAGTAACCTCCATCACTGACAAAGACAATCATCCCAATGGCCAATGTGCTCCAAAACAATGCTTTGTTTGGCAGCAACATGATAGCCCCCCCCCTTTTCTCACACGTGTGCAATTATCTACATATTTACTCATACAGATGAACACACACACACATATGCATACGCATTGCCTGTTGTGTAATGGTTATCATTGTTGAAAATGGACAGGGTGACCCAAGTTCAAATCCTGGATGCATTTCACATAGCACTAATAACCTTTGGAAAAGTATAAGTTAAACTATTTTCCCTCTAACTGAGGATAAATAGTAGGGCAGACTGAATTCTTTAAACTTGGTATGGCAACTGGTTTAGGAGAAAGAAAACTCTAAATTCAAACCTGTTAAACTCCACTAAAAAATTGACCTTGTGTAACATCCTGCTCGTGTGGAGAAGTTGGTATATATATATATATATATATATATGCATACTGCATACACATACAATATAAGACGGCCAAGAAGATATAATTTTATATAAGATATGACATGAATTTTTAGTTTGCTCCTAGTGACCCCATGTGCTTTGGTAAGCTGTTACATTTTGATTAGTAAACAGGAAGATGACGGCGTGTCAGGTCACTGAGGTCGAACAGGTGTGTAACTGGAAGGAGACCATGTGATGAGAACCACACGGTCAGATTTGGACAGAGTGCAGAGAATCGCAGTCGAGCGAGGGACATGCAGCCGATCAGTGCCGTCTATGACGAGCTTACAAGGGGTGCAAACGTTAGCACCCCCTGGCTCTTGGAAGAAGAAGTCCTCTCTCTGAATATATGTCTCTCCACCCATCTCTCACACACCACAGAAACATCAACCCTTTTGAGAATAAAGTGTGAGAGATATATTTTTTTAAAGAAGTGTGTTCGTTCGTTCATTGAAGTTCGTAAATCAATGTTATGATTATGGCTATACAACAGTAAGATTTTACTAAAGTATTTCAGGACAAATTACTAAGTGCAAAATCATTCAACTCCATAGCTGTCCATTTTCAATTTTAGTAGCTGCTTTCAGTAATTTATTTATTTAAAAGCATATAAACCTTTGCATGTTATTTAATGCCAAAGCCATCCTTGAAGAACAGTCATCTTACAATATAGCCCATAGTTGTGAGTGGGGAGAGATTAGGTGGGGTTCATACTTTTCCCAAGGTATTAATCTGAAAGTAAATGTAATAGTGTTACTGGAGTTTGAACTAGCTTACTACAATGTCACAGTCCTACACATTAAACCATTATGACTAAGGGACTACCTAGGTAAATAATTTCCAAGTTATGTTACCAGCATAGTGAATAAAATACATTTCAATAGACTTACTTATATGTTTAAATGTGCGTCTTATATTACCTCAAATAAGGTGTACACACACACACAAAAGTAAGAGGACAGTAAATGATAAGTAAAATTTGGTTATCGTCATAGGAAATGGACACAGTGACTCGAGTTCAAATCCTGGACGAGAATGATTGCATTTCACATAGCACTAATAACCTTGGGAAAGGTATGAATCCAATTATTCTCCCTTCAGCTATGGGTAAATAATAGGACAGACTGGGTTCTTCAACCTTGGTGAGGCAACTAGTCTAAGAGAAGGAAAACTCTGAATTCAAACCTGTTAAACTCCGCTTAAAAATTGACCTTGTGTCATATGCTGCCTGAGCGGATGGGTTGGTAAATAGGGTAAATGATAAGTAAAATTTATTTTCCAGTTATGTAAATGAGTATATTAATTTATACATTGAAGGAGATTGTAATGTAAAGGTTATCATCAAAGGAAATGGAAATATTGACCAGTGTTTGAATCCTAGACAAGGCTGTTTGCATTTCACATATCACTAAAATCCTTGAGAATGGTAAGCATCCAACTATCCTCTCACCAGCTATAGGTTAATAATAGGGCAAACCAGGCTCTTTGCCCTTGGTGGGGCAATTGGTCTAGAAGAAAAACTCAGAATTTAAACTGGTTAAATTGACCTGGTGTCGAATCCTGCTCATGCAGAGGCCTTGGCAAATGCATATATATTTATACAATGAAAGATAAACCATTAAAATTTATTCAAAAATTTAATTTGCATAAATCTATCGGTAATATACTTTATAAGTAAAGAAAGTAAATTTGGTGACCTTAGTTGAGGGTGACCTGAAGGCTCCCTTTTCAATAGCTACTACACCGAAGTGTAGGGGACAGTGTTACTCCATTTCCTGGATTGCTCCACTTTACCCTTAACTTATAGTGCTGAGTTTTAAGCAAGGTGGCATCAAATACCATTTTTTGAGTCTTTGGTATGAGTCAACCTAGGATTGAACCCTGATCTCCTGGACCATTGGCAAACACTCTAACTAATAAGGCCAATGGCCCGGTACAATATACATTCACAAACCTTATTCAACCAATTGTACACCCACTTTAAGCACACCCTGAATATGTGTGTGCATGTGCGTATGCATAAAATCATCAGATCAGTAATTGCATAGGTGAGAAACTATCAGTCACCAAGCACCTTTGACTGTCTACACTATCCTAACAGAAATCTACATATACTTTATCACCAATATTGAGCATTCTTTACTTATAAATATCGCTCACTATATCATTGATATTACTTACACAGACACACACACAAATATATATATATATATATAACATTTAAACGAGAAAATAATTGCTTCCTTGTTTATTCTATTTTGCTGCTTATCTGAGGATTGAGATTCAGGAAACTTGAGAAGCAAAATGTTGAGTTTTTGTATCTGATATCATATATATATATATGCACATGATAGAATAATAATAATATATATATATATATATAACAGGAAGCATTGTGTGAGTGTGTATGTGTGTGTGTTATGTGTGTATATATATATATATAATAGGAAGTATTGTGTATTTTATATATATATATATATATATATATATCATCAAGTACTGTGTATTATTCATATATATATATATGTGTGTGTGTGTGTGTGTGCGTGTGTGTGTGTGTGTGTCTCAAATTTAGATTTAAGATGAAAATACTTTTATAAAATGACCAGTCAAAACCATTTCTTGTATTACTATCAGTTTCAAATAGACAGCAATGCAAAATAGTTTGTGCTGACCATTCAATTTTAAACATTAAGAAAAAGAAAAAGATTTTTTTAAAAAGAAAAGGAATTTTTTCAATGGTCTATATTTGACTTTGTAATGACTCTATTTCAGATATTCACTGGTGAAAAAACAACAAAAGGTTTATTTATTTTCTATTTTACATTGCTAACACAAATTTATGAATGTATAAATGCCTATGTGACAAGTTATCGGGATATATATATATATATATATATATATATATATATATATATATATACCTATATGTCTTAGTTCTTGTGTACAAGATTTAGCTATCTACATATGTATATGGATACACAGCCTAAGATCAGTGAGACTTGGTTTGGTTGGTTGGTTGGTTTTTATGGCATATTAATCATTGTAGATCATTCAATGTCAAATTCTCTTTATATTAAATATATAGGATTTGTAAGCACATTTTGTTGATAACATTCTTAAATAAGCCTGAGCTCTTTTTTGCATATTGTTAAATGGTTTCATGTATTGCTATATAACAGTCACAATTTAAAGTCAGTTATTTGTTTGCACACAGTTTGTTCTATTTGATCCGTAGAAAAAACCCTTTCAAATATTATCTGGGTCAATGTGGACATGTGAGCAATGACAATGAAGGGACACTCCACATTGCCCAAATCTCCAAAGCTGGAGCCTCACTTTCAGATGGTTTTATATCATATCCAAGACAGTAGTTGGGGAGGGTCTTACTCCTTTGCAGAGGTTCAGTCGGTGTATTTTACTGCCCCAGCTAACTGGACTTGGCTTTATTGTTATATTTGTTTTGTGGCATATCAACTCCTTACGGGTTATTGAAAAATAATATCATCAATAAACTATTATATTTAATGTACTCATCTGTGCCTACATTTTTATTTGAATTTGAAAATTAATCAAAATTTAAATCTTCATTCTCAATACTTTATAGCTGGACCTTATAGCGAGAGAAGAAACTTACCTCCTGGATCAAAGCACGTAAGACTATACCTTGCTTGTGCAGAGGGGTTGGCTAAGGATGCTGCCACTCCTGGTCAGAGTAGACTTCAGGCATAATGGTTTCTGTATGTCTTTTCTCCACTGCTTTAAATAGCAGAAAACTAGTAGTCTTGAACCAGTTCAACAACTCCCAGAAAAGGTATGATAGGCTAGTTTACAACCAAAAGGAAGAAATTCCCCAGTTAGAAAGATAGCTTTGGCATTAAATAACCCACAAAGGTTGATATGCCATCAAACAAAGAAACCAAATTGAACCAAAATATTCTACAGTCATATTTGCTCAGCACCTTCGTGATATTTCAAACTTTAATAATCTTATTAGTTTTGCTACTATTTTAGATTTTATCTATAAGTAGGTTTATCAATTTTAAATACATGTGAGTATCGACACACACATCAGCATATATATAAGTTGGCAAACCCCATAGTTGAGGGCTACACCGAGGTGTAGGGAAGGGCACTACTCCTTTCCCAGGATTGCTCCACTCTACCCTTGAAACATACCTCATAATGCTGAATGTTAAGCAAGGAAGTATCAAGTACCGCTTTTTGAGTCTTTGGTATGACTCGACCAAAGATTGAACCTCAGTCTCCTGGGCCATTGGTGAACACTCTACCACTAAGCCAATTATATATATATATATATATATATATATATATACATATATATATATATATATATATATATATAAATTTTTTGTTGTAGGTCCAAAGAGATAAAGACTTATTTCAAAATGAGTAGGTCCATGAAGAGATTTGAAAAAAGATACAAATCTCTTCGTGGACCTACACATTTCAAATATATATATATATATATATATATATATATATATACACACACACACATACATACATAATTTTGGTTTGGCTGAAATTGTCAGTACTATTGTATCAAAGCACCACCAAGACTTTAATAAAGTGCTC
>OY757931.1:57485754-57533254 GCA_963585895.1 Sepioteuthis lessoniana | reverse complement strand
ATCAACCCTGGTAGATTGTTTAAGGCCAAAACCTTTTTATATATGTGTTATATATGATTTGTAAACAAATAGTTTGTAGGTAACATTTTAAACAAGCCAGATATCATTTATTAGTACAAAGTTAAATGGTTTCAAGTATTGTTATCTAACACTAATAATTCTTTTTAATATTAATCATTTATTTGCACACAGTTAAATAGTTACAAAGAGACAGAAGGAAATATCACACGAAACCTGAACCTATCCTCGAAAATGACTTTTAAAACACTTCAGAACAGGAAAAAAAAACTGCTGAGAATGATTTATCAAAGATTAGCTTTTAATTTGACAGACACTTATCTTAAGTTAAAGGTAAAACAATAGATATGCTTTTGAAAAAAATTGGTCAGGTTTTATGGCATATCAACCCTTGTGAGTTATTTAATGCCAAATCCTGTTTATATATGAAAGATTTGTAGATACATAGTTTGTAGATAACATTTTAAAATGAGCCAGAGCTTATTTATTCAAATACAGTTAAATGGTTTTAAGAATTCTGATCTAACAAAAATAATTCTATTTACTATTATTCATTGATTTGCACATAGTTAAATGGATATACATATATGACTTATATGTAAATAATTTGTAGGTAATTTTATTTATAAAAAAATTAGAGCTATTTTGTTTGAGAACCATTAAATGGTTGCAGGTGTTGCTATCTAACACAAATAATTCTATTAAACACTATTCATTCATTTGCATATGGTGAAATATTTCAAGTGTTGCTATGTAATAGCAATTGGTCAATTTTTGCACACAGTTAAATGGTTTTAAGTATTCCACACAAATAGTTTTATTTGCACACAGTCAATTGGTTCCAAGTATTGTAATGTAACACCAACAATTCAGCCAAACATCAGTTATTGTTTGCACACAGTTAAACAGTCAAATAGTTCTATCTGATCCGTAGATGGGACCCTATCAGGTACTACCACTCTAGGTTAGAGTGAAACAGGGATCAATGGATATTAAGGGGTACTCCACATTCTCCAAAGCTCCAAGACTGAAGCCTCACCCTCAGATAGTTTAGTTTTTTATCAAGGACAATTGGTGAGAGGGAGGGATCTTACTCCTCTGCAGAGATGCAGTCTGTATTCTAAAGTTCCAGCCAAGTGGGCCAGAACTGTAATATATTTAAACAAATTAAGATGATTGAGTCTACTGTAGTTGGTGTTAACAAACAATATACCATAAAAGAAATTGGATGGGGAAGAATTTACCTATATATATAAGGTATTTTTTTAAAAATCAAGACTGAAGTTGTATTTATCAAAATAGAAATGTACAAAGAATTAAATATTTTCCTTAGAGACGCTTCAACTCATAAAAAATTAGATGGAGTAAGATTTAGGTTTGGTTTTATGGCATATCAACCCTGTTCATATATATATATACATTACATATATGATTTGTAAACACATTTTCTTGATAGTCCAAGTCCTCACAGGGTCATTTGGTTAACATTGCACCCAGAGAGCCTATGACCAACAGAATCCAGCAGGGCATGAGTCTGGGTTTGTGCCTGACATCACCCTCCCTTCAACCCCCACTTAAAAAAAAAACTTGTGTCAATACTTACACTATTAGAGGTGCTATGGTGTAATAGTTATCATCACTGGAAATGGACACGGCAATCCAAGTTCAAATCCTGGATGCGGTTGATTGCATTTCAAATAGCATTAATACCCTTTGGAAAAGTATGAACATATATATATATATATATATATATATATATATACACACACACACACTATGTACATCTGTATAACAGGTACATATATAAACACACTGCATATACAAATAAAATGCTAATTACAATAATATTCATCATTGTCAGAAATAAACATGGCAACCAGAGTTCAATTCCAGAACAAGGCTGTCTGCATTTCACTAACTGCTAATACTCTTGGGAAAGATATATATTTGACTATTCTTCTTCCAAGTTATGGGTAAATAGTTGGGCAGACTGGGTTCTTTAACCTTGGTATGGCAACTGGTCTAGGAAAAAGAAAACTCTGAATTCAAACCTGTTTAAGTCCCCTTAAAAATTGACCTTGTGTCAGTTCCTGCTTATTAGGAAGGGTTGGATAAATACTCATATAAATTCATACATGCACTATTGGTCAAATCTACAGACAAAGAACAAAACATTGTTGGGCAAGAGGTAGTCCCCAAAAAACCTAAGAGAGAGAAAGAGGGGAGGAAAGAATGCAAAAGGCAAAACCTACAATACAAATTAGACAACTTCCTCTTCAGTAAACATTCCATGATTTAACAGGCAATCCCGAACTGTAAATAACAAGATGTCATTTCCACAAGAGGTGATCATTAAGTTTTCAAACTCATCAAACTAAACAATGTAACCTTTCAGTGGGTTCAGAAATGGTAAACAAAGATCTCTAGCAAGAATTAGGACACTGATTATGAATATCTGGCACATCGACATCTATAAGATTCATATAGAGACAAATCTTTACACCATGGAATTAATCTGGGCAAAATAAATTCCATAATTCTGCCATATGTCATTATCATTCGACATGATTTTTTTAAAGACAACTGAGCTCTTTGCATTTGTTTTTTTTTAGCTTTTAAAGTTTCGGGTGATTGTTTCTTCAGCCTTCCTCAAGTGAATATTACCTTTTTTTTATTCCCAGGTAGTTTTATAAAAAGAAAAAAAGACTTGATCTGATAAATCCATTGAGAAAATTTGCAGATTATAGTGCATGAGAACAAAAAGAACATGATAACATTGTAATGAACTCAATGCAAAGACAAGGATATATGGACACCAATATTCTCGAGTGACCAGGGATCTGGATGCAGGATAAAGCCAGATTTTATTCTTTTACATTGCTTCTCAGATTCCAAAGCCCAATATTAAGACTGTTCTGGATATTACAAGAAGTATTGCATACCCATTGTTACTTTGTGATCACAGCTTTCAAAAAGTTCTAATTCTGTACAGTTTATAGTTTATCCATTGTAAGTCTGTGTATGTGCATAAACATTAGAAAATGATAAATTAAAATTAATAGAGAAAAAAAAAAACAAATTACAAAATTAATATGATAAAGTCATAAAAATAAGCCAGTAGTATAAACTAGACCACTTTTTTTTAGAATGCCTCATAAACTAGATCATTCTTCCCATCATGAACCACACTACAGCATAGAGATACTCACCCCAGAGAAACCACTTTGATGATCATATAAGTGAAAAACTGACAGTCACCAAATGCCAGTGACTTTGTGTCTGGACTGTTCACTAATGGCCTGGGAGTCTGGGATTCAATCCCAGGTCAAGTCATACAAAAAACTCAAAAAAATGGTACAGGAGTAAAGGAGTATCAAGGGAAAGGAGTAGCATCCTCCCCTACACCTCGGTGTAGTAGCTATTGAAAAGGGAGCCTTCAGGTCACCCTTGACTATGGTTGTCAACTTTACATACATATATATATGTATGATAGGAACTGAGGCAGGCAGGCATTATGTGAGCCAGAAGAAATGGGCTCGCTGAAGCTTGCAGGGTATTCCTCTGTAGGACCTTGACTAAACTAGGCATAAGAGGATCTGCTAAAAGTTGTAGGGGGCCTCAAAAGAAATGTCGCAGAGTTTGCAAAAAATATCATGATGAGGTTTTCAATTAAGAGATCAACTCACGAGATAGTTGCTGTTGGCAGGGAGGCAAGAAAGGGATCAACCTGAGCTGAATCACCTGATTGAAAGAGTCTTATACTGAAAGACAGCTAAACCCTTAATGAACAAAGGAACACATTGATGATGTATCCAAACTTATCAAAGAGAAGATGATTATCATATATATATATATATATATATATATATATATATAAATTAAAGTTGGATGGGTTTCGATCCCGGCTTCGAGTGTCCTACGTGTCAAGCCACACTGAAGAGTTCTGATAGAATGAAACAGTCTGTCTGTTGATGACAATATATACGCTCCCCCCATGGGGGTTGAGCACTCTGGCGAAGGAATTGTCAGCTGCCGCTCGCATAATGCAAAGCTCTTCGAAAGAATTGAGCACTCTGGTAGCTGATAGGGTATTAAAAAATGTAAACAAACGGACGCTGCTGCTGTTGCTACATAGATACCTTAAAAATTCCCTTAGCCAACGTAGTCCACTTGTTGGCCGAGTGGTCTGAGACTTAGTCTAACGTAAAGTTGGATGGGTTTTGATCCCAGCTTCGAGCGTCCTGTGTGTCTAGCCACACTGAAGAGTTCTGATAGAACGAAACAGTCTGTCTATGGATGACAATATATATATATATATATATATATATATATATATATATATATAACTGTTAGTGAAACCCCAAACCACACCAATGCACACATACACACACGCTACAGCAAAAACATATCAAATATCAAAGAGAATAACCTTGATATAAAACCCACAACCGAACATTCCCTAAAGCTCCAGCATTACTGGAACCTCACCATCAGGTTGTTTAGTGTCATATCCAGGACACTTGTGGTGGGGGGTCTTACCCCTCGGCAGAGAAACAGGCGGTGTATTGTACAGTCCTAGGTGACTGGGCAAGTAAAATTTGGTTTGGTGTGGTTCGTTTAACAGCATATAAACTGTTTATGGGATATTTCATGATGAAATTTGAAGCATTACAAAACATTTTTTTAAATGTATCCTCTTCCCGTCTTGTCCTTCTTCTCAATTTAAATGTAGACATCTAAAAATGGTTGGTTGGGTTTTGATTAGGTTTGATGGTATATCAACAATTGTAGGTTATTTAATATCAAATCCATTTTTACACTTATAAACAGTTCTATTTCAAACAATTCAGTTTAGCATAAGTACACAGTTTAAATGTCAAAACAGTTCTCTCTCAAATGATTCAATTTAGCATAAGTACACTGTTTAGTTCTATCTCAGCTATATATAGGACCCTATCAGGTGTTACCACTCAGGGTCAGAGTGAAACTGGGAGCAATAGCAATGAAGGGGTACTCCGCATTCTCCAAAGCTCCAGTATAACTGGAACCTCACCATCAGATAGTTTAGTGTCATATCCAGGACACTCATTGGAGGAATCTTACCCCTGTACAAAAATGCAGCTGGTATATTCTGCAGCCCTTGCTGACAGGGCTAGGGTTGGTTGGTTGGAAATAGTTCAAAGATACAGTGTAACCCGGGTATAAGAAATATTTTCCCTGGTCCCAAATTAGAGCATGTGTTAATGTATATAAAATAGACCAAACCCGAATATAAGAGACCTCTTCTCCAGTCATGAAAACTCTCTTATATCCGGGTTACACTGTTTACATCTGTTTTTAAATGAGTTAGAGGTCATTTGTTTAAACATTTTGCAACCCAATACTAATAATTCTATTCAACATTAATCATTTGTTAACTCACAGTAAAAGGGTTTCAAGTATTACTTTTTAACATTAATAATTCTATTTATAAAGTATTCCTATCTAATAAAAAAACAATTTGTACACAGCTGCATGGTTTAAAATAACAATAATAATCCATACTAAAAGATTGAACAGTTCTATTGGACACATAGATAATCTGGGTCAAAGTGGACCTGAGAGTATGTTGTATCGTTGGTTCAATAAAGGTATTCCACAGGTACAAGCCGAAGAGTTGGCAAGTCTATCAGAGAGTGATTAACGCTTTTTCTCCTGAAGTAGTCAGACACTGTCCATTTATATCTTTACCGGTGTAATACTAAAAAGAGTCACTGAGTGTATAGTTCCGGTATAACAGAGTAATAGCAATGAAGGGGTACTCCACAGTCCCCAATGTTCCAGGACTGGAATCTTACCATCAGATTCAGTAGGATAGTGATTGAAAAAGTAATGCCGCAGGTTTCCCTAAAACTGCACAAAAACTGAGCTCAAAAGTCTTGCCTCAACCTAATATTACATTTACTTCAAATTGATATTATTAAGGGGGGGGCACAAACAGCTATTTGATTAGTTGGATTTAACATTGTTAAATGAAGCAAAATGTCAGTAGATGACCAATTAAAAATAACAACAAAATACTGTTTTATCCCAGTAACCTACTAAACGGTAATCTAAATAATTGTTCTTTCATTATAAATTGTCATCATCACATGTGTAAGTAGCAATTCAAAAGAATAACCTCATATAACTATTATGTATTAATAGGTTCTTTTGAAAGTCACTACCAACTTATAATTCAACATATTTATATACTTTTCACAGTATGATAGTAAGATGGTAGGAAAATGAAGTCAGCAGTGATAGTTGTTTCATAACTGTATATATATATATATATATATATAGTAAAAAGATGAGAATAGACAATCACTTAAAAAATTTTTTTTCATTAATCAAAAAGTTCTCAACAGACGCATATATATATATATAAAAAAAAAATATATATATATATATATATATATATATAAAATAAAATATATAAAAAAAAAAATATATATATATATATATATATATGCGTGTTGAGAACTTTTTGATAATCAAAAAATTTTTTCAAGCGATTGTCTATTCTCATCTTTTTACTATATAAATATATACACGCACACACATTTCAAAATAAATAGGTTAACTAAGAGATTTGCATTTTTTTTTAAGAATTACATATTTTATTCTTACATACATGTATGTTTCCCTCTCGCTGTTTTCATCAGAACACACACACACACATATATATATATATATATATATATATATATATATATGAAAAAACACAAGGTATACAGAGGATGATTTTATTTGAATTATTTACCAACATTTAACATAATTTTGGTTTCTTTATCAGGAATTAATGCTTAGTGAAGGTTTAATGTAAAAACCAAAATGTTGGCAAATAATTCAAATAAAATCATCCTCTGAATAACTTGTGTTTATATGAATATATATATATATATATATATATCTTACTAAATGTTCTCTGATGAAAGCAATAAGGTGGAAACATAAATGTATGTAAGAACAAAATAGATAATTCTTTAAAAAAAAATGAATACAAATCTCTTAGTGAACCTATTCATATTCATCAAATACTTACTTTTTTCTCTCTTTGGACCAACAAAAAAAGTTTTTTTTTTTTACATATATATGCGTGTGTGTGTACATATGCAAGAGAAGCGCTTATTCAAATTATCATGATTTTCAAAGTTATGGATGGTTCTATTACCATTTATATGGCATGTAAGTGTTGACTGAGACATATGAACAGATGTACTAAGTCTGGCCAGAAAAAACTATTCTGCCCGACTATTTACACACACACACACACATATATATATATATGAAATAGATAAATTGATCTGAAATATTTAATGCTTGAAGGAATAAAAAACTTGGCTACTTGACAAATAGAATGAGTTTTTTTGGGGGGGGGCCTTTTATGCTATTAAAAAAAAAAATTTTGTGGCTACTTTATTAATAAAATGTTGTTTGGGCCAACCCTGAATTATCTTGATGATAAGTTAGGTGAAACCGAGGTAGATTGTTTCTGGCTCTTTAGGTATTATATATATATATATATGCACATATGTAAGAGTTTTTCTTATGATTGTATTGGCAAGAAACTGACAATGACTAAGTTTGGTTTGGTGAGTTTTATGAATATCAATCTTGTTAGGTTATTTAACACCAAATTCTGTTTATATGAATAAAAGTATACATAATTTGTAAGCAAATAGATTCATGTGGTTTTATTGCATATTGACCATTGTAGGTCATTTAATGCTGAATCGTTTTTATGCATATATTAAATATATGATTTCTAAACACATTTTGAATCTAACATTTCTAAACAAGTCTGAGCTCATTTTTTTTTGGCACACAGTTAAAATGGTTTCACTTATTTTCAAATAATTCAGTTTAGCATATGTAGTCTTTTGTTTACATACAGTCATTGGTTTGTACAGTTTTTTAGTTTACATACAGTTAAATGATCAAGCAATTCAATTTTGCATGTAAAAGTTTAATGTTTTCCAGTGTTGCTATGTATCACTACCAATTCAGTTTAGCATGAGTACAGTTTTTTAGTTTACACACAGTTAAATGATCAAACAATTCTATTTCAAGCAATTCAGTTTAACAAAATTAGAGTTTAGTTCTATTTGACCCATATATATGACCCTATCAAGTACTACCACTCCAGGATTGGACCTGGGAGCAATGGCAACAAAAGGGTACTCAGCATTTCCCAAAGCTATAGCATTACTGAAGCCTCACAATCAGATTGTTTAGTGTCATATCCAGGACACTCGATGGGGGAATCTTACCCCTCTGCAAAGATGCAGTCAGTGTATTGCACTGCCCTCACATGACAGGAGTGGAAAATTTAGCTATATTTGCATTCACATGATGTGATTCTTTTTTTAAAGGGAAGTAACATATTTACATTCTAAAGAAAGTAGAAAAAAACAACAACACAGGTCTTCAAGTTGGAAGGCAGTTTTGGAAGTAGTTTAAAAAATAGCCAGTTTTCTTGATTCAAAACTGAGCCATAATGCAGCAGAAGCAGCCAAAACCATTTTCTGTGTGAAAGATGAAGGCACAGTTGATCACAGTACAGTAACCACATGGTTCAAGAAGTTTTGCTCAGGTGTTAAGGACCTCAAAACAAACTAGCAAGTTAAGGTAGGGTAAAGACTGCAGATTCTGGGGCTATACTACCAGACATAGAGGCACTTTAGGAGAGTACAAGGTGAGCTCAGAGTCTCACAGTCCAGTGCGGTCAGTTACCTTTGCAACCTTAACGAAAGCATTTGGAGTTCTGAATTATGCCTTATATTATCAAAATATTGCAAAACTTTTGATTTACCCTAGTATTAGTCATAAGACAAGAATAAGAAAGTAAGTTCATACTGCTATATGGATGCACTACTTGGACACTAACTAAATGGCTGGAGAAGAAGCTAGACGGCAATTACAGAAGAATGTTGCGAGCAATATTGAACAAGTCCTGGCAGCAACACTCCACAAACCACCAACTATACGGTCACCTGCCTCCCATCACGAAAACTATCCAAGTTAGATGAACCAGATATGCAGGACACTGCTGGAGAAGCAGGGACGAGCTCATCAGTGATGTACTCCGATGACCCCCACATATGGCCGGGCAAAAGCAGGACGACCAGCTGGAACATACATTCAGCAGCTATATGAGGATATGGGATGTAGCCCTGAAGACCTGCCAGAGGCGATAAACGATAGGGAGAAGTGGCGAGAGGGGGTCAGGGATATCCGTGCTAGCACAATGACATGATGATATATATATATATATATATATTGGCCTAGTTCGCCAATGAACCAGGAAACTCCCAGGTTGAGCCATATAAAAGACTCAAAAAATGGTACTTGATACCTCCTTGCTTAATGCTCAGCATTATAAGATTCGTTTCAAGGGTAAAGTGGATCAATTCAAGGAAAGGAGTAACATCTTCCCCAACACCTTGGTGTAGTAGCTATTGAAAAGGGACCTTTCAGGTAGCTCTCGACTACGGTTACCAACTTTACTTATAGACACAGAAAATATTAACAGCTACACAAATTCAATTTTTGGATGGACCGCTGACGTTTTCTTCATGCCAATACCCTTGGAAAATCTATCAACAGATCTTATATCAAAGCTACACGGAAATAACAGAGTAATCAGATCCCTTTACCACTGGTTAGATCTGTCCAACTAAGAGAAGCTTACACTGCTAGTAAAGTCCCAGGATTCCCAAGTCCAGGTAAAGGAAATACCGCTGTGGGTCAGGCAACTCCACCCCAATAGAAAAACAACCCACAACAATAACCATAGATGCAGCCCTATGCTCCATAAGAACCAATTATTAAAATTTTTATATATATATATATATATATATATATATGTATGTATAAAAACATAAAATGATCTTACATTCCCCATCAGCCTAAAGTCGAATAAAAGAGAGAGAAGTAGAAGAGAGAGAAAGCTAGAGAGTGAGTGAGAGAAGAAGAAAAGACAGGAATGAGAGAAAGGAGGAGAGAGAAAAGAGAGAGAGAGAGAGAGAGACAGAAGGTGCAAATATATAGATAGGAAAGAGAAGATGAAAAGATAGAGCAAGAAAAAAGGAAAAGATAGAGAGAGAAGGAAAGAGAAGATGAAAAGATTGAACATGAGGGAGAGAAGGCGCAATAAAAAAAGAGAAGAGGGAGAGGAAATGTGAGAAATAGAGCGCATGCAAAGACAGAGAGATAGAAGGTGAAAAGATAAAAAGATTGAGAGAGATAGAAAGTGAAAAGAAAGAATTTGCAGGTGCAGAGAGAGAGAAAGAGAGAGAGGCAAAAATGACATCATTGGACAAGTTACAGCAGCTGTCAATGTTAGAATATATTAAAATTTTCATCACCCCAGTCGGCAATAGAATACATCAATTGCATCTCTGCAGGGATGTAAGACCCCCGCCCTCACTGAGTGTCCTGGATATGACATTAGACTATATAATGGTTGGACACCAGCCTTGGAGACTTGGGGAATGTGGAGTACCCCTTAATTGTCATTGTTCCCAAGTCCACCCTGACCCTAAGAGGTAGCACTTGACAGGGTCCTATCTATGGGTCAAATAGAACAAATTATGTGAGCAAACAAATGATTGATGTTAAATTTTGAGGGTTATATAGCAAAACTTGAAATCATTTAATGGTGTGCAAAAAAGATCTCAGGCTCATTTAAGAATGTTATTTCACAAAATGTGTTCACAAATCATATATCTTTAATATATATGTATAAAGAAGATTTGCATTAAATAACCTACAAAAGTTGATATGCCATAAAACCAAACCAAAATCATCATGACTATTAAAAATTTTTGTGAAAGATTACAAGAATCTGTACAAAAATTATTTAATATGACCAATATATAACAACCAGTTTGTATTTAATAACCCCTCCCCCATGAACAGGATGCAACAGAAGGTAAACTTTTAAGAGGAATTTATCAGGTTTGAATTCAGAGTTATCCTTCTCTTAGACTGGTTGTCATATCAAGGTTAAAGACATGAGTCTGCCTGACTATTTACCCATAGCTGAAAGGATAATATTTGGATTCATACCTTCCACAAGGGTATTATTGCTATATGAAATGCCAACAACCTCGTCCAGGATTTGAACTCCTATCGCCGTGTCCATTTCCTACGTCGATAACCATTACACTACCGGGCAATTCAATTTATAATAATCAGTATGTCAAAACATTGAAAAACGGAAGATAAAACATGAAAATAAGAGATAAGAACGGTAAAAACTTAGTTTTAATGTCAGGAAAGAAATTTGGATAAACATATAAAGACAAATAATAAATTGATAAAAAAAATCAGGTATAAGCAACTAAGGAAGGTGAGGAAGAAAATCAAAAAGACATACAATAACTAATTGAACTTCGAGAGAGAGAGAGAGAGAGAGAGAGAGAGAGAGAGAGAGAGAGAGAGTGTGTGTGTGTGCGTGTGCAAAGAAGAAAAGGGAGGGGGAAAAGGAGTGTGAGTGTAAGAGAAAGCCGAGCAGAAGAAAGAAGAAAGTGGGGGGGGGGTAAAGGATCTCGAAGAAAAAATGAGAGAGAGAGAGAGAGAGAGAGAGAGGAGAACAAAAAAAGACAGTGGAGGGGGGGGGCTAAAGGGAAAAGAAGCAAGAGAAGAGTGGGAGAGAAAGTAGAGAGACAAGAGGGAGGAAGAGAGATTAGACTGCAGGGAAGTGAGCAGAGAGAAAGGAAAACAAAAGAGGATGAGGAAGAGGGGAGCAAAGAAAAATTAGAGAGAAATAGGAGAGCAAAGGAAAAACAAAATAGGAAGAGCAAAAGAAAAAGAAAAGGAGAGAGAACAAAAAGAGGATACAGAAAGTGGAGAGCAATGAGAAAATGAGAGTGAAGAGAAATGGAAAACAAAAGATATGAATAAAAGCGAAGAGAAAAGAGAAACGAAAGTGGCCGAGAAGAAGGAGGAGGGGGAGAGAGAAAGAAAGAGAGTGGGTGTAAGATAAAAGAGGAACGGAAAAAGAGACAAAGAGAAAGAAAGAAAGAGGGTAAGAAAAAGGAAATGAATTGAGTCCAAACTCAGATGATGAGTGACCCACAGAATGAGGCCACAAGGAGCACTCCTTTACCACCCACTCACCTTACTAGGGGTGGGAGAGGTTCGAATAAGTGATTACTCACTCCCCGCCCATCATACACCTATCTACCCACCACCCCAGACACTCTGCAGTCGGCGAGAATCTAGAATCGTTCAGACTTTAGCCTCTTTATCAATGTTATTCAAGCCGAAATATTATAAGTGGGTCACACATGTTCACCAATGAGGGAAGAGGGTGGTTGGCCTCACCAAACAGGGAGGGGTGGACGGCCAGAGATTAAATACAGTCTTTCATAACATTAAAAGGTAGAGGGAAAGAAAGAAGGAAGAAAAAGAGTCACACCCCAGACAAAACCACCAGTTGGGTATGTATATACAATCCAGGGTAGTAAGTATAGCTATTTGGTGGGGACTGGAGTGCAGGCATTTGAGGAAGAGGTGATTGCCATACGCATGCAAGCACACATATGCACACAGTGAATTGACATGTAAAACTGTCTACATCTTGTGTTCAAAGACAGACATGTCCAGTTGCAAAACACGTGGGCAGGTGCTAGAAATTGAACACTGTCAAGAAAAATAATTTCACAAGCATAATGTAAAAGAAGATTTCAAATATGAATTACTTGGCGAGTCAAAAGTTTTCCAATATTTTGGTAGTATGCAACGCGTATATCACGTGACCGAAGCACTTCACGCCGTGGTAGGTATCCACTGTTTGGTAGTATCGTGCTAGTTATTGCGCTGACAGGTTGTGCATTGCTTCACTTCGTGTGTGATTTGAAAGCCGTACAGATGAACGTTGCAGCGAAGTCTAATTCGAGAACTTATTTTTTACGATTTTAAACAGGGCCACGGAAGCAACCAAAAGCATTTGTCCTGCAAAAAGTGTAAACGCAGTTGATCATGATACGGTAATCAGATGCTTCAAGAAATTTTGCTCAGGTCGCGAAAAACTTGACGATTGAACAAACTGTGGATTCGAATCCCGTGCTCAAAGCCATGTAAGTATTTACCAGCCCCTACGCACGAGTAGGGTGCGACACAAGGTTAATTTTTTAAGCAGAATTTAACGTTTTGCTTTTCTACAAGACCGGTTATCATACCAAGGCTAAAGAACCCAGGCCGCACTTCTATTTTCCCCAAGATTAGAGAGAGAGAGAGAATAGTTGGATTCCCAAGCCTTATCCAGGATTTGAACTCGAATCATAGGTAAAGACTAGACTGTATCCAGTGTAGAGGACTCTACTGTATACAAAGAAAGAATCATAAACGTTCAGTCAGCGTTCTCTTTTGGAAGCTATCTTGTGATTGGCATAGACAACGATGTTTAAAATGTGTTGATACTTCGGATTGAAAGATGATAAAAGCATTTTCAGAATTTAAGGAAAAGAAAAGGAAAAGAAGAAATAGAAAAAAAAAGACCATATGTAATTAAATTGGGTAAAAATCCTAATAATATCGAACGTTAAAAGGCTAACATTGATAAAGACAGATTAGTTATGAAATGTTTATAAAAGGTAAATTTGAACTATATATATATATATATATATTAGATATGATATCGATCTTTTAAAAATAAATTTTGTAATGCTAAATTAGAACACTACCAAAAGAAATAGAATGTTTCTCATCTTTTTTGTTCAATAGACTCACTCACTGATGAAGATCTGGTCTGGTTTGGTTTGGTTCCTATTGTTTAATGGCATATCAACCTTGGTGGGTGATTCAATACCAAGGGTATTGATTCGAAAGATTAACGTAATAGCGCAACTGAAATTGTGAAACGATTTCACAGTCCAGGACATTAACCAGGGATTGAGTTACAGCCTGGCCCACTGGGCTGGGACACTTTTCGGCCGGCCGTGTTCCTTGATACGTGGATCAAGTCGGGTGTGTCTTGGTTCCGGTTGCAGTCCGTCGAGGCCGTCTGATATAGATTCCGGGAAGCTAGCATTCATGTCACGCACGCTGAGACCGGCGCTACTTGAAAATCAGGGGGTCGTCCCCCCCAGCTCTAACCCTCTCGGGGGGGGGGGGGCTAGGTTTATTGTCTGGTGCCAGGGGCGCCCTTTTTTAGGGGAATGCTGACGGGGCTCAAGGCATTTGAGGAACCGCCGGGCGTTGGTTCTGCGCCTGGTTTCCACGGTAAAAAGGCCATGTGCCATACTCGCGCGTACGTGGAGCACTGGATAGATATTAGGAATTTAACCAGTGCGCCACCGAGAACTCACTTGATGAAGGCCTAAAAAGCAAAACATTTAATGTTGGTAAATAATGCTATAGATAAAATCTCCCTCAGGAGATCTTGCGTTTTTTCATCTCTATACATCTTCATACTCTCGTATTTATTTACAGTTTTCTCTTTATATATATATATATATATATATAACTGTGACAAAATTCTCTATCCTCATCATTGTTTGACGATTGTAGCGTTGTGTACGGGAAACTTTTAGTAACGGCATTTGATTCTATTTGCAAACATTTTTAACTTATCATTTTAAGTTTAGTTTTCAGTAGTTTGGTTTTCTAGAATTTGCTAGATTTATCAAATGGATTCTCGTCATATATATGAGTAGCATAATAACCCTCTTGGGAGGCATAAAAATTTACTTATATATATATATATATATTTGCTTATATAAATATAAATTTTGAGACTTCACAGAAGGGTTATTAATCTAGACTAGTAGAGCATTATGACGATATTAGATTGATTAAATCATTTATAAAGGAAAAACAAAATTAAATATATTGTCTCTAATTGTAAGAAGGATCATTAACATTCCAAGTTTAGTTAGAACAAGTGAACTTATAGTTTCTATTGCTAAAATTGTTACCACAAATGATTTCAGTTCTATTGACATGGGCTGCAAAATGGATAGACGAAAATGTTAGGCTAAATTACGTGCTGGAAAACAGAAAACACACTAGATAAAACCAAAGGGGAAAAATAAGCTACACTCATTATAAGTCACAATATAACTACAATTCATATCATTGTACGTAGTGTAATGGTTAGTGTCGTAGGAAATGGACAAGGCAAACTGAGTTCAAATCCTGGACCAGGCTGTTTGGTTTGGTTTCTTTGTTTAATAGCATATCAACTCTTTTTAGGTTATTTAATGCCAAAGCCATTCTCCTAGAAGAACAGTAGTGGTACTATTTAACCCATAGCTGGGAGGATAAGGGGGTTCATACCTTTCCCAAGGGTATTTGCCCGAAAGTGAAAGTAATAGCGCGACTGGAGTACGAACTCGCGTACTACGATTCTGCAGTCCATCGCTTTAACCTTTACACCACGAGAACACCCCCAACCAGGCTGTTTGCATTTCACATAGCACAAATACCTTTAGGAAAGGTAAGAGTTCAACTATTCTCCTTCCAGCTATGGGTAAATAGTTGGATAGACTAGACTCGTTGACCTTGGTATGGCAACCGGTCGTGGAAAAGGAAAACCTGTAAAACTCCGTTTGAAAATTAACCTTGAATCGCATCCTGCTCAAGCAGGAGGGTTGGTATATATATATATGTGTGTGTGTGTGTGTGGAAGCAAACAAGGAAATCTAACCCGACAGTATGAAGAAAGATAGAAAAAAACATCAACATAATAATTCAGATTTGATGAATTTATCATGAAAGTTAACGTTTCGGTTATAATAATAATAATCTTCTTCAGGACTTTAAATTCATGAAAAGTGTCGTTGAAATAGCGATGGATGTTTGAAGAAAGAGCAGGAGAAAAGAAAGTGTATAAAAAGAAAGATTCATGATAGTATACGTACTGTTATGAATCTTTTTATACAAAAGGGCAGGATGTGACATAACGTAAATCTGATATGTGACATAACGCAGCGTAAATTTGGTTTGAATTCAGAGTTTTCCTTCTCCTACACTGGTTGCCTAACAAAAGCTAAATAAGCCAGTCTATCCTACTATTTACACATAGCTGGGGAAGTGCGAGAATAGAAACGTTCATATTTTTTCCCAAAAAATCAAACAGGAAAAATTTTGTCCAGGATAGGAATTCAGTTTACCAATTCCATTTCCAATCACGATATCTATCTATCTATCTATCTATCTATCTATCTATCTATCTATCTATCTATCTATCCCAGTTTGAGCAAATCTATGTATCTATCTCAGTCTATTCATATTTATTTCAGCCTGTTTAGATCGATCTATCTATCTGCTCCAATCTATTTCAGCCTTCTTATGTCTATCTATCAATCCCAGTCTGTTCATATCTATGTATCGATCTTAGTCTAATTATAACTATTTCAGCTTGTTTAGATATATCTTGTGATTTCAGTCTATTTAGAACTACCTCTCTATCTATCAATAAGAAGCGCTCGTGGTATAATGGTTCCCATCGTAGGAAAAAGACACGGTGATTCAAGTTCCATTCTTGGATGAGGCTGGTTGTATTTCACAGCGCTAAAACTCTTAGGAAATGTATGAATACAACTATTCTCCCTCCAGCTATAAGTAAAGAGTAAGGCAAACTGGGTTCTTTAACCTTGGTATGCCAGCCAGTCTAGAAGGAAAGCTCTGAATTCGAGCTTGTTAAACTCTATTTTAAAAAACCGACCTTGTGACACCTCCTGCTTGTGCTGAAAGGTTTGGTAAAAACACACATTGCAAATAGGTTCTCACTTTTGGGATAACGGGACAAGAATACATTTTGAAGAAGAATAAATATTTTTGCTGCGGTGGAGTACAAGGGGGAAAAAAATTCTAAATCCAAAGGAAAAAAATTCAGCTTTCATCAGATGGTTGGATGCTTGGAAGATTATTCTGCCAGTAAAAATCTGTGACCAACCAAATTAATACGGACTCGACTGCAAAGGCTGATTGAGCTAACGATGAAGTAAAAACCCGCCATTTGAAAGGTTTGGTTTCTTTGTTTAATGGCATATCAACCTTCGTGGGTTATTTAATGCTAAAGCCATTCTTATCGAAAAACAACAGTGATACTATTTAACTCATAATCGGTGTGGGGGATGCGGGTGTTTTTACCTTTCCCAAGGGTGTTAGTCCGAAAGGGAACGTAATAACGAGACTGGAATTCGAACTTGCTTATTTCGCAGAAGAAATCTAGCACTTTAGTCGTTACTCCATAGAGACTCAGCTGAATTCAAAAGGACAGATTGGTCGGTTTTGTTTTATGGCATATCAACCCTTGTAGGCTATTTAATGCAAAATCCTGTTTGTTTGTATATATATATATATATATATATATATATATATATATATATATATATAGAGAGAGAGAGAGAGAGAGAGATTAAATATATATATATATATATATATATATATATATATATAATTTGTAAATGAATAGTTTGTAGGTAATATTTTTTAAACAAGCCAGATGACATTTCACTCCACATAGTTAAATGTTTTCACAAGTATTGCTATTTAACACTAATCATATTTTTATTTAAACACAGTTAACAGGTGTACATTTTCTTCTTTTTTTTTAAGTAGAGAAATTATATTGTTAATTGAATTACCATAACCAGAAAATCCGGCGAACATCTATGCACGACGTACGAAAACACTGGATTCGACCTTATCAGCAGTGTATACCGTGATCTCTACCACTGGAGATCGAACCAGCGACCACAGAATGCAGAGCTGAAACTCTACCACTGAGCCATCAACCCACATTGCACACAAGTGACAGCAAATTAACTAGTCATGGTAATTGCGCGGCTAATTAATCTGAATGTGTCTTGCAAGTTACATCCGTACTCTTTACAGAGGACACGGTCACCTCCAGGGCCACGTCTACCCAAAAAGATTGGTAATACGCATCCACTTAATTATCAAGGGCAAGGATATAGATGTACATTTTTTAAGTGCTTCTTACCCCTCCGGAGAGATGCAGTCAGTGTATTCTACAACCCCAGCTGTCTGAGTAAGGTACTACCACTCTGGAAGTCATGGCAGTGAAAAGGTACACACATTCCCTAAAGCTCGAGAAATGGAGTCTCACTATCTGATAGTTTAGCGTCATACCAAGGACACTTATTAAGGGTAGAGCGTCTTACCCCTCTGTAGAAATGCAGTCGGCTTAATCTACAGCCCCAAGCGACAGGTCTAGCATAGAATAACGGTCAATGTAATAGTACAACTTCAAGGTCGTAGTCCAACATTTTAGCCATTACTACACAAGGACTCACTCTTATCTGAAAGCAGCCTAGAAGGCTGGAACTGTACAATACACCGATTGCATCTCTGCAAAAGGGTAAGATCCCCTCACACAGAGTGTCTTGGATATGACACTGAACCATCTGATAGTGAGGCTCCAGTCTTGGAGGATTGATGAGGTTGGGTTGGGTTTTATGGCATATCAATCATTGTTGGTTATTCAATGCCAAATCCTCTTTATACATTTATATGAAATATGAGATTTGATTTGGTTGGGTTTCATGTCATATCAATGACTGCAGGTTATTTAATGCCAAATCCTCTTTATACATATATATTAAGTATATATGATTTGGTTGGGTTGGGTTTTATGGTATCTCAACCATTGTTGGTTATTTAATGTGAAATCCTGTTTTTACAAACCTGAAGCTTTGGGTGATATAAGTACCCTTTCAATATCATTACTCCCAGGTGCACTCTGACCTGGAGTGATAGTCCCTTTTAGGGTCCCATCTATGTTGAAATAAAACTGTTTAACTATTTAAGACTGACGTTAGATTAAATTGTTAACGTTACGTAGCAATACTTGAAGCCATTTAACTATATGCAAACGAGCCTGAGCTCGTTTAAAAATGTTATCTACAAACTCTTCATTCAGAAATCATATATTTAATATATGTGTAAACAGGATTTGGCATTTAAAAACATACAAGACTTGATATACCCCAAAACCCAACTAACGAATCACCCAAAACGACAGAACTAGAGTCAGGTGAGTAACGAGTATTAAGCATAATGTTAGGCGAAAGAAATCTTTCAGCCTCCAATCTTTTAAGGCTCCCAAGACATTAAAAGGTAAGTTCTGTATGCAAGAGCCATCAATATCACTGAAGAACTAATAGGTGTTGATGAAGATGCAAAAGAGATATTGATCTGATAATGAAATGAGGGAGAGCAAAAAAGCACCAGCAAAGAAGATATATCTCAGTTGCCCAACTGAGCCTCCTTCATATGAAGTGTTGCTCTTAGGCAAATGTAAGCGCTATGCACTTAAGAGTTAAAACACTAAACACTAGAAAGACAAGGACCAGTTTGTAAGCAGAAGGACATGATGTCTATACAACTAACTATTAACCACTTGTAAGCATGTGGTGAACAAATTAATTCAAACGTCTATATTTTACTTAATGGGGAAGTCAAGAATGATGGAGAGTGAAAGTTGGTGGGGTATTAAGAAAGGTGAAACCCACAAACCACTTCATTAAATGTTGATTGATGGAAATTAGGTAATGGTAGAAAAAAAAAGATTTAATAGATTTAGCTTTAGATCACTAACAACAGCTTTCAAGATCAATGTTCTCATAACTTAATATGCTTGACTTACTCTGACACACAAACTGGACTCAAGGTGCTTCTGTTCCTTTATGACCACCCATCTACATACAGAAAAGGCTGATCTTTGCTTGATTTGGGTTAAGCCTCTGAAAATCGCTTGGTTATTTCGTTTAATGGTATATCAACCATTGCAGTTTATTTAATGTCAAATCATTTATATATATATCATATGATATGTAAGTGAATAATTTGTAGGTAACATATTTAGGCAAACCAGTTTAAATGATTTCAAGTATTGCTATTTAATATTAAAAATTCTATTTAATATTAATCATTTGTTTGCACACAGTTAAATGGTTTCAAGTATTCCTACATAACATTTATAGTTATATTTGAACATAGTAAAAATGGTTTCAAATATTGTTATTTATCATTTGCAGACAGTTAAATGGTTTCAAGTATTGTTATTTAACATTATTAATTTTATTCATCAATTATTCCTATCTAATAAAAAAACAATTTGCCCACAGCTGTATAGATATAGTAATAATAGTAATAGTAATAATAATAATAATAATCCTTAGTAAATAATTGCACAGTTCTATTTCACCCATAGATCGGGCCCTAACTGGTACCACTAATCAAGGTCAGAGTGGATCTGGATGTAATGACAATGAAGGGGTACGCCATATCCACTAATGTCCAGGACCGAAATTTCACCATCAGTTGAAGTTTAATGTCATGCAAAGGACACTAACTGGTTTCAAGTATTTCTATCTAACACTAACAATAGTTATTGTCGTAAGAAATGAGATTAGCAAACAGATTTAATATCAGGACAATTTTGTGTTTACTTCACATGTCCTTAGGAAAGGCATGAATCTATCTCTTTTTCTCTCAGTTATAGGTAAAATAGCACAGTAGACTGATTTTGTTAGCCTTGGTAAAGTAACCAATCTAGGAATAGGAAAACTCTGAATTCAAACCAGCTGTACTCAACTTAAAAAATAACCCAGTGCATAACCCAGTGCATCTTGCTCATGGTAGAAGTTAATTTGTTGGTTGGTTGGTTGGTTGTTGTTTTATGGTATTCCATCCCTTGTTGGTAATTTAATGCCAAATCCTTTTTAAACATCTATATTAGATATGTATGATTGTAAATAAGTTGTTTGAACCCAACTGTTTGCACACAGTTATGGTTCCTAGTATTGCTATTTGGCATTAGTAATTCTATTTACCAAGTATTCCTATCTGATACAAATAATTTGCACATAGTTGTGTGTTTTCAAATAACTTATAATAATAATCCTTCGTAGATGATTATACATTAAGTTTGACCCATAGATGGGATCCTGAGAGTAATGGCAATAAAGGGGTACTCCACATTCCTCAAATTCAGGACTGGAGCCTCACCATCAGATGGAGTCTATTATCATACTTAGGACACTTGTTGAGGTGGTGGGGGGTGAGGTCTTAGCCTTCTGCAGACGTACAGTTGGTGTATTTTGTACCCTCAGCCGACAGAGCAGTCATGGCAAAAGAGTTGGATAATGGTTGGTTGGTTGGTTGGTTATTTAATCATAAATCCAGTTTATATATATATATATATATATATATAAAGTGAACCAGAGCTCACTTGTTTGCACACACTTAAATAGTTTCAACTATTGCTATCGGACACTAATAGTTTTATTTTCAGACAGTTAAATGGTTTTAAGTATTTCTATTAAACACTAGTAATTCCATTCAAAATCATTTATTCATTTGCCCACAGTTAAATGGTTCCAGTTATTGCTATGTAATACTAATAATTCAATCTAATAGTCATTTGTTTGCACAGTTAAATGGTTTCAAATATAGCAAAAGATTAAATATTTCTATTGGACCCATAGATGGGTCTCTGTCAGGTACTACCACTCCAAATTAGAGTGGGATTGGGAGTAATGGCAGTGAAGGAAACTCAACATTCCCCGAAGCTCTAGGACAGGAGCCTTGTCATAAGATGGTTTAGTATCATATACAGGACACTTTGTTGATGGGAGGGTCTTACCCTTCAGTAGACATATCAACAGTGTATTCTACAGCTCCAGCCAACAGGGCAATGGTAGCAGAAGATTTGGATAAATATTATAATTCTATAATAAGGTCACCCTATGATCAATGATGTAACTATAATGGAATATCTGGAAAAAATTAGAAGATAGGGATATCTGTAATGGCAGGTTAACAAAATTAATTACACATCATGAGTTCTTTTTTTTTTTTTTAACTCGCTGATTATACAAGAGTTAAAGAAAGATAAGTTTAAAAAATTACATGGTCTCAAGCTGTCATAATCAATTATATATATTCATATTTAAGTAGTTTCAGAAAAAATTTTTTTAAAAGATAGGGTACCATCTATAACATCTTAAAATTTGCAGCTGATCATGTTTTTCTTTTCTTTTTTTTTTATTTCTATCTAAAGCGTTCTATGGATTAAAAAAAAAGGTAAAGAAAAAAAAGGAGGAGAAAAAGGTGAAAAAAAAAGTAAAGAAAAAAAGATGAAGAAAAAAGGTGAAGAAAAAGATGAAGAAAAAAGGTGAAAAAAAAGGTGAAGAAAAAAGGTAAAAAAAAAAAAGGTGAAGAAAAAGGGTGAAAAAAAAAGATGAAGAAAAAAGGTGAAAAAAAAAGATGAAGAAAAAGGTGAAAAAAAAAGATGAAGAAAAAAGGTGAAAAAAAAGATGAAGAAAAAAGGTGAAGAAAAAAGTTGGAAAAGCTCTGAATAAGCAATTGATTTATGCATACACAATTTAATAAAATAGGGGCACCTGCAATGACAACTTAACAGAATTAGTAATCAGGTTTTTTTTATTTTTTAATCTGTAGCAGTAAAAGAGGAAGGAGGCACTTCTAATGTTGTCTGCAAAAGAAGTAGACTTGTCTACCCAACTCCAAATCCTGAATGAGGCAGTTTGCATTTTCACACAAGATAGGAATTCATCTACGCTCTCTCTAGCTATGGCTAAATAGTAGGGCAGACTGTGGTTTTTAACCATGGAATGGTAACCTATCTAGGAGAAGGAAAATTAAATTCAAACCAGAAATAGATCCAGAGAGAGATGGGCTTCACTAGGCGATTCATGCCCATAACTAGCACCCCCATGACCAAATAAGATTACAAGATCAGAGAGGGAGTAGTTGTTGTAGTAACAACACCATGATCCATATGATCCTCATTGTCTTTTAATCCTTATGGATTAGATATGGATTAAAGATAAAAGGATCAGGAATTCTATATAAAAAAAATTACATGGTAAATTTAATGAAATATAAATTACTACTTCTGTCCCATAATGGTTTTAACATTTGCATATAAATTTCATACACTAAATGTTACAACTAATATGGAACAGAGATAACTGCGAACTACTGCTCCTGTTTTAAGACCCCAAATCACATCTGGAATAATACTGTCAAAGAAGTAGGCAGGCGAAGACTAATTGCTTCGATTAATAAAAAATTCCAAATATTTAGCAAATTATTGACGTCAAGTTAAATTGTTGTATTCATCAGACTATAGTGACAAGAAGGAGATGATATCCTGCAGAAACTATGACAAATACAAACCACACAAATGATCTTGCGCTTCTCCTAAATACACTTGCCCAAGCCGAATCCCTGGTTGTAGCAAGCAGCAAGAAGCATTGGCCTCTACATGAATGCAGAAAAAAAATGAGTTTACCTGTTCAAAATTAGATGGTAAGACTGAAATTAAGAGACCAGTTCACATACCTTGGCAGCAATATCTCATTGACTGAAAGTGATGACAACAAATGCTTAAGGAAGGCATGAACTGCTATTGACAAGCTCTTGATCTTATGTAAATCTGATCTCTGATGAAATAAGACAAGATTTCTTCCAAGCTGCAGCTGTGTCGGTATAATTGTTTGGTTTCACCACCTGGATGCTAACAAAACAGAGAAATAAACTAAACGGGGACTATACAAGAATGCCACGGGCAAGAAAAAATCCTGGAAGCAGCAGCCTACAAAACAGTACCTGTACAGCCAATTGCCAACTATCTCTTTAAGTTTTTTAAGTATAACGAATAAGACATGCTGAGCAATGGTGGTAAAGTAAGGACAAATTCATAAATGAGGTTCTCTTATGGACTCCTACACATGGACACACCAGTGCTAGTTGACCAGCAAAAACTTATATCAGCTCTGTATGGACACCGAACATCGTCTAGAGGAGTTGCTAAGATAATCAAGGGACTCAGCACAAATTGATGATGATAGAGACAAACAATTCTATATATATATATATATATATATATATATATATATACTTATATATGCAAGAGTGCTTCGAAAGTAATGCTTCCTATTTTCATGGAAATTATCACAGACACAGAGAGTACAATAATAGTTGGATAGAGCATGTTTTCAGCAACATAAACGAGACCCCGTCGAGTAATGGCTAAAGTGTTAGACAGCAGCCTCAAAATAAGCAAGTTCGAACCCCAGTTTTTGCTGTTACATTCAGTTTCATACTAACTAAAGTTGGCAACTGTAGTCAAGGGTGATCTGAAGGCTCCCTTTTTGATAGCTACAACAACAAGGTGTAAGGGAGGGTACTACTCTTTTCCCAGGATTGACCTACCTTATCCTTGATCCATACCTTATAATGCTGAGTGTTAAGCAAGGAGGCATCAAGTACCATTTTTTGAGTCTTTGGTATAACTCTCCCGGACCATTGACAACACTAAAAGGTATGAACCCCCTTACCCCCACAGTTATGGGTTAAATAGTATTACTGCCATTCTTCTACTAGGATGGTTTCGGCATTAAATTACCCAGAAAGGTTGATATGCCATAAAACCAAACTTCAGCTGCAAAAATGGCCACAGAAAGTATCTCTTATATGAGTTATAAGCTCTTAAATTTCCGAGCAGAGGAGAATTACTAGTCGTTTTTTATGGCAGGTATTTCCCTAGTCTCAACCCTCTCTTGTGGTTCTTTAAAACTTTTTTAACAACAAAGCAGAGATGTTTAACCTGGTTGACTCGATATCAAAAAGTTGGGTCAGTAAGATGCACACCCAGGTCTGGTGACAGACAGTTTCTATTTTACACACAATAGGGTTTTTTTTTTTTTTTTTACCTCCCCTAGCAGGAATTCAGCTTTAAATTGGAGTCTAAGTGTCAAATTTCAGTAATTACGTAATTTCACATATCTGGATTTTTTTTTAGAGGGGAGGGGTCAAATTCACAAATTTTAAAAATATTTTTTTGTTAAACATCATGACAGCCCCTTTTCTCGATCCACTCCAGAACACAGGCTTTTTTTGTAAAGCTTTGGGGATAATGAGCCTTACCTTGTTATGCTAACCCATGATATATTGGTAGGAGGTTTGAATTCAGTAATTGTGTAACCAATACTAGATTCTAGTTAGCACAGTTGTTTATCCACTGTTAGGAATAGAAGTGATGGATGTTTTAATTCTTCTCTCTGAACTTCCCGGCTGGAAATATGCAGTTCTCTCCAATCTTCTATGGAGAGAACTACATATTTCTAATAATCTTCTTAGTTGAAATTTTGCAGTTCTACCCGATCTTCTCATTTGGTTTGGTTTTATGGCATATCAACCATTGTTGGTTATTTAATGCCAAATCCAGTTTATACATATATAGTAGATTTAAATGATTAGTAAACATAAGTCAACAAAGTTAAATGGTTCCAAGAATTGCTCTGTATCACTAACAATTAAATTAAACACCAGTGATTTGTTTACACACAGTTAAATGATCAAACAATTCTATTTTCAACAATTCAATTTAGTCTAAGTCATTTGATTACACTGAGTTTAAATGTCAACAAGCTCTATTTAACCCATATAGGACCCTATTAGGTACTACCACTCTAGGCCAGAATGGACCTAGGAGTGATGACAATGAAGGAGTACTCTGCATTCCTCAAAGCTCCAGTATTACTGGAGCATCAGGACATTCATGGGAGAGGGGTAGTCTTACCCCTTTGCAGAGATGCAGTCAGTGTATTCTACAGCTACAGCCGACTGAGCTCTTTGATTTTTACAGCTTCTTTAAAATAAAGTTGATTGATGTTACCTTTTGAAATGAGAAATTGAAATACCAATAGTTTAAAAGAAAGGTCAGCTATGATCTATCAATGGCTGTATATCATAAATGATATTCAAATTAGTCAACATATGCCTTTTCTTAAATGTATTAGAGAGTGAAGTGTGATGCAAAAAGCCTTGGTTGAAATTTGTATGTAGCTTACCAATTCCACATTTCTTTATGATGAGAATTACACCACCATTATTTGTTTTATGGTGGGGCATGTATTTTCAAATATAAAGTCAGGTAAAAATATTAATCTGTATATCATATGTTATTACAAACATGGCTGTTATTTGAAGAGATAATCTTGGTTGGTTGTGTTTTATACATAAGCATTGCTTTCAAAAACTAAAGTAAAAGTCCGCTTCCCGGACGGAGACACAGACTAGTTTGACATTGCAGCAGGTGTGCTGCAAGGAGACACATAGGCCTCATAGCTACTTATCATCTGTTTAGACTACATACTAAGAACGTCTATACATATAATGAAAGATAACAGTTTCAAGCCGACAAAGTAAAGAAGCAGAAAATAGCCTGCACAAACAATTATGAACGCGGACTACGCCGATGACACAGCGCTTCTGGCAAAAACACCAGCCCAAGCCAAAACCCTGATGCATGGTCTGGAATGAGCAGCTGCTGGCATAGGCCACCATGTCAATGCAAACAAGATGGAATACATGTGCTTTAATCAAAGAGGCGACATCTCCACACTAAACAGTAGTTCTCCAAAACTAGTAGACAAGTTCCCTTACCTAGGAAGCAGTGTCTCATCAACCGAGACAGACATCAATATGCAACTAGCAAAGTCATGGACAGCTATCAATGGGCTATCGGTCATTTGGAAGACAGACCTGACTGATAAAATAAAACGCAGTTTTTTCCAAGCAGCAGTCATGTCGATACTGCTATATGGATGCACTACATGGATGCTAACTAAATGTATGGAGAAAAGCTTGACGACATTCACACAAAAGTGCTTCAAGCAATATTGAACAAGTCCTGGAGGCAACAATCCAAAAGCAGCATCTATACGGCCACCTTCCACCTATCATAAAAACTATCAAAGTTAGACGAACTAGACATATGGGACACTGCTGGAGAAGTAAGGACAAGCTCATAAGCATATATTCCAGTGGACCCCATCACATGGACAAGCAAAGGCAGGACCACCAGCTAGAATCTATATACAACAGTTCTGTACTGATACAGGATGTAGCCTGGATAACCTGTTGGGAGTGATGGAGGATAGAGACATATGGTGAGAGAAGGTCAGGGAGATCTGTGCTGGCAGCGTGACATGATGATGATGAACATTAATCATCATCATCATCATGTTGTGACCCTCTCTCGCCACTTCTCCCCATCGTTCATCGCCTCTGGTAGGTCTTCAGGGATACATCCCGTATCCTCACATAGCTGCTGAATGTATGTTCCAGCTGATCGTCCTGCTTTTGCATGGCCATATGTGGGGGTCCATAGGAGTACATCACTTATGAGCTCGTCCCTGCTTCTCCAGCAGTGTCCTGCATGTCTGGTTCGTCTAACTTGGATAGTTTTCGTGATGGGAGGCAGGTGACCGTATAGTTGGTGCCTTGTGGGGTGTTGCCGCCAGGACTTGTTCAATATTGCTCGCAGCATTCTTGTGTAATTGCCGTCTAGCTTCTTCTTCAGCCATTCAGTTAGTGTCCAAGTAGTGCATCCATACAGCAGTATTGATACGGCCACTGCCTGGAAGAAACTGCGTTTCATTTTATCCGTCTGGTCTGATTTTCATAGGATCGATTGCCTATCGATAGCTGTCCATGCCTTTGTTAGCCTCGTGTCGATGTCCTTTTCGGTTGATGAGACGCTGCTTCCTAGGTAGGTTAATTTGTCTGCTAGTTTCAGAGGGGTTTCGTTTAGTGTGGTGATGTCGCCTGTTTGATTATAGTACATATATTCCGTTTTGTGTGCATTGACATGGAGGCCAATGCCTGCGGTGGCTCGTTCCAAACTATGCAGTAGTGTTTCAGCTTGGCTGGGTGTATTTGCCAGTATCACTATGTCGTCAGCGTCGGTAATTGTTTTTGCGGTACCTTCTGCTTCTTTTCTTTGTCAGCTCAAAGCCATAATTGTTTCAGTCAATGGTCTTCAGAGAATTATGACAGTAACAGTCAAGTTTATACTAGAGAAATTGAATATAGGGTAGTGACTATCGAAACAGTCTGGAGGGAGAGAAAAGAACTGATCATTAAAAAAAAAAAAACTTATTGTTAGCCAACTCTTCTGGCATACAGTAATTTTTTCTAGCAATGTTTAAATTCTATATGTACCACGAAATCTTCATTCATATATATTACATTACATACATACATACATACATACATACACAAAATACATATATGATTTGTAAACAACTTGTTTGTAGGTAACATTTTTAAACGAGTCATTACTTATTTGTTTGCACACAGTTAAATGGTTTAAAGTACTGCTATCAAACACTAAAAGTTCTATTTGTACACAGTTCAGTGGTCCCAAGCATTGCTACATAATACAAATGATTCAATTCAACACTTGCTTGCACATAATCAAATAGTTTCATGTATAAAAAAAATGAATAAATAGTTCAATTTAACTCATAGATAGGATCCTAACTGTTACTATCACTTTAGGTCAGAGGGGACTTGAGAGTAATGACAACAAAGGATTTGGTTAGTTGGTTGGGTTTTATGGCATATCAATGCTTGTAAGTTATTTAATGTCAAATCTGCTTTATATATATATATATATATATATATGATTTGCAAATGAATAGTTTGTAGGTAACAATTTTTAAATAAGCCAGAACTCATTTGTTTGTACACACTTAAAATTGATTCAAGTATTGCGATATAACACTAATAATCTTATTAGATATAAATTATTCGTTTGCACACAGTTAAATGGTTTAAACCACTACAATATAACACTAACAATTCAACTTACGTGGTGCATTCAATAAGTTTCCAGACTTTTTTTTTTTTACTGGCATTTAAAATTGTCGTAGTAATATCTGTCTTTTGTTTATATACATTTTGATAGTCAAACAGTTCTGTTTGACCCAGGGATGAGATACCAGGAGGTATTACCACTCCGGGTCAGAGAGGACCTGAAGCCTCACAGATTGTTTCATGTGATATCTAGGACACTTATAGGAGGAGAGGGTCTAACTCCCTTGCAATATCACTCAGCCAATTCTACAGCCCCAGCCAACTGATCAGACAAGGAAAGGGGGTGTCCTCGTGGTGTAATGGTTAAAGTGATAGACTGCAGAATCGTAGTAAGCGAGTTCGTATTCCAGTCGTGCTATTACAGTCACTTTCGGGCAAATACCCTTGGGAAAGGTATGAACCCCCTCATCCTCACAGCTATGGGTTAAATAGTACCACTACTGTTCTTCTAGGAGAATGGCTTTGGCATTAAATAACCTACAAAGGTTGATATGCCATTGAATAAAGAAACCAAACCAATCAGACAAGGAAAGAGTACTCCACATTTCTTAAAGCTCTAGGACTGGAGTATCACCATCAAGAGCAGTTTAACGTCATACCTAGGACACTTGAAGAGATAAAAGAGCCATAAGGGAAAATAATTTTCTAATATGAGGTCAAATAAAAAAAGAAGAGCTAAAAATCTTAAGATCAAAATTATTACCAAGTCACTGAAAACATGGCCATTACATAATATCTACCACCAATAGCCAACAATATATATCTAGATATATATATATTTCTTTTTTCATCATACAACTTGTGAAAGCACGTGCGATACCCTGGCTTCATCAGCTGCCAACCAGTGGTGATAACACAGTTTCGGTAGCTCAAGCCAGTACTGCCACTCCTAGCAGTACCAAACAGCTTTTGTCACCAGACAGGATATTTAAAAGAAATATATATATATATATATATGCGCCAGATCAACTAAAACCAGAGAATACATTGTACGTTCATCTTCATTTTTAGTGCAGTTTCTGATTTTTAAAAATACATTTACTTTCAGCCGTTGATGTCATTACACACTTATAGTAACCATTTCTTGATGTTATGTAATCAATATATATATATATATATATATGAGGTCAGGTCTAAAGGAAATACTGGGTGTCTTAAGATCAACAAAATCATTAGCAAGTCAATGATAACATGGTCATTATTTGAAGAAATGTATGAGCCACAACCAGTAATCAAACAGGTGGAGTGTCGGTATAGACCTAAACACGTTGATTGAAGTAATATAATCTTGTCTTATTTGATATTCATCAATTCTTTAAGTGCTGGGAACTTGCAGGCATGGCTCAACTGTTAGGGAAGTGAAGTGGCTTTATCTCAAATATTTGGCTTGTTGAGTTCATAACTAATGAGAAAATAAAAGTCAGTTTATCTGTATTTCTCTCGATAAATATATACATATACAGATAATTCTCCAATCGCACAAACCGTATAAGATTGCTAAAGTCTTAAATTAAAGATGTGAACCACTTACACAGTTTATTTGTTTATAGTAGTAAAGGCTCCAGTAAGGCCAACAAGACATTTTGTCTCAGAAAAAGCTGCGGGTTTGAATTCAGAGTTTTTCCTTCTCACTAACTTCCAAAATAAGAGCCCAATCCGCCTTACCATTTCATCCAAAACTAGGGGAAGAAAAGAACGGTGCATGCTTTCCCAAACATCATTATAACACACACACACACACACACACACACATATATATATGTATATATATATACAGAGAGCGAGATAAAAATAACAAATAATGAAGATCTCACCATTTTACTATTGTTTCATCAAGTTTCAAGTTTTCTTTAAAAAATCATCAAATGAAACTATAATGAAACTGACCAGAGGTTGAACATTTTTTGATTAATTAAATCCTTTTTAATGATTGTTCATCCTCTATATAAGTTAAGTGAGTTGGGGATGACTTGAAGGCTCCCTTTTCAATAGTCACAATACCAAGGTATCGGGGAGGGCGCCACTTCTTTCACTGGATGCTCACCTTACCCTTGATCCATACCTTATAATGCATTGACTTAAGCAAGGAGGCAGGCATCAAGTATCATTTTTTGAGTCTTTGGTATGACTCAAACTGGGATGGAACCATAATCTCCTGGACCATTGGCAAGCACTCTAACGATTATGCCAATGGGCTGGTATATATATATATATATATATA
This sequence comes from Sepioteuthis lessoniana, assembly GCA_963585895.1. Taxonomy (NCBI): domain Eukaryota; kingdom Metazoa; phylum Mollusca; class Cephalopoda; order Myopsida; family Loliginidae; genus Sepioteuthis; species Sepioteuthis lessoniana. Next base: position 57,502,317 of record OY757931.1, on the reverse strand, counting down.
TATATATATATAGGGAGAGAGAGAGAGAGAGAGAGATAGAAATAGATAAAATACCTGAGAATAGAAGAAAAATAAGATATGAGACCTAATTTGATGTAGAATTTATATATCTCTTACGATGTTTCAACCTGTATGAGCTTCATCAGGTAAGGATTTTGAAAATGGAACACCTGGTGCTGATGAGGGCCCAAATAATAAACTTCAAGTGTTTTATTACAAAACTGTACATCATATGTGCCAATATATATGTTAGTGATTTTAATAAATTTTAAGAACTTTTTTTTTATTAACACACTTGAATGTGATAGTTTATAATAAATCTTTAATATTGATATATCATCATCATCATCATCATCATCATCATCCTGTTATGCTGCCAGCATGGATCTCCCTGACCCTTTCCTGCAACCCATCTCTATCATCCATTGCTCCTGGTAGGTCTTCAAGTCTACATCCTGTACCATCACAGAGCTGTTGTGTATTGGTTCTAGCTGGTTGTCCTGCCTTTGCTTGTCTATGTGATTGGGTCCACAGGAGTATGTCGCTTATGAGTTTGTCCCTACTTCTTCAGCAGTGTCCCGCATGTCTGATTTGTCTAACTTAGAAAGTTTTTGTGATGGGTAGTAGGTGGCGTACAGCTGCTGCTTTATGGGGTGTTGCCTCCAGGACTTGTTCAATAGTGCTTGCAGCATTCTTGTGTAATCACCATCAAGCTTTCCTCCATACGTTTAGTTAGCATCCATGTAGTGCATCCATATAGCAGTACTGACATGACCGCTGCTTGGAAAAAACAGCGTTTTATTTTATCAGTCAGGTTCATGATTGATATATATGTTTTTCACAAAATTGATATATATGTGGTGCCTTCAATAAGTTTCCAGACTTTTTTGTACAGGTATTTAAAATTGTCGTAGACTCTCGACAATTCAGTATGTTATTGCTATACATCTTATGAGATGACTGACAAATTTTTATGATTTCAGCTTCAAATGAACAGCTACAGCAGCAATTGGAATACACCCTACTAAAGCCTAATTGTCACAGCTGGTCAATTTCAAAAATGCAATCTGAACATGATGATACTTTAGAAGAACGATATGCAATAAAATTCTGTTTTAAACTTGGAAAAAAGGCCACAAAAACGTATGGAATGCTTCAGACTGCTTTTCAACCATCTTGCATGAATTGAGCATCAGTTTTGAGTGGCATAAGAGATTCAAGGAAGCCAGGGAGTCTGTGAGGGATGATGAGAGGAGTTGGAGGAGTAAGGAAGTCAATACACCAGAGTTGATTGGCCAAAGGGTTAGGCTTAGGGTTACTATATTGAGGTTTTATGGCAGTTCAGGAAGAGATTGTGTTGGAAGAGGCCAACACTCTTGAAACGAGGACAATGCACCAGTCCACAACTCCATCCTTGTCACAGACTATTTGACCAAGATGTGCATCAAGACAGTTCCTCAGCCTCCCTATCGTCCAGACCTTGCTCCCTGTGACGTTTGCTTATTCCCTAAGCTCAGAGGCTGTTGTTATGAAACAATTGAGGAGATGAAAGAGGCTGTGACGAAGGTTATATTTATATTGATACGGCTGTATGGATGCACTATTTGGACAGTAACTAAACGGCTGGAGAAGAAGCTAGACGGCAATTACACAAGAATGTTGCGAGCAATATTGAACAAGTCCTAGCAGCAACACCTCACAAGGCACCAACTATACGGCTACATGCCTCCCATCATGAAAACTATCCAAGTTAGATGAACCAGACATGCAGATCACTGCTGGAGAAGCAGGGACGAACTCATAAATGATGTACTCCAATGGACCGCCACATATGGCCGGGCAAAAGCAGGATGACCAGCTCAAACATACATACAGCAGCTATGTGAGGATACGGGATGTGGCCCTGAAGACCTGCCAGAGGCGATGAATGATAGGAAGAAGTGTCGAGAGAGTGTCAGGGATATCCGTGCCTGCGGCACGACATGATGACAATGATGATGATGACAAGCATGAGTTGGGGTATATCAAAATTATTTATTCACAGATACTTCTAATGTTTTAATAAAGGTTTTCTTTTTTCATATTAGGGCCAGAATAAATCAAACAATCACTATTGGGGAGCTTATTGTGCAAGATCCAAAATTCAAAAGTAACAAAGTTGCATCTCACCCTCACACATACTTGGCTGACTCAAGACGAGGTCACTGAGATTTTTTTTCTATTGAACTTGAATAATTCTCAAACAGATCTATTTGATCCATAAATGGGATCCAAATAGGTACTATGACTCAAGGTCAGAGTGGATCTGGGAGTAATAGCAATAGAAGTCTGCTTTCTTTGTTTAATGGCATATCAACCTTCATGAGTTATTTAATACCAAAGATATCCTTGCAGAAGAAAAGCAGTGGTACTATTTAACCCATTGTTAGGAGGATAAGGGGTTTCAATAGGCAATGACGAGATATTTTATATTTCCCAAAGCTCTAGAACTGTAGCCTCACCATTAGATGTAATTTACAGTTATTGCGTTAGTATAGCATTTATTCTAAGGCTAACAGCAACAAATAAAGAAATTAATACTTCGTTTAATTCTAACAATTTATTAATCAAAACGTGAAACAATAAATAACAATATACAGTCCTCCCTGTGTATAAAGTTGAGTTTGAGGGACAATGAAGAAGATATCTGGTATCTTAGCGTAGTCTTTCTGAGAGCTTTTAACATCCCTGCCTCACAGAACGTCTGGTGGAATCTATCTGACTGGATTTGGGATTTTTACACCAAAACATCTGGGCTCATCACGTGATTAGTATATCCAATCACAGAAAGCCTCTCCCTTACTCACTCCATACACAGGAATTACCATTTTACTAACCCAACACAGTCAAACCTAAGATACACCTAGGGGTTAGGGCACTTACTCTCCTGCAGGAGACACAGTCAACATATTCTAAGCCCCATCAACAGAGAATATTGTAAAAGAGTGGCATAAAAACCGAGAGGATAGAGGTTCCATTTGAAGTGCAAGAAAACTTGGATTTATTTCTACTAGTAGAAAGAACCTAACAAATAAAAAAAATAATACAAGGTTACACAAATAAAAAGGAAGACAAGACAAAAACGAAAAAAAAACATACCATCCTGTAAAGGACTAGGCAGTCCGATTAATCCTTAAGGAGATAAGTAAGTAGATCAATAGACAAAAAGGTAATTTCACGAGAGGGCAGGTAATAAGGAAAATAAAGGTATATATTAAGAGACACACACAGAAAGAAGGAAAAATAGTCTCCAAGTAGATTTTAAAGAATATATTCATTAATGAATATAAATTAGCTTTATTAGAAAAAAAAAAAAAACAAGGAAAAATAGACAGTCACTTTCCATACAAATGTGTTTTGGCAAAATAAAAATCTCCTTCTAGTAAGTCCTGGTTTAGTTTGGTTTTATGGCATATCAAACATTGTAGGTTATTTAATACCAAATCCATTTTTATACATATACACAATTCTATTTCAAACAATTCAGTTAAACATAAGTACACAGTTTAGTTCTATGTGACCGATAGATAGGACCCTATCAGGTGCTACCACTCTAGGCCAGAGTGGACCTGGTTGGTTGGTTGGTTGGTTGGTTTTTATGGCATATTAACCTTTGTAGATTATTTAATGCCAAATCCATTTTTATACAAATAATCAGTTCTATTTCAAACAATTTTGTTTAGCATAAGTACACAGTTTAATTGTCAAAAACATTTCTATTTCAAGCTATTCATTTTAGTCAAACAGTTCTAATTCAACTAAATCAATTTAGTATAGTATAGTTTTTGTCCACACACAGTTAAATGTCAAAACAGTTCTAATTCAAACAATTCCATTTAGTGTAAGAGGAATTTCAATTTTCAAAAACTTCACTTTTGCATAAGTACTCAGTTAAAATATCAAAACAGACCAATTTCAAGTAATGCAGTTTAGTTCTATTTGACCCTATCAGGTGCTACCACTCTTGGCGATTGTGGACCTGGGAGCGATGGCAATGAAGAGGTGCTTTGCATTCCCCAAAGCTCCAGCATCATTGGAACCTCACCATCAGATTGTTTAGTATTATATCCAGGACACTCATTGAGCAGGGTTTAACCCCTCTGCAGAGGTGCAGTCAATGTATTCTACAGCCTCGGCCAACTGGGCAAGTCATTTGTTTACACAGTTTTAATATCTAGTAATTCTATTTTACCCATAGATAAGACCTTAGCAGGTGCTACCACTCCGGAACAGAGTGGGCCTAGAAGCAATGGCAATAAAGGAGTACTCCACATTCCTGAAAGCTCAAATACTGGATCCGAACCATTAGATTGTTTAATGTCATATCCAGGACACTAGTTGGTGATGTCTTACCACTACTCTGCAAAAATGCAGTTAGTGTATTCTACAGACCCAATCAACTGGGTACATTTTTGAATGAACTAGTGCTCATTTGTTTGTGCACAGTTCAATTGTTCTAAGTATTATCATTCAACATCAACAATTCTGTTTAATATTAATCATTTGTAAGCTATGGTTTTGATATTGCTATTTATTTGTTGCACAAAGTTAAGCAGTTTCAAGTATGATGATTGGGAACGCTTCTTCATTGAAGCGGGCATATCCACCGACTCTGCCAAAACTCATGCGACAAAGTTTGCAGATGAGAAGCTGACAATCAAGAGCCTTCAAATGCTGGATCGCTCTATGCTGAAGGAGCTAGGAGTTACACTAATGAGAGAGTTTTCTACCTTCATGACTGATCGCTCTTTGCTAACGCAATTAATTACTCTCGGCTATCGTAACTAATTGCCCTACGCAACCTGACCAATTCTACAAAGTATTGCTATTTGTTCTTTGCACACAATTAAATGATTTCAAGCACCACTATCCAACACTAATAGTAATATTTACACACATTTAAATAGTTTCAAGCATTGCTATCTAAAGGTTTGGTTTGGTTTGGTTTCTTTGTTTAATGGCATATCAACCTTTGTAGGTTATTAATGCCAAATCTATTCTCATAGAAGAACAGTGGTGGTACTATTTAACCCATAGCTGGGAGGATAAGGGGGTTCATACCTTTCCCAAGGGTATTTGCCCGAAAGTGAACATGATAGCGCGACTGGAGTACAAACTCGCTTACTATGATTCCACAGTCCATCGCTTTAACCATTACACCATGAGGACACCCCCTTGCTATCTAAAGCTAATAGCTTTATTTGCACACAGTTAAATACTTTCAAGTATCGTAATGTAACACGAACAATTCAATATAACATGAGTCATTTATTTGCAAATGATTAAATGGTTAAACAGTTCTATTTGACCCATAAATCATATTTGACCCATATTACCAATCTGTGTCAGAGTGGACATGGGAGTAACAGCAATGAAAAGGTTCTCCACATAGCATTGGGGATCATCCTCAGGAAAAACAGACTTGATAAATTAAATTCAAATCTTGGACAATGCTGATTGCATTTAACATCATGATAATGCCATTAAGAAAGGCATGAACTCTTCTCCTACCAGCTTGAGGAAATAGTCAGACAGAGTAGGCTCTCTCTATCCTTGTAGGTAGACAAAGAAAAACTTTGAGCCATGAAAACCTGCTTGATAGAGAAATAGCAGCTATATGATCTCAAGGAGAATACACAAGTCTAAAGCGGTAGATAGTAAATTCAAATCGCATTAGGTGCCCCATACCTGCAGCTTTGTGTCATATCTGAGTCACATTTAGGATTGGGGGGGGTCATGGTTTGCAAACTAGATTAACAGACTGTAAGTAGTGAGTTCAGTTCTCACAGAGTGCCACATACTTCTAACCTTGTGTTGCAACTAATCTAAGCTAAACAAATAACTAGGAGTACATTTTGTGATGCAATCATTGGTGGGCTAGGCTAGCAGACAATTATTAATGAATTGGAAGTTCTATATTTTTGGCCTTGTGCCAAACTAATCTGAGTTTTTTCCCCAAAAGTTTTCTTTCTTTTTTCTTTTTTATCTATTGTGGGTCACTTGAATTCGATTACACATTATGCTCAACTAAAACAGCATTTCAACAGATACAATATGGACAGAATACACATAAATCAACTCCTCAATTGTATACGACACCCATATCTAACTTGATTTGACAAAATCTTGTTATATTCGATAGCAGTTCTCAGTTTAAATAAATGAACTCATATTTTATTGACTGAGTCACAAATAACCACCCCCTCTCTGTCTTTTGTATATTTATGTAAGATAAATAAAAATAAGACAAAAAAGTATATCTATTTGAAATTACTTACTTTTTAATTTGGTTAAAAACAATATATATATATATATATATATATATATATATATTGAAGTGGGATGCAGAGGTTTTATTGCCAACTCAACCTCCGTTTTCTTGAATAATCTTGGACTTCCTCCATCAGACAAGAGGAAATACATGGAAAAGATCCAAGATAAGGCTCAAACTGCATCAGCGTGGATATGGCAATCCCATAGAGTGACAACAATTTGACAAAGTCTGGTGGTGTTGTGAGATACTGCTGGAGCACTCTGGGCTAGTGGTAATGATGCTTCAGCCCTGAAACCATGCCTGAACCAAGAATCATCATCTGATGAAAGCTTTGTTAGAAGCAATGCTGTTGTATAAACATCACTTATTGTATAATATATATATATATATATATATACATATATATATATATGAAATGTGTTAAAAAATAATGAAATATTAATTTTCTCCAGAATATTTACCTTGATATACAAAACACCTATTCCAGGGAGTGTATCATTGGTTGAAGCATCTCTGAAAAACATTCTTTTGATAAGATGCAAAACTATGCTATATCCATCTTGATTAATTCGTAACTCATTATACTTAATAGAAGTAACTACTTTGAATTAAAAAATTCATATTTTATTGACTGATTCATAAACAAGCACCTTCATTCACCTGTCACATATATATATATATATATATATATATATATATATATATATATATACTGACTAAACGGGATAGCTTGAAATAGAAATGTTTTTCATAATTAAACTGTACTTACATTTAAACTGCGTACTTATCCTAAACTGAATTGTTTGAAATAGAACTATTTTCATAACCTGTGCTTACATTTAAACTGTGTGCTTATGCTAAACTGAATTGTTTGAAATTGAACTGTTTTTGACATTGAAACTCTACTTACACTAAATTTAATTGTTTAATATAGAACTGTTTTGATATTTACCTGTGTAAACAAAATCTGTACTTATACTCAACTTAATTAGCTGAATTAGAACTGTTTGAATAAACTGAATAGCTTGAAATAGAAATGTTTTGGACATATAGATTGTGTACTCATGCTAAACTGAATTGTTTGAAATAGAACTGACTATTTGCATAAAAATGGATTTGACATTGAATAACCAATAAAGTTTGATACGCCATCAAAACCAACCAACCAACCAGATCTATTTGACCCTCAGAAAGGACCTGAACAAGTACTACCACTTGAAGTCAAAATGGACCTGACAGTAATGGCAATGAAAAGGTACACTCCCAAGAGATCCAGAACAGATGCTTCATCATTAAATGCAGTTTAATGTCATACCCAGGACACCCCTTTTTTATGAAGTGGGTGTTACCTCTCTAAAGTCAGAATACACACAGAATATTCTATGTCTTGCCAACATGGCTAAAATTAAAGAAGAGTTGCTTTAGTTACTGGCTGAGAGACTTTGCATTTTTTTAAAATTATTTTATATGCAGTGAAAACACACAGCCCTTTGAGGAGTGTGTCCTAAGAAACATTGCACTAGATATACCTGCCTGTCATACCTGGAAAGTACTTGAATTACACTCGATATTTGATGAGATCAAAAGAATGTGACGGAATACCACGGTTCCACATAGCTTAAAGTGAAATCAACTTGGTTAAGAAGTAATGTTTAATGTGGCAAAGCTTACTCTAGAGATGTTAGGAAGAAGAGGATCACTCTGACTATCAAACCAAATTGACGTCATTACTTCATGCTGGCAAGAAAAAGAGGGACAGGTTTTAGCGTTTGTTTTATTTTTCTTTTTATCTGAAATTCATTTCCCATAGTAATCACAATTGTCATACACCTTGACGAGCTTGTTCTGAACAAAGGACACATAACTAAAGAGTCTCTGTATGTGTGGGGGTGTCCTCGTGGTGTAAGGGTTAAAGTGATGGATTGCAGAATCGTAGTATGTGAGTTCATATACCAGTCGTGCTTTTACTTTCACTTTAGGGCAAATACCCTCGGGAAAGGTATGAACCCCCTCATCCTCCCAGCTATGGGTTAAATAGTACCACTACTGTTCTTCTAGGAGAATGGCTTTGGCATTAAATAACTTACAAAGGTTGATATGCCATTAAACAAAGAAATCATTCAATCAATCAATCCGTATGTGTGTGTGTGTGTGTGTGTGTGTGTGTGTGTATAAATATATATATATATATATTGGGCACAAACAGGCATCACTGGCGTCACTACAAGAAATTACATTATTTATAAGCAAATAAATTTTCATAAGTTCTAAAATGTCTGGAAATGACCATTCAGCTACTGTGTCTGCCCTGTTAGCTGGGGCTGGAGAATATGCTGACAGCACATCTGGAGAGGAATAAACCCCACCCCCATAACAAGTGTCCTGGGTATGTCAGCTAAACTGCATCTGATGTTGAGGCTCCAGTCCTAGAGCTTTGGGCAATGTGGAGTACCCCTTCATTGTCATTACTCCCAGGTCCACTCTGACTTACTAATGAATTACTATGAATTACTAAGATTATTGCAATTAATTATTTGAGACCATATAGCTGTATACCAATTGTTTTTATTAGATTGGAATACTTGACAAATAGAATCACTACTTGACAAATAGAATCACTAATGTTATTAGTAATACTTGAAATCATTTAACTGTGAGCAAATAAATGATTAATATGAAATGAAATTATTAGTGTTAGATAGCAGTACTTGAAGGAATTTTAGTAGATGCAAATAAATTAGCTCTAACTCATTTAAAAATAAAGTTACGTTCAAACTATTTGCTTACAAATCATATATATAAAACATAATATTATATTAGATAAACCACAAGGGTTGATATGATATAAAACATCAACCAATAAATCAACTATATATATATATATATATATATATATATATATATATATAACATAGTCTAATATATTTAAAAAAAATTTTTCATCATACAACGTGTGAAAGCACGTGCGATACTCTGTCCTCATCAGCCGCAACCAGGGTGATAACACAGTTTCAGTAGCTCAAGGCGGTACTGATATAAAATGATATGATATAAAACATCAACCAATAAATCAACTATATATATAACATAGTCTAATATAGAATATAGGAAGAATTTTAGCATTTAACTACATTTTTTTTTCTAAATATAATTCCTTAAATGTCTGTACCTATGCAGATCTGTACAATTGATACTTGAAAACTGACCAATCTACAAAAACCAAAACAATATTTTCTCTTTATTTGAAGACTTTGACACCCAAGTTAAGCACCTCAGTCACCACTAGAATCTTTGATATTAATCACTCAGTGTCTAAGTCAGTGGAACAGCTCACAGGCTTTGTACAGACACACACAGAACTTATATGGGGCTCAAATCTTTAGTACCCAATATCCTATTATCAAATTTCCCTCATATAATATTAATATTACAATAAACAATTTTTAAAAATCTGAAACCAAAATGGAATTCTAATTTGAAAGAAAAATATATTCTTAAAATAAAACACTTTTGAGATTTTTAAAGATTATTTTCATCATTTTATCATTATTTATATATTCTTAAAATATTTTTGAGATTTTTAAAGATGATTTTCATCATTTTAGCCAAAAATCTATTTGTCAGAATCATTTTATTAGAAGAAATTTGTTTGTTTTTGAGAGCTGATTTTTATGGACCTAAAATAGCATGCCTTATTATAATCACTGTCAGCAAAATTTATCTAAATCCTTATTTTAAGGTATGAAAATAAAACAAAGCTATAAAAGAGAGTTAAAATAATCATTCATGATGGTTTGGTTTTTTTGTTTTATGGCATCTCAATTTTTGTAGGTTATTTAATACCAAAGCCATTCTCCTAGAAGAACAGTAGTGGTACTGTTTAACCCATAGCTGGGAGGATAAGGGGGTTCATACCTTTCCCAAGGGTATCTGTCCAAAAATGAACATAGCATGATTCAAGTTCAAACTCACTTACTACGATTCCACAGTCCATCACTTTAACCATCACACCACAAGGACACCCCTGGTTTGGTTTGGTTTTATGACATATCAACCGTTGTAGGTTATTTCAAGCTAAATCTTCTTTATTAAATTCAGTATATTGCTTAGTCTAAAACTAAAATTTAAGTTTATATTCAGAGACTGTTTTCTAAGTTTTTCTGAAAAAAACTTAGAAAACAATCTCTGTCTTGAAGAAGTTTGTGAAGATGAAATAAAGCCAAACGAAATATCACACATCTAAATTTGAGTCAAGTGTTTGTTTTATCCAACTTCCAACATATTTTTATCATACAGTCAGATTCACTACAAATCTATCTTTTAGAGTGTTCGCCAATGAGCTGGGAGACTAGAGTTCAATCTCAGGTCGAGTCATACCAAAAACTATAAAAAATGGTACTTGATACCTCCTTGCTAAACACTCGGTATTATAAGGTACATTTCAAGGGTAAAGTGGGGCAATCCAGGGAAAGGAATGGCGCCCTCCCTTACACTTCAGTGTAGTAGCTATTGAAAAGGGAGCTTTCAAGTAGCCCTCAACTACAATCGCCAACTTTACTTTATATATATATATATTAATTAATGCTTTTATATAGCCCCAGCCTGAAACCAGAAGCAAGGAAATAAATTCTACAGCTTCATTCTGAGAAACAATTTTGGATTCTGATCTTGTTCCATTCTTTAGTTTCGGTACTAGACAAACTCATCAGCCATAACCCTATGGAAAGATGTTCTAGTTAACTTGAATATGAACTTGAATTTTAGTTTTAGACTAAGCAATATACTGAATTTAATAAAGTTGAAATATTTTGACCCCTTTCTTTTTCAAGTAAGTACACTTGTTAACTTAACCAATAAAGGAGAATTTGACCATATTCCCATTCTCATTTCTATCCTTCCTCTTAACAATCTTAAAATGAAGTCTACTTCCTCCAATCTTTCTATTTTTCCATCTGACCCCTTCCTCTGTTTTCTTTTATAATCTATATCCCCATTCTCATTTCTATCCTTCCTCTTAACAGTCTGAAAATAAATTCCATCTTTTCCAATATTCCTATTCTCCCATCTAACCCTTCCCTATCTTTTCTTTTATTATCTATATCCTCATCATCTTCCTCCTCTAATAGTCTCTGATTTAATATATTCCCCCTCCTTCTTTCTGTTTGATGTTTCTTTTGATGTCTCTCCTCCAACCCTCACCTAACAATCAACTGCTTCTTCTTCCTTTAAAAATCCACATTCATTCTTCAGGTTTTACCAAATTGTCCCTTCCTTGTCCACTTCCTCAACCCATCTTTATTCACCCGTACTTGTGTGTCTCAATTTTAAAAGCCCTCCAAATCTCAGCAGCAGCTAATCCTTTGTTTATATATTTAACCACTATGTTTTAACAGATGTTTAAATGATCTCTTCATTCAAGGCATCTGCTTCTGTTGATTAAGCAAGCAAGCAGATTAAGACAAGGAAATTAAACAAGTCCCTTGCCTGACCAATCACAATGACCACCACATCCAGAAATCACCAATCAAAACTATCTCACACAAACAGAACTAAAACTGAAAGTTGCTTCAACAACTTTCTTTGACTGTACGCATATCTAAGTATTAACCCTTTAGCAACAACATCAATTCGCAAACTTTATTGTATCTATTTACCGCTGCAATATGAGCAGGATATGACACAATGTTAATTTTTTTGCAGAATACAGTTAGCTTGTATTCAAAGTTTTCCTTTTCTTAAACCTGTCGCCTTAAAGGGGCTGAAGAACCCAATCTATATTTACCTAACCTCAGTGTTATGGCCAGCATGCAATACAAGGTCAATTTTTACACAGGATACAGCTGGCTTGTATTCAAAGTTTTCCTTTTCTTAGACTCGTTGCCTAACCAAGAACTCATCAGTGGCTTGTAATTGAATTTTATAAACTTTTAGGAACTTTTTAATATGTGTGTGATTATATTTACAAAACCTTGGTTGGTTGGTTAGGTTTTATAGCATATCAACCTTTGTAGGTTATTTAATGCCAAATCCATTTTTATGTAAATAATCAGTTCTATTTCAAACAATTCAGTTTAGCATGAGTACACAGTATAATTGCCAAAAACATATCTATTTCAAGCTATTCAGTTTATTCAAACAATTCTAATTCAGCTAATTCAGTTCAGTATAAGTACAGATTTTGTTTACACACAGTTAAATGTCAAAACAGTTCTATGTTAAACAAATGTCAAAAACATTTCTATTTCAAGCTATTCAGTTTAGTTAAACAGTTCATTTTAGCATAAGTATGCCGTTAGTTCTATTCAACCCATAGATAGGGTCCTATCAGGTGCTACCACGTTGGGCCAGAGTGGACCTGGGAGCAATGGCAATAAAGGGGTGCTCTGTAATCCCCAAAGTCCCAGCATTACTGGAAACTCACCATCAAATTGTTTAGTGCCATATCCAGGACACTCATTGGGGAGGGGTCTTATTCCTCTGCAGAAGTGCAGTCGGTGAATTCTACAGCGCATGGTTTTTGCCTTTCCCAAGGACAGTAATAAGTGAAATGCAAACAACTTCATCCAAGATTTGAACTTGGGTTGCCAATTTTATTTCCTACAATGATAACTGCTTACCCAAAGAATACTTTCTGAGGAAGAGTGCACACCAGATGCACCAATACTTTATTGTATGCCAGCACACCAAGAATTTTAAACTGACAGAAAATAAAATGACAACACCCTGAATATATATTTTCCTTCACGTAAGTTTTAGTTACTTCCTCTTTTAGATCATTATTATGAAGGCTGTGAGGAACAGCATACATCAAAAACAACAACAACAAAAAATTCCAAGACATGATAAGAACAGACTGGTTAGGTTATTCAGTTTAATGGTATATCAACCTTTGATGGTTATTTAATGCCAAATTCTGTTCATATATATATATATATATATATATATATAAAATCAAAGGAAAATAGTCTAAGGATTAGACTATTAAGTAATAATCCAAGGTTAATAGGTATATCCAATTGAGTCCTCAATGTCAATGGCTACTGAATGTATAATTAACTTAAACTATATATATATATATATATATATATATAACATAGTCTAATATAGAATATAGGAAGAATTTTAGCATTTAACTACATTTTTTTTTCTAAATATAATTCCTTAAATGTCTGTACCTATGCAGATCTGTACAACTGATACTTGAAAACTGACCAATCTACAAAAACCAAAACAATATTTTCTCTTTATTTGAAGACTTTGACACCCAAGTTAAGCACCTCAGTCACCACTAGAATCTTTGATATTAATCCAAACTCATGTGCTGAGCGAAAATATTTTTTATTAAATTAAACAAAGGTGATTTTAAATGGCTAAAATAAATTCATAAATGGAACTACAAAATTGAATTTCTTTTAGTTTAATTTTATATATTATTTTCAAGTCAATAGTTTGTTGGTAATTTTATTTTTAAACAAGTCAAAGTTCATTTGTTTGCGCACAGACATTGCTATCCCACACAAATTATTCTATTTCATATCAATCCTTTGCTTACAGTTAAATGGTTTCATGTATTGCAAATAATTCTATTTAATGTAAATCATTTGTCGAAAGATGATTTGATAATTCATATCTCTTAGAATATTCAGACTACTGAAATATTGTAATATTCATTACATTTTGGCTCAACTTTCTTCAGGTGTTTCATGTCAAACTCAGGAGCCGAAAGACAACCTTGAACTGAACTCTTTATTTAATCCACCAGTATAGATTGTTCCAATTTTGTTAACCAGGTACAAGTGTTAAGTTAAAGTAAGTATCCCTAGTTATTCTTACCTGTAGCTGGGATTGAACCTACAACATCCAGATAATTTCACTTGGAAGTACTTTTCAACCAAACGCCTTATCCATTGTGCCATATGTTCTTGACGGACAATTGAGTGAATTTTTGGAACTTATAAACTTAATGCCTCTATCAATCCATGAGATATTACTTTCTTCTATCACGTCTGATTTTTTTTTACCCTAGTTCAGATCAATTTTTTTTTATAGAGAGGGAGAAAGGAAGACAGAGGGGGAAAAAAAAGAAAGAGAGTATAGAAAAAGGCAAAGAAAGAAAAAAAAAGAAAGAGAGAGAGAGAGAGAGTGATAAGCAAGAGGAATGAAGGAGAGAAACGAGAGAGAGAGAGAGAGAGGAAAAAAGAGAAAGGGTGAGAATAAAAGAAAAAGAGAAAAAAGCAAACAGTAGTAAAAAAGAGAAATATAGAAATAGAAAATAAGAGAGAGAGAGAGAAATTAACTGAGTGATAATCAAAAGGAATGAAGAAGAGAAAGAGAAAGAAGAAGAGAGAAAAGGAGAGAACAAAAAAGTGAGAGAGAAAAGGAGAAAGGAAAACAGATGAGAGCAAGTATAGAAAGAGAGAGGGGGAGAGAGAGAGAGAGAGAGTGTGTGTGTGTGGAAAAGAAAAAAAAAATAGAAAGATCAAAATAAATAAGCTACTGACAAGTGGTGATTTTTTTTTTCATTTAATAGCAATATTTTGTTATGAATAATAATAATAAAAAAAAATTTAAAAAAAAAAAAAACATCAGCAAAGCAGAAAAATCTACCACTTCTTTTGTTGTTATGTTCAAATGTTGACTTTGAATGCAACTCATTCCTCAACTCACAACACCAATCCTTTCAACACAAAGTTATAAAAAGTCAAAAACTTTTGGAACAATTAACTCACTTACTGGAAATATCAACAAGCACATTGCAATGTCCTCTTTTTCCCACTACCTTTCAGTGCAACAAACCTTCATAATTAAGTGCTAATCTCGAAGGCCAATAGTTTCAGTTCAAATCAGGAAATCAATATTCACAAACTTCTCCCACAACAAAAAGTTTTCTCTAACTCACATGAAAAAAAAAAAAAAAATAATGATCAAGTTCTCAAAGTGACTTTTGATCATGAAGCAAAGTCTGTGTATATATATCAAAGAATTGGATATTATTAGATGAAAAGTTTTCTGTAACTCAATAAAAGAATTATCCACATCAGAGCTTCTCAAAGAGGTTCATAAAAACCCCTAATGATTTAAAGATGTGACACAGATGGAGTTGGACAACTAAAGATGAGCTAACACTGACCTACAAAATGACCCACCAGGGCATATGCAAACTCTCCACCTTTACCGCACAAACACTCCTCCATGCATCCACATTGCAGCACTTGCTGACACTAAATGGAGAAGGGTATAAAATAGAGTTTAGCACTAGAACCATTACAATGCTCACAAATCCAGAACAGCATCAGCCAAGGATTCAGTGGCCTCTGCATCTGTGGGTATCCCATGACAAACCACTTGTTAGTAACAGGCATGGCTGACTGCAGGCCATCCAAGCATCTCCAGGTAACAGTGAAAAGTCCTTGTCGATGAAATCAATGAACAGTCATGTGTACAATAGGGCTCACAAATGTGGCTGGGGGTCACCTTCAGAAACTGGGGAGGCAGTGAATAAAATTTGGGCAGAGTGAATAAAAGTAGAGATCTATTGGGAGTGAATTTTTCTAGCTTGTATTTATAAATCCATTTATAACAGAAAAAGAAAATCACTGGATCATGTAGACAAGTTAATTGATATCATATGCCAAGCAAAATTCTTGATTGGGGGTGATGGCCACGAATAATGAGTTGTTCATATAGGACCTGTTCAAAATATATAGCTCATTTAAATGAACAAACAATGTCAAGGTGGCAAATGGAAATTTAGACACTACAATCATAAAGCAAAATCTACATCATCATTTAAAGGAATTGTGTATTACTGAATGGACAAAAAAAACTGTAGCAAAATATACCAAACTTTATGCAAATGTTGATCCCATTTTTCTAACTTTTCCAAGTTCATATATGGTGGGAAATGGATTTAACCATGTGTATTATTTACTGAGTAAACAGAGAAGCACTTTGAACATTGAATGAGCTGCTTTGCAGGTCTAACTTAAAAATCTGCAACCTATATACCCGGTCTCCTCAATGCCCTCCAAAACCCATCTTTCTCATTGTATAGTATCAAATAGAAAGCCCTTCTCCGTGAGAAGGGCTTTCTGGTTTGGTTTGGTTTTATAGCATATCAACTATTGTAGGTTATTTAATGCCAAATCCATTTTTATACATATAAACAGTTCTATTTCAAACAATTCAGTTTAGCATAAGAACATTTTTTTTGTTTAAATACAGTTAAATGTAAAAACAGTTCTATTTCA
>OY757931.1:57455754-57483254 GCA_963585895.1 Sepioteuthis lessoniana | reverse complement strand
GTGTGTGTGTGTGTGTGTGTGTGTGTGTGCATGAATTCAATTGTGGGTATGTGTGCGCCACTCTGTATCACATAGAATTATGTTTGTGTACACAGGCAAACAGGAGAAAACAAAGACCATCAGAACCCTCCATGTTGGCAAAGGTTAATTTCTAGTAAAGAACTGCTGTTTTAAAATTCAGTTTTTTTAGACTGGTTGCCTAACCAAGGATAAAGACCAGTCTGCCCAACTATTCAACCATACCTGGAGAGACAACAGATTGACTCATGCCTTTTCCAAGGGCATTTGCACAAAGTCACACATAAACAGCTTCAACCAGAATTAGAATTTGGGTTGCCTATTCGATCTCCTAGAACAAATAGCTGGTTTCCTTCTCCTAGACTGGTTGTATATCAAGGTTAAAGAGGTCAGTCTGCCCTACTGTTTATCCATAGCTAGAAGGAAAATAGTTTAAAGCATACCTTTCCCAAGGGTATTAGTGCTATATGAATATCGGTAGCTGATTCCATTTCCTAGAACAAAAAAGCAGTTTTCCTTCACCAAGACTGGTTGTCATACCAAGGTTAAAGAAGTCAGTCTGCCCTACTATTTACCCATAGCAAGAGAGAAAATAGTTGAATGCATACCTTTTCCAAGGGTACTAATGCTATATGAAATGCAAACAGCCTCTTCCAGGTTGGATAGGGAAGAGCTGTTGCTTAGTCACCCATCTAAGTATTGAACAAAATCATCGCTGCTTAACTTAACCTAGTGATTGTTTGTTTGTTTGGGTTTTATGGCATATCAACCTATGTAGGTTATTCAATACCAAATCCATTTTTACACAAATAAACAGTTCTATTTTAAACAATATTTGTTTTTTGTTTTGCATCTGCATAGAAAACCTCCAGTAATGCCATGATAGGAGGTGTAGGTATGCTTATAGGACCACGGGCCCTAAAATCACTAAATAGCATAGAGAAACTACAACTGATGATGATGGGAGCTACTTTTAAGGGCAACCCCAGCCCAACAATCATCTCCTGCTACAGCCTTACCAATGTTAGTGAAGAAACAGACCTCATTGCTTTCTATAACAAGCTATCCTCCCTTGTTTGGAGCATCTCGAAATACAACATTCTCGTAACCGGTGGAGACATGAATGTCCAAATTGGCAAAAACGTAAACTGCAAATTCAGCTTACACAACTTGTCAAACAGAAATGGGGAACATCTAACAGATTTCATGCAAGAAAATAGATTAACATACCTCTATACTAAATTTCAGAAAAGAAAGGGAAAACTATGGACCTACACCCACACAAATAATACTAAAGCACAGATAGACTATGTCTTTATAAATAAGAAAAAGAATAATAGCGTATTGAATTGCGAGACATATTCTTCTTTCGAGGACGTGTTCTCCAACCACCGAATCGTCACAGCAAAGATATGACTAAGCCTACAAAGGAATGCAGCTCACAGCAAAATATTATTCATCGACTTCTCCAAGGCCTTTGACCATACACAGAGGAAAGATAGAGCAAATACTACTCATCTATGGCCTACCTAAAGAAACTGTTGCAGCCATAATGATGCTATATAAAAGCACGAAAGTAAAAGTCCACTCCCCGGGTGGAGACACAGACTAGTTCGACATTGTAGCAGGAGTACTGCAAGGAGACACATTAGCCCCATACCTCTTTATCATCTCCCTAGACTACGTGCTTAGAATGTCTATTGATAAAATGAAAAAAAAAAAAAAAAAACGGTTTCAAGCAGGCAAAGGAAAGAAGTAGATGATAACCCGTACAAACCATTATGGACATGGACTACGCTGATGACATAGTGCTTCTGGCAAATACATCCGCCCAAGCCAAAACCCTGCTACATAGTCTTGAATGAGCAGCAGCTAGAATAGGCCTCCATGTCAATGAAGACAAGACAGAATATATGTGCTTTAATCAAAGAGGTGATATCTCCACACTAAATGGTAGTTCTCTGAAACTTGTGGACAAGTTTACCAACCGAGGAAGAAGTGTCTCATCAACCGAGACAGACATAAATATGCAACTAGCAAAGGCATGGACAGCTATCCATAGCACTGAACAGGATTATGACAATTTAACTTGGGTGATCTAATGAGAATTGGTGCTTCAGATTGACTGTATTATATTTTACTAGAAATAATAAAATCCTGATAGATTTGAATTCACCCAGGTCAGAGTGGTGCCCTCCCCTAAACCTTGGTGTAGTAGCTATTGAAAAGGGAGCCTTTGAGTTGCCCTTGACTATGGTCACCAACCTTTTTACATTTGAATTAGAAGAAAATTAAGCTATAGAAGATTGTTGTTTGGTTGGTTGTGTTTTATGGCATATCAACCCCTGTAGGTTATTTAATGACAAATCCTGTTTACACATATATATTAAATATATACAATTTGTAAATGAATAGTTTGTTGGTAATGTCTTTAAACAAGCCAGAAATCATTTATTTGCTCACAGTTAAGGAGTTTCAAGTTTATAAAAGGATTACATATTACTATTTGACCCTAATAGGTACTACCACTATGGGTCAATGGGTCAGAGTGGACCTGGAAGTAATGGCAATGAAGGGGAACTCCACATTCCTCAAACCCCCAGAACTAGAGCCTCACTATCAGATGCAGTTTGGAGTCATACCCAGGATACTTGTGAAAGATTTTTAGGGGCTAACTTACTTATTGGTGATACAATATACAAATGGAATCAAGCAGAATATCAGATTAATTCTCTCATCTTTAACCCACCATATCAATTGATGAAATTTTGGCCTTCTTTTAATTTAAATTTCCAAGATGAAATGTTTTTACTATTATACACTGATTTTTTTAAAACCAGTTTCCTCATCTTTGTCTTCGTCACAATACATCAGCCACTCTACCCTCTGGTCTTATATCTACTTCTCGAGGATGAGATACTCTTACTATTATACACTGATTTTTTTAAAACCAGTTTCCTCATCTTTGTCTTTGTCACAATACATCAGCCACTCTACCCTCTGGTCTTATATCTACTTCTCGAGGATGAGATACTCTTACTATTATACACTGATTTTTTTAAAACCAGTTTCCTCATCTTTGTCTTCGTCACAATACATCAGCCACTCTACCCTCTGGTCTTATATCTACTTCTCGGGGATGAGATACTCTTACTATTATACATTGATTTTTTTTAACTCGTTTCCTCATCTTTGTTGTCTTTGTCACAATATTTAAGAGTGTTCAACAAGGGAATTATTACAATAAAAAAATGTTAAGAAAACTTTCCAGAAAGAGTCAATGCATAGCAGTACAAATGTATTGCATTTACACAGAAGACGATTGGATCCTTCCACTTTGCAATGGTAATTAAACTTCAAGTAGAGCTTCAAGCAGTGAAAAATTCTATCCAAGCATCCCTTTTCTCAAATGCAAAGTGTACTGGTTGCAATAGTAATTAACATGTTAAAACAAAAAAAGAGAAGGAAGAAAAAAGAAAAATGAATTTTATATTATCCTCTTGTTATTTTTATCTCTTTTCATTAAGGTGGCTTGGCAAGCATATTTCAGAATCCTTGACAAACCAGCCAGATACTTTCTCTATCTGATTTAATCTGAAATAAATGAATACTGCCAGCTGATTCGTACAGGCATCAACTGTGGCAATTATGTAGGTGGACTAATGATTAAAAAATCTGCTTGTACTCATAATCATATAGGAGAAGGAAAGAAAAAATTTCTAGATGAAGGAAACAATAGTGACATGCTTCAATGAAAAGGTTTTGAGGAAAAAATATATATATATATATATATATATAAACAATATGTATATACATATCTATATACATGTATATAAAGTGTATATATAAAAGATGTGCACAAATCATCTTACACGCACACATATACAGATTTTATGCATGTTCAAAAACTTATGAGCAGCATCTTATATAGGGCATTAGTCATAATGACTGTACTAAGGACTAGTCATAAGTAATTAAACAAAGACAAAATCTGTTTTTTATAGCCGGTTTGCAGGGGCCATTAAGGATTTTGTGTAGAGTTGGAGTGTGGTTCAAGGGGGCAGGTACTTCAGATTAACTTACTAGTTTAGCAATTATTCAAGGCATCAGTATCAATGAGGGTTTGCCTTTTTAAGCTTTCATTAATTATGAACTAGATTTTTAAAAGGAGAGAAAAACAAACAAAAACTTTTTTTTTTAATAATTTGATTCTTTAAACCCCCTCCCCCCAAAATTAATTTTGGTTTTGTTTTATTTAGCAGCATATCAACCCTTCATGGGTTATCTAAAACAAGAATTTCATTTATTTGTAAATGTTTTATCATATTCATATTTATATATTCAATGTTCCATATTTTTAATGCATGTATTTTTTAAAAATTTATCCATTATGATAATTATTTGTTTGCACACATATAGTATCAAGTATTCCTATCAAATACAAATGATTTGCAAATGATTTAATTGTTTCTATCGAATACTAATAATATATATAAAACCATATGTTTCAAGTAACTCTTCTCATTCAATAATGATAATTTGTTTGCACAGTTATATGGTATCAAGTATTCCTATCAAATACAAATAATTTGCACACTATCAAATATTTTTTATCTAATACTAATGTAAAGTAAAGTAGGCGACTGTAGTCGAGGGTGACCCGAAGGCTCCCTTTTCAATAGCTACTACACCAAGGTATATGGGGAGGGTGCTACTCCTTTCTCAGGATTGCTCCACTTTACCCTTGATACATACCTTATACCGCTGAGTGCTAAGCAAGGAGGTATCAAGTACCATTTTTGAAGTCTTTGGTTTGACACAACCTGGGATTGAACCGAGGTCACCTGGACCATTGGCGAACACTCTACTGAATCTATACACAATTATATGCTTTCTAGTAACTATTCTCATTTAATAATAATTTGTTTTCATAGTTTCAAGTATTCTTTTATAATTCAAATAATTTCCCAACAAACCTATTTGAACCCTAGATGAGATCCTAAGAGGTACAACAACATTAGGTCAAAGTAAGCGTTAGGGTAATGGCAATGAAAGGCTTCACTACACTTCTATTACACCTGTATTAAAAATATTATGTAACCATTTCTCTCTTTATCCCAACTATGAGTAGATCAGGCTCTTTAGCCTTAGTAGAGCAACTAGTTGAGGAGAAGGTAAACTCTTTGTGCTAGTCCCCTTGGGAAAGGCATGAAACTATCTCTTCTCTTAGCAATGGGTAAATAGTACAGCATACAGAGCTCTTTAGCCTTGGTAAGGGCAACTGGTCAAGAAGGTAAACTTTTTGTGTTAGTCTCCTTGGGAAAGGCAGGAAACTATCTCTTCTCCTAGCAATGGGTAAAATAGTAGGGAATACTGGGCTCTTTAGCCAAGGTAGGGCAACTATTTGAGGAAATGGTAAACTATTTGTTAGTTCCTTTTTTGAAAGGCATAAAACTATCTCATCTCCTAGTAATGAGTAAATAGTAGGGCATACTGAACTCTTTAGCCTTGGTAGGGTAACTAGTTGAGGAGAAAGAATGACTCTGAATTCAAAACTGATGAGTTGCAAACTGGTGCACCATTTTTTCTAATATAAGTTCATTAAAAAAATGTGGGTGGTTCGACACAAGCCTTCACCAGGATAAACAAATCCCAACTGCATAGTCAATTTGCTAAGCTTCGACTCAATTAATGGTCATCATCACTGCCAAAGGATAGACATTATTATTTATGGAGGACTGGGTAATTTTCTGTTTTACACTCATAAAATCAAAACAATAACAAAAAGAGAACAAAAAAGTTTATTTCAGTAAAACATGATAAACTTACAAATCATACACACAGCAAAGAAAATTACAAGTTGTACACACTGCAAATAGTTTAAAGTGAAAAATAGTAAATCTAAGGAATAATTTCATTCTCTTATGTATCAGATATTGCACATTTGATGTATGAAAGAAGTTTTTTATCAATCCATGGTGAGCACACAGCACTGAATACAAACCAATGAATCTGGCATAGATCGAACCAGTCTTGTAATAGCATACATTTCATTGATTACCTGCAGTGCATTGAATATTTAATTTGATTGTAGTTTAGTTTGGCTTTATGGCATATCAACCATTGTAGGTTATTTAATGCTAAATCCTCTATATATATTAAGTATGTAGGATTTGTAAACACAATTTGTTGATAACATTTTTAAACGAGCCTAAGCTCATTCTTTTGCAGTTAAAGGGTTCCAAGTATTGCTATATATCACTAAAAATTCAATTCAACTTAAATCATTTGTTTACACACAGTTAAATGATCAAACAGTTCTTTTTCTAACAATTCAATTTAGTATTTGACTCATAGATAGGACCTTATCAGGTGCTACCACTTTAGGCCAGAGTGGACTTAGGAGCGATGGGAATGAAGGGGTTCTCTACATTCCCCAAAGTTCCATCATTACTGAAGCCTCACCATCAGATTGTTTAATGTCACATCTAGGACACTCATTGGAGAAGTTTTATCCCTCCGCAGAGATGCATTTGGTGTATTCTACAGCCCCAGCTGACTGGGCTGAGATGGTTTAGTGTCATATCAGGACACTCGTTGGGAGTGTCTTACCTCTCTGAAGAGATGCAAGTTGGTGTATTCTATAGCCCCAGCCAACTGGGCTGATTTCATTAGCATTTACAATAAAACAAAGATATTCAACATGTTTATAAAGCACTGATTATAGAAATGAAACTAATTCTTAAGAAAAAACAAAAATATAGCTCTAATTTTTACAAATCCAATTTTACAAATATAAAATAGATTACCGGAGGACTGCTTCCTAAATATGCGCACAGATATATACATATATAAAATCAAATGATACGACTTACCAAATCCAACTTGAAACTCAAGGTACTTACCTAAAACAGAAAGAAAGAGATATTAAAGAAATCTTGATATACTTTAAGAGTGACATTATCTTCTAACTAAAGTGGAATACAAAGGAAAGAAAAAAGTCGATTCTTGAAGTGTTATGAGGCATACTGTTCATCTTTCATTGCATTTAAGATGGGAAAACTGCAAATACTTAAAAAAAGAGGAAAAATAATGAGGCTCTGAAAAAAATATCTCCAGCTGAACAAGTGAGATCCAAAACTAAGAATACTAGTTCTTGATCAATGCCTAGAAAGATATATATATATTATATGTATTATGCAAGTTTTATTAAAGATGATGGAACACTGTTTATTATTTTTTAATTGTAATTTTTCAAGTCTTCCTGTTCTTTTTCTTTTGTTGGCATCCAGGTGGTAAAGGAATTGTCCCATATCTTCTGCCCAAGGGCTTTTGACCATACTTTTAGTCATCACCAGGTGTAGTGTAGTTTTGATTTGACAGTTTGAGATTTTATTATTTTAATCATTTGTAGCATTTTGTTTTGAAGTTGTCAGTTGGAAGGTTTTAAGTGTTTTGTTTTAAAAAATTCTGTTGGAAAGGTTCATTAAAATAGCTAGTGATATTAATTATTAAAAATATCTAATATGTTGGTGCCTGTGTTAAATGCTATTTTATTTATGTTTAGTTTTTCATTATTTATGGATATTGCTTCTAGGATTTATAATCCTTTTTTATTTTTGTTTCTATATATAATTATTGTATTATCTGTGAGAATCTTCCTTACATAGGAAGATGTAAGTTGGTCAGAGCTATTGCTGTGTTTTTTAGTTAAATGTTGTTTCCTGGTGCTATTTTCAGTTAGGTGGTAAGTGAGACGACAAGATAGCGTTGTGGTTGTATAACCGATGTAAGAATTATTTTTGTTTTTCAGGAGTGGAGTTTGTGTAATTTTTAACTATGAGGTTTGATGTTTTAAACTTAGTGTAGTAAATGCTAAGTTTTATTTGTTTTTTGGTAGATTTAATGTGTCTTTTTATAATGTTGGTTATTGCTTTCCGAAAATAGTGCCATAAAACATTTAACTATAAAATACAACAATAGGATTGGCTAAATACAGATAATGCAATAGTTACATTTTCTTTTAATATTTTTCCCCACTAAATGATATTTTAGGTAATTTTTAAAAGACATTTTCAGTCACTGTTTTTTTTAATGACATTGTCAGTTCTACTTTTTTAAAATGAAATTTGACATCACTGTTTTTTAATGACATATTTAGTCATATTTTTAAATGAGATTTTCAATCACTTTTTTTTAATGACATATTTAGTCACTTTTTTTTAATGGGATTTTGAATCATTTTTTAATGACATGTTTAGTCACTTTTTTAATGAGATTTTGAATTTTTTTTTTTTTAATGACATGTTTAGTTACTTTTTTTTAATGAGATTTTGAATCATTTTTTTTTTTAATGACATGTTGAGTCACTTTTTTTTAATGAGATTTTGAATCATTTTTTTTTTAAAAAAAGAGATTTTGAATCACTTTTTTCTAAAATGACATTTTGAGTCAGAATGGTTCTGTGCATAGACCTTGGCATGGTTTTAGGGAAGACTGACATTTTCCAAGCGGCAGGTTTTTCTACTTAATGGCACTGATGCTGTTCAAGAGAAAGGCAACTTAACTTTAGTGTTTCTGCAGGGATTGCCAGAACAAGATTGAATCCATCAGACTGCCTTGTGAACTCCAGCTCCTGATTTTAAAATCCATTTTCCTTCTCCTAGATTGATAGTCCTACCAAAGATAGATAACCCAGTCTGCTCTCTTATTTACTCCTAGTGGTGGAAAGCATTAGCACAAAGTGAAATGAAAATGGCCCCATCCAGGATTTGAACTCGATTACACATCTCCACAAGTAATTGGTAATGGTTAAGTGTATGAGAATGGTCTGAAGTTCTTATGATGATGTTATAACTGTTGTTGATGACTTTTTGACCAATAGGATTCAAGCACTGCAACATCATGGATATTTACCCAATCCTTCTGCACAAGCAGGATGAGACACAAGGTCAATATACAAGCAGAGTTTAACAGATTCAGATTTTTTTTCTCCTTGAACGGTAGCCATACCAAAATTAAAGGGCATAGTCTGCCTAACTATATATCTATAGCTGGAGGGAGAAGAGATGGATACATACTTTTCCCAAGGGTATTATTGCTATGTCAAATGAAAACAGCCTTGTCCAGGATTTGAACTTAGGTCAACATGTCTATCTTATATATATTATGTAGGTATTTATTGAGTACCCACATATGCATGAATATGGCAAAAGGCCTTTTTTTTAATGTGGGTTCAAGTGCGGGGCCATCACCCACATACACCTGGTAAATATATATTATGTATATGCTTTGTAAATAAAATTATTTTAAATGAGCCAGAGCACATTGCTATTCAACATTAGAAAATCTATTTATCAAGTAGTCCTACCTAATTTAATATCAATTATTTGTTTGCACATAGTAATACTTGAAACCATTTAACTATGTGCAAACAAATTATTGATATTAAATTAGGGAGGACTACTTGATAAATAGAATTTCGAATGTTGAATAGCAATACTTGAAACCATTTAACTATCTAACACTAATAACACTAATATTGATGATAATCCCTGGTTGGTCCTGCCAGTAGTCGTGTGCTTAAGACATGCTTAAGTAGTCAAAGCTTAAGACATGCAAGTGTAAAAATCCTGAGTAAAAGATTAAATGAACATTTCTATTTGACTCATAGAAAGACTCTAATAGGTTCTCCCACTGCAGATCAAAGTTGACCTGGGAGTAATGAAGGGATACTCCACATTCCCCCAAGTTTTAGGACTTAAACTTCACCATCAAATGATTTAGCGTTATACCCAGGACATGCATCAGGATCTTACCTCTCCACAAAGATGCAGTAAGCATATTTTACAGCCACAATCAAGCTGGATGAGCTTGTGCAAAAGGGTTAAGGTAAATAGGGATAATGCGTGAGTATATAAGCATCTACATGCTGTCACTATATCATCTTGCAACACTGCTCTCACAAAAAAAAAAAAAAACCAACAACAACAGACAGATAACCTTTCTCACAATCAGGTGCAGATTTTATGGCTAAACATAACAATTTTTAATGATAGCAAATTTAGAAAATGGGAATAGTTTTGATTTTTTTTTTTTTTTTTTTAAATTTCCACTTTTTTCTTTTTCAACACTCTCACATTTGTTCTAGAAAGGTCATCAGTCTAAGTACATCAATAACCATTAATTAGAAAATAAAGTATCCAAACAAAATTCAGTAAGACGACAGGAGAAAGAAACTGCTATTACTGCACTCAAATTTGGTGTTTGTGAAGAATATGAGCCTGCATACAATAAGGAAAAAATTTCATTGGCTCATTACCAGTGACTAAATTAGATAGGAATACTTGATACTTTATAATGTGTGCAAATTATTTATATCAAGAATACTTACTCAAAGATATAAATGGATCATTGTTATCAAATACTTGAAGCCATGAAAATGCAAAAAAATCACAATTGTTAAATAGAAATAGTTACTTTAAACCACATAACTGTGTAGAAAATATGAGCATTAAGAATACATGAAACATAACTGAGAAAATTATTTGCATTAGATAGGAATACTTTAAACCATATAGCTGTGTGCAAAAAATTCTAAAGAAATAACAATACAAAAAATTAAAATACTAGGCTGAATCAAAAGTGGTGCTAGTTTGTGACATGTATATCATGCTTGGTTTGGTTTTATGGCACATCAACCACAGTGGGTCATTCAATGCTAAATGCATTTTTATACATATAAACAGTTCTATTTCAAACAATTCAGTTTAGCATAAGTATGCAGTTTAGTTTTATTTGACCCATAGATGAGACCCTATCAGGGGCTAACACTCCAAACAAGAGAGGACCTGGGAATGATGGCAATGAAGCAGTACTCCGCATTCCCCAAAGCTTCAGCATTACTGGAGTCTCACCATCAGAATGTTTAGTATCATATCCAGAACACTCGCTGGGATGGAGTCTTACTCTTCTACAGATATGCAGTTGGTGTGTTCTGCAGCCCCAGACAACTGGGCCAGTATATCATGTAACCAAAGCAGTTAGAGCTGTTGTAGTTTGGTTGGGTTTTATGGCATATCAACCTTTGTAGGTTATCTTATGCCAAATCCGTTTTTATATAAATAATCAGTTCTATTTCAAATAATTCAGTTTAGCGTATGGTAAGTACGGTTTAATTTTCAAAAACATTTCTATTTTAAGCTATTCAGTTTAGTCAAACAGTTCAATTTAGCATAAGTATGCCATTAGGGCCCTATCAGGTGCTACCACGCTGGGCCAGAGTGGACCTGGGAGTGATGGCAATAAAGGTGTACTTCGCATTCCCCAAAGCTCCAGCATTACTGGAACCTCACCATCAGATTGTTTAGTGTTATATCCAGGACGCTCGTTGGGGGGAGGGTACCTCTCTGCAGAGGTGCAGTCGGTGTATTCTACAGCCACGGCTGACTGGGCAAGCTGTTGTAGGTATCCTTTGTGGTTGGTACAAGAGTGGAAATTGGTGCACTGACACGCTGAGCACTGTTTTACTCCTTGTGTGATTTGAAAGCCACACAAATGAACATGCAATGCAGACCAATTTGGGAACTTATGTTATATGAGTTCAATCTTAGCTAAAATGTTGTGCAAGCAAACAAAACATTTTTGAAAGATGAAGGTGTAATTGATTTCAGTACAGTAACCAGATGGTTCAGGCCAAATAATTAAGCGAGTTAAGGTAAGCCTTAAAGTGTAGATTCTGAGGCCATACTATAAGCAAAGCTAGCAAGTAACAATTGGTGGGTATCAAGTTGGCTTGGCATCATACATTCCAGTGAAAGAAAGAAACCGTAACCATGGCAAAAGCATCTTAAGCTGCCAAATTATACGTCACATTACCAAAACATTGTAAAACTTAATTTTCCTTAGTATAAATGTACAATGTATATGATTCCCTAACCACTAGGATTTTTATCCTGACAATAGCTCCATGATTTTAAATACCCGTGGTGTAATGGACACGGCGACATGAGTTCAGATCCTGGACGAGACTGATTGCATTTTACATAGCACTAATACCCTTGGGAAAGGTATGAATCCAATTATTCTCCCTCCAGCTATGGGTAAATAATAGGGCAGACAGGGTTCTTCAGCCTTGGTGAGGCAACTAGTCTAGGAGAAGGAAAACTCTGAATTCAAACCTGTTAAAACTTCGTTTAAAAATTGACCTTGTGTCATATCCTGCTCGACTGGAGGGGTTGGGTAAATATGATTGTAGATTAAATGATAACTTTGCAGCTCCATTATAGTAAGAATCTTTAAGGAGGAAGTCAGAGGTTTAAGCTGACTGAAGAATCCAATATTTGGTTTTATGACAAGCAGCTTTTTTAACTAAGACTCTGCAGATGGCCACTTGGATCTACTGCTATTCAATATTCCTTGGCTTTGTTTGTTGTTGCGGAGAAATCTGATATAACCGAACTTGAACTTCTCTCAAACTCTTTCATAAGAGACAAGAAAAAAATTTAGGCTAAGTAGAACAAAGTCCAAATCTACAGTCGTTAGTTGAAGAGACTATGCAGACTATAAACTCATTTTAAATCATTATATTCAAGGTACCGACTCTTACTGTCTACTTACATCTATCAAAGTTCTAAAAATCTGCAGAGGGATAAGACTCTCCCACCCAATGAGTGTCTTGATATGACACTAAATCAGGAGCTTTGGGGAATATGGAGAACTCCTTCATTGTCATTACTTCCAGGCCCACTTTGACCCAGATTGATAATTCCTGTTTAGTTCTCATCTAAGGGTCAAATAGAACAATCTTATCATTTACTATACTTGAAACCATTTAACTGTATGCAAATAAATGAATAATATTAAATTGAATAATTAGTAGTTCATAGCAGTGCTTGAAACCATTTAACTGTATGCAAATAAATAAATAATTTTAAATTGAATAACAATTCAATTTAACATCAGTAATTTGTTTGCAAATAGTCAAATAGTTCTTTTTAACACATAGATTGCACCCTATCAGGTACTACCAATCCAAGTCACAGTGGAGCAGGGTGTAATGGCAATAAAGTTGCTCAAATACATTATTTTTACTGGCTTACAGTGTGTGTGTATATATATATATATATATATGTTCACACATGCAAGAATGTTAGTGATAGACATAACAAGCATAATTCCAGTCAAAAATTATTGGATTATTTACATATGAACTAGCACTTCTAGGTTGTCTAGAAGCTTGAGATGTGGGCATCAATCATGTTAGCGGTTCGAAAACACAGGAGCATTGGTCAACTGAAATCCCTTCAAATTATTCAAGTTGGTTGAAGAAAGAAAGAAACCACAACATTTGATCAACTGTACACTTTTTAGTTTTAATAATGACCATCCTACAATTCGTATGTAATATAGATAAGTACTGCTAATTTTCATGTTTAACAATGTTCAATAAATTTTTTAAAAATTTTCATATTTAACAATGTTCAATAAATTTTTTTAAAGTTTCATGTTTAACAATGCTCAAAAAATAAACATGCAAAAAATCTTAAGAAACAACAACACAAAAAAAATGTAAATATAAATCTATGATGATCACAATTCCCTAAACTCTAAGCATAAATTAACCCGAGACAGATTGACATGCCATTAAAATCAATCAATCACCCAATATATTTTTTTCTTTTTCAGAATGTGACAGACGTGTTTGGCAGTGGCTGTTACTTGAAATATCATAGTGCAGACATTTCCAAAATATTGTAAAACAGATGTGAAATGTCTCAATAGATTCTGTCACACAGGATACAATGACAATTATTGCCAAACGAGTAATGGCTTTTATTTTTGATGGTGATAGGGGTCTTCTTAACACCTTTAGCATTTTAATCTATTCTTCCATACAGGTTCCTTTATTTCCTCAATTTATTTGATGGATTGAAGTCATTCCGGTGGCAAAATGGTTAAAATGCTGAACTTCAGGGTTTTTTTTCCTAGGTATAAAGTATATTATCAGAAGAATTCCTTCTTCATGGTAGCACATGGTTCAATTTCACAGAGGGCTATGGAAAGTGTTGGATTAATTGAGTTTTATGGCATATCAACCCAAGAAGGTTATTTAATGCCAAATCTTCTTTATACATACTATATATAATTTGTAAATACAAAGTTGGTCGATAACATATTCAAACAAACCAGAGCTCATTTGTTTGCACACAGTGCCAATAGCCCAGAAGATCTGGGTTCAATCCCAGGTCAAGTAATACCAAAGACTCAAAAAAATGGTCCTTGATGCCTCCTTGCTTAACACTCAACATTATAAGGTACGGATTATGAATAAAGTGGAACAATCCAGGGAAAGGAGTAACGCCCTCTCCTACACCTTGGTATAGTAGCTATCAAAAAAGGTCACCCTCAACTATGGTTGCTAACTTTACTATACTTTACATATGATTTTTAAGACAATAGTTTGTAGGTAATTTCATTTTTAAATGTGTCAGAGCTAATTTACTTCCACACAAGTATTACTATCATTTGCACACAGATGGTTCCAAAAATTCCAACACAAATTTTTCTCTTTAGTATTAATCATTTGTTTGCATTCACTTAAATGGTTTTAAATATTGCTATAAAAAATAAATAGTTTTATCTGCACACAGTTAAATGGTTTCTAGCATCACTACGTAATACTAACAATTCAATTTAGACACACAGTTAAAGAGTTTTAAGCATTTCTATTCAACATTAGTCATTCATTTGCACACAGTTAAATGGTTCCAAGTCTTATTATGAATCCCTAATGATTCAATTAAACATTAGTCATTTCTTTACACACAGTCAAACAGTCAAGAACTTCTATATCTAACAATTCATTTTAACATAAGTCTTTGTTTGCACATAGTTTAAATGTCAAACAGTTCTATTTGATCCATAGATAGGACCCTATCATGTGTTGCAACATTTAGGTCAGAGTGGACCTGAGAGCAATGGTAATGAAGGGGTACTAAAGCCTCACCATCAAATGGTTTAATGTCATATCTAACACACTCGTATGGAGTGGGGATCTTACCCCACTACAGAGATGTGGTCGGTGTATTCTAAAGCTCCAGCTGACTGGGCTGGCTATAGAAAGGTCTATGTTGATAATATCATTGAGTGAGCACATCTCTAGTGAGATAATTACAGAGCGGAATGAAGAACATGATTCCAGATTACCAAAAGCAAAAGTTCCACTGAACCGGACGTTTCACAAAGTTTGTAGACCACAGGTGGAGCCATACATTTGTTGAGTGGTATCCAAGAAACAGGAAACAACGACTCAAAAGTCGTCCATGACAATGGGAAGATGAAATTGTCAAGCAATTCGAGCCAAACTAATATGGAGAACAAGGGTGAAATCAGTAAGGAAAAGATAATGCATTGTGGCCAGTGATGTGGAAAACATGAAACAACCAGGTCAAGAAAGAAAATCGAAAGAATCAAAATCTGGAATAGATATTTTGTTGCTTCATCTTCTATAAACATTAAGTGAATATTTTCTAACTGCAATTATTATCAATCTTTAGCTAATGATTCACCTTTGCATAAGACTTGAATGTGTGATGAGAGGGGCATACCCTATTATAAGCCCATTATTAGTCTTTGGAAGTGTTTAAAATATAACTACGAAATGGACTCAGCTATCCAAGTTCAAACCCAGAGCAAGGCTGTTTTCATTTCACAAATGCCCTTGTCAATGGTATGAATCCAACTATTCATTTTCCAGCTATGGGTAAATAGGCAGACTGTGCCCTCAATGGAATGGTAACCTATCTAGGAGAAGTAAAACTATGAATTCAAAACAGTAGTAGACCTGAAGAAGGATAGGCTCCTTTAAGCTATTCTAGCCCTCCACATGAGTAGCCCCACTCCCACAAAAAAAAAAAGTTATGTGATGTCATTTTATTATAATCAGTAGTAGCAGTCTATACTAACAAACTTAACCACTTGTCGGCCAAGTGAATATATCTGTAACTGCCCAATGTACATGGTTGCACAAAGAAAATTCCATTTTGTTATCAGCCAATCAATTGATTGGCCAAAAATAAAAAGCTGGCAGCTATTGTCTCCGGGTAATTAGCATATGGTAAGGTGGCAGGTGACAATGCACTCGACCAAAGTGGACTTGTCATCGACATGACTGATTACGATTTGATACGATGACCGAAAGAACAAAGTAAGTGACATGCCATAACATGAAACCGAGGAACAACAAAATCCACGAACACTGCAAACCTATTATTGCTACTTCAATGGTTATATCGTTCCTCTGTTGATTTCTTTGAAGCAATAGGGCCGTCCAATAGGTAGCCAGCAATTGAAAATTATACAGAGTCAGGAATGAATGTCAAACATTGTTGCATATTGGTGTTAGGGCTAATTTGAAGATGTCGAGTTGTGCAACAATTCATCTTGCAGCTGACATTTCAGTTGCCAAGACAAGGAGGAGGAGGAGGAGGAGGAAGAGCCCTGCCCCTCACCACTCACTGACAAATGGAATGATGGAGAAAGAGAAAAAAAAAAACTCCAAAGGAGAAAGTTCTGAAGGGACTGAAGTTTTTGGGTGGCTGAATCAATGGGGACAAATAGTAATAGAAGAGACATGTGTCTGTTAAACGAAGGAGAATTTGTAAAGAGAAAACATGATAAGGTCCGTGTGGCCCGATCAATATTTTAGAAGTTTTTAAGTGGATGAATAGAGTTTTCTGTAATGAGAGAGAGAGGAAAAGAAAGAGAAGAAATAAAATTAGTAAGTAAAGAAGAGAGAGAGAGAGAGAGAGAGAGAGAGAGAGAAATGCTGTCAAGATGTCACTGAAAGTATCAGAGAATTGATGTGATGGATTAATCTGTAGAGGTCAGCCGAGGTCACTGAAAAACCAAAGAACCAATTGGAGATAGGCAACAGGCCACATATGTTGTAATTCTTTAAATAAATAACCAACGAGGGAACAGAAGTTGGAATTTCTTTTTTTACTTCAAATGTTCTTTTTTTGAGTCAGTAAAAAAAAAAGGGTGTAGAAAAGAAAAAAGTTAATTAAAATAGTTGACTTTTTTTTATAGTTTTTCCCCCTCACTCAATAACTGTTAAAAAATATAAAATTATTTATTCAATAGATCAAAAGTTAAGAAGTTAAACGGCTTCAAAAGCAATAAATAAAAAAAATAAAAAATAAAAAAAGGATTATTTGCAATGATCCAATTATGTATGGATATTCTATTGGTGGTACAAGGCCTGAAATATAAGGTACCCAGTGAGAATGCAAATCAAAAGTAAGTGTTAGCTATCCTAAGTCATTAACCATTATAACAGATTTTTATATTTACAAATGTTAGTTTATTTGTAACTAAACATGACTATTCATACAAAAATTTAATTTAACATCAAAAGAAAAAGTTACATAGCTTTAGTTTTAATTTTGACTTTTCTGACAAAAAAGAAAAATGTTTTAGCCAATAAATATCTCCAGAGTCACCTAAGTATTTTTCTTCAAAACTGACTTTTTCACTTCATAGGATAATAAAAAAGAATATAATTAGCAAACTTTTTTGCTTTTACGTGGATTTGTTTGGTTTGGTTTCTTTGTTTAATGGCATATCAACCTTCGTGGGTTATTTAATGCCAAAGCCATCCTAGAAGAACAGTGTTGGTGCTATTTAACCCATAGCTGGGAGGATAAGGGGGTTCATACCTTTCCCAAGGGTATTTGTCTGAAAGTGAATGTAATAGCGCGACTGGAGTTCGAACTCATGTGTTACGATTTCGCAGAACATCGCTTTAACAATTATACTACGGGGACACCCCGTGGATTTATCTTTCATAGTAACTATTATGATATGTATGTATTTACCCCCACCAACGAATGTCCAAGATATAACATTAAAAAATGTAATGGTAACACTCCAGTAATGCTAGAACAGTGGGGAATGCGGAGTACTCCTTTATTGCCATCGCTCCCAGGTCCACTTGGGCCCAGAGTGGTAGCACCTGATAGAGTCCTATCTTTGGGTCAAATAGAAGTGTTTGACCTTTAAACTGAGTGCAAACAAAGGACTTATTCTAAATTGAATTGTTAGAAATAGAGCTGTTTGATCATTTAACTGTGTGTAAGCAAATGACTGAGATATAATAGAATTGTTAGTGATAAATAACAATACTTGAAACTATTTAACTGTGTGCAAAAAGATGAGCATACGCTCATTTAATAATGTTATCAACAAAATCTGTTCACAAATCATATATATTTGATGTATATGTATAAAGAGAATTTGGCATTAAATAACCTACAATGGTTGATATGCCATAAAACCCAAACCAACCCAATTCCTTCATCATGAGCAAGATGTAACAGAAGGATGATTTTTTTAAAATGGAGTTAAGCTGGTTTGGATTCAATTTTACTCCTTCTAGACTGTTTGCCTTAGGAAAAATAAAGAGCTCAGACTACCCAACTATTTACTCATAGCTGGAGAGAGAAGAGAGGGATTCACGCCTTTCCCAAGGGCATTAGCGCAAAGTCTTATTTGTTTTTAAAGGGATTTATGGATGTAAACTAATAAATTCACCCACTGTGGGCCCCTATGCTTTTATTCACCCCCAAGAGTCTATATGGATCACTTTGAGAAGCTTGTGCTTGCCTTTTTTGAGTTATGGAATGACAGATGGACAAAAAACATTTAGTGAATTATAACAATATCATTTACTTTAAAATTACTTGTACATATTCCCAAACACTTAAAGAGTCTCCAGTAAAAATGTCATCAAGTCTTTAGAAATTAAACAAACTGTAAAGGACCTCATTTAGTATGAAGGCCCCTTTTTTGGAAGTTTTTATGGGATTTCAGGGAGGTATCCTATTTACTTAAAGATGTGTTCCATCACATGTAGTGATGGATGTGATTTGCTTGACGACCGACAGAGTATTTCACGAGTCTTGTAAAGTCTCAACACTTGAAGCCAAAAATCTTTCTAGCGATAAAGCTGAAAAACCAAGGCTAAATACTACCAATTCTTTGTTTCTGAGATCTGTAAGAAGTTGAGGTGGGGAGAAAATAATAGGAAGACGAGACAAACAAAAAAAAAAGGGGGGGTTAGAGAGCAGGAGAGAGAAAGGATTAGGTTAAAGAGGAGAAAAGAAAAATGTAGAAGTTAGGTGACTAGGTAAGATTAGAGATAAAGAGTCAGTGATAAAAGTTTGAGAAAAAAAGAGAAATAAAGTAAAAAATCAAAGAGAAAAAGAGAAGAGAAAAAAAGGAAGAGGAGGAGGAGGAGGAAAGAAGCCGGAAAATGAGAGAGAAGGAAAGGGAGAGAGAGAAAAAAAAGGAGAGAAGAGAAAAGAGGAAAGAAAACAAAAAAGAAAAGAGAGAAATGAGAAGGAGAGAAGATAAAAGGAAAGAAAAGAAAAACAAAAGAGAGAAAAAGGAAAGAAAACAAAAGAGAAAGGAGGGAGAAAATAAAAAAGAAAGAAATTAAAAGAGAAAGAGAGAGAGAAAGGGAAGAAAAAAGAGGATACAAAAAAAAAGAAAGAAAGGGACAAAATAAAAAAAAGAGAAAAGACAAAAGAGAGAGAAGAAAAGTAATGATAGACAAAAAGAGAGAAAGAACAAGTGTGAAGGGATAAAAACAAAAGAGAGGAGAGAAAAGAAGAGAAATGGAGAGAAAAATAGGAAGAGAAGAAAAAAAAAGAGACAGAAGAAAACGAGAGAGAGAAAGCAAAAAACAAAGCAAAGTAAAAAGGAAAAGAAAATAAAAAAGAAAGAAATTTTTAAAAAGTGGGGAAAGAGAGGAAGAGAAACAAGAAAATGGAGAAAGAAAGAGAGAGGGAAAAGGAGAATGAAAAACGAAATAGCAAAATTAAAAAGTCAGAAAGAGAGTAAAAACAAGGAAGAGGAAGATGACGACAACAACGAAAAAGAGGAAGAAAATACCAAAAAGAGGTGAGAGGGCGAATAAGAGGTGTTAGAAAAGGTCGGTCAGTTTCACAGTGAGGAATTACAACACCTTTTCATGACATTTATAAGTACTACTTCTTACCAAAAAAAAAAAAAAAAGACCTTCCTTCCAGTTTTTTCTTCTTCCCTGCCCCATCATTACCCTATATCTCACTTCTCTCCCTTCATTAAATCTTTACAGAATAAGGAAACAAAATCTGCCACAACCAACAGTAGTATTGTGTCATCAATAACTATTAAGGCAAGTAAATTTTTTTTTGTTTGTTACCCTTACTTAACTCTTAGCTGTTCAAAACCCCAACACGTTACCCTCCTCCTCACTAACCATAAAGACAATAAAACCCAAACAAATGTGACATTTGGGAATCGTCTGGCATTTCTGAAGGACGATTCCAACACTTCGTATTCACAACCGTTTCCCATACGGCAATTTATAAACAGGAGCTCTCAGATTAGTTTTCACCCTGTGGAAATCTAAATAGAAGAAATAACGCAATTGCTGGCCTATAAGACAGAGTACTGGGTTAGACCTATACCTGCTGTATAGATCGACCCCCAAATGTAATGTAGCAAGAGTACTTGACAGACTAAAGCCCACTCATTCCTGGTGGTCCATTTGGAGTGTTTCACAGGTGCCTACAATACATTTCGATAGAAACTTTTAGTATTGTTATGTTATTATATATTACATATTATTCAATCTGTTGTATTATTAGTTTGGTTTGGTTTTATGGCATATCAACCATTTTACGTTATTTAATGCCAAATCCTCTTTATACATATATATTGAGTATATATGATTTGGTTTGCTAGGGTTGGGTTTTATCGCATATCAACCATTGTAGGTTATTTAATGCCAAATCCTCTTTATACATATATATTAAATATACAGGATTTGGTTTGGTTGGGTTTAATGGCATATCAACCATTGTAGTTTATTTAATGACAAATCCTTTTTACACATATATATTAAATATATATGATTTGGTTTTGTTGAGTTTCATGGCATATCAACCATTGTAGATTATTTAATGCCAAATGCTCTTTATACATATATATTAAATATAAATGATTTAGTTTTGTTGGGTTTTATGGCATATCAACCAGTGTAGGGTACTTGATGCTAAATCCTCTTAAAGCATATATCTTAAATATATATGGTTTGGTTTGGTTGGGTTTTATATCAACCATTGTAGGTTATTTAATGCCAAATCTTTATACATACATATAAAATATATCATTTGCAAACACATTTTGTAGATAACATTTTAAACAAACCTAATCTCATTCTTTGCACACAGTTAAATGGTTTCAAGTATTTCTATCTAAAACAAATAAATCTATTGATTATTAAATATTTGTTTGCACACAATTCAATGGATATACATATATGATTTGTAAGTTTGTAGGTAATTTCATTTTTAAATGAGTTGGAATTATTTTTAGTGCATTAATTTTGCTTTTGTTTCTACACAGTTAAATGGTTTCAAGTATTCCTGTGTATCACTAACAATTCAATGAAATATTAGTCATTTGCTTACACACAGTTAAATGATCAAACAGTTCTATTTCAAACAATTCAATTTAGCATAAGTAATTCATTTGCACACAGTTTAAATTTCAAACAGTTCTATTTCACCCATAGATAGGAGCCTTTCAGGTGCTACCATTCTGGGTCAAAGTAGAACTGGGTGCTCCACTTTTGCCAAAGCTCCAGATTAACTGGAGCCTCACCATCAGATTGTTTAATGTCATATGCAGGACACTCGTTGGAGGAAGTCTTGCCCAACTGCAGAGATGCACTCGGTGTATTCTACAGTCCCAGCCAACTAATAATTCTATAATTTCAAGTAATTTGACCTGGTCAGTAGAGTGTTCACCAATGGTCCAGGAGACCAGGGTTCAATCCCAGGTCGAGTCATACCAAAGACTCAAAATGGTATTTGATGTTACTTTGCTTAGCACTTAGGATTATAAGGTAAGGAGCAAGGGTAAAGTGGAGCAACTCAGTGAATGGTGTAGCACCCTCCCCTACACTACGGTGTAGTAGCTATTGAAAAGGGAGCTTTTGGGTCACTCTAAAAAACTTCCATTTAATAATAGTCATTTGTATGAAGACAATTATATTGGTTCCAAGTAATTAATAAAAATCCTTAGTAAACAATTAAAAATGTAAAGTGGGCGACCAGAAGGCTCCCTCTTCAATAGCTACTACACTGTGGTGTAGGGGAGGGCGCTACTTCTTTCCCTTGATTTCTCCACTTTCCCTTGATATGCACCTTATATTGCTGAGTGTTAAGCAAGGAGGTATCAAGTACCATTTTTAAAGTCTTTGGTATGACGCAACCTGGGATTTAATCCTGGTCTCCTGGACCATTGACAAACACTCTAACTATTCTAAATTCAAACAATTTATAGTTATAAGGCTTCAAAAATCCTTGAATATGAATAATTCTTAAACATATCTACTTAATTCACAAACAGGACTCTAATAGAAACTAACACACCAGGTCAAAGTGAACCAAAGGAGTAATAACAATGAAGGAGTATTCCACACTCCCCAGTTCTTCAGAACAGGAGTCTCACCATCAGTTGTGTGGATGTATGCCATAGTGTAGCAAAAATACTGAGTACTGGTTAACAGAAAGTGAACTCTTCTGTAACAAAGTTTTATATGGCTCAAACAACTCCAAATAAACTCCAGGAACTTGGTGATTGAATTGATGCAACACCCAGCATATAGTATGGACCTAGCTCCCAAAGATTATTATTGCCCTCGCAATGCTTCAACAATCAAGAAGAGGTAGAAGCTTCAGTGAAGGAGTTCTTTATGTTGAATGACAAGAACTGGTATTAACGTGGGATCAAAGAACTGGAAGGAAAGTGGTTCCAGATGGTGTAGCATGATAGCCTCTATTTTGAATGATAGTCTGCTTTTGTTGAAAGTTGAATAATACTTGGTTGGTTTGTTTTAATGGCATATTAACATTTATATTCTATTTAATGGCAAATCTAGTTTATACATAAAAATATTAACATTTATATTCTATTTAATTGCAAATCTAGTTTATACATAAAAATATTAACATTTATATTCTATTTAATTGCAAATCTAGTTTATACATAAAAATATTAACATTTATATTCTATTTAATTGCAAATCTAGTTTATACATAAAAATATTAACATTTATATTCTATTTAATTGCAAATCTAGTTTATACATAAAAATATTAACATTTATATTCTATTTAATTGCAAATCTATTTTATACATAAAAATATTAACATTTACATTCTATTTAATTGCAAATCTAGTTTATACATAAAAATATTAACATTTATATTCTATTTAATTGCAAATCTAGTTTATACATAAAAATATTAACATTTATATTCTATTTAATTGCAAATCTAGTTTATACATAAAAATATTAACATTTACATTCTATTTAATTGCAAATCTAGTTTATACATAAAAATATTAACATTTATATTCTATTTAATTGCAAATCTAGTTTATACATAAAAATATTAACATTTATATTCTATTTAATTGCAAATCTAGTTTATACATAAAAATATTAACATTTATATTCTATTTAATGGCAAATCTAGTTTATACATAAAAATATTAAATAAATATGATTCATAAAATAAATAGTTTGTTAGTAACATTTTGAACAAACCAGTGCTCCTTTGTTTGCACACTGGTAAGCAGTTTCAAGTATATCCTATCAAACATTAACAATTTTATTTAATATAAACCATTTGTTTACACTCAAGTTGAACGGTTTCCGGTATTACTATCTTACACTAACAATTCAATTTCACATCAGGCATTTGCTTTCACACAGTTAAGTGTTTAAAAACTTTTATTTAATCCATAGAGGTACAACCACTCCAGGTCAGAGTAGACCTGTGAGTAATAGCAATAAAGGAATACTGCACATTCCTCAAAGCTCCATGATTGATTCATAGTAGTAGTATCTCTCATGGTTTGATCTATAGGTCAAATGAATTTGTTTACAAAGCATTCATATTCAATAGGACTGCATGCAAAAAAAAAAACAACACTCTTTAGAAACAAATAAGACAACACAAGGCTTTATATCACTCAAATGACCTGAAATAAACCCCAGGAATTTGAGATCAAATTGATCCCATCCTGCAGATATGAGAAATGTGGAGGACCCCTTTAATGCCAATATTTGTCGCTGCCTCCCACCAGACACGACTTGACACAAGGTCAAAAGCCCGAAGGCCGATTAAAATTGGGATAAAGGGGAGGGGGAGGTCGGGAGTGAGCCGAGACTTGAACCCTGCTGGTCTATGCTGCTCATCGGCTCACTTGGTGCAATGTGAGCCTGATGAGGCAAGCAGTTTCACGAACCCAAATGTGGGTCTGGGCACGTATGCCAGTTTACAGCTTAAACTAGACGCGAGGTCTAGTGCCATATGTAGGTTACAAAGGAGACAAAAGTGCAGTTCGCCCACCCAGAGGTAGCCTAGTCAAAACTAGGAGCCTAAAGGCCCCAAGTCTGCCATTGTTCCTTTTGCAGAACCACGCTCCAGACTGAAGTCCGGAACAGGCTCTGGGGTGTTCTCCGGAAAGAACATGCCCTTTAATGCCATTACTTCCAGGTTCATTCTGACCTGGAGTTATAGTACCTGTTAGGGTCCAATTTAGGGGTCAAATAAATATGCTTAAAAAGTATTTGTATTTGATAGAACTGTGTGGGAAAAAAAAAATTTAAGTCATGAGAAACAGATCCACAAAAAATGTAAATATTAATGTACAATGAATGCAATTCGTTAACCTCGAGGCATAAAATAACCCCAGACAGATTGACATGCCATTAAAATAAATTATCATCATCATCATCACGTTTCACTGTTAGCATGAATCTCTCTGACCCTCTCACGCCATCCGTCTCAATCATCCATCGCTCCCAAGAGGTCTTCCAGGTACAGCCTGTATCAGCACAGAGCTGTTGAATATAAGTTTTAGCCTGTCATTCTACCTTTGCTTGTCTATGTGAATGGGTCCACAGAAGCACATCACTTATGAGCTCATCCTTACTTCTCCAGCACTGTCCTGCATGTCTGGTTCATCTAACTTAGATAGTTTTTGTGATGGGTGGTAAATGGCGTACAGTTGCTGCTTTGTTGGGTGCTGCCTCCAGGACTTGTTCAATATTGCTCGCAGCATTCTTGTGTAATTGATGTTAAGCTTTTTCTCCATATGTTTAGTTCGTGCCCCGGTGGTGCATCCATATAGCAGTATCAACACAACCGCTGCTTGGAAAAAAACTGCATTGTTTTTATTGGTCAGGTCTGACTTCCATATGACTGATAGCCTATTGATAGCTGTCCATGCCTTTGCTAGTTGTGTGTTGATGTCATTCTCGGTTGATGATATGCTGTTTCTGAGGTAGGTGAACTTGTCCACTAGTTTCAACTTTAATGTGTAGATGTTGCCTCTTTGATTAAAGCACATGTATTCTGTCTTGTGTGAACTGACATGGAAGCCTATGCCACCTGCTGCTCATTTCAGACTATGTAGCAGGGATTCAGCTTGGGTAGGTGTATTTGCCAGAAGCACTAAGTCATCGGTGTAGTCTGTGTCCATAATGGTTTGTACAGGGTATCATCTACTTCTTTCCTTTGCCAGCTTGAAACCGTTTTCTTTCATTAAATCTATAGACATTCTAAACATGTAGTCTTGGCAGATAATAAACAGGTATGGGGCTAATGTGTCTCCTTGTGGCATACCTGTTACAATGTCAAAGTAGTCTGTGTCTCTATCCGATGAGTGGATTTTTACTTTGGTGTTTTAATATAGCATCAATTAAAATAAATAAATATGGTCTAAAGTGCATTTTACAGCTTCTATCTTGCTGAGTGAGATGATATAATCCACTACGTCTTCATTTCTTAGTGTAATGTCATACTTGTAAGAAATGGACATAGTAACTCAAGTTCAGATCCTGTTTACATTTCTAGTGCTAATACCCTTGGGAAGGTATGTATACGACAGGGTGTCTCAAAATTGATAAAACACATTAATTTGATAACGATTTACTACTGAGACAAGCGCAATGGTGGTCATTTGGAACACGTCCAGTAAAAAGTGCACCCTTTGAGAGAGAAACATCAAATCAATGTTTTTTTTATTTGTTATTATATCAACTTCCAGAACATGCAATCTTTTTTTGAGTTTCTTGTCTCAGTATTAGATCATTATCATATTAATAGGTTGCATGTATTTTGAGACAGTTTGGAATGATTTCATCTTCCAATAAGATGTTACATAAAATATTTTTTTCCTCTCTTGACCAAGGCATTGTGATCAAGGATTAATAGTTGTTATAGTATACTATTTTTAAATCTGAAACAAAAAAAAGAACACAACATTATTATTGGAAGAGTAATAAGCAGTCACATGGGTCCCATGTGTATTGAGACACGTTATACTATTTTCCTTCCAGCTATGGGAAAAGAGTAGGGCAGACTGGGTCCTTTAACCATGGCATTACAACTGGTCTAGGAGGATGAAAACTCTGAATTCAAACCTGTTAAACTCCACTTAAAAAATTGACCTTGTGTCACATGTGGAAGAGCTGAGTAAATATGTATATCTTCGATTCTTTTATCTTAGATAACATGGAACAATTACAGGAAGTGAAATCAAAATAAAACTTCAACTTCTCTGTAAAAATAGTCTACGTTATATCAGCGAGTAAAAGATAAGGCTTCATATTCTATGTCTCCTTAAATACATGGGGGTCTGGAAAAAAAACATTCAAGCCTGCTCATGCATCTTAAAAAACAAAAAAGACCAACAAAAAACAACAAAAATGTATTTGGGGTGTGGTATGGCTGGTAGTGACAGTGAAAGTCTTCAAAAGACCTTTCTGGAAATTTCATTTAAGTAATTACCCCGGTTCTTTACTGACTACATTTGTA
Source organism: Sepioteuthis lessoniana (assembly GCA_963585895.1). NCBI lineage: Eukaryota > Metazoa > Mollusca > Cephalopoda > Myopsida > Loliginidae > Sepioteuthis > Sepioteuthis lessoniana. Next base: position 57,456,289 of record OY757931.1, on the reverse strand, counting down.
TACCACAGAGATAACAAGAATTTCAGTCGAATTTTCTTTTCACAGAAGAGAAGAAAACAAGAAAGAAAATAAAAGCTCAACTCTTATTGTCATGTCTTAAACAGTTCTGTCTTTAAAACTTACATGTGTATGCGTGTGGCCAGCTGGTTAGCTGCTTGGCTAACCACAGAAAATAAAGAAGGAAAAAACCTTTGGACAATTTCATCTCTACATCATACTAACAGAGAAAGAAATCCATTTAGATTATTCCAAGGGGGTCCCCAACGAGCAGTGTTCCCCCTGGAGGTATGTTCTAAAAAAACTTGAGACTGATAATCTATGAAGAAGAAAAAAAAAAAAAAAGTGGGGACAGAAGAAAAAAATAACAGGAGAAAAATTATTTTTCAAAAAAAAGTAAAATTAGTTTAAAAATTAAAAAAAAAAAAAAAAAAGTAAAAAAAAAGAGCAAAAATAATTGGAATCTTAAAATATCTGTTTGTTGGTATTTGTTTGCATAACTGAGTTTAGAATCTATTAAGGTTTTGTAAAATTTATA
>OY757931.1:57355754-57450754 GCA_963585895.1 Sepioteuthis lessoniana | reverse complement strand
ATTATTTACATCGTCCCTCATCTAAAAGCAGGTTTAAATGTTTATCAGTGACTTACAGCTTTTTTAATACCTAAATTTGATATAAATAATTCATACAGTTATGGCTTCTATTATATCAATCAAATGGTAATTATTTAGTCACGGTTATAAGGTTTGAAGTGTTTCTATCAAATACTAATAATTCAGACTGTTATTTGGTTTCAAGTATTCCTATCTAATACTAATAATTTCAAATAGATCTATTTGACCTATAGCTGGAATCCTAACAGGTACTCCCACTTTTGATCAGAGTGGACCTGGGAGTAATGGCAATGAAGAGGAATTACACACTCTCTAGAACTCCAGAAGTGAAGCCTCACCACCAGATGCAGTTTAGTATCACACTCAGGACATCCCATTGTGGAGGTGGGTCTACTCTTCCACAGGAGAGATTGGACATATGCTAAGCTTCACTGAAAGGCATATCTTTGTTTAGACATCATGGGCATCTAATAATGAACTTGTCCATAAATCGAAAGAGGCACTTTCAACCATGAGGGTGCAAATCTTATATTAAAAACAAAAATAGATTCAAAAAATCAAAATTCCAAAAGTGACCCTAAGTAGGATGGCACTTTATTGAGATAAACCCATGCAAGCGTATAGAAAAATTCCTATGACAATATAAAGTTGCCATTATTGCTGTCATTTTTTAAAATAATAATAATAATAATAATACATATATATATATATATATATATATAAAGCTTAAAGTCATTTCACATAAGCTTATACTATTTTTATAGTGACATTTAAATATCAATTCATAATTCCCTTCCTCTCTCTCTCTCCATATATATATATATATATATACGCACAGAGAAATTCCGATAAGACTATCGTATTATCAGTGAGAGAAAACTCAATGGATGTTTACTATGCCATTATGCTGTACACAAGTTGTTTTTTTTTATATATTCTGATATTCATTGGTATTATAGATATATTCCCGCTGTATGTGAGTTTTGTTTATATATACATATATATATATATATACGGATATTCATTAGTATTACAGATATATTCACTCTGTATGCAATTTTTTTTTTATGTATAATGATAACCATACATTGAGCACTCCTTTAGAATTATATGAAAATTCTCATATATTCGATACCTGAATAATTCTCAAACATCATCTCAAGTCATTATATATATATATATATATATATATATATATATATAAATGAGGAAGTCACCTCTGCCATCAAAACTGCATCTACTTTTAAAGTTAGCACCTTTAATATACTCTCACCTTTCTTCACTACTGCCATGATGAACACAGGAGATTTTTCAATTAATGGAAAACTCTCAGGGATGAGAATGTTGAATGCTAATGGAAAGATTCTGATGAAACTTAATGTTTCATTTATTGTTTATTTCTATCTTCAGAAATACTGGTTCAGTCTGTATACTTATGAAAACACTTCCTATCTGTGTGTATGCATGTGTGTTTCTCTCTCTCTCTCTCAATATATATATATATATATATATATATATATATATATATAAGATATATATATATATATATATATAAGATAAACGGACGAAAGTATATATTTGGTGTAGTTGATGATTTATTAATTTATTACTTTTGCCAATACGTGTTTTGACTTCAAATTTGCCTGCATACAAAAGCATTAAAAATTATTTTAAGTATAAAAATAAAATAAAAAATAGAAAAATCTATCATGCAAGCTGAAAGTCATCATCAAGGCTGAATGTTTTGATTTTATGAATAATACAGGAAAAACATATTCAAAATTGATCAAGTCATGAAATGGAATGTTTTTTGAAAAAAGCAACAGCATTTCACATTTTTTTAGAAAAATTATAAATGGTTTACAATTTTAATAAATAAATAAATACATCATTAATTGCACCAAATATGCATCTCTTGTTGGTTTATCTTTTCCAACATATATTTTCTCCGATTCATTTCATTTTCTCTCACATGTGTGTGTGCGTGTATGTGTATATATCATCATCGTCTAGTCGTGCCATTAGCACGGACATCCCTGACCCTCTGTCACCACCTTTACCTATCATTCATTACTTCCTGCAAGTCCTCAGCGCTACACCCTGTATCCTCACAGAGCTGCTGTATGTATATTCGAGCTGGTTGCTCTGCTTTTGCTTGTCCATGTGAAGGGGTCCATAGGAGTACATCACTTTTGAGCTCGTCCCAACTTCTCCAGCAGTGTCCTACATGTCTGGTTCGTCTAACTTGGATAGTTTTCCTGAGAGGTAGTAGGTGGCTGTACAGCTGCTGCTTTGTGGGGTGTTGCCTCTAGGACCTGTTCAATATTGCTCGCATATATTTGCATGTGGTTTTTAGTTTCAGCAAAAAACTATATATCTGTACAACTTCACTCGTGATACTTTTACCTTGCATAAAACTCCCCGTTCAAATACTTCAAAAAATATTAGAGGAATTGAACAAGAAATCTTTTGCTTGAATATTTAGTTTTGGGGCCATTAAGATCGATGTCAAATCTATCCGCTATTATTTACTAATACAAGATACTATCTGAACACCTGAAGAAAGCTGGTGAATCCAACAGTCAAAACGTTAAGACTATAATGATACCCCCCACAAAGGTTCCTAGTCCCAGTTTTAGATACTCCCAACTCACACAAATAATTTCCAAAAAGATCTATTTGACCAATAGATGGGACCTTAACAAGTCCACCTGACCCAGAGTGAACCTAGGAATAATCAAGACGAAAGAGTGACTTCACAATTCCCAGAATTTCAGAACTGGAGCCTCACCATCAGATCCAGTTTAGTGCCATACCAATGACATCCCTTTTGTTTTTTGTTTTTTTGAGGGAGCAAGAAATGATCATAATTCTCTGCAGAAGATGAATGACTGATAGTTCTTTATGATAACATTAATAATATCGGAGACTGATTTTAAAAGCATGTCATTGTGTGTTCCTATGTATATTTTTTGTTGTTGCTTCTTTAGAGGTATTTTTTTCCCAATTGAATCTAAATAATATTTAAACAGATCTATTTGCTCCCTAAATGGAACCCTAACAGGTACTACCAGTCCTGCTAAGAGTAAACCTGGGAGTAATGACAACGAAGGACTACTTCACACTTCCTAAACCCCCAAAACTGGAGCCTCACCATAATATACAGTATTGTGACATCCCAAGGACAGGTATTCATAATTGGAATTTCATGTTTCTAATGTTATGGTTTGGTTTCTTTGTTTTTAGTAGCATATCAACTTTTGGGGGCTATTTAATACCAAAGCCAACATTGAGGGGAAAAAAGTAGGAGTACTATTTAACCCATATCTAGGAGGATAAAGGGTTTCCTACCATTCTTCAGGCTATTTGTCCAAAAGTGAATATAACAGCGAGACTGAAGTTTGAACTCAATCACTACGATATTACAGTACTGCACATTAGCCACAATACAACAAGGATCCTCTCACCAATGTTCTGACATTAAAAATATGTAGAGTAATTTTTTTACCCTGTATACCTGCTGGTAGTGATATATTTTACACTCATGAAACCAGTGAGTAAAGAGTTAATCCACAAAGCTTGTGTCCAAAGTACTTCATTATAAACTTTGGTATTTTGTTCATCTTGCAAAAAGCATACTTTTCCTTGTTAATTAACAATAAAGAAATATACCAGTTAATACTACTTTTAAATGTCCCATGGGAAATAATTAGTGTTACTAAACAAATTGTCACACCAAACTATTTAACGATCATAAAATATCAATTATCGTGTCACATTTGCAAAAATAAAGAGAAAATTAAAACAACATAATTACAGAGAGAAATGAAAAAAATTGTATTATGAATTAGAATAGATTGACGTAAGTTTTTTTTTTTGTACCGAGAAATAAAGGTAATTTCGGAGCTGCAAATAGAGAAGAAAATGAAGTTCTCTGTTATATATAATGCAAAGAATTCCCCAAAATAGTTTACAGATTTGAACTGAAACATGGAAATGAAGGTTTGGTTGTGTTTTATAACATATCAATTTTCGTGGTCATTTAATACTAAATCCTGTCATACACATGTGCACACACACACACACACACACATTATATATATATATATATATATATATATATATATATATCCCCAAGGAAAATAGTCCAAGGATTAGACTATTAAGTAATAATCCAAGAAGAATAGGAATATCCAATTAAGTGCTCCATGTTAACAGCTATCGAATGTATAATTAATTTCAGATTAATGTATTTTATCCATCTGAAGAAGGTCATTTTATATGGCTGAAATAAATTTATAATTAAAGTACAAAACTGAATTTTTTTCATTTAATTTTATTATATATATATATATATATATACTCACATGTTATAAAGACATCTCGTATAAACACCCAAACATATATATATATATATATATACAAACAAATACACACACACACACACACACGCACATACACACACAAACATATATATATATATATATATATATATATATACATAAACAATTATACACACACACACAAACATATATATATATATATACACACACACATACAAACAAATATACACACACACATACACACAAGCATATACCAACAAATATACACACAAACATATATATATATATATATATATATATATATATATATATATTGTCAGTTCATCTGTCCGATTGGACATATATTATGTTCAGCCAAATAGGATATTTTTCATCCCTTCCTTTCAACCATATTGAAATATTATTCTACATCTCTTTCCAAAAGCCAAGTGAGATATTCTTGCCACCCCCAACTCAATCAATTGGGATATTCTTCAAAAGAGACGTTACTCCTTCAGATTAAACACTGTGTTCAACTCTGATGGAATTTCCCTGTGTTTACAGAGTAAACATAAATTATTCGACATAGATTTGCTGAAGATCAGATAAGTTCCAAAAACGTGCTGTCAAAGGTAGAAAAGAAAGAAGAAAAAGAGCCCCGAAGATTCCTCAGTACCAGCAATATCGCTATTCACACAACAGAGTATGCAACTAAATATTGATCTTGTAGCTTCATTAGAATTAGATACAAACAAATATGTTAGCTGTCAAAATTTCTGAGACGAAGCTTGATGATTTTTATCATTAAGGGTTTTCAGACTATCGTCTTCATCTTTATTGTTATTTCTACAACATTTCAGTCGATATGTCCTCCGGCCTTCTTCAGGTGTTTGTCGAACTCAGAAACCTACACGGAACTTCGAACTATGTCCTTTATTGAATCCATGGGGGTTTGTGCATTAATTATTATATAGATTATTATTGAATATGCTTGTATTATTCATTGCAAAGGCAACAATAGGATTTATATCAAATAAAACTACAAATCATCCTTTCTTGATAAAATAGCTCCTCTTGATTTTTTTTCATTCTGTGAAATTTTCATGCGTTCTGTATTAATAATAATACTGTTTCAAGTAATTATTCTTATTTCCTAATAGTCAATTGTTTGTACTCAGAGGATTCCAAGTAACTAATAATAACCTGTAGTACACGATTATATTATTAAGTAACTATTCTTAATACAAATAATTTACAGTTATATGGCATCAAGTATTTCTGTTGAATTTTTAAACCTTAACAGGTACTACCAATCTTGGTCAAAGTGGACCTGGGAGTAATAGCAATGAAGAAGTTACCACACTCACCAGATATCCAGAAATTAATGGTGAGGATCCATTCCCGGATATCAAATAGAACTGTTTGTATTTCTAGATATCAAATAGAACTGTTTGCATTTCTGGATATCAAATAGAACTGCTTGCCTTTCTAGATATCAAATAGAACTGCATGCATTTCTAGATATCATATAGATCTGTTTACAAATTATTCATATTCAATAATGCCATCTAATTAAATTATTTGTATTGAGAATAGTTACTTAAAGTTATAATCGATAACTGATAGAATACAGTCATCATATTTTAAGCCTCACTGACAGAGCAGTTGAGTAAATGGCAATAACAATTGAACTTAAAAAAGATGAATACGAGTCAAAATTATGAAAATAATGATTGACAATTCTTCAACTAAAAATAAATGAATAAATAAGTTGTTAAAAAACTTTGTTTAGAATAGTTTGGGAACTGCTTTCTTTACTGAAAGAAAATTAGGTCTTTGAGGGAAAAAAAAAAACATGACAAATATTCAGTAAATTTTCTTTGTTTTATGTTTCTCTCTATATTTTATCTCTTCTGAGGGGTAAGCATCCTCATTTGTTTTAAAAGTCCACTGTTCCCTTGTGTCTCTCTTGTTCCTACTTGTCCTCCCTGTCTACTGTAAAGAGAATCCATTCCCTATAAGACCCTCACCCCCACCCAAGCACTTTCTTGCATGATTTCTCCCCGGCAATTTTCTGCCTCTGTGATGTCCTGCCACCGTTTGGCGATACAATTAGCGAATTGAGAGAGGCAAAATGCCTCACATTGGTCTTCAGGATTCTAAGACCGACGTAAGCAAAAAGCGGCTAGAGTTCCAACGAATGAGATGAGCCATTACCTCATCCATTTTTTCCTTCCAGTGTGTAAAAGAGGAAGGGAAAGCAAGCAAGCATTTTTGGAGCTTGGTAGAGGAGTAGTTTAGAGCAAGGTGTATATACATATATGTATATGTGCATGTGTGTGTGTCATGGGAGCTAGGCTTCTGTAACTCCTGGTGATCTCTTTGTCACTTACATGTAAACACAACGAAGTTACAGCATTTTAAAATAGGACACTTGCAGATAAAGCTCAACGGGGATTTATTTCCCCTTTACACTGCAAGCCATTTGAAAACAAACAAATAAATAATAACAAATAGGCTTCCAGGCTGGTTGGTTGGTTTTCTGGCATGTCAACCCTTGTTGGGTTATTTAATGTCAAAATCAGTTTTTTTTCCCCTGAAATAACAGTTTTATTTAACCTTTTAGTAAAACCATAAATGTGTACCCATTTAAAGTTCACCAGAGAATATATAACTGGTCACTGGCATAATGGTTAGAGAGTTTGCCAATGGCCTGGGAGACCTGGGTTCAATCCTAGGTCAAATCATACCAAAGACTCAAAAAATGGTATTTGATGCCTCCTTGCATTATATGGAAGGTATGGATCAAAGTGGAGCAATCCAGGGAAAGCTGTAGCACCCTCCCCTACACCTTGGTGTAGTAACCTTGAAAAGCGAGCCTTTGGGTCATCCTCGACTATGGTCACTTACTTTACTTACACCCTCAAATTCCCCAAAATTCGTTTTTTATTAAAAAAACAAAAAAACATTTATTCTACATTTTATAAGAGAAATTAAAATTTTATATTTTAATTTAATGTAAAATGATCACCCATTTTTGGATCAGTTGGCATTAGCCAAGAAAATAACTAGACAGGTGGAATTACTTAAATTATTTCTTTTTTACCTTGGTGGTGGTGATATTTTCTTTTTAATACTTGTTCTGGAAATGGGTGAGCATTCTACATTGAATTAGAATGAGAAAGTGACCCCCCACTTTTAAAAAGTAAAATAATTTTCTTTTTGTAAAATAAAAAAAAAATTAATAAATTTGAAAGTCTGATTAGTTCACACACATACATACGTATACACAATTACAAGAAAAAAGTTTTCTCGGTGAACTTGAATAGGTACACACATAGGATAATACCAACCCTTTCAACCCGAGCGACTGGTATTTGGTGGGTTGGTTTATTGGGTTTTATGGCATGTCAACCTTTGTAGGTTATTTAACGCCAAATCCATTTTTTGTAAATCTGTTCTTTTTAAAACAATTCAGTTTAGCATAAGTACACAGTTTAATGGTCAAAAACATTTCTATTTCAAACTATACAACAATTCAGTTAAGTGTAAATACAGTTTCAATGTCGAAAAACAGTTCTATTTCAAATAATTCAGTTAAGCATAATCACGCAAGTACGGTTTAATAGTCAAAAACATTTATTTCAAGCTATCCAGTTTATTCAAACAATTCAGTTTAGCATTAGTAAGCTGTTAGTTCTATTTAACCCATAGATAGGGCCCTATCAGGTGCTACCATGCCGGGCCAGAGTGGACCTGGAAGCAACGGCAATAAAGGGGTACTCCACATTCCCCAAAGCTCCAGCACTGCTAGAACCTCACCATCAGATTGTTTAGTGTCATATCCAGGACACTCATTGGGGGGGAGGGGTCCTTACCCATCTGCAGAGCTGCAGTCAGTGTATTCTACAGCCCCAGCTGACTGGGCAAGACTGGTATTTACTCCATTAACTAGAAGCACATAACCATTTAGTGGGGTTGAGAATACACTAATTGTATCCCCAAGAGAAGGAAAAGACACCCCGCTCAACAAAAATAAGGGAGTTTCCTCAATATGACACAAAAGTGAATATACTAGTAAGACTCCAGTTCTGGAGATCTGGGGAGTGTGGAGTAGCCCTTTATTGTCATTTCTCCCAAGTAGGATTTGACACATGGTCAGTTTTTAAGTGGAGTAAAACTGCCTTGAATTCAGAGATTTCCTTTTCTTAGACTGGCTGTCTAACCAAGGCTAAAGAACCAAGTCTGATTTACAATTTACTTATAGCTGAGAGAAAAACAGATGGATTCATGCCTTTCACAAGCACATTTAGCAGATGTCCAGGTTTTGAACTCAAGTTGCCTATTCCATTTCCCGTGATGATAACCATTTCTCTAAGTAAGCATCTTTGCTGAATGTAAAAAAAAGCAGGAAATTTATTGAATTTATTCAGAAAATGACTTTTTTTTGTCATTACTTAAAATATTCAGACCACAGATCTCATCTTCATTGCTATTTACCAGCCCATTGGCAGAATTGGTTAAAGTGTTGGTCAATGGTCTGGGAGATTTTGGGTTCAATCCTAGGTTGAGTCATAACAAAGACTATCAAGAGTAAAGTGGAGCAATCCAGGGAAAGAAGTAGCGAACTCCCTTACACTGCATTGTTGTAGCTATTGAAAAAGGAGCCTTCAGGTCACCAACTTTTTTTTCTTTTTTTTTTTGTCCAAATTGTATCTTGGTGTGATGATATGTCAATATATTCTGCTGCTGCTCGTAACATTTGAAATGCCACCTGAGCTACAAGACTTTTTTTTTTTTTTTTAGTTACAGACAAATATGAGCATAATGTTTTCTAAAGGTAAAAGAGATAGAGCTAATCAATTTTTAAGCGGAGTTTAACAGGTTTGAATTCAGAGTTTTCCTTCTCCTAGACTAGTTGCCTCACCAAGGCTGAAGAATCTAGTCTGTCCTACTATTTACCCATAGCTGGAGGGAGAATAATTGGATTCATACCTTTTCCAAGGGTATTAGTGCTATGTGAAATGCTATCAGTGTCGTCCTGGATTTGAACTCATGTCACCGTGTCCATTTCCTACGACGATAACCATTACACTACGGGCACCTCCGTAAAGAGATAGAGCTAATGAGCATGTGAGTGTGCATCGTGTTGTGTGATGAGTGTTTATCTGAATGTTTCACTGTGTATAGGTTTATGTCATCATCATCATGTCGTGCTGCTAGCACGGATATCCCTGACCCTCTCTCGCCACTTTTCCCTATCGTTCATCGCCTCTGGCAGGTCTTCAGTGCTACATCTGGTATCCTCACATAGCTGCTGTATGTATGTTCTAGCTGGTCATCCTGCTTTTGCTCGGCCATATGTGGGGGTCTATAGGAGTACATCACTTATGAGCTTGTCTCTGCTTCTCCAGCAGTGTCTTGTGTGTCTGGTTCGTCTAACTTGGGTAGTTTTCGTGATGGGAGGCAGATGGCCGTATAGTTGGTGCCTTGTGGGGTGTTGCTGCCCGGACTTGTTCAATATTGCTCGCAGCATTCTTGTGTAATTGCCATCTAGCTTCTTCTCCAGCCATTTTGTTAGTATCTAAGTGGTGCATCCATTCAGCAGTATCGACATGACCGAGGTGGCATAAGGCCATATCAATGGGGCACTCAATGAGACTCAAACTCACTCATGTAGGTTTGCTAGTTTAACTTGCTAGCCATAATACCACCTGAGGTGCCCATAGGTTTCTGTAAGTCCATATATCTCCAAATATGTATGTGTGTATACGTTTATATTAGTGCATATAATTCTGACTTTGTGACTGTGTAGAGTTTTGAATTTGTGAGTGTGTATAGGTTTATATTAGCGCATATAGGTCTGACTTTGTGAGTATGTATACATCTGAATGTGCATACATATACACATAGACACACTCACACAAATGTCTAAGAAGAATATGATGCAAGGTCTTTTTTAAAGTGGGTTTTAACAGGTTTAAATTCAGTTTTCACCTTCATGTAGACTGGTTGCCATTCCATAATTAACGAAACCAGTCTGCTCTACTATTTACCCAGAGCTGGAAGAAGAATAGCTGGATTCATGCTTTTCCTAAGGGTATGAGTATTATGTGTTAATTCAAACAGCTTTGTATGTTGTCATATCTACTTCCTACTATAGGAGGTGCCCGTGGTATAGTCGTTATCTTCTTAGGAAATGGACACGGCGACACGAGTTCAAATCCTGGACGAGACTGATTGCATTTCACATAGCACTAATACCCTTGGGAAAGGTATGAATCCAATTATTCTCCCTCCAGCTATGGGTAAATAGTAGGACAGACTAGGTTCTTCAGCCTTGGTTAGGCCACTAGTCTAGGAGAAGGAAAACTCTGAATTCAAACCTGTTAAACTCCGCTTAAAAATTGACCTTGTGTCATATCCTGCCCGAGCGGAGGGGTTGGTAAATAGTATCTACTTCCTACTATAGTAACCGTTACACCACAGTTTCTTCCAATGTATATATGAGTATATATGTATCTGTGTGAGTGAGTATGTATATATTTACATATATCTAAATCTACCTATTTTTCAAGTCTAAGGATGAGATAGTTTACAGAAGTTTTTATATTTTTTCTTGATATTTTCCTTGCTTACTTAGTAAAGTTTTTTTTTTTTTTTTTCTAAATTTGTTTTTTAACCAATTCTGATATAAAGGGTAAAATATTGTAAAATGTCAGGATTGTGTGTGTGTGTGTGTGGGGGGTATTTTATACTTGGTAATTGGCATGATGTTTACCATAATTATGCAGTTAGTTCTATTTAACCCATAGATAGGGCCCTATCAGGGGCTACCATTTTGAGACAGAGTGGACCTGGAAGCAGTGGCAATGAAAAGGTGCTCTGCATTCCCCAAAGCTCCAGCATCACTGGAACCTCACCATCGGATTGGTTAGTGTGATAACCAGGACACTGAGGGAAGGGTTCTTACCCCTCTGCAGAGGTGCATTCAATGCATTCTACAGCCCCAACTGACTGGGCAATACACAGAGTTAATGTCAAAACAGTTTTATTTCAGATAATTCAGTTTAACATATATACACAGTTTGGATGGCAAAACAGTTCTATTTTGAGCAATTCAGTTGAGCATAAGTACACATTTTTAAATGAGTTAGAATTCTAATATTGCTATTGTTTCAACACAGATAAAATGGTTTCAATTATTGCTATCTAACACTAATATTCAATACTAATCATGTAGTCATCATGTAATACTACATGATTAATATTCAATACTAATCATGTAGTAAATTGGACAAGAAATTGCCTTATTCTTAAATTCTAACTATCTTAATAATATTACCCTATTAAAACCCTCTCTTCAATGTAGTGGTTTTTGTTGCATTATACAAACAAACACACCTGAAAGCAGAAAATAAAACAACATTCTTTCAAACCAGTGCCAAATTATTAATCATCTGATAATTTTAAAAGTAAGGGGTAGGAGAAGGTTGGTTGGTTTTACAGCATGTCAACTCTAAATGGGTTATTTCAAGCCCAAGTCAGTTCAACAGTTATCATCTCCAATTATCTTGAGTACAGAAATATATCATCACAATCGTAATGACAGGTAAACAAATAGATCCCAAACAGACCTACTTGACCAATAGACACTTGTGGCATAGCGATTATTATGATAGGATATGGATGCAACAATCAGAGTTCAAATCCTCGACAAAGCTGTGTGTGTTTCAATTAATGTTTATGCTGTTGAGGAACACATGAATCCCTCTCTTCTTTCTCTAGCTATGATTAACTAGTAGGGCAGACTATGCTCTTTAATATTGACAGGGCAACCAATCTCGGAGAAGGAAAACTCAAAATTCAAAACTATCAGTGAATCTGCTTAAAAACTGACCTTGCATCATAAACTGTCCATAGTAAAGGCATTGGGTAAATACATACTTGACCTACAGGTTAAACCTAAACGGATACTAACATTCTTGGCTAGAGGGGACCTGGGAGTAATGGCAATAAATACTTCACACTCCCCAAACCTCTGGAACTTGAGCCTCACTACAAGATGCAGTTTATTGTCATAACCAAGACACTCTTTTTGTGGACGGGAAGGTTGATATTCAGTATACTCTAGACACTACTGACAAAAAAGAAAAGCCATTTGATATCAGCAAGGATAAAAAATGTATCCTTAGCAAGTTTTTTTCTTTCTTTTTTTTTGTTTTTTTAGTGTAAAATCTCCACTCACCACATGGACCAATTTCTATTTAACAACACGCATTTTTGACTATTTTCGCTTTGCACTGCAAAGAAACTTTTTCCTTTCAGATGCATCCAATGGTAGTCATGTGACCAAAAATTGAAGAAAAGAAACTGGAGGGGGGGGCGTGCAGAAAAAACTCTTAGGGTAGCCATAATAGAAGTAGTAACTGGAAACTGTACTGCAAGCCTTTGAGGGTCAAAAGGTAGATTTTATTGCAGAGCCCAAAGCAGCTAATTGGGAAGAGTATTTGGAGCAGGTAAATTCTCTCAATAGTCATAAAGTGGCCATAAACAGTATTTGGTTACAAGCATAAATCTACGACTACTACTAATAATAATAAATCTACTAATAATATTCATGCACCATAAAACCAAGAGAAACAAGCAATTCCACTATTAGGGAAGGAAAAAAAGAAAAAAAGCAGAAAAAAAGGAAAAACAAAAGAAGAAAAACAAAAAAAAGGAACCAGAAGAAAAAAGAAAAGACAAAAAAATAACAAAAAATAAAATAGTGAAAAGAACCTGTGACAAGATGTTTTGTTATCACAGTAAAAAAAACCCCTTTTTTTTCTTTATTGGTTTTGGAGAAGGAGAGAAAAAGAAAAGGAGATTATGAAGAAGAAACTCAAAGAAAGAGACAATACAAGGGAGAAAATGTAATTGGTGAGAGAGAGAATAAGGAAAAAAGAAATTTTGAAAAAAGAAGAGGCATTACAAGAAAGGACAGATAATATAAAGAAGAAAGAGTTAGAAAGAAGAGAAAGAGATCATTTGCTATTCCTCTTCTTTCTAACTAAGGAAGAGAGAAAAAGGAAAAGAGAATAAGAAATAGTTTGAAAAGAGAAGGAGGGAAAATTAGAAAAAAAAAAGGATTCAAAGAGGGAACAGATAATATAAAGAGGAAATAGGTAGAAAGGAGAAGAAGAGAGAATAAGTAAAAGGTAATAAGAAAAAGAGAGAGTAAGAAAGGAGAAGAAAAAGAGGGAACTGAAGAAGAAAAAGATTATATATATATATATATATATATATATATATATATAGAGAGAGAGAGAGAGAGAGAGAGAGAGAGAAACTAGTTTAAGTGAAAAAAAGGAATAGAGGAAGAAGAGTGTAAATGAATAGAGAGGTAATGATAAAAAATAATAAAGAATGAGAATGTGTTCATATAATGAGAATGAAAATGTAGAAATATGATGAGAATATACAGAAAGGAAAAAAAGATGAAGAGAGTTGTGAGGAAGAAAGGGAGTATTTAGTAAAAGAGGGTAAAACATAGAGAAAAGGAGAGAGAGAGAGTAGAAGAGTAAGAGAATTATGAAATAAGAGTTTAAAAAAAGAACCTGGATTGAAATTAGTCAGAGCAGAGAAGAAACGAGAGAGAGAGAGAAGACAACAGAGAGAATAAAAGGAAGAGAGAGAGAGAGTAAGAGATATGACAAGAGAGAGAGAGAATGTGAGAGAGAGATGAGAGAGAGAATAAGAGAGAGAGAGAGGGAGATATGACAAGAGAGAGAGAATAAAAGAGAGAGTGGGGGAGAGATGACAAGAATGTGAGAGAGAATAAAAAAAAGTGAGATGAGAAAGAGAGAATAAAGAGAGAGAGAGTGGGGAGATATGGCAAGAGAGTGAAGGAAAGATGATGACAGAGATGACAAGAGAGAGAATAAAAGAGTGAGAGAGAGAGATAAGAGAGAGAGAATAAAAGAGAAAGAGAGAGAGAAACAGAGAATAAAATACTCAGGAGTAAAGAAAAAGGGAAAGAAAAGACAAAATAGAGAGAAGAAAAAAGAATACAATAAGAGAGAAAGAAAAGAACATATAGAAGGAAAGAGGGAGAGAAGAACAGACAAAAAGAGAAAGGCCAAAAAGAAAAAGAATACAATGAGAAAGATAGAAAGAAAGAAAGGAAAAAGCATAAGAGAAAGAATTTTAAAAATATAGAGAAACAGAGTGAGAAAAAATAGTAAAGAGAGAATAAACAGGGGAGAGAGAGAGAGAGAGGGAAAGAGAAAAGAAAGATGTAAAAAAAAAAAAGATGGAATGAATAAATGAATGATAAATAGTAACTACTCCCCACCCCCACCCTCAACAAACGGCAAATGAAAGGTAAAGTCCAATAAGCAATGAAAAGAAAAATCTAAATGAAGTGCATCTCCCATGAAGTGGCTATTTGCCAAAATGTACTCAAAAGCTGAAGGTGGCCATCAGCATGGGGTGGAGTGGGGCAGTACAAAGGTAACAGAGTGTAGTCCTACAGAACAAAGGAAGATCTAGGACTCTCACCTTTCCTTGTTACTATTTCAAGAAAGATGAATCTATGTGACGATCATCTATCTGTGCACTCATTCAATATCACAAGACTGATGTGGTCATATTAATTATAGTCACACTCAATGGTCCATATGGGTTTTTGTTTGTCATCATATCTGTTGTCTTTTCTTTTATAATGATTCAGCTGATCTATTTTCCAGAATTTTTTACCTGGTTGTATCTGCGCATTTTTCTGGGCCTTGTTCAAAAACAAGGCTCGACAGAACTGACCAGAAAAAAAAAAAAACTTTAAATATTAGCCAGAACCTATCTTAAACGGTCAGTTAGATTGATCCATCTTTTTTTTTTTTTTTTTTACTTAACCATCATGAGTTTTTTTTTTTTTTTATAGTGAGACTCACTACCTTCATTTGTACCAATTTTTTTATCATTAGGTTACACTTATCAATGTATCTATGGATGTAGATATTTATTAAGTTTTACTTTAGCCTACCTCCAGAGTAACAATAGCAAGACACCCAGGAAGGACTAAACTAATGACAATTATCTGATAGACAAGCTTGCTAAGCAATGAGCATCTTCAGTCGAGTACAAAGTCATAACATTGGGCACCCAGTGAGGAGCTATCTCATAACAGTTAATACTTACCCAAATTCTCTGCCACAAGAAGGTTTGGCTTGGTTTCTTTATCTTAATGACACATCAATTTTCCTCGGTAATTTAATGCCAAATCTATCCTTGTAGAAGAACAGAAGTAGTGCTATATAACCAGGGGGATAAGAGGTGTTCCTACCTATCCTATGCGTATTCGTCCAAAAGGGAACACAAAAGCATGACAGGAGTTTGAACTCAATAACCACAATGTCAAATAGCACATTAACCACTACGCCATGGAGATTCCCTCACTACAAGGAAAGATGTGACAGTAGGCTAATTTTAAGCAGGGTGAAACTGGTTTTAATTGAGAACTTTCTTTCTCCTACACTGGGGGTCTTACAGTTCAGTTCTATTTGATCCATAGATAGGACCCTATCAGGTGCTACCAATCCAGGCCAGAGTGGACCTGGGAGTGATGGCAATGAATAGGTATTCTGCATTACCCAAAGCTTCAGCATTACTGGAACCTTACCATCAGATTGTTTAATGTCATATCCAGGAAAGATGCCAATGTCACATCTTGCAACAATAACCCAAGATAATAAGCAGACCTCCAGCTTTTTGTTCATATGTTACAATAACAGACAAAAAAAATGGCATATTGTAATAAAATTTTTGCTAGCAAAATATAATTAAAATTCTCACAGAAAGTAAAGTATTTTCAATCTAACTTAATAAGTGTAGGGGAGTTTCATCTATGTTCCCTTCAATTACTGCAATTTCTCAAGGGAAATAACTATTAAATGAGTATTTCCTATTAATCATTCATTTATTTGCAAATGATAACTATGTGGAACCCATCTTTATACCTGTCCCAATCATTAGAATTTCACATGCAACACAACTATGTGGAACCCATCTTCATACTTGTCCCAATCATTAGAATTTCACATGCAACACAACTATGTGGAACCCATCTTTATACCTGTCCCAATCATTAGAATTTCACATGCAACACAACTATGTGGAACCCATCTTCATACTTGTCCCAATCATTAGAATTTCACATGCAACACAACTATCAAATGCTTGTAAGAGTATTTCATATCCATTTCAAAAATATTTATTCAATAAGGGAAATTTTTTGGAAAAAGCAAAATTTTCAGAATTTTTTCGTTTGTAAATGAAAATTGTTTGGAATTGGTTCAGAGCAAAAATTATCTGAATCTCACAAAAATATTTGTTTTGAGGCTATTCTAAATAGTGACAAACAGAATGCTCCATACTTGAACAGAGGCACATTATAAAATTTTAAGTGGTTGAGAAGAGTAAACCATGTGAAATTTACACACGGTTATGAGATGTGAACAAAGAAGCATGTTCTAGACAAAAAAATGTTTACAAATGGGTTAAACATTCATTTGCCATAATGAGCTTGAGTCAAAATGACAATTCATGGAGTGGAAACACAAGTACTCTCCTGTAAAGAAAGAATCTGGGCGCAGCAGTAAGGAAAATGCTTTGAGTACACTGGTCAGTAAAGAAACATTCCAACTGCAGCAGTCAGTAAAGAGGGTCATGTTGACAGTCTTCTGGAACATGAAGGGACTTGTCACATGTGATTTTCTTGAAACAGTGCAACTGAAAATAGTATTTCCCATTGCCAACTCCTAAGACAAAATTTACCTTATTTATTGAATCACTCTTGTATCTTCTTATCATTTACTAACCTGGGTATGGTACAGAGTTAGAAGTAGGGGGCACCCTGTAGGAATCAAATTCACAGACAATAGTCTGCTGGCCTAGCCAAAGTATCTAGCAAGGTTTATATTTATTAAGGGCTAAAAAATTTATTGTCCAACTATTTTATGAAAAAAAGCAAAAGAGAATAGTTATCCCACATATGACAAGGTCACCTTGCTAGCAAATAAAAACGAAATCAATTATAATTTTCATTGATATGAAAAGAAAACAAAATTAAAGAATGTTGTAATTTCAAATCCAATTTATTATGAATAATGTGGAGCCAATGTTCTTTACTTCTGTTTACTTTATTGTCTCAACAGGGACAACTATTAAAAGAATATTTCTTATTAATTATTACTTTATTTACAATTAACAGCAATAGCATGAAGCCAGTGGTCATAATTACTCTAATCATCATAATTTCTCAAGTCAGATATTAAATATTAATTATGGAGTATTTTTGCAAATCTAAATAAGATGTGATTCAAAATCAAGCTTAATGGCTACCAAAAAAGGCCTTTAAGCAAGTAAGTGTAAAAGTAAACAAGCATCACTGTAGCATACACAGATAGAGACAAGTGTAAACAAGAGAATGTTAGTGATTAAATATCAGTGACCAGATGAACCTAGAGAATAAGATCAGGTTTTAATGTTAAAAGTAAGGATCAGACTGAATTAGACATCAATGTTTATCTATTTACAAATTTTCCTTTTGTTTTTAGCAGAGCTGTGAAGTTTGTACAGGAAATATTTTACTCCAACTCTTTAGTTTATAGTATATCCAGATCTGAAACCCTTAGTTTATTATATTTCCAGATCCGAACACATTAGTTTATTATATTTCCAGATCTGAACCTCTTAGTGTATTACACCTCCAATCTGAAACCTGCTTAGTATAAACCATTTTAAAATTCAAACTACCTTAGTTTAAAGTATTTTAGTTTTATTACTTAGTTTACAGCACCTTTGACTCCAATTCCCTAGTTTACAGCACCTCTGACTCCAATTCCCTAATTTACAGCACCTCTGACTCCAATTCCCTAGTTTACAGCACCTCTGACTCCAATTCCCTAGTTTACAGCACCTCTGACTCCAATTCCCTAGTTTACAGCACCTCTGACTCCAATTCCCTAGTTTACAGCACCTCTGACTCCAATTCCCTAGTTTACAGCACCTCTGACATCAGTTCCCTAGTTTACAGCACCTCTGACTCCAATTCCCTAGTTTACAGCACCTCTGACTCCAATTCCCTAGTTTACAGCACCTCTGACTCCAATTCCCTAGTTTACAGCACCTCTGACTCCAATTCCCTAGTTTACAGCACCTCTGACTCCTTTAGTTATATAGCAATGGTAAATTTTGATGTAAACAATTGTTAAGATCTTTGATAAATATTTTTTCACAAAAAAATGAAAAATAATTTTTCTAGAAAACAAACTTTAAAATGAGTTAAAATGAATGTTAAATGTTTTATAAATAAAATATCACCATAATACTTCATCCCTTGCAATTTGGAATGGCAAAACTCTAAAATTTTATTAATGTTCAAATGCAAATTATCAAACTTTGGCGGTGGGGGGGGGTAATTCCATTTTTATATATTTATCTTTTTATATTTTACTTACATTTTTGCACAAACATTTCAAGACAATAAAATCTTTATTAGATATACTGTGTCTCTCAGAGTTCAGGTACCCTCACCCAATCATTGGGAGGTTCTATGACTCCCAACCAATGCCTGTTATATAGTGAATATATAAAAATTAAGGAGTGTTGTGTAAGGAGGTGTGCTTATCATTGTAAGAAATAGAATATGCAATCTGAGTTCAAATCCTGGACAAAGGTGTTTGTGTTCTATTTTGCACTAATATCCTTGAGAAAGGCATGAACCCATCTCTGCTGCCTCCAGCTATGGATAAAAAGTAGAGCAGATTGGCCTTGGTAAGTCAATCAATCTAGGAGAAAGAAGATTCTGAATTTAAACCAGATGTAACTGCTTAACAAATTAACCTTAAGTCACATTCTGCTCAATTGGAGGGCCTGGGTCTATACAGAACAAGTTTTTTGGTCTCAGCATGGCAACCAGTCTAAGAGAAGAAAAATTCTCAATTCAGACCAGCTGTACTTTACTTAACAAATATACCTTGTGTCACATCTTGCACATAGTGGAGGGGTTTGGTCAATACAGATTGATATATTTAGTCTTGGTATGGCAACCAGTCTAGGAGAAGGAAAACTCCTAATTCAAACCAGCTGTATTTTGCTGAAGAAAAAAATAACCTAAAACTACATTTTGTTCATGGTGAAGGGGTTGAGTAAATAAATACATAAAAATTAAGGAAATGCTTAACTTCACTTAAGTGCAAAGTCTTTTACTAAACAAGCTTTTAGAATAAAAACTTAAGCTTCTGCTAACAGTCTCTTGCTCTTCCTGTAATTTAATATACTATGATAGTGAATCCGTCACTCCCCCACTGATCTAGATATACAAATATACAGTACACCAATTTGTACCATTTAATCTACTTGTGAGTTTGTGTAATGTGTGAGGGTGTGTTTACATATGTTTATATGTCTGCATTAGTTTGGTTCCAAAGACCAATTCCTTGTTTTATTCAAAACCACTTCTGGCACTTTCAGAAAATGATTCTTTACATATATATGGGGAGAGTGGAGGAGGTATATAGGTGTTTCTTTCTCTATCTACAGAGCTATTCATCCATCTACAAGCATATGTGTGTGTGCATCGTTTTTCATTCTAATGCCAAGATATATATATATATATATATACTACAAGGGTGTGTCAACATACCTACGGCCTTGTTTTGTTATAAATGGAATTTTGAGCTAAAATTTTTACTGGATAATATTCAATCTATATGATTAATATTCACCATTAAATTACTTACTGGGTGTACCCTTGTCAAAGGCACCCCAAAAGTCTAGTATGCAAGCTAAACGCCATTCTTCGCATGCCAGAATATTAGAAACAATAAACTTTATCTAGTGGCAAGTCACTGGTTTGATATTTTCTGATGGCAATGTCATCATGTTAGCTCTTGACCAAAGATAGGCCACCCAAGACGCTGAGAATTGAAACTTCAGAAGGTATGGGCTCACTTCAACTGTT
Organism: Sepioteuthis lessoniana; assembly: GCA_963585895.1. Lineage (NCBI taxonomy): Eukaryota > Metazoa > Mollusca > Cephalopoda > Myopsida > Loliginidae > Sepioteuthis > Sepioteuthis lessoniana. The sequence continues at coordinate 57,430,405 of OY757931.1, read as the reverse complement.
TTGTAAAGACGAAGGTTGTTTCAACATAGTAATTACATTGTAAATAGAATTCCACTTCTAAAATCAATAATAAATCAATATATGGTGCCCGTGGTGTAATGTAATCGTTGCAGGAATTGGACACAGCGACATGAGTTCAAATCCTGGACTGATTGCATTTCACATAGCATTAATACCCTTGGGAAAGGTATGAATCCAATTATTCTCCCTCCAGCTATGGGTAAATAGTAGAGCAGACTAGGTTCTTTAGCCTTGGTGAGGCAACTAGTCTAGGAGAAGGAAAACTTTGAATTCAAACCTGTTAAACTCCGCTTAAAAAATTGACCTTGTGTCATATCCTGCCCGAGCGGAGGGGTTGGGTAAATATGATAAATCAATAGTTTTCAAAAATGGCAAGTTGTGGAAGTAGAGATAGGTCTTCTGAATGTAAAACAAGCAAAAAAATCTTTCCCAAAAAATTTTTTTTCTCATGGTGGGACCACAGCTACCTTTACTTGTGCCAATTTTTTGTTCGGCTTTTATGGTATATTAACCTTTATAGGTTATTTAATGTCAAATCTTGTTTATATATATATATATATATATATATATATATATATGATTTATAAATGAACAGTTTGTAGGTAACATTTTTAAACGAGTGAAAGCTGATTTGTTTGTACAAATATATAGGCCCTGAGCACAACAATCTAACACTATTAGCTCTACTTGCACACAGTTAAATGGCTTCAAGTACTGCCATCTAATACTAATAATGCAATAAAATATTAATCATTTGCTCGCACGCAGCCAAATGGCCTCAAGTAAAATAAATGACTAAACAGTACGATTTGAAGAGAACCTAAAAGGTACTATCACTATGGGTCAGAGTGAACCTGGGAGTCATAGGATGGTTTAGTGTCATATCCAGAACACTTGTTGGAGGAGTCTTACCTCTCTGCAGAGCTGCATTTGGCATATTCTATAGCCCCAGCCAAATGAGCTGCCAATTTTCTAAAATTGGTAAAAATCATTATTTTTCAAAACTGGCTAGTTACAGAGGCAGAGGAAGGTCTTCTGAATGCAAAACAATAAAAAAAAAAATTTCCTCAAAAATATTTTCCGAATTTTTTATGGTGGGACCATCTAACTTCATTAGTGCCAATCTTCCAATCAGTAGGTTATTCTTATCAATGTTTTTATGGATATAGATATCTGTTGTTTTACCTTAGCCTATCCCCAGGATAAGAATAGCAAGAGAACCAGGATGGATTGAAATTACTAAAACTTTCTGATAGACGAGCTTGTTAAGCATTCCTCTGCAGTGAACATCAATAGACTAGAACATAGTCATAACATTGGGCGCCTTGTGAGGAACTAACTCATAATAGTTTGTAATGTGAGAGCATATTTTAGATAATACTAACTGGGCGGATCTGTCTAAGGATGAAATTTTGAATATACATTGAGAGAAAATAAAATTGAAACACTCTGAATATACTTCAAGGTCAAATATATAGGGCTGATTTTTATCATTAAGGGTTTTCAGAATATTGTCTTCATCTTTATTGTTATGGAAATAACAATAAAGATGAAGACAATAATCCGAAAACCCTTAATGATAAAAATCATCAAGCTTCGTCTCATAAATTTAGACAACTGATATAGGGCTGAGTTTACCTTCTAGAACTGGAGCCTCACCACTGGATAAAGTTCAGTGTCATACTGAGGATATCCCTAATAGCAGAGACTGAAACATGTTTGAACACATATTTAGTAGAACATAATATCATGGGCCTAGTATCAGTTGGCTGAGATTTATTAGTCATGAGTACTATGTCTAAGTTATATACATAGCAGTAATCATGGATAGAACTTTTAGCATTGAAAATTATGGCATGAAAGCTTTTTCCAGTAAAGGTTGTATACATAAGAAAAATGTCCACTAGTTGGTTTGACACACCGATATATATGGTAGAAGTAATTGAAGCAAAGATCAGGGCGACCAATTTTAGTGACACATGAGAAGAATCAAAGAGTAGAAGCCACGATTCAAGAAAAGCAGCAAATTAAGTAGAAACATTGATGCTCTGAAGTTAATTAGTCAAGAAAAAGTGCAGAATATAATCAAGATAAATTACAGAAAGATCTGTGCCAGATGGGCCAGCAAGAAATTGGATCAAAAAATTAACCAAAGACTTTCTTTAGGGATGGATAGATGAAAATGAAAAAAAAAAAAATGTTTGATTTGGTTGGTTGTTTGGGTTTTATGGCAAATCAACTTTTGTAGGTTATTTAACGCCAAATCCATTTTTTATAAAAATAGTTCTATTTCAAACAATTCAGTTTAGGATAAGTACGCAGTTTAATTGTCAAAAACATTTCTATTTCAAGCTATTCAGTATAGTCAAACAGAGCTAATTCAGTTTAATATAAGTACAGATTTTGTTAATACACTGTTAAATGTCAAAACAGTTCTATCTTAAACAATTCTGTTTAGCATAAATACGCAGTTTCAATGCAAAAAACAGTAAAGTCAAGAAACCACAGTTTACTTCTACTTAATCCATAGATAGGACCCTTTTCAGGTGCTACCACTCCGGGTCAGAGTGAACTTGGGAGCGATGGCAATAAAGGGGTACTCCGCATTCCCCAAAATTCCAGCATCACTGGAACCTCACCATCAGATTGTTTAGTGTCATATCTATGACACTTGTTGGATGGGGTCTTACCCCTCTGCAGAGAAGCAGTTGGTGTATTCTACAGCCCCAGCCGACTAGGCAATGTTTGATTTGGTTGGGTTTGGTTTTATGGCATATCAACCATTGTAGGTTATTTAATGCAAAATCCTCTTTATACATATGTATTAAATATATATGATTTGGTTAGGTTGGTTTTTATGGCATATCAACCATTGTAGGTTATTTAATGCCAAATCCTCTTGATACATATATATTGAATATATATGATTTGGTTTGGTTTGCTTTTATGGCATATCAACCGTTGTAGGTTATTTAAAGCTAAATCCTCTTTATACATCTATATTAAATATATGATTTGGTTGGTTTTTATGGGATATTCACCCATGTAGGTTATTTAATGTCAAGTCCACTTTATACACATATATTAAATATATGATTTGATTTGGTTGGGTTTTATGGCATATCAATCATTATAGGCTATTAAATGCCAAATCATATATATATATATATATATATATATATATATATATATATATTAAATATATGATTTGTAGATATTTTTAGATAACATTTTTAAAGGAACCTAAGCTGTTTTTTTGCATGCAGTTAAATGGTTTCAAATATTTTTTCTAACACGAATTATTCTATTTAATATTAACCATTTGTTTGCACAGAGTTAAATGGTTTCAAGTATTGCTATGTAACAGTAAAAATTTAACATCATTCATTTGTTTACATACATTTAAATAGATATAAATATATAATTTGTAAGTGAATAGTTAGTTGGTGATTTCATTTTTAAATGAGTTAGAACTAATTTGTTTGCATACTAGTATTGCTATTGTTTCTCCACTGTTAAATGGTTTCAATTGTTTGTACACAGTGAAGTGGTTACAAGTACTGCTATTTAACCTGAATTATTCTATTGAATACTATGCATTAATTAAATCAGTTAAATGGTCCTAAATATCACAATGTATCACAAACAATTCAATTAGGCAGTCATTAGTTTACACAGATAAATGATTAAACAGTTCTATTTGACCCATAGATAGAACCCTATCGGATGCTCCCACTCCAGGCCAGAGTGGATTTGGGCTGGGAGCGATGGCAACGAAGGGGTACTTCACATTCTCCAAAGCTCCAGAACTTGGGTCTCTTGATCAGACACACGTTGGGTGTAATGTCTTACCCCTCTGCAGAAATACAGTAGGTGCATTCTGAAGCTCCAGCTGACTGGGCTTTTCAATGTATGAACTCTTACAGCTGTTAAAAAAAAAACTTAATTTTAAAGAGAAATAAATTTGTTTCATTTTGATACCAATTATTATTAATCAATGAACTGTTTTATATATATATATATATATATATATATTTATTTATTTATTTGTTTGTGTGTGTGTTTTCGAGTACCTATCATAAAAATACATTTTCTAAGTATTTGTTTTCTGTAGATACATAAAACTACTTTATGCGTAGGCATATATGTACATGTGTCTGTGTGAGTATATGTAAGCAAGAGAGAATGCATATGTGTGTAGGTGTGTTCATTTTCTATATGAGTGTGAGTGAAAGACATATGTACATACTGTGTGTGTGTGTTCTACCAGATGTGCACTTATAAATGTGTATATCTTTTTGTGTGTAACGGCCACACAGCATGGATATTGTGTTTATACGGCAGGTAAGTTTACTAAGAAAGAGTGCAATGCTTGAAAAGACTCTCAGGAGTGGATTAGGAATGAGTAGAGAATGCTGAGAGAGGGGATCACAAGGAGTAGTGCAGGGAGTGGGAGGAGAGAGTGAGAGAGAGGGGAATATTGGTCTGAATGCAGCAACTGTGCACAGATGTTTGACGATCGAATAGAGAGAACATGAAATGATACCCTTAACCAATTGTAAAAAAACAAAAAAAGCAGGGAGGATGAGTTGGACATGGGGAGGGGGAAGAGAAGTAGATAAAGATAAAATAAAAAGGAAATAAAGGAAGAATTAAAGAATTGACCAATTAAAAAGCTTGTGATATTTTCCTACAAAAGATCGTTTCTATTGGTAATGGAATTGGAGAAAGTCAGGTAAAGAGTTTTTTTTCTTCTTCTTCTTCTTCTTCTACAACCTTTATAAACATATTTATTGTAGATTTTACGCTAACTTCTTATTTCTTTTTCTTCCTACTTTTCCTTTTTCTTTTCTTTCTTTGATTTTCACCTGTTTCTTCTTTCTTTTGTCAACACCTTCCTTTTTAATCTTTGGCCTCTTTTCACTATTCTTTCTTTCTTTTTTCTCTTTCTTTCTTTGATTTTCTCTTTCTTATCTTTTTCTTTGATTTTCTTTTTTCTTCCTTCAATTTTTTCTTTTCTTCTTTCTTTTGTCTTTTCTTTCTTTCCTTCTTTATTTTTTCACTTTCTTTCTTTTTTTGATTCTTGTTCTTTCCTTATTCTTTGTTTTTATTTTCTCTTTCTTTCATTCTTTCCTTTCTTTCTTTGATTTTCTCTTTCTTTTTTCCTTCCTTCTTTGATTTTCTCTTTCTTTCTTCCCTTCCTTCCTTCTTTGTTTGATTTTCTCTTTCCTTCCTTCATTTCTTTGATTTTCTATTTCTTTCCTTCCCTCCTTCCTTCCTTTGTTCTCTGATTTATCTTTCTTTCCTTCCTTCTCTGATTTTCTCTTTCTTTCCTTCCGTCCTTCCCTCTTTCCATCTTTGATTTTCTTTCTTTCCTTCCTTCCCTCTTTCCATCTTTGATTTTCTCTTTCTTTCCATCCTTTTTTTGATTTCTCTTTCTTTCTTTCCTTTCTTCCTTCTTTGATTTATCCTTCCTTCCTTCTTTGATTTTGTCTTTCTTTCATTCCTTTCTTCATTCTTTGATTTTCTATTTCTTTCCTTCCTTCCTTCCTTCCTTCTATGTATACATCTTTTTAATCTTTGCTGTCTTTTTTTCTTGAATTTTTCATCCCTTTTTTCTTCTTTCTGTCTTCAATTTTCTCTTTGATTACAGAAGACTTTCTTTTCTTTTATTTATCTGCAACTAATTATAAATTCTCAAAATAGCATGTGACTTGTCATTGAACTTAATGCTCACCAAAGAAGGCCTTTAAGTGAGTGTGAAATAAGAATAAAAAAATATCTTCTATCTTCTCTTTTTAATTTTTTTTTTTCCTTTTTTCCTCACCCTTACATTCTTAATTATTTCACTTTTTCTTTTGAGATATTTCTTTCGTTTCATTCTATCTTTTTTTTTCTTTCCAAAAGTCAAGAATCCCAAAAAGTTTTATAGCCTTATACAAAGAGTAATAAAATGAAGAAAAAGATAGTTATAATCATTAACTTTTATTTTATTTTTATACAGTAGAAGTACAAAAAGGAATATTAAGTTAGATGGTGTCATAGCCCCTTTAGATATTGATGTGCTGTAAAATTGGCAGTTTTTTTTCTTTTTTGTTTATTTGCTAATTTTTACCTTTTTTCTCCCCCACTTTTTTTTTAATTAAAATTTTTCTCTGACAGGTTTTTTTTCTAGCAGTAAAACCTTCACTTGTATGCATTTTTTTTTAATTCTTCATCATATTACCACATTTTTTGGGAGGTGGGGGTCACTCACACTCTTCTTCTTGTTTTCATTCCTTTTTTTTCCCCTCAACATCTTTCTCTAAGTCCTCTCTTCTTCCATTCTCTTTCTCCTTTTTGTTCTCTTCCCTTTTCTTCTAGCCCTTCTTTAACTTCTTTAATATTTTCTCTCTTTATTTTTCTCCTCTCTCTTCTTTTCTTTTCTTTCCCGACTTGTCATCATTTTCCTTTCATTCCTTTTTCATTCATCTCTCTATTGCTCCCTCCTTCTTTCATCTCCCTTTTTTTATTTTTTCTCCATTTTTTCCCCTGTTTTTTTCTTCTTTTATCTATAAGGAATAGATAAAAGAAGAAAAAAACAGGGGAAAAAATGGAGAAAAAATAAAAAAAGGGAGATGAAAGAAGGAGGGAGCAATAGAGAGATGAATGAAAAAGGAATGAAAGGAAAATGATGACAAGTCGGGAAAGAAAAGAAAAGAAGAGAGAGGAGAAAAACATATTTCTCATATTTTCCTTCTTCATCCGACCTCTCTTTTCTTTCTCTTTTAATCCTTTCACTTCCTTTTTTCTTTTTTTTTTGTTAGGCATTCCCGACTATGTTCTTTCCTTCTCTTACCTCTTCCTTATCTTATTCATCACTTTCCTTTTTATTCTTTCTCTTTTCCCTTTGGTTTCTCTTTTTCCTATCCTTTTCTTCTTTCTTTTCTTCCTCTTTCAATATTTTTGGTTCCTTCTTTCTATTTAATCTTCCCTCTTTCTTTTTCTTCTTTCTCTTTCATTTCTTTTTCTTTCACTCTATTCTTTCTTTTTCTTCTGTCTCTTCCTCTCTGTTCTTTCCTTCATTTATCCTTTCTTTTTCTCACCTCTATTTTTTTTCATTCTTTCCTTCTCTTTTCTCTTTGCTTTCCTTTTTCTTTTTCCCCATCTTGTTCTTCTCTAGACCCCTCAATCTTCTTTCTCTTTCATCCCTTTTTTCCCTATTACTCCCCTTCTTTCTCTTTTACCTTCCATTTTTTTTTTTCAATTTATTTTTCCTCGTCTTTTTTATCTTTCACTCTCTTCCATGTTTTCCTCTTCCTCAACCGCTTATGTTTATACTTTCTTTTTTAAATTACCAATCCTTCAGGCAATACCAACAATTACATTCCTTTATTTCTGTTCGTTTTGCTGACACTGAAATCATGGATCACAGTTGCATATAATAATTGTGCATTGTCTTAATTTGCAAAACATCCCAACTCGACAATCAGAAAACTTTTCATATAAGACCAACTCCATTCTAATGATAAAATAGAGCATTCTACAGACACACAAAGTATCTAAAAAGAAAGAAAAAGATACTTCAGATTTGGCATAAACAATATGAAGCTAACCTGTATGGCAACCCAGTCGGCTGGGGCTGTAGAATACACTGACTGCAGAAAGGTAAGACCCCCAACCCCAATAGGGGATATGGAATACCCCTACATTATCATCACTCTCAGGTCCACTCTGGCCTGAAGTGATAGCACCTGATGGGGTCCTATCTATGGGTCAAATAGAACTGTTTAACATTTAAACTGAGTGCAAACAAATAACTCATGCTAAATTGAATTGTTAGAAAAAGAACTGTTTGACCTTTTAACTGTGTGTGAATAAATAATTGATGTTTAATTGAATTGTTGGGGATATGTAGCAATATTTGGAATCATTTAACTTTATTAACTTAAGTTTACAAATCAAATATATCTAATATATATGTATAAACCGGATTTGGCATTTGATAACCTACAATGGTTGATATGCCATAAAACCAAACCAACAAACCCAAACCTACAAGGTTGGTTGGTTGGTTTAATGGCATGTCAACCTTTATTGGTCTAATCAATGACTAAGTCTGTCCTTTTTTCAAACAATTATATTGTTTCAAATAACTTTTTCTATCTAATAATAATAATATAATCCTCTTTGCACAGTTATAGGGTTTCAGACATTCAAATGAATAATAATGGTTTATGCAGAAATATTTGAATTCAATAAACTATTCTTATTTACTAATGATAATCATTTGTTTATGCACAGTTATATGGTTTCAAGTATTCCTATGCAATACTAATAATTTGCATACAATTATATGGTTTCAAATATTTCAAGATATATGGTTTTGAATAAATATTCCTTTGATAATAGTCATATGGTTTAAAGTAACAAATGATAAAAATTCTTCGTGAACTCTTATAGCTATTCTTAATAAAAATGATCTTCATTCAGTTATATGGTTACAAGTATTCCTATATATTACTAATAAATTTCAAACAGATCTACTTGAAGCATAAGAAAGATTGAAACAGGTACTACCACTTTGCATCAGAGTGGACCTGGGAGTAATAGTAACAAAACAGGTGACCTTAAAGCTCCAGAAATAGAGCTTTACTACAATCTGGAGTATATAACCAAGACACTCAAAACAGTATGACATTAAGATGATTACTATTTGAGGGGATCTGAAAAGTTCTTGGACCAACCAAGGGAAAACTTATTTGAATTTGATTTTATTAAATTCTTTCAAACTAAGGGATTAATATGTATCATCCGAGGTAGGCTTTAGAACTTTATATTCAAGGATGTACTCATGGAATAACTGACATCTTCATAGGAAATGGAATCAACTACTTCAATGACAAGCATAGATTCACATTGTACAAGACTTCTGGGTCTGGTGAATCTATGACCAGCAAGGTCACCTGGCTTCATGCTGGGAGACTTAGCAAAGTCTAGCATAGGATCACTATGTGAAATGTGAACTATGTCCAACATAGTCCGACAAGGCATGAGTTTCGGTTCATGCCTGACCTCTCTCTTCCCTAAATCCCCCCTAAAAAAAAAACCTTGTGTCAAATTCTGCCTGGTGGGAGGCACTAATAAATATCTACCCCACTTCAAATCTCTGGCTAGGCTATTCACATTTTATATAGTGCTAATACCATTGGGAAGGTACCAACTATGAGTAAATAGAAGGTTAGATAGGTATGGCAGCCAGTCTAGGAGAAGGAAAACTTTGAATTCAAACCACTTGTAGACCTGGATAGGGAACGGCTCTGCTAGACTATTCCAGCCCAGGACATGAGTAGTGCCACCATGATCAAACCAGCTAATGATACTAGTGATGATGAAGATGATTCTTGGTTGGGCTAAGAACTTTACAGCTTGAAAAGAAATGTGAATGAGGACTTATTTAACGTACATCAAATCAAATTTTTCAGCATAAAAACAATGACTACTTTAAAACTGGAATTTATAAATCAAAATCAGAAATAAAATGTAGAAAAAATATGATGTCATCAGGCAGAAACTTCTTTCCTTCCGTCAAAAAGCCCAAGAGATTGGATAAGGGTACTAATTTTTGGAAATTGCCATGAAACCCTGGGCTAAACAATGTCAAAAATAGATTCTCATAGATTTGAATTATGTATCCAAAGATTTTTTTTCTTCTTTTTAGTTTTTAGTGTCAAACAAAATTTTTTCTTAGTTAAAAAAAATGTTTTAATTTTTCTTTTTTAACCTGAAACACAGTCTCTGACTTTTATTTCTATGGAGAGATAATTGAATTGTAACCTCCTCATCACATGCCCTCATCTCTACCTCCCCCACCAAAAAAAAAATAGAACTGACAGATGCAATAACTTGTCCAAAACTGATTTAGAAACATGTAACACTGGGGTTCAGTTTTTAGAGGTATTCAGTGTATTGTCATATGTAAATGTAATAAAAACTTTTCAGACAGGAAACACATTTATTGGAGTCTGTTATTTAAGAGAGCAAGATGACTGTCTTCTTTTTCGTCTTTCATTCTATTTCATAGTCGAAACACATGATATTATTTCTTAACTTTCTCTAAAGAAGAGAGGGAGTGATGATGAAGTTTTAACATGTCTGTCACTTGAGTAAATCATACAACTGTCACTTCAGATTTCAAATAAATAAATACAATCTTTGATGATATGTTTGAGTTAGGTTGGAAACGAAATCCAATGGTATTTGGAATAGTAACTATCAGTATGACATTTTGCTATAGGGACAGAAGCTATCCCTACAGATAAACATGACAGTATTATTTTCCATACAGTCTTCCACTTTCCTAATATACACAGCAGTACGTATGCATAAGTACACTCCTAACAATCCTATTTTCATTTTTCTCCTAATTCAAAGGTATTGTGATTTTTATTACTTCTAGTTGTCTAAATTTTTTAGACGAAGTTTGATGATCTTTATCATTAAGGGTTTTCAGACTATTGTCTTAATCTTTATTGTTATTTCCAGGTTTCGGGCCTATATGTCCTCCGGCCTTCTTCAGGTGTTTGTCGAACTTGGGAACCTACACGGAACTTGGAACTATGTCCTTTATTGAATCCACAGAGGTCACCTGTTCTGATTCCATTAGCCATAACCGGGTACAAGTGTTAAGTATTCCTATAACCGTTACACTATGTGTCCTGCTGGACAGTTTAGAGTGAATTTTTGGGACTTATAAACTTAATGTTATTACTTGACTAGGATTACTACTATTGCGTATAATTTTTTTACCTGAGCTCATATTCAGATTTTTTTTTTTTTTAAAGTGAAACATTATACAAACAAAACAGGTATTTTTTAAAATTGTTTTTTAGTGGATGGAATATTATACAAACAAAACAGGTTTCATTAGATATTAAACAGATATTTTTTTTTAGTGGAACATTATACAAACAAAACAGGTATCATTAGATATTATTTATTACTAAACTATAAAGTATCAAAACTCTGTAGGCAAAGGAAAATTGCATAAATACATATTAGGTCATTTGTTTGTTTTTGTGTGGTTTATTTCTCAGGAATTTGCTTTCAAGTTTTTTACTTTAGCTTTAAAAAATGAAAACATTACATGTCTAATCTCTAAAAGTATCAAAAATGTATATGATCATATTTACCCAACCCCTCCCCTCGGGCAGGATATGACACAAGGTCAATTTTTAAGCGGAGTTTAATAGGTTTGAATTCAGAGTTTTCCTTCTCCTAGACTAGTTGCCTCACCAAGGCTGAAGAACCTAGTCTGTCCTACTATTTACCCATAGCTGGAGGGAGAATAATTGGATTCATACCTTTCCCAAGGGTATTAGTGCTATGTGAAATGCCATCAGTCTCATCCAGGATTTGAACTCATGTCGCCGTGTTCATTTCCTATGACGATAACCATTACACCACGGGCACCTCCTATAAAAATGTATATGATAGTTGCTGAATTGTACAACAGACTCTTTCCAGGTTTTCGATATGCAAAGTTATGCTTTGAAATTACCTGGGACACCAGTGTCCGAGAGAAAGTGAAAAAGTTAAATGCTGAAATTTGATAAACTGAGAAAAATTTTGTTTGCTTTGGTTTGGTTTGGTTTGGTTTTAAGGCATATCAACTATTGTAGGTTATTTAATCCTTATTTATACATATATATTAAATATATATGGTTTCTAAACACATTTTGTAGATAACATTTTTAAGTATTATTTACAAAATTTTTTTTCACACAGTTAAATGGTATCACTTATTTCTACCTAATAGGAATAATTCTATTTACTATTAATTATTTGTTTGCACACAGTTTAATGTGTTCAAGTATTGCTATATATCAATAACAATTCAATTAAACATCAGTCATTTGTTTACACACAGTTAAATGATCAAATAGTTCAATTTCAAACACTTCAGTTTAGCATGTCAACAAAGTTAAATGGTTCCAAGTATTGCCATGTATCACTAAAAATTCAATTAAACACCAGTCATTTGTTTACACAATTAAATGTAAAAACAGTTCTATTTCAAACAATTCAGTTTAGCATAAGTACAGTTTTTTTTTTATTTACACACAATAAAATGATCAAACAGTTCTATTTCAAACAATTCAATTTAGCATAAGTCATTTGTTTGCATACGGTTTAAATGTCAAACAGTTCTATTTCAAACAATTCAGTTTAGCATAAGTAAACAGTTCCATTTGATTCATAGATAGGATCCTTTTAGGTCCTACCACTCTGAGCTCGAATGGGCCTGGGAGCAATAGCAATGAAGGGGTATCCTGCATTACTCAATGCTCGAGTATTAATGAAGCCTCACTATCAAATTGTTTAGTGTCATATCCAGGACACTCATTGTTGAGGGGGTCTGACCCTTCTGCAGAGATGCAGTCAGTGTATTCAACAGCCCCAGTCAACTGGGCCACATTGATAAAAACTTGATTGTATTCTTAACGCTTCATCAAACACCATAAAAATTTCATTATTCATCCAAAATCACTTATTTGCACACCATTACATTAAATCAACCCTTTCTATCCAAAATAAACATTTCGCAGACAATTAAACAGTTGCATGTATTCCTATCTAACTTAAATAATTCTATTTAATAACAAACATTTGTTTGCACACAGTCATATGGCTTCAAATACTTCTTTCAAATACTAATAATTTTCTAATTGTTATGGTACTCAACCTGCAGTTGGTAATGAACACTTCTAGGCTCTCTACTTATTCCCGACGAACACTTGGCAGTCGGACTGACTTCTAACACTTTGTACATATGTTGTATTATACTTCGTTAATATACTTTGTTCCACACAAACCAGATTTGTGTTATTCTTCCAGACCCTTTACTGGTCCACAACACTTTATATATATATATATATATATATATATATATATTGTAAAAGTTTTGGTTGTCACTAATTCACTTTGTGGGATTGTAGTGAACCAAGTTTGATATAATTTGGAGAGTGCTCAATATCTGTGATAGAGCTATTATATAATAATAATAAATAAACATATATTAGATTTTATATATTTAATACCATGGAAGTTGTGTCTGCAACCTTAGATTTCATGAAGTTTTACAAGTTTTGTAAAACTTCTTGAAACCTAAGATCTCAGACAAACTTCCATGGTATTAGATATTTAAAATCTTATATATATATATATATATATATATATATATATATATATATAAAATAAATAAATATATATATATATGTATATATATAGATAGACAGATAGATAGATAAGATCCTGCTAACTAATAATGACACTTCACATCAAAGTAGACTTGAGAGTAATAACATCAACACTTATTATCAAGTCATATCTAAAGCATCATTTCCTGCTAGGTCAAAGAAGTTAAGCAGCAATGAGCCAGTTCAATACTTAGATGAGTGACCACTTAAACCACACTAGGTACTGTAAGCAATGCTTGGCTTGCGTACCACATCTAAAGTAAAGCTTAGTAAATAACAAGAGGTGGCTGTACATTCTCCATTACTCCAGAACTGAAACCTCACCACATGATGCAGTTAATTCTAATCTCCTTTAGTTAACAAATTCTTTTAGCTCCATTTACAAAATTGAATTTCTTCTGGACAGAACATAATTTTTGATGGTATGACTGGTGATCTCCAAAACGTATATTAATAGATAAAAAGTTAAATTTAAAATGAGCAAAGTAGAAGACAAACATACATTGTACAGCAAATGCAAGTAAAGTAAAGTGAAGTTGGTGACCGTAGTCAAGAGCGACCAGAGGGCTCCCTTTTCAATAGCTACTACTTTCCCTGGATTGCGCTGAGTATTAAGCAAGTAGGTATCAAGTACCATTTTTAAAGTTTTCGGGGGGTTTTTTAAAACAAAATAAACATTTGAGTAAGATTCTGATTTTCAGACAGTTAAAATTACTTCCTCAAATGTAATGAAGTATATCTGATCATAAAAGGCAATGGAAATTATTCAACTATAAAAATGCATTGGAAATGAATTTTACTATAAAAATGCAATTGAAATGAATTTTACTATAAAAATGCAATGGAAATGAATTTTACTATAAAAATGCAATGGAAATGAATTTAGTACAAAAATACATTAAAAATGCTTTTTATATAGGAAATTTGATAGCTTTGCATAAGACCATTAAGGTTGTCTATAGAGGAGAGATAAACAACCTTTTCCCTATTATTCCCAACACTGTATTAAAAAAAAACAGATAACAGTATCAGTTTGAAAAATGCATGAACATATATATATATATATATATATATATATACACAAACACACACAGAGGCACAAAATAAGGATAGAAGTAATAAGACACTTACAATAAAGAAATAACAGGTTGTAAATATAAGAATACTGACTTCTTTGTGACTTCTGTCAATATGCACATACACTGATGTGAAAATTTGTAAAATTCACGAAGCTATAGAAGCGTTTCACTTCATACTAATGGTACTTTGGAAAGAGTTATAGTCATTACCCGCCCCGACCCAGCTATGGATAAATAGTGGAGTAAATTAGGTTTTTTAGCATTGGTAAGGAAAACAATCTAGCAGAAGGAAAATTCTGTAATGAAATCAAATGTACTCCACTTAGAAATTAACCTTGTGTCACATTCTGCTGATGGGAGAGGGGTTAGGTAAATACATACTTGTAAAATCCATAAAACCACTAACGCTAAAAATGTCAACAATTACAAACAAATGTAAATCTTCAAGAAAAAATTAAATGCTTTGTATACTTATAAAATCCATAAAACCACTAATGCTAGAAATGTCAACAATTATACTCAAATGCACATCTTAAAAAAAGCTATTGTACTTACACTATGCATTATATACTTGTAAAATCCATACAATTACAATCAAATGCATATCTTCAAAAAATTACGACACAAACGCTATGCTTTGTATACTTGTAAAATTGATACAATCATAATCAAATGCACATCTTTAACTCTTCAAGAAATTAAAAAATCCTAAAAAAGATTTTGAACTGGCTATTTGCAGATAAATGTGTTTCATGAAATTCATTCTCCTAGAATAATAATAGGAATTAGGTATATTTGCCTTTTGGTATTTACTAACTCTTCACTTGGGAATCAGAGAGACAAACCAAACAAGAGAGAACAAAGTGACCTACAAGCTTAATGCATTTTGAAGGAAGAAATATTTGGAAAAAACACCAGTAAAAAGTAGAAAATGTAGACCAATCTTAGAAATATATCCAGGGAAATGATCTTTATGTCCTATCTTTTGATCTTGCATTCCTTAGTGCATGCATATATATTAATATATATGTACACACACCCACACCCACACACACACACACATATATATATATATATATATATATATATATATATATATATACACACACACACTCACAAACATACACATATATATATATATATATATATATATATATATATATATACACACACAAACATATACTTACATACATATGTACTTGTGTGTATATATATATATATATATATATATATACACAATACACATACATGCACACAAATATATATATATATATATATATATATATATATATATATACACACTATCCTTGCTTAACACTCAGCATTATAAGGTGCGGATCAAGGGTAAAGTAGAACCATCCAGGGAAGGAGTAGCGCCCTCCCCTACATCTTGGTGTAGTAGCTATTGAAAAGGGAGCCTTCGGGTTACCCTTGACTATGGTCGCCAACTTTACTTTTTACTTATATATACACTTATATATATAACAGACATACATAGATATACACATATATATATATATATAACATATACATACTCAGACACATATATAATAACACATACATACACATAGACACTATATATATATATATATATATATATATATACACACACACACACAAACACACACAGAAATATGTATGTAGATATTCTTATGCATACATATATGTGTATACACATATATGCATACTCATATACATACATAATATATAATATACACACATATACATAAACATTTGTCGGTTGGTTTTTATAACTTAGAGATTATATAATGCCAAATCTTGTTTGTACATATAGATTAAATATATATTATTTGTAAATGAATAGTTTGTAGGTAATATTTTAAACAAGCCAGAATTCACTTATTTTAACACAGTTCAATGGTTTCAAGTATTTCTATTTATCAGAAATAATTCTATTCAGCAGTATTCAATTGTTTGTACACAGTTACATGGTTTTAAGTATTCCAATCTAACACTAACAATTCAATTTAAGATTAGTTATTTGTTAGCACACACTTAAATGGACAAACAGGTCTATTCAGTGCATATATTGGAACCTAACAGGTTCTACCTTTCTGGATTAAAGTGGACCTCGGAGTAATGGCAATGATGAGATACTCCACTATTGAAGCCTGACCATCAGATGGTTTAGTGTCATAAATAGGATACTTGCGCATATATATATATATATATATATATATATATATATATATATATATATATATACATACACACACTTACATATATATACATATATACATTCTTGATTAAACAATAGAGATTTACTTTGTCAACACATTTTGTATTTATCCTTCCGAATCGCCGCATCAATTTCAAAATATCTGGTGGGAATTGGTTGATAAACCTCCCATGATTAATTGGTTCCTGAGTACTTTCTGCCCAATCTTGGGGAATCATCAGAGGTGTGTATATTGCAAAAGCAATGTGACCTTTGCATGTACATTACTACTTTGTAAGTGTTAAGCATTTATTATTTATACTGGTGTGTTGTTGTGTTAATTTTTAGATTTGGTTCTATAAGTAGCAGCAGTAGCTAAAGACATTTTATATAAGTACTGGATTTGAAATTCAGGTTCAATAGCACAACATCTAAAAAAATATTCCTACCCCAAAATTGAGTTATGGAAAATTCTTACCAAAAACACTATACTATTACAGATTCTGGAAGCACTCCATATCAAAAACAAACTACCTAAACTCAATAGAATCAATTTTGAATCGAGTACTACACAGAACCTCAAACCAAACCCTTTATTTAATCTACTGGAGTAGATTGTTCTAATTCAGTTAACCATAACCAAGTACAAATGTTAAGCTATAGAAATATTCCTTATTTCCGAAGGTCGTGGTTTGGTTTGGTTTGTTGGGTCTTATGGTATATCAACCCTTGTAGGTTATTTAATGCCAAATCCATTTTTATGTAAATGATTAGTTCTACTTCAAACAATTCAGTTTAGCATGAGTGCAGAGTTTAATTGTCAAAAAAGTTTCTATATCAAACTATTCAAGCAGTTATATCTAACAATTCAGTTTAGTGTAAATACAGTTTCAATGTCAAATAATTCAGTTTAGCGTAAGCATGCAGTGTAAATGTAAGTACAGTTTAATTGTGAAAAACATTTCTATTTCAAGCTATTCAGTTTAGTCAAGCAGTTCTAATTCAGCTAATTCAGTTTAGTATAAGTACAGATTTTGTTTACACACAGTTACATGTCAAAACAGTTCTATGTTAAACAATTCAGTTTAGTGTAAATACAGTTTCAATGTCAAAAAAAAGTTCTATTTCAAATAATTCAGTTTAGCATAAGCACACAGTTTAAATGTAAGAACGGTTTAATTGTCAAAAACATTTCTATTTCAAGCAATTCAGTTTAATCAAAAAATTCAGTTTAGTATAAGTATGCCATTAGTTCTATTTAACCCATAGATAGGGTCCTATCAGGTGCTACCACACCGTGCCAGAGTGGACCTGGGGGCAATGGCAATGAAGGGGTGCTCTGCATTCCCCAAGGCCCCAGCATTACTGGGACCTTACCATCAGACTGTTTAGTGTCATATCCAGGACACTCGTTGGGGGAGGTGCAGTCAGTATATTCTACAGCCCCAGCCGACTGGGCAACTGATGGTTGTGATTCAACCAGCAATTTTCAGATGATTTCACTAAGAAGCACTTTTGATTATGCCTATATCTGTTGTGCCATATATCCTGTTGAATGAATTTTGGGATTTATAAACCTACTGTCTTTATTAACCAATGAAATACAACTTATGACTACTATGTATGACTTTCTACACAGTTCATATTGCAAGTCTTTTTCCATCAGCCAAAACGTGAATAAAAAAAAAAGGAAGATGAAGACAATTGTTTGAATACTCTAAATGATAAAAATTACTAAGCTTCACCTCAGAAATTTGAATAAATTAAATCAATAAGTTTGCATATTAAAACAGACTTTTAGGGTCCCATCAATGAACTATTTAATCATTTTCTGTGTTTGAAACCATTTAACTGTGTACAAACAAATGATTAATACCAAACAGTCCTTAAGGAGAGTAAAAGCTAAAAAGGTCACAGGCTAGCTAACAAGTTTCATTCCTCGATTTAGTTCTGTTGAGTGAATATCAAAACCAATTAGGTAGCCTGTCACCTTTTAAGCTTTTACTCACCTTATGAATAAAACCTTGGGTCTTTTTATGACTATATATATATATATATAAACACACACACATTCCCAATGACATACAAAGCAAAGTCTAAAATATGCGGACTGAATCTCCTGCAGAGAAGGAAACCCCCAGTAGTTATTACTCTTAACTGTATTTGGTTGTGAAGTTCTACATCTGAATCACAAGGAAGTGTCCAGTCACTCCTTCATGGCCATTACTGCTAACTCCACTCTGACCTGGAGAGGAAGTAGCTGTTAGGGTCCCAGCAAATAGTCAAATAGATGTTTGAAAGTTATTTGTATTAGATAGAAATACTTAAACCCATTTAACTGTATAAAAATATAAACAGTTATGATTGAACATGAATAAAGAAATCAAATTTTAGCATGCTTTGTTAGCAGGGATTAGAATATGCTGTATATTTCACTGTCAGAGGGCTAAGAGACCCTCAAAAAGGGTTAATCAGAGTATGACACTAAGCTGCATTTGGTGGTGAGGCTCCAGTTCTGGGACACTGGAGAGTGTGGAATACTCCTTCATTGCCATTACTCCTAGGTCCATTCTAAGCCAGAGTTCTAGTACCAGTTAGGGTCTTATTTATGGATCGAATAGATCTGTTTGTAAATTATTTGTATTAGATAGGAATACCTGAGACCATACAACTGGGAACAGATTTTTGTATTAGATAGGAATACTTGAAACAATACAACTCTGTGCAAATTATTTGTATTAGATAAGAATACTTGATATCATATAAGCATGTGCAAATTATTTGATTTAGATAGAAATACTTGAAATCATACAACTGTGCGCAAATAATTTACATTAGATAAGAATACTTGATATCATATAACCATGTGCAAAGAACTCTTAAAAAACTACATAAAAAATGTACAAATGTACAATATATGCAATTAAACCTTTCACAAGCAGATAAAACAATAAAAATGTCACTTTGCCAGTGTACTGTTAGCAACAAAAATGTCACTTTGCTTGCAAATGGGTTAACTAACTTTGAGGAATAAAATTACCCCAGGTGGGTTGACTTGCTATTAAAATCAATCAATCAAATTTTGGCAATAAATAAGCCATAAGGAGTTGATATACTGTTAAATAGACTAAATCAAACACAAAACCACATGGGTGACAATAGAAGACAAACTCTTCCTAATTATTATCATAGATACATACATTCACCCACATATTTTGTTTATATTTTAATGCTGCCAAAAAGCACCCACCCACATAGTCAATTGCACACATGTATACACACATACACATGCTTGAATACACATACCATCCCAATTCCAGAGTAAATAGCAGCTGTATGCACTTTGCAAAAACAAAATAAAAAAAATGTTGAACAGATTGGTAAGGAAAAGACAAATAAAACATATAACAAATGAACAAAACTGACAAAGAGGTGACCTGTAAAGATGAAAACCATTAAATAGAGAAACACACAAAAAAGCCCAAAACAAAAACACAGTACACATACTAAAATAACCATCAAGACTTTGGGGAGATATATAAAACACTGGTAAAGAGAGTTAAACTGGAAGTGAAGAGAAATGAAGAGAAGTGAAGACAGTTCTTAAGACGTTTATCTTCCGCAGAAGTTCTAAGGGATTTAAAAAGATAAATGCTCATACTTAGTGTATTCTAACGCACAAACATTTCAGCTTAACTTCCGGAAAACGTGGCAGCAGCTCCCAGAGGTGCAATAGGAACATTTTGGAAACACTAACTTCTGGGAGGCAAAAACATATTTTTCAAGAATATAAATAAGCTGAAAAATAAAAGGTAAGTTAATGAATTCATGTTATTTGCTAAACTCAGATCCTAAAATTAGCGTTTGTTCTTGAATTCAGATGCTCAAATTGGTATTAATTCTTGAACTAAAATAAAGTATATATTTCTGTAGATGGTTAAGACATGTGAGGGATTAAGATTTTTAGTTTTTCCTTCAAAAACTGAAGATAATGAGAATTATATCACTGACTATTTATTTTCATTATCAAAATTTTCTTAAAGAGTTTTTATTGTTTTCTAACAAAAAAATTCCAGTATTGAATCAGATGACCAAATACTTAAAGACAAGTTCAGCAGCAAACATATATATGTGATTGGGAAAGGTATGAATCCAATTATTCTCCCTCCAGCTATGAGTAAATAGTAGGGCAGACTAAGTTCTTCAGCCTTGGTGAGGCAGCTAGTCTAGGAGAAAGAAAACTCTGAATTCAAACCTGTTAAACTCTGCTTAAAAATTGACCTTGTGTCATATCCTGCCCAAGCAGAGGAGTTGGTAAATATGTATATATCTGATAATGACATTAGCTCTGAATACGATGAGAACTGAATTTGCAAATAAGGTGAATCTATTGCCTAAAAATAAATAAAATAAAGTTAATTTAACAAAATCAATGCCATATTTGAAATCTAGAGTTACTTAAAGATATGTTTAGTCACTGGCCACTCATCTACACAGTAGACCCACAATTAACCTAACCTTTTAAAGTTGGATATTTTAGCTAGTCTCTGATTCTATCCTCTAAATTTTCAACCTATTAGCTAAAAATGTTTTCTTTTCTCCTCAAAAGTCATATTTTGGAGAGCCAAACTAAATGAAATATACAACCAATTTGGAAAGCAGCTTGGACTGGTCACTGAGCTTTTTTGTACAGACATAATACAAAACATATCATTTGATGAAAATTCCAGTGTTAAATTGGAAATCAGATGACAAAATTCTTAAAGTTTAGCAATAAATGCATACATGCACCAATTACAATGGTTCTGAAGGCTATGTGAACTTAATTCTCTAATAAGTAAAGTTGGTGACATTAGTTGAGGGTGACTCAAAGGATCCCTTTTCAATAGCTACAACACTGAGGTGTAAGAGAGGGTGCAACTTCATTCCCTAGATTGCTCCACTTTACACTTGATCCACATCTTATAATGCTGAGTATTAAGCAAGGCGGCATCAAGTACCATTTTTTGAGTCTTTGGTATGACTCGACCTGGGACTGAACCTCAGTCTCCCAGACCATTGGCAAATACTCTACTCATTAGCCCAAGAGTCTATTATCTTAAAAGATTTGAGCCAGTTTAGTAAAATCTATGTAATATTTGGAATTGGAGTCTCAAAGTTACACTAAAAATATTCTAATAAGGTTGACAAGTGTTACATACAAGGGTCATTCAATAAATAAGGTGAAATATTGCCAAAGGAGTTGGTGATAAGAAGTACTACTTACAGTTATACCTTTTAAGGAAATCAAGTGAGGGGTACTTTCATTCAATAGAACACTGTCACAGCATGACCTTCTTTACTGGCTGCTGCAAGTGGAACTTTTTCTTGATCAGAGAGTCAGTATATTCCCACTCCATGGACAATCTTTTTACTCAAGCTTGTAGTGGCAAACCCATGTTTAGCTAATTTGTAAAAGTTTTTTTGCATGAAACATGCTTCTCCACACACGTTACATATTCTTCAGTAACTTTCAAAAGGTTTGCACTATTCTGCTATCAAAAATTTGATGACAGACCTCTGTTCTCCACTGTGTCTGATTTGCTGCCACTTTGAATAGTCTCAAAAAATGATTCTGTGTAATAAGAATAATTTTTACCAAAGAATGTAAAGTTTACATTCATGGGGAAAAATTACCCTTATTTATTGAATGACTCATTATATGTATGTATGTATGTACACAGAGAGAAATACAAATTACACACCCACAAACATATATATAAATTATATGTATATATACACGAGCAAAGATAATTATATGTTATGTATACATAGTAGCCTATATATATATATATATATATATATATATATATATATATACCCACACATACACAGAGAAATACAAATTACATACACACACAAATATATATATATAAATTATATGTATATATACACACACAGACAAATGTAAGTATATGTTATGCATACATAGTAGCCTTATATATATATATATATATATATATATATATATATATATATAGAGAGAGAGAGAGAGAGAGAGATACACGCACACACAAATATATATATTACACAGATATCAAATATGAATATATATATATATATATATATATATTGCACACATGTTCTATATCTATGTCTGTATACAGAAAAATATAAATATATGTCATGCATACATAGAGGCCCTATATATATATATATATATATATATATATATATATACACACAGAAGGAATAGTGAAAAATTCTTTTCAAAAAATCTTGGAAACAAAACAGCCTAAGAAGATAACTGTTGATAAATGTGCGAAGAAAGTGTTTGGGATACTCCCATAGTGATTCTATCAATATCAAAAATCTCTTTTTTGTTACTAATAATTATGAGGTGAAGTTGATGGGTTGTCTCCAAAATCAGCAACAAATAAAATAAAGGAAAAACAATCATTGCCCTTCTCCTTGAAGTTCCTGGAAAAAAAAAGTTAGGAATAAGTATAAAGACCTCAGTTCCTTTTCCTCACTACCAAAAATATTTATCATTGATTCATCCATCCAAATCATAGATAAACAATATCTCAGGTTGGTACTAAGCATATGTTCATACTGATTATGGTGACTTAGAATGCAATCACTAACACATACCAGAGCGACACTTAGCTCCTCAAAAACCAGGAGATGAAGATTCCCGTTAGTTTGAAGGAAGCAGGAATGAAGGATAAAGATCAGATGGACATCTCCAAAAATGATAACAGTTTTTCTCTCTCAGTGGGAAATGTGAAAGAATGATAAATATTACTACCACTGTCCCAATAAAGTTGTTAAACTGTGGGTATGAAATTTAAATACAAATGTAACAACTATTATGGGACAGAAATAGCTGCATTTTCTCAAATGATTAATGAAAAGTTTTAAGGTTATTAGAGATAAAGAATACTACTTCTGTCCCATAATACTTGATACATTGAGTGTATAAAATATATATGCAAATATAACAACAATTATGGAATAGAGGTAGCGATAATGGTAAAAACAAATAAACATGAAAATGTCCTCATTATTTTTCAAACACTGATAACTACAAGAGGAGGGGGGCATGGCATGGTGGATTGTAGGTTAGTTCAAGCTCCAGTTACACTATTACATTCACTTTCAGATTAATACCTGAAACAACAGGTACAAACCCTTTTATTCAACTAGCTATAGGTTTAAATAATGCCACTACTGTTTTTCTACAATGATGGCTGTGGTATTAAATAACCCATGAAAGTTGATATACCATAAAACAAAGAAACCGATACTGATAACTACTACTACCATCACCAGGGCATCTCAGGTGGTGTAATGGTTAGCAAGCTAGACTAGCAAACCTACATGTGAGTTTGAGTCTCGCTGGGTGCCCAATTCATATGGCCTTGAGCTACATCTAAGCAAAAAGCTTAGTAAATTACTACTTAATTCTCAACAGGGTGTCTCAGGTGATAAAATGGGTAGCAAGCTAGACTAGCAAACCAACACAAGAGAATTTGACTCTCACTGGGTGCCCAATTCATATGGCCTTGAGCCACATTTAAGCAAAAAGCTTAGTAAATAACTACTACTACCACCACTACTTTATCAACTACTAATACCAATATTTTGTTGACTACCACTATTACTACTATCACTTTATTATTACTATTACTACTACTATATCGACTTTGTTAACTGATAATACAACTAACTTACTCAGCACCACTTTGATGACAACAGCTACAAGTAACTTTGAGTAACTTCTGATACAACTACTACTAGTAACACGGCAAGTTTTTTCAACAAATAGAGGCAGATGATTAACTTTGCTAATGTAGGATCTAGCTGAAAACATGCCCTATCAATGTAATTCTGACTTGATAACAACAAAGTATATTTTGTGGAGTTTTCGAGGAAATATGGAATGTTTCATTTGCAATTATTACTAATACAACGAACACAAACAGAAGAATATGATGATGGTCGGGTTTTTTTAATGTTGATTTTGCAGTGATCAGAAGAAAATTCAAGGGAAAAGAGCAATAACTTTGTTTAATTTGTATCATGGTGGCTAACGTACTGGACTGTAACATCATAGTAAGTGAGTTCAAACCCCAGTCATGCTATTATATTCATTTTCAGACTAAAACCCTTGGTAAAGTTATGACCCTTCTTATACCCCAAGCTATGATTTAAATAGTACCTTCATTGTTCTTCTAAAAGAATAACTTTGGCATTAAAGGTTGGTATGCCATTAAATAAAGAAACCAAATCTAATTACTATTAACAAAATGCATAGAGGAAAAAAAAAAAAAAAAAAAAAAAAAAACTAGATAGGAACTATACAAGGATGTTGCATACCGTATTGAACAGATCTTGTATTGTATTGTACAGATTTACTATTACCAGAAATCAATATATAGTATCGGTTCTTTTTTTTCTCAAAAAAATCTAAAATGTGTATGTGTGTGTGTGTGTGAAAATAATCAGAGGTAGAACAAATAACAAAAAAAAGGGCAAAATAATAAATAAAATGAATAATAAAAAGTAAAATCAGAGATAAGAAAAAAGTTATATATATATATATATATATATATATATATATATATATATATATATATATATATATATATAAAATAAGGTAATAAGAAGTAGAATAAGTATTAAGTGATAAAAAAGATAATAGACTTTGACAGGAAGCTTTGCTGTCTGCCAAGTAGTTTTAAGTTCACACACCCAAATACTCAGAAGTTGGTTTTATTAACTGGTCTTGTCAAAACCAACCTTGATATAAATCCAATGTTGATAAGACACAGATCATAAACATACCTTTAATTGAATGACTAAAACAAGTAATAAGCTTTTAAACAATTGTTAACACAAGTACAACACAGAAGAACCTAGAATAAAAAACATAATTGTGAAAGATTTAAAAGCAATTTCCAAAGAGAGGCTACAATATCCCAGATGGTTATAATTTCAGATGTGCTCCTTTAAAAACAACAGCTGTGCTGCCAACAAAGTCTTCATCAGTTGGTGACCACAGGACAAGACAACCTTTCGAGGATGAAGTATCATTACAATGAAACCAGGGCTCCCTAAGCAGTCCTTAAACATAGTTCTCAACTTTTTCATTTACAGTACAGACATGTCAGGTGAAGACAGGTTTACATTATAGATTATAGTGAGTCAAAAGTTTTGCAAAATTTGCATAGGGGTTAGTTTCTAGAATAAACACCAGGACCTTGAGGGGATGAACTGATGTCACACAGACCTAGCTCCTTCGGATTACAACTTCTTCCAATCCATGCCCAGTTGGCTGGGGCTGTAGAACACACCTACTGCACCTCTGTAGAGGGGTAAGACACCCACCCAATGAGTGTCCTGGATATGATACTAAACAATCTGATGGTAAGGTTTCAGCTTTGGGGAATGTGGAGCACTTTTTCATTGCCGCTGCTCTCAGGTCAACTCAGGCCCAGAATGGTAGCACCTGATAGGCCCTATCTATGGGTTGAATAGAACTAACTGCAGACTTTTGCTAAACTGAATTGTTTCAATTAGAACTGTTTGACTAAACTGAATAACTTGAAATAGAAATGTTTTTGACAATTAAACTGTATTTACATTTAAACTGTGTGTTTATGCTAAACTGAATTATTTGAAATGGAACTGTTTTTGACATTGAAACTGTACAAACGCTAAACTGAATTGTTTGTTATAGAACTGTTTTGACATTTAACTGCGTGTAAACAAAATCTGTACTTATACTTAGCTTAATTAGAACTGTTCGACTAAACTGAATAGCTTGAAATAGAAATGTTTTGGTCAATTAAACTGTGTACTCATGCTAAAGTGAATTGTTTGAAATAGAACTGATTTTATGTATAAAAATGGATTTGGCGTTAAATAACCTACAAAGGTTGATATGCCATAAAACTGAAACAACCAACCAACTTGTTCCAATCCATGGCTCACTTCAAGTGTTTGCAACACTTCATACACTAAGAGGAGGTTTGAAGGTTTAGTGAAGGAGTTCTTTGTCTTAAAGAACAAGAACTGCTATCAATATGGGCTCAAAGAACTTGTAGAAAGGTAGCTTCAAATAATGCAACATGATGTCCTCTACTATGAATAGTAGGCAGCTTTTGTTGTACCTTGAAGGATAAAGCAAAGATACCAAAATACTGCAAAGCTTTTGACATTAGTATTATTTAGATATGAATGTACATAAGAAAGCATACTTAACATTATGGTGATTGCCAAAGAGAGAGAATCAAGAGTCCAAGTGCAAATCCTGGATGAGACTGTTTGTATTTCACAAGGCACTAATATTCTAAGGAAAGACAAAAATCTATTTAATCAATCTAAACAGTACTTTATGGTACCATCAGACTTTTCAAAATCTTAAAAATCTATAGTGTAGGAATGGTTTGGTTTGATTTTATGGCATATCAACCATTGTTTTTAGATATATATTAAATATTATGATTTGTAAACACATTTCGCAGATACGCACAGTGAAATGATCAAGCAGTTCTATTTCAAGCAATTAATTTGTTTGCACTGAGTTTAAATATCAAACAGTTCTATTTGACTCTTAGATAGGGCCCTATCAGGTGCTCCCACACCAAGTCAGAGTGGACCAGGAAGCAATGGCAATGAATGGGAATTTTGCATTCTCACAAGCTTCAGCATTACTGGAGCCTCACCACCAGATTGTTTAGGGTCATATCCAAGACACTCATTTGCAGTCAGTGTATTCTACAACTGCAGCCAACTGGGCTGACCTATAGATAGGATCCTAACAAATACAACTTAGGATTGAATCAACCTGAGAGTAACAATGATTAAAGGATAATACCACACCCGACCAGAGCTCCAGGACTGGAGCCACACCACTGGATGCAGTTAAGTGTCATACTCAGACACAATTCAATGATTTGAAATTTGACTTGACTGATCTCATGACAATATTAAGATAGTGAACATAAACTCTAGTAAGAAAATCAAAATGAGATGTTCACATTATCTTATCTGAAGAGGCTAGCGTTCTTTATTTTAAAAAAAATATTAGCTCCTGCTGACAAACAAAGGAGTCCTATGTACTATGGTATTATCCAGACACTCATCCCCTTTGATCAACCTACAATCTCAACTTTTGATTTTATGACTGTAAAAGATGTTTATTGATAATGATAAAAGACAGATATAGAGTTTTTCAATAACTTATCAGCAAAAGTGAAAATAGAGAAACTTGGAATTAACAAATATTCCTGGTACAAAGACATCAGATTGGTTATAGTACTTATAATTCCTAATTGGTCACCCATTGAAGTACTAGGCAGGCAAATGTTGCTTAACTTGACTGATATAAGAATGACTTGACCAATAAGTAAGAGGAACCTGGTTTGGTTTCTTTGCTTAATAGCATATTAACCGTATTGGGTTTTTTAATACCATCCTTGTAGAAAATCAGCAGTAATACTATTTATACTATAGCTGGTGGGATAAGAGAATTCATACCTTTCCCAAGGGGCATTAGTCCAAAAGTGAATGTAATAGTGCAACTGGAGTTTGAACTCACTTTGAAACTGCAGTCCAGCACTTAAGCTAATATTGGGGGGGGGCTCCATCCAAGAAACTTGGAATTTATAAAACTTTGCTTATTTTAGCACAGTATTATTAATAATCATACCCAGGACACCTTCTTTGTGGGCATCTTACCCTTCTACAAGGAATATGGTAGGTTGGTTGGTTGGGTTTTATGGCATATCAACCTTTGTAGGTTATTTAACACCACATCCATTTTTATATAAATAATCAGTTCTATTTCAAACAATTCAGTTTAGCATGAGTACACAGTTCTAATTCAGTTAAGTACAGATTTTGTTTGCACACAGTTAAATATCAAAACAGTTCTATATTAAAAAAATCAGTTTAGTGTAAGTACAGTTTTAATGTTAAAAATAGTTCCATTTCAAACAATTCACTTTAGCATAAGCACGCTGCTTAAATGTAAGTACTGTTTAATTGTCAAAAACATTTCTATTTCAAGCTATTCAGTTTAGTCAAACAGTTCTAATTGAAACAATTCAGTTTAGCATAAGTATGCAGTTAGTTCTATTTAACCCATAGATAGGGCTCTATCAGGTGCTACCATTCCGGGCCAAAATGGACCTAGGAGCAATGGCAATGAAGGGGTGCTATGCATTATCCAAAGCTCCAGTATCACTGGAACCTCACCATCAGATTGTTTAGTGTCATATCCCGGACACTTGTTGGGGGGGGGGGCAGTATTACCCCTCTGCAGAGAAGCAGTCGGTGTATTCTACAGCTCCAGCCAACTGGGCAATTGATTGGTGAATTCTAAACCCCGCTAATGGAATTCATAGAGAGAATACACACCAAAGGGAGTAAATATGTTTAAAACGGCTCATCGGAGTGTGTGTGGGAGAGTATAAAGAATGTACTCGCAGAAATTGGCAACTTGGTACATCTTTCTTTTTTTTTTTATTATTTGTGGTTTGGAGATGTTTTAATCCATTCACATTTTTAATCCATTCACATTTTTAATCTCTTCCTATGGTGGAATTTGATTAATCTGAAACTAATTTTACCTCTGTCTTTAGAAAGGTTCTTTTTTTCTTTTCACTTGATTGTAGGCGTTTTGATTTATGAAGAAAACGCAAGCAAGGTGAACTGGTTAATTTGATAGATCAGACACTAGGTAGGTTGAAAAGATGAAGAGAATAAGATGAATGATGTCTTGGCAGGTTTTCTTCAGGTGGAAAAGAAGTGGATTGAGAGGCAAAACTGTGAGGTGGGGGGAGTTAGGGTGAGGGAAAATAACAGAAAGTGAATGAAAATTGACAAAGATATTAGAGAAGGGGATTTCAATTTCAATTCAGATTGAACAAAAAAATTTTCATTTTTAGAAAAGGTCGGTTGGTTGGTTGGTTGGTTTTAGGGTATGTCACACCTAATTGGGTTATTTAATACTCAAGCACTTATATGGTTTCAGATAACTAATGATAATAATTTGAATACAGTTAGATAGGAATTCTCTAAACTATATAAGACAATTTGCACAGTTATATGGTTTCAAGTATTTCTATTTAATACACAATAATTATATACATACTATTCTGATTTAATCATTTGTTTGCACACAGTAATATAGCATCAGTTATTCCCTTCTAATACAAATAATCTGTATACAGATGGCTTCAAGTATCCCAATCAATACTAATAATTTATACATATTTTTATGGTTTCAGGTACTATTCTTATTTATTAATAAGTAATTTCTGTGCACACAGATATATAGCATTAGTTAGTCCTATTTGATAAAATAATTTTCAAATGGATCTATTTGACCGAGAGGTGAGACCCTAACAAGTATTACCACTGTCAAGGTGCATTTAGTGTAGCTGTTAACCTTCAAGGAAATGGAATTGGTAACCTGAGTTCAAATCCAAAGCAAGGCTGTTTGCTTTTCACTTTGTGAAAAAGCCCTTGAGAAAGGCATGAATCAATTTGTTCTCCCCACTACTAGCAGCTATGGGCAAATAGTAGGACAGGCTGATTTCTTTAGCTTTGGTTAGGCAACCAGTCTAAGAGAAGGAAAACCCACAATTCAAATCAACTATATTCTGTTTAAAAACTGACTTTGTGTTACATCCTCCCCAGGAACAAAGGGTTGGATAAATACATACAAGCACTGTATCAGAATAGATTTGGTTGAGTTGAGTTTTATGGCATATCAACCATGGTTGGTTATTTAATGCCAAATCCTGTTTTTATATATATACATCAATAAAATTCAATTTTGCATAAATCAACAAAGTTAAATGGTTCCAAGTATTGCTAGGTATCATTAACAATTCAATTAAACATTAGTCATTTGTTTACATACAGTTAAATGATCAAACTATTCTATTTCAAACAATTCAATTTAATGCACTCAGTTTAACTGATAAAGAATTGTATTTGACCCCAAAATAGGACCCTATCATACGATAGAGTGGAGCTGGGAGCAATGACAATGAAGGGGTAGTCCATATTCCCCGAAGTACCAGCATTACCGGAGCCTCACCATCAGATTGTTTAGTGTCACATCCAAGACACTCATGGGGGTGGTTCTTATCCCTCTGCAAAGATGCAGTCAGTATATTCTACTGCCCCAGCCAACTGGGCTGCATGGATTTGGGTATAATGACAAGAAATAAGAGACGGAACACTACCCAAAGATCCATAACTGGAACTTCACCACCAGATACAGTTTGTCAAGCTCAGGATTGCACCCCCACCCACCCAGCTTTTCTTTTTTTTTTTTTTTTTAAGAGGGTGGGTCTTATTTCTCTGCAGGGGAATAAGCTGGTGATACTGAATCTTGCTAAAAGACTGTGGAAATTGGATTGGAGAGGAAAAAATATGTCAGTCTTTTTTGACAAAAATTTCAACAAAACAGCACATAGCAAAATTAGTGGGGACAATAATCTATGACAAAAACAGAAAAATCCAATGAAAGAGCTGCTAGAATTATTTAAGAGGGAAACTTTAATTTTTCATCGACATGAGAGCTTTACAAAAATAATGTACACATGGTATACGATTCTTAACTACTAAAAATAGATGTGAACACGTACATAGGTAAAGTGTCAACAGTTATTGACATGCTTATGGCCGCATGGAAATCTGATCTTTCAAATAAAATCAAAGTGGAATTCCTCCAAGCAGTAGTCATGTTAGTACTATGGCATGGATGCACAAGTTGGATCCTAACAAAACAACTAGAGAAAAAGATAGATGAGAACTACACAAGGATGCTGCATGCTGTTTTGAACAAATCTGGCAAGCAGCACCCAACAAAATATCAGCTGTACGGCCACTGACATCCTGTCTCACAAATCATCCACCAAAGTCAAGCCACTGTTGAAGAAGAAAGGACAAACTCATAAGTAATGTACTCTTATGAACTTCTACTTATGGTCAAACCAGTATTGGCCAACCAGCAAAAACTGATATTCATCATCTCTGTACAACACTGGATATCATCTAAAAGACTTACCAAAAGTGATGGCCAACAGGAAAAATTGCAAGAATAAGTCAAGAGTATCCATGCAGTCAGCATACCTGGATGATAAATATATATTCCATATAAATTAGTTCAGCAAGTTGGCTAACTGTAGTCAAGGGTGACCTAAAGGTTCCCTTTTCAATAGCTACTACACTGAGGTGTAGGGGAGGGCACTACTCATTTTCCTGGAATGCTCCACTTCCCCTTGATCAGTACCTTATATTGAGTATTAAGCAAGGAGGCATCAAGTGCCATTTTTGAGTCTTTGGTATGACTCAAACTGGGATTGAACCCCACTCTTCCGGGCCATTGGTGAACACTCTAATCATCATGTTAATGGGCCATGTACCATTAGAGTATATTGGTGGGAACTCAAATATAGGTTAGATCAGGTAATTTTCTTTAAAGGCATATCAATCCTTGATGTTTATTTATTGCCAAATCTTGCTTGTCATTTATGATTTTTAAATAAATAGTACATAGGTAATATTAAATCAAGTGCTTTCATGTATTGCTATTTATTGTTTGCATATATTTAAGGGGTTTCAAGTATAGTAAATAATTAAACTGTTCTATTTGGTCTAGTGGGTAGAGTGTTCACCAATGGTCCAAGTGATACCAAAGACTTTAAAAATGGTACTTGATACCTCCTTGCTTAACACTCAGCAATGTAAGGTATTATCAAGGGTAAAGTGGAGCAATCCAGGGAAAGCAGTAGCACCCTCCCCTTCACCTTGGTGTGTTCGCTATTGAAAAGGGAGCCTTCGGGTCACCCTCGACAATGGTCGCCAACTTTACTTTACTATTTGACCTATAGATGGGATCCTAACTGGTACTACCACTCTAGGTCAGAGATGGACCTGGAAGTAATGGCAACAAACAGGTACTCCACATTCTCCAAAGCTCCAGGACTAGTGCCTCATCATCATATCCAATACACTTGTTGGAGGGGAGTTTCACCCTTCTGGAGAGATGCAGTCGGCGTATTCTATAGCTGTAGCTGACTGGGCTGGGCTTGTTAAAATGCTGCAACTTCAACCCAGTCAGATAGAGGTTGGCAAACTATACCATAATACACCATAGCATAATAAAATCATCTCCAAGTTGGGCACTGTAATGTTTTGAAAACTTGCAACACACTAGACTTTTGGATGCATATGTGCACACTAGCATATATATACCTAGTTACAAACCTGGTCATAGAGTTAGATGTATGTATGTATGTATGTATGCATATGCGTGCATGTTTCTGTCAGGTTTTAGAAATGCCCATGTGGGTGTGTGTGGCTGGGTTTTACGGCATATCAACCTTTAAAGTGTATTTAATGCCAAATCCAGTTTATACATATATATTAAATATATATGGTTTGTTTTGGTTGGGTTTTATGGCATATCAACTATTGTAGGTTATTTAATGCCAAATCCTGATCATACATATATATTGAATAAATATAATCTATAAACAAATACTTTAACGGTAACATTTCAAAGAAGCTAGAGATCACTTGTTTGCATATAGTTAAATGGTTTCAAGTATTCTTGTCTAATACTGATAATTCTATCAAGTATTAATAATTTGTTTGCACACAGTTAAATGGTTTAAAGTTTTGTAATTTAACACACATAATTCTATTCAGTATTACTCCTTCATTTGCCTACAGTTAAATAGTTTAAAGTATTGATATGTAACACTAACTATTCAATTTATCATCAGTCTTGTTTGCACACAGTTAAAAGGTTAAACAGTTCTATTTGAGCCATAGATAGGACCCTAACAGGTACTACCAGTTCAGGTCAGAGTAAACCTGGGAGTAATGGTAATGAAGGAGTACTCCACATTCCCCAGAGCTCTAGTAGTGGAGTCCCATCATCGGACGCAGTTTAGTGTCATATTCAGGACACTTGTTGGGGTGGGGAGGGTCTTATTCTTCAGCAGAGATGTAGTTGGTGTATTCGACAGCTGTGGCTAACTTGTAGATCAAAGAGATCAGCCAGTTTAAGAACCCAGTGCTGGTGGTTTGAGTGTGGGGGAAGATAGGGGGAGTGCCTTAAACATGTTTAGATGCAAAAAGATGATTAGGGATTGCCCATCCTCATTCAATATAATTGACCAAAGTTAGAGGTAGGTTGCAGAGTGTCACACATACCCCATCTGGTGGGAAAATTGTCTTCTCTAAAGTATTGTCTTTATTCTTTACTTTTAGTCATGATATCCCTGTAAGTTTTGTGCAACTAAACTTGCAACAGTCAAGGGTCAACATCATCACTATGCAGCAAATTGTACATGAGCGATGCTGTTGCATCATAAGCATAATTATATATAATTGTTCAAATGAAAGTCTGATATTTAATAGAATATCAAATTAAATGTTTATTTGAACAATTATATTAAACAGGAAACATTTCTCATGGACTAAAAAAAAATAATCAATTACACTCATATGTATATATACGTATGTGTGTGTATGTATGTGGGAAGTGAATTTTATCCAACAGAACGTATGTAGAAAAAGGTAAAAACGGAAGAAAGATATACGTTTGATAATTTGTTTATTTGCCAATGACTATATATACATATATATATATATATATATATATATATATATATATATATATATATTTATTTATGACATAATATATATATATATATATATATATATATATATATATATATATATATATAAATTTATGGCATAATAATTTAAAAGCAACTATTATATATATATATATATATATATATATATATATATAAAAAGGTAAAAATGGAAGAAAGATATATGCTTGATGATTTGTTTATTTGCCAATGTGTTACAACTTCAATGTTTTGTCTAAATACATAAATATCTTATCAAAATTATTTTTGAATGTGAAATAAGTATAACAGATAATTTTTTTGGATTCAGTTTTAAGTCTTTATCATAGGTTGTTAATGTTGCTATGTGAAAAATGGAATCATACAGGCTGATATATTTCATTTTTTACATCTTCAAGCCCTGATAAAGACTACCAAATGAATAAAAAAAAATTGTCTGTTATAATTATTTCTCATCGGTACAATAAACAAATCACCAAACATATATATTTCTTCCGTTTTTACCTTCCTCTCTCTCTCTCTCTCAATATATATATTCTTTATGACAATATATTTAAAGCAACTCTCATATATATATATATATATATATATATCTATTCACATTATTAAACTGACTATATATATATTCACAATATAATTAAACCAACTATATATATTTCATTCATAATAATTTTGATAAAATATTCTATTTTTCAGAGTAAACCTTGAAGTCAAAGCAAGTTCCCAAATAAACCATCAAACATATCTTTCTTTCATTTTTACTTTTTCTACATACATTTTCTGCCAGATTCAATTCCCTCATTGTGTTATATATATATATATATATATATATATATATATGTATATTGAGGAGGTGCCCGTGGTGTAATGGTTATCGTCGTAGGATATGGACACGGCGATACGAGTTCAAATCCTGGACCAGGCTAATTGCATTTCACATTGCACTAATACCCTTGGAAAAGGTATGAATCCAATTATTTTCCCTCCAGCTATGGGGAAATAGTAGGGCAGACTAGGTTCTACAGCCTTGGTAAGGCAACTAGTCTAGGAGAAGGAAAACTCTGAATCCAAACCTGTAAAACTCCGCTTAAAAATCGACCTTGTGTCATATCCTGCCCGAGCGGAGGGGTCGGTAAATATGATATATATATATATATATATATATATATATATATATTTACTTATGCATATATATTTGCCTTTCTGGGTATAATACAAAACTGTATACAGTGTTGATGTTTCAGTTCTATAGCTCTTAAGAGCATGGAATCACTTTTATCGTAAATACTATCAGATCAATTCCGACCTGGAGTGATAGTACATTTTAGGACCCCATCTATGGATCAAATAGATCTGTTTAAGATGATGTAGTATTTACCTGTTTAAAATGATTGAGCGGATACATTCTTGTACCATATATAATTAAATACTCAGCAGGTAACCCAAAGAAGGTTGACATGCCTTAAAACTAACCATTCAGCCAAGTAAACTAAAATAAAATCTTATATTTGGATATAATGGAAATGACATTAGTTCCATATGTATGCCTCAAATAGATCTATTTTATATGTTATTATATATCCTATCGGTAAACAGTAATGAGTATGTTCCATTCCTCATAAATACATTGGACACTATTGTGAGGGGGGGGTATTTTTGCTCACTAAGTAGTCACCACTAACAGTGGGTACCTTCTTCACACTGTTGGCAAGTATTGTATTTGTTTAATGTTATAAAGATTTCCATGGTTATTTCTCATTCAGCAACTTTTTGTGAGGTTACAACCAAAGACTCAAAAAATAGTACTTGATGCCTCCTTGCTTAACACTCAGCATTATAAGGTATGGACTGAGAGTAAAGTGGAGCAATCCAGGGAAAAGAGTAGCGCCTTCCCCTACACCTTGGTGTAGTAGCTATTGAAAAGGGAGCCTTCGGGTCACCCTCGACTACGGTGGCCAACTTTACTTATTACACTGACTCTAAAAACATTGATATGATAACTAAGTAGAAAGAGTCTAAGTAAGTAAGGAAGGCGACCCAAAGGCTCTATTTTCAATAGCTTCTACACCAAGGTATATGGGAGGGCACTACTCTTTTCCCTGGATTGCTCCACTTACACTTGATCTTTACTTTATAATACTGAGTGTAAAGCAAGGAAGCATCAAGTATCATTTATTTTTAGTCTTTGTTATAACTCGAACTGAGATTGAACCTGTTGCCTGGGCCACTGGTAAACACTACTATATTAAAAAAAAACTGAGAATACATTTTCGTTACATATGTACGATAACTGTTGAACAGACATAGAATAACCCAGAAGGATTGACATGCCATTCTCAAGTCGCTCTGCTTATATGGATTTCCCTGACTTTCTCTTTCTTTCTCCTTCCCTATCATCCATTGTTCTCTACATCCTATGTCTGTACAGAGCTGTTGTAAGGAGGTTTTTGTTGGTCAGCCAACACTGGCACGGCCATGCAAACTGAACATCACTTACGAGTTAATCCTTGCTTCTTCAGTCGTGACCCGCATGTCTTGTTTGTCTTATGGAGAAGGTTTTAGAAATAGGACATAAGTAGGTGTAAAATAAATATATATATGTGTGTGTGTGTATGAATATATACCAGTTCCTGCAGAGGAGTAGTTAACAATAAAATTTCAAAGTAGCGCATATAATATATATATATATATATATATATATATATATATACATATATGATAAAAATAAGTGGAAAAGTGGATAAATCAGACCCTTACAATGAGTTTAGAGGTAATATATTCTTTATTTACAGAACTTCTTCAGACACCCAAAAATGTTGTAAGCGTCTGATTTATCCTCTTTCCCACTTATTTTTATCATCTTGTCAGATTCCCCCAAATCAAACATTTCTCTCTCTCTCTATATGTATATATATGTATATATAGGGATCATCACAAGTAATATTGGTTGATATATCATTACAATATAGTTTTGTATTAAACACCATTTTATTTCTAACTGTTGAATCAGCAGTTTTAGTTTTTTAAATTGATTGTATTTATTTGAAAGTAAAATACATATATATATATATCTTCAAAATGTAGCTCTATGCCAGATAAAAGAAAACTTAGTAAAAATATGAGTATATATATATATATATATATATATATATATACATACATACACACAAACACTCTAATATACATGCAAACAAATAGAGAGAGAGAGAGATTAAATTTATTTTATATTTAAACTCTTAATTTCTGGAAAAGACATTGAGATCAAACTCAAAGTTCAAATCTTGTTGGAGACCTAACTGTGAGTTCAATCTTGCTGAGGTCAATTCTGAAAGCCTTATATTTTATATTTCTAAATAAATAAAGAAACAGTGCAGATGTTGGTAATAAATATGTAAGTCCTGCCCAAAGCAGGAGGGTAGTAAAAAGTACAAACACATTATGTATATATGTAAAGGCTATTTTCTAAGTCTCACATATCTTTAAAATGCTCCATCGAGTTCTAGGAAGCAGGAGGTTTGGGGCCATCCTCGGTATAAAATGACATGACCAAAAGGGTTTTTCCCAGAAGTGTACTTACAAATTGTATATTTCAGTGTGAGACACAGGGGTTGGCATTAAAAGCACCAATGACTATTTTTATTAACCAAAAAATCACATTTTATGTATATATATATATATATATATATATATATATATATATATATATATATATATATATATATATAAAATGAGAGAAAGAGAGAAGAGTGAAGATAAATAAATATTAGAAATATAAACATTTATACACAAAACATTACCTACTTATATATGCACATACATACACATAATATTTATATACATATATTTATAAGAAAAAATACACACATACACCTACAGGTATATATATATATATATATATATTACACACATCCATATCTATTAGATATACATACACATAGCATATACATTACACATCTACAAAGATAAATTACATATAAATACAGATTACATTTAAACACACACATATTGCATAAATTACACATAAACAGATTCATATAAATTAGGCACACATATACACACACATATTATATATATATATATTTAACACATGTAAATGGTTTTTCTATATAACTGTCTGTGTATCAATAAGTCTGTATTATGGTGTTGAATGCCTGAATAAAAGGGTCAATAAATTTTACAAACCGAATTAAATTGTTCATTTTCTTTCTTGTGAAAGTTGCTAAGGATTGGGGGCTAAAAATGGATGAAATAAAGAGGGGGTAATTGCTTTAAAAGAATTTTCTTAGATGTGTCCAGTTTTCAAAAAATCCTGAAAACAGCAACTCTATGGCCACTAACCTCCCATCTCACAAACCATCCAAGTAAGACAAGTAGGATATGCTGGTCACTGCCGGTGAAGCAGGGACGAACTCATAAGGGACATACTCATGTGGACTCCTTCACATGGACACACCAGTGTTGGTTGACCAGCTCTGCACAGACACTGGATGAAGTCTAGAGGACCTATTAAGAGCTATGGCTGATAGGGATGAATGGGAAGAGAGAGTCAGGAGAATCTATGCAATTAGAATGACCTGATGATTATCTGGCCCAAAAATTAACCAAAGAAAAAAATGGCAATATAAACTGGTTTTAAATACTTAAAATCTCTTCAAAAAATACTCCACTCGCTTCTCACTTGAAGTTTTTTGGGATACACATATTTATGTTTCATGTGGAAGCTTACAAGGGTGGTCAAAAAAGTTCATCTGCTATTGGTGACTTTTTTTACCAATAGGATCCAAAGTGGAAGATGGAAGAAGTGTGTAGACCACAAGATGTACTATCTTGAAAAATAAACCTCATTTGGTCACATTCTATGAGAGTATCTTGGTCAACCAATAAAATTGTCAGCCAAGCCTCGTACAGTACAAGAGTCATTTAAAAAGTTCTAAGTCCTACCCAAAAAGAAGAGCATAGCTGAACATTTTTGTTGAAGCAACACACAACCACTTTTAATAAAAATAGAAAAATCAGACTAAGTTTTTCTAGTTTTATAAGAAAATGATGGTGTGTTGCTACAGTAAAAATGATGGTTTATTTTGGTTAGTTTGTAAACTTTTCAGTCAACCCTTATTTTATAATTCTTTACCATTAACAGTAAATTATATTCATGTATTCAAAGCCAGACGTGTTTACTACTGGAAACTGAGTGACAGTAAATCTTATCCTAACTTCAGCGCTCTCTTCATTGTTCATGCATTATTGTGTGAATAATGACCACTTATGGTCTGTAAAGTCAGGAAGCTTTCTCAATATGACCAATTATACTTGATACATTTATCAGTTTCCAAGCAAGATCCTGGTATTTTTCCCAATTTCTCACTTTCATTACTGCTGCTCGTTTTTCCCTCCAATTTTTACAGCTGCAATTATAAGGTTAAAAAAAAGATGGAAAAGTCAGGGAAATGTCCAAATCTGGCTTTCTATATACTCTTTGTTTTTTATTATATCATTGCATTTCATTCCGAATAACACTTGCCCAGTCAGCTGGAGCTGTAGAATACACCAACTGCACCTCTGCAGAGGAGTAAAAACCCCTGCCCAACAAGCGTCCTGGATATGACACTAAACAATCTAATTGTGAGGTTCAGGGAATGTGGAGCACCTCTTCATTGCCATCACTCCTAGCTCAACTCGGTCGAGAGTGGTAGCACCCGATAGGGCCCTATCAATGGGTTAAGTAGAACAAATCTGCATACTCATGCTAAACTAAATTACTTGAAATAGAACAGTTTTGATATTTAAACTGCGTACTTATGCTAAACTGAATTGCTTGATATAGAACTGTCTTTGACATAAAAATATAAGAACTGTTTTTGGGATTGAAACTATATTTATGCTAAACTGAATTGTTTGAATTAGAACTGTTTGATTAAACTGAATAGCTTGAAATGGAAATGTTCTTGACAATTAAACTGTGTACTCATACAACACTGAATTGTGTGAAATAGAATAGATTATTCATAAAAATTGATTTGGCATTAAATAACCTACAAAGGTTGATAGACCATAAAACCCAAACAAGCAACCAACCAATCCAAATAACACACACACATATATATATCTCACATACACACTCACACAAACATATATATGTATGGAAGTAAATAATGGATATAAATCCGACAGTATAAAGAAAATAGGAAAACAAATTAATCCCAAACAGATAAATTTATTATGATGATAAACTGGTTTTAAATACTTAAATAATGTTAATGTTAAAATGTTTCAGTTTTAATAAACTTTCTTAAGGATATTAAGATGGTAAAATATGTTGATTGAACAGCTATGAATGTTTTATCAAAATAACAGGAAAAGAGAAAATATATATACAAAGAAAGTGCTCATAACTATTCAATTACTGTTCTTTTTTTGTAAGACTATCACAAGATTTGCACAGGCAATGATATTTAAAATGTGTCGAATTTCTAGGAGATACAATGGATTTAAAGATGACAAAAGCTTAAAATGTCAGAATTTTTGAAAAAATAGAAAAAAAAAAGAAAAGAAAAAAGATGAATATTATATATATATATACATACACACACGTGCATATATATATATATACATACATACATATATGCATATATATATATATATATATATATATATACACACACATACACACACACACATACATATATGCACATGTATATATATATATATATATATATACACACACATACATATATGCACATATATATATATATATATATATATATATACATACACAGAGTTGTATATACATATATGCACATATGTATACATACACATATATACACAGATTTTCTATAGTCTTTTTATATCATTCCATAATCTTATATATATATATATATATATATACACACACACACACACACACACACACATTGGTCTGATGCTGTTGAATGATGCCCTCTCTTTTAGCCAAGTCCCTAATTTTAGAGAAAACATAGCAAAAATAAAAACAAGGCAAGTCTAGTCTTGAAAATTCTACTTCTGTGGCAGCACCTCTTCCATAGCACCACATAGGAAAGGTTAGAATCTTCAGCTTTTGTCTTGATAAATAGAGCTTCAGTTTCAATCCTTTTTTTTTAACACAACTCCTATATATGACTGACTTCTGATAAGGTTTTCAATAAGTCTAACAGCTTTTTAATTTGAATTTTTTAAAAACTACCTTGATAAGGTGGTTATTATGAGAGGGTAGATTTCCCAAGAGCTCTTTCATCTGTTTTCTTCTCTGACAACTATTGTGACACACTAGTGACAAGATGTTGTTGATCAATATATCTGACTGTGAAACAGAGTACCAAAGTGTATTGATACCTTTCCCAAGGACATAAATGCTAAGTGAACTTAAGCAAGCTGATTCTAGTTTTCCATCCCAGTAGCTGCTACCCTTCCAATAACTGTCCTCCACTCTGTGGACAGATACCAGCCCAGATCTATTTACTATGTACTGAACACACCATTTCCTTATCAATTTGTGTATATGAGAGAGAGAGCAAGAAATAGAAAGAGAGAGAGAGAGAGTTTGTTTATTGTTCAACACCAAGTGTACTAAAACTAGTTGTACAAAATGAGCCTGTTTGTTGATTCAATTGCCCTGGTTGAATCTCAAGGATAATGGGAAGTAATGAGAGAGAGAGAGAAAGAGAGAGATTATATATGTCACCCTGATCAGATAACAACAGCAGAAATAAGCCTGGGAGGTGTTTTGGGGTAGTTGGAAGAGTTCCTATAAAACAGATGACATAAAAATAACGGTAATAGAGTGGTTTCTTTGTTTAATGGCATATCAAACTTTCTGGGTTATTAAATGCCAAAGCCATACTCATAAAAGAACAGTAGTGGTACTATTTAACCAATAGCTAAGAGAATATTGGTTTGGTTTGTTGGGTTTTATGGCATATCAACCTTTGTGGTTATTTAATGCCAAATCCATTTTTATGTAAATAATCAGTTCTATTTAAAACAATTCAGTTCAGCATGAGTACACAGTTTAATTGTCAAAAACATTTCCATTTCAAACTATTCAAGCAGATATATATAATAATTCAGTTTAATGTCAGTACAGTTTCAGTATCAAAAACAGTTCAATTTCAAATAATTCAGTTTAGCTTAAGCACACAATTTAAATGTAAGTATGGTTTAATTGTGAAAAACATTTCTATTTCAAGCTATTCAGTTTAATCAAACAGATCAGTTTAGCATAAGTATGCTGTTAGTTCTATTTAACCCATAGATAGGGCCCTATCAGGTGCTACCACACTGGGCCAGAGTGGACCTGGGAGCAATGGCAATGAAGGGGTGATCCATATTCTCCAAAGCAATCACACTGTTTAGTGTCATATCCAGGACACTCGTTGGTGGGGGGGTATATTACCCCTCTGCAGAGGTGCAGTCGGTGTATTCTACAGCCCCAGCCGACTGGGCAAGCTAAGAGAATAAGGAGGTTCATACCTTTTCCAAGGGTATTAGTCCAAAAGTGAGTGTAAGAGCACAACTGGAGTTCAAACTCGTTTACAATGATGTCAAAAGCCAACATGTTAGCCACTGCGCAATGGCGACTAGCAACTAAAGTATTGGACAACAACAACAACAACACAAAACAGAAGAAAAAAAACACCAAAATAACAAACAGAGGGCATAAAAAATGTTGTAATGGTTTGGTTTGATTTTACGGCATATCAACCACTAGGTTATTTAATGCCCAATCCTCTTAATTCATAAATATTAACTATACACGATTTATAAACTCATTTTGTTGATAACATCTTTAAATGAGCCTAAGCTCATTCTTTTGCACACAGTTAAATGGTTCCAAGTATTGCTATGTATCACTAACAATTCAATTAAACATCAGTCATTTGTTTACATAGTTAAATGATCAAACAGTTCTATTTCAAACAATATAGCATAAGTCATTCATTTGCACACAGTTTAAATGTCAAACAATTCTATTTGATCCATGGATAAGACCCTGTCAGGAGCGAACACTCTGGACCAGAGTGGACCTGGAAGCAACAGTAATGAAGAGGTACTCCACATTCCCCATAACTCCAGTATTATTGAAATATCACCATCAGATTGTTTAATGTCATATCCAGAGCACTCTTTGTTAGGGTTGGGGGTCTTATACTATCAGTCAGTGTATTGTACAGCCCCAGCCATCTGGGCTAATGTTATAATGATAATTGATGTAGTTTATGACAAGTGAGTGAGGATCCTGCCCCTTATTTACATTTGTTGAGTCAGTCTTTACAGCATA
Source organism: Sepioteuthis lessoniana (assembly GCA_963585895.1). NCBI lineage: Eukaryota > Metazoa > Mollusca > Cephalopoda > Myopsida > Loliginidae > Sepioteuthis > Sepioteuthis lessoniana. Next base: position 57,386,918 of record OY757931.1, on the reverse strand, counting down.
TTAACTCTCTTTGCATTATTTTATACCAAAGTGTCTATGCTGGCATTCACCTCAGATCAGTTGAGCTGACTCTGTCCAATGAATTCACTGCGTCCTGTATGAAGGCCATCAAAGCACAACAGTCCAAGACTATTGACAAAGTAAGTTTAACAGTCATGATCTCCAATAATTTTTTAGAGAAAAAACATCAATTGATCAATGATGGGGGATTCAATTTCTTTGCAATATCTCAAAGTGAGAGTCCACGATTATTGTATACCACATTTTGACTTTTTTTTTTTGGATAGCAACACTTACAGCACCCCAAAGCACTGTAGACCATTTTATTTTTGATGAGTTCCATCTGAAAACATCAATTGATCAATAATGGGGATTCAATTTCTATGCAATAGCACAAAGTTCTTCCCAGATTTTAACTGGTTGCTAAATTAGTATATTTTTTGGTTTTTGCTGACAGAATGGCACGCAGAGTTTATCATATAATAATAGACCTCCACTCCCCCCAACTAAAACACTGAAAAATCTGAACTTTTTTTTAAAATTATGATTACAACAAATTTTAATAAAACTTCAAGGCCCTAGAAACACAAAGGAAGTAATTATTTTCCCTAGATAATTATTGTCAATGTTACCTTAGTAATTTTAAAAATTTATGATTAGTTCACAATTTCAACTTTTTCAAATTCAGACAACGGCTAATAGCCATTAACAAAGGTCTAATCAGAAATTAGGATATCAAATCAAGGAAAAGAGAATTCTAAGAATTTTCCTTTCAGAGAATTAGAACTTTTCATTACAATTAAGGTAACTTTGACAACAATAAACAAGGAAAATAATCACTTCCTACATGTGTCAAAGCCATTGAAGTTTCATTAAAATTTATGGCAATAATAAAAAATGGTTATGTTTTTCTGTCTGTTTTTTTTTTTGTTAAATACTGTATAAGGTTGTTAAATAAAAGATTATTACACTTTACAGGTAATAGTGAAGAAATGGTGATTTGTTTACAATAATCATTTGTTTGCACACAGTCATCTAATAGCAAGTATTCCAATCCAATACAAATGCTTTTTCCATAGAACTATTTGACCCATGAATAGAACCCTAATAGGTGCTACTACTCCTGGTAAAAGTGGACTTGGGAGTAAGAACAATTACTCAAAACTCCCCAAAGCTCCAGTAATGGAGCTTCACCATGAGATGCAGTTTGGTGTCATACCCAGGACATCCTTTTTGAACCAGTTAAAATATTCTAAGTTCCAACGACAGGGCTGAGTGAACAACAAGGGGACTAAATTGAAGAAAATGAATGTTTCATTTATTATTCAATATCTATCATAGTAGATATATCTTCAGTCTTGATACTTTTTGAACTTACGTAATATATATATATATATATATATATATATATATATATATATAAAATAACTTACTGAATAATAGCACTTGCGGTAAGGGGAAAAAAAACCTGCAAGTAATTTGAAGATAAAAATATACTGTCTAGGGGGGAAAAAAAAAAAAAATATATATATATATATATATATATATTGGAAAAAAAAGAAAAGGCCAACCTTGTCACACCAATTGAAAAATAAATCAACAGATACGCAATCGATTGGTCAAAAGAAAAAAACACCGTAAATTGCTGCTAAGCTACAAGTACAAAAGGTGCTCAATACTAAGTAGAGCAAAATAGTTACAAAAATTATTTTGTGAGTCAGGAACTAACCTACTACAGTTTCGTCTAAGCGGCTCATCAGGGTACCTGATATATTTCATTATATAATGAGCTGTAATCACAAAGTATTGAGACTCAAGCTTAATTCTTCTAATTTCAAAATTTACATAAAGATGAGCAATTCGAAGTAAACTCGTTATTTTTTTTAACAAAAATGATATTTTGCCAAAAACAGGATTATACAAGTGCAGCACTCTCCATACCCCCACCAGATTGAATGCTGTGGGCCTTTTTCTGGCCTCCTAAACTGAAAATTTATCTGAGGGCAAGATTTGAAAATTCATATGACATTAAAAGAAATAGAACAGTGCAGATACACACCATATAAAAAAAGGAGTTTCAAAAGTGTTTTGACCAATAAAAAGCTCTTAGGAACAACTTTATTTAATAAAAAAGGAATTATTTTGAAGAAAATTAGCATTTCATTCATTGTTAATTTCTGTCATAGTAAATACAACTCTAGACTTTTAAACATCACTGAATGCATGTCATTATTATCTGTAGAATTTGCTATTTTTTAAGGCATTGTAATCTAGTTAGAACCAGCTTTATTGCTTAAAACAGTAAAAGCAGTTACACCAGTGATCTTTCTAATGTTAGTTTGAGGGGATTAAAAAAAACTAAATTAATTTTAAAAAAATATAGCAGTTCCCAGAAGCCTCTGAGAAGTGAAATCCATGCATACCTGAAAAATAGACTTCCAGGAACTGAAAAGAAATTCAACCACTTCAGCTGTACTCCTGATACTGGATAGACTTCTTCTCTTAGATGCTGGCTGATAGCACAAGCGTTCACCCAGTCTTGGATTTAACAGCAGGTTGTATTGCCAGCTAACAGAGGCCTCTATTGAAAAAAAAACCTACTGGACATAACCATCAACCTTAAATTCACCATTCACTAAAAATGGCTCCAATATATATTGTAATGTCTAGTCTGGAAGATGCGACAATTTCGACTGCTTTCAGGAAAGATTTCTTCACAAACAGAATAGTAGTTAAATCCTAAAATAAAGTAAGAATTTAAAAGTTATCTCTTTCCTTCCTTCTGTAATTTTCTTGTAGCCTTCCACAGAAAAAGAAGCCAACAAGTTAAGAAAAACAAATGAGTCAGATGCCAAAAACCCAGTCATATCCACAGACCAACAACAACAACTACCAATGAAACAAATAACCAACAAACCTTACTTATCCCTCATAAATTAAATTAATCAATACTGCTATTGATAGGTTATTGATCATACAGAAAGCTGATATTTCTGATAGAATAAAATAGGAATTCTTCAAAACTCTAGCTATGTCAGTAATAGTGTATAGTTGCACCAAAGGGACTTTAACGTAATACTTAGAGCAAGAAGGGAATTTGACAAAGATTCTGTGTCCTGTTCTGAACAAATCCTGAAAGCAGCTCCTCACTCACTAATGGTCTGGGAGACTGGGGTTCAATCCCAGGTCGAGGCATACCAAAGACTCAAAAAAATGGTACTTGATGCAGCCTTGCTAAACACTCAGCATTATAAGGTATGAATCAAGGGTTAAGTGGAGCTATCCAGGGAATGGAGTAGAGCCCTCCCCTACACCTCGGTGTGGTAGCTATTGAAAAGAGAGCCTTCAGGTCACCCTCAACTAAGGTCACCAACTTTATTTTACTCCCACCTCAAGTTTCATGTGAAGATATATATGAATGTTTATATGCATATTAAAATTTACTAAACAATAACATTAGCTATAAGCAAGATATACTGGAGAAGTAGACAAACTCATAAGCAATGTTCTCTTATGGACTCCTACACAGACACACACATGGTGGCTGACTAACAAAAATTCATATTCATCAGCTGTATGATCACTCAAGTCACCTCTCACGAAACATCTAAGCAAGACATGCTGGAGAAGCAGGGACAAACTCATAAGTGACATACTACTACATAGGGACATATCAGAGTTGGTTGACCAGCAAAGACTTATTTTAATAAGGTCTGTGTGGACAGTGGATGCTATGTAAAGGACTTACCAGTAGTGATGATTGATAGGGATGAATGGTGATAGAGTCAAGGAATCCATGCCATCAGTATGACTGGACAATGATAATTCAGATGTTGGTTGATTGGTTTTTATGGCATATTAACTCTTGTTGTTTATTATGCCAAATTCTGTTCACACACACACCCACATATATATATATTAAACATATGATTTGTAAATGAATAGTTTGTAGGTAATATTTTAAACAAGCTAGAGATCACTTGCTCATATACAGTTAAATGGTTTCAAGTATCACTACACAACACTAATAATTCTTTTAAATATTAATCGTTTTTTTGCCCACAATTAAATGATTTTGAATATTGCTATTTAACACTAACAATTCAATTTAACATCAGTCATTTGTTTGTACACAGTTGAATGGTTAAACAGTTTTATTTGATCCCTAGATAGGACCTGTTAGGGTTCTATCTAGGGATCAAATGCCACTCTGGATGAAAGTGGACCAGGGAGTAATGGCAATGAAGAGGTACTCTACATCCCCTAAAGCTCCAGGACTGAAGATATAAGACCAGATGGTTTAGTGTCAAATACAGGACACTTGTTGAGAGGGTCTTACCCCTCTGCAAAGATGCAGTTGGCATATTCAACAATTCTGGCTGAGTCGTCTAATAATTCAGAGTAATCGCAACAAAAAACAGTTACTCTTTTCAAAAATGGCCAAAACAAACAAAAATTGTAATCTCTGAGGAAGAGAAGAAGGATTTTTATATAGACAGGTTGACTTGAAGGCCAGGAGTAATAGTAATTGGAATTGGTCTTAACTCTGGGAGTAGTAGAGAATATAGTAATGGCAGAGGCACTCAGCTTTGAGAGCAGTGGCAGTGAGAAAATGAGAACCATGAAATATTTGCCATGAGTGAGTAAAGTGGTTGAGTAGCACATTTCCCCATCTGATCAGATCATCGCTGGTGGACAACCGACAACCAGAAAAAAAAAACAGGAAGTAATTAATGCCTTTTACAACAACAGAAGGGTCTGACTATGAGCAAGAGACACCGCCCAATATTTTATAATTATAGATGACAACTCTTACCGCATCGGTTTTATCATGTGAAGATGTGTGTGAGGGTTGATATGCAAATTTAAATTTACTAAACTCTATCACTAAATATGCACAAATGCATGATAATTTATCCATTGTACATATATCTGTATCGATATTACTGCATGGATGCACCGCACTGGACTCTAATGAAACATACTGGGAAAAAGCAAGAAGGGAACTACATAAGAATGCTACATGATGTTTTGAAAAAAAAATCCTGGAAGCAGCATCCCACAAAACAGTAGTTGTACAGCCACTTGCCTCCCATCTCACAAACCATCCAAATAAGACGATCAAGACATGCTGACAACTGCTGACGAAATGAGGATGAACTTATTAACAACATTTTCATAAGGACTTAAGAATATCAGCATTATAACCTAATTTTTCAGAAGACCCTTACTAATAACACAACAAAATAGCAAACAAAGATTACAGATTCTTGAAGTCCTACACATCAGAAATAAAAATCCTAACCTCAGAATTAATTTCAAATCCAGCGCTACTGTACTCAAATGTCTTTAGATACTGTTGCTATTTATAGAACCAAATTTAAAAAACAAATACTACAACATTACACCAGTATAAACACTTAACACTTAATTCTTATCAAGTTGTAATGTCCTTGTACAAGTTGCATTGCTTTTGCAATGGCAATATACACACCCCTGATGATGGCCCAAGCAGGGTTCAAAAATACTTGGGAAACAACTGATTACAGAAAAAATTTATGAGCCAATTCCAGCTAGATATTATAACATCCATACGGCAACGTAAAAGGATCAAAACAAAAATATGTAAACAAAAGAGTTCTATACTATTTAATCAAATATGTCTCAATGAAGAACTGCTACAGACACACACACACACACACACACACACACACACGTGTGTGTGTATCACGTTTAAATAAGTATACACCTAATAATTTTTAATCAATTTTCTTCATAAGTAAAAACAACCATCTTTTATTAGTCCTAGTGAGATATTATTCTATTTGACTCATAGATAAGACCCTATCAGGTGCTACTACTCTGGGGTCAGAGTGGACCTAGGAGCAATGGCAATAAAGGGCTACTCTGAATTTCCCAAACTTCCAGCATTACTGGGACCACACAATCAGAGTGTTTAGTGTCATATCCAGGACACTAGTTGGAGGGGGGCTTACCCCTCTGCAGAGGTGCAATCAGTGTAGTCAATAGCAGCAAACAAAAAAAAATCCTTTTTGAGAACTTATGATATATGCTATACTTAAAGCGATTCTAAAAATATGTTTATACAACAATTGAAAAATAAATATACCTCACTGACTGGCCATTGGCATAATGGCTAGAGTGTTCGCCAATGGCCAGGGAGACCTGGGTTCAATCCCATGTCGAGTCATACCAAAGACTTTAAAAATGGTACTTGATGCCTCCTTGCTTAACACTCAGCATTATAAGGTACGGATCAAGGGTAAAATGGAGAAATCCAGGGAAAGGAGTAGCGCCCTCCCCTACACCTTGGTGTAGTAGCTATCGAAAAGGGAGCCTTCGGGTCACCCTCAACTATGGTCGCCAACTTTATTATATATTTATCAAGTCCATTCTGTCCATCTTTTACCAAAGACATACAGTCATATATCTGTTTTTTAATTTACTTTCAAAGAAAATTAAATTTACATAAAAAATTATAATGAGAGTACTCATTTATAGTTTATATATATATATATATATATATATATATATATATATATATATATGGTGTTTGGGTTAAAGTTAACAGTTTGCAAAAATGGAGAAAAAAATATCCCAACCAAAAATAGAATTACTTTTTTTGCTAAAAATCTAAAAATATCAATTTTATAATAACTTGTAGATAACAGTTCACTCTAAGTAGCCACTCTCAGCTTCAAGATACCTTTGGAACCTAGCACATGCAGTCCTTATTGTGTTCCAAGGAAGATCTTTGAACACTTCCTTGATCTTGATTACAAGTTCAGCCTTGCTATTGCAAGCAGAGCTGTTGATATTTTTCTAAAATGTGCCCCACATTATATATATATATATATATATATATAACTATAAATGAATAAGTACACCCTACTGATTTTTATAAAACGTTCATTTTCTTCTAATCCAAACATACCAAGATTTTATAATTTCTAGATAAAGATTATACAATGAAAATAATAATTATTATATATAATGACCATGTAGTACAGCACTGAAATCCTGTAAACAAAAACGTGAATATATAGCAATCCAAAAATAAGTACACATCCTACATGCATTTATGCCATTTGATTTTTTCTCACAGAGTTCAAATTTTGTAGAGTTTGGTATTAAATAATACCTAACAACATCTGTTTTAATTGTATAATGTTTACTAGAAATAATAAACTTTTTAGTTCAGAATAAAAAACTTCCAATAAAAAAATTGTTAGTGTACTTATGTATAGGTTATATATATATATGAGAAAGTGTGTGTGTATGAGTGTAAGAAAAGAGCTAAGCGGAATGATATAGATACATATATAGGATGTACTTATTTTTTGATTGCTATATATCATTTTGTTTATAGAGTTTAAATTCTATATATTTTGCTTGTAAATGATACCTGATATTAAATGTTTTGATCGAATAAGGTTCACTAAAAATAATCAAAACATTATTTTTAGTTCAGAAGATATTAAAACTTGATAAAAAATTGTTAGTGATGTACTTATATATAATCTAAATTTATTAAACTACTATATCACTTGATAAGCACAACTACATGTGAAAATGTCATATATATATATATATATATATATATATATATATATATATATATATATATATATATATACACACAGATACACACAAATATGCATATATATATATATATATATACACACACACACAGATACACACAAATATACATATTTATATACACACACACAGATACAAACAAATATACATATATATACATACACACACACACAGATACAAACAAACAAATATATATATATAGACACACACACAGATACACACAAATATACATATATATATAAACACACACACACAGATACACACAAATATATTATATATATATATATATATATATATATGCCTAAATATTTGTATATACATTTATATATTATGTGTATGTGTGTGTTTGTGTGTGTGTATATATATATGAGAGAAAAACTATGTGGGAGAAAAAAGCTGAACAAAATGTGATTGTTATATGGGGTATATTTATTTTGGAATTGCTATTTGTTCATAATTTTGATAACCGAATTTCAGTCTTGCAGAGTTTGGTAATAAATAATATTTAATAATATCCATTTTAATTGTATAATGTTCCGCAAGAAATAATTAAATCATTGTATCTTTTGTTTAAATGAAAACAATTAGGATCATCCCCATTTAAGGGTGATACTCTAACTGACCTCTAAACTGTATCATTGGAAATAATTATTCTAACATGTTTGCACATGTGCATGCACCAGCTCTCCAATTGACCCATATCAGAAATGCTCTCCTTGTTCCCCACCTCCTGGCTTCAGTTTCCTCCCCATGGTCAATGCTTTTGCCTACCAAAGTCCTTGGATAGCATCAACATTGCCAGACTAGCAGACATGTGGGGGAGACAAAGGAAGGAGACAGTCACCATTCCCTGAAAGCCGCCTCACAAAGGAACTTGAGGGATGTGGAATGAGAGGAGAAGACAGTAAAAGAGATTTAGATATTCCAACTCCAGACAGAATGTTACTTCAGACAGTAGTCATTGCTTTGAAAAGAAATGTCATTGCATAATTCCAGTGAGATACAGTAATTTCACGGGTCAAACTCAATAAAAACGAGATACAAGGGAACAGAAGATGACGGCCTTGAACTAATACCAAAAGAAACACAAAACAAGTTGAGAGGTTTGGGATTTCAACTTTACTTTTTCAAAACGGGCTACAATGCAAACAATCAATTAAAACACATTTCAGACTCTCAGGCCCATGTGGGAAGCTGTAAACACACATTTAACAAAACGAAAGATCAGAATATGCACGAAGTGATATAACCTATTTATAGTGACCAGGCGTAACATATTAGGCAATGGTAAATAACTTTAACCAATAGTTTTACAGCATGTCAGGTTATCCAATGCTGAATGCAGTCTTTTTTTTAACCAACTATACATATTTACCAACCCCTCCGCTTGGGCAGGATATGACATAAGGTCAATTTTTAAGCGAAGTTTAACAGGTTTGAATTCAGAGTTTTCCTTCTCCTAGACTAGTTGCCGCACCAAGGCTGAAGAACCTAGTCTGCCCTACTATTTCCCCATAGCTGGAGGGAGAATAATTGGATTCATACCTTTCCCAAGGGTATTAGTGCTATGTGAAATGCAATCAGTCTCGTCCAAGATTTGAACTCGTGTCGCCATGTCCATTTCCTACGACGATAACCATTTCCCCACGGGCACCTCCATTTTTTATTTATTTGATATCCTAAATTGTAATTAGCCCATTGCTCACGGCTATAAACAGTTCTCTGAGCTTGAAAAAACGTTCAAGTGGAAATCATCATCAAAAAGAAGGTTGTGGTTGAACTCGTTTCGCCGTGTCCATTTCCAACGATGATAACCATTTCACCACAGGCACCTCTACAGCTATATGGTTCCAAAGAGGCACTTGTTATCATCAAAAGAAATGAATACCCAAGTTCAAATCCGAAATAAGGGGGTTTACATTTCACAAAACACTAATACCCTTGAGAAAGGTTTAAATCTAACTATTCATCCTTTCAGCTATGGGTAAATAGTAAGGCAGACTCGGCTCTTTAACTTTGGTATAGCAACCAGTATAGGAGAAGAAAAACTCTACTAAAGAAAATAGTCCTTGTGTCATACCCTACTTGTATGGAAATGTTGGTAAATATGTTTCCACAAAACTCTGTCAATAGAAATGATGATAATAATTTGTTTGCAATGGCCTGGCCTAGTGGGTAGAGTGTTCGCCAATGGTCTGGGAGACCTGGGTTCAGTCTCAGGTCGTGTCATACCAAAGACTTTAAAAATGGTACTTGATACCTCCTTGCTTAACACTCAGCAATATAAGGTACATATCAAGGGTAAAGTGGAGCAATCCAGAGAAAGGAGTAGTTCCCTCCCCTACTTCTTGGTGTAGTAGCTATGAAAAAGGAGCCTTCTAGTTGCCCTCAACTACAGTCCCTAACTTTACTTACTTTATATAGTTTAAAGTATTCCACTCTCATACTAATAATTTGAACAAATATATGGTTTCAAGTATTTCAAACAATGGTGTGGTTTAAATCATCTAATAATAATAATAATTCTTTATAGAACAATTATAGCTTCAAGTTATTATTGTTGATAAAAATAATTTGCACACAGTTAAATGGCTCCAAGTATTCCTATCTAACCCTAATAATTGTATCAAGTACTGCTATCAAATACTAAACATTTTCAAATATCTTCAGCCATAGATTGAACCCTGACAGGTTTTACCACTCCAGGTCAGAGTGGACATAAGAATAATCGCTATGACGTGGTACTTCACACTCCATGGAGCTCAAGGACTAGAGCCTTACCAATGGATTTAGTTTAATGTTATATAACTAACACCCACTTTTTTGGTGCATTTAATGACCAGCCGACACAGTGATTAAGTTATAGGTAGCACCTTACATATCACAACACACACACGAGCGTAAATATACACATATACACACACACACACACACACACACACATTTTTTTAATAAACACACACACACACACACACACACACACATTTTATTTATATATTGCAATGGTTTATGGTTATCACTAACTCACTTGGTGAGTTACAGGTGGACCAAATTTTGCAGTATTATTAAATAGTGCGCTATGTCAATGATAAAGCATATATATATATATATATATATATATGTAAGTAAATAATGGAGTGTAATCCAGCCATATATTAAGAAAAATTTATAAAGAAATCCTATCAGAAGGAAAGATTTATTAAGAAGCAAAGTCTATATATATATATATATATATATATATATATATATATTATACATGGCTGTGTCTGTGGTCCAGGGTTTCATGCTTTACACATTTCTGTCAGATGAATGCGTAAATCATGAAGCCCAGGACCACCATGTAAAATATATAACATATTTAGGAGAAAGAAGACAGTTTTGGAACACACACATATATATATATATATATATATATATATATATACACACACACACTAAGTGTTTAAGAAAAATTGCTACCATTAAGGGTTTTCAGCAAAGCTTCTAAGGAGACAATCATCTGGAGGTTGCAGGTTCAATCCTGACTGCAGGCAACTAACAATATAGGAATACTTAACACTTGTACCTGGTTATGACTAATGGAATCAGAACAGGTGACCCACATGGATTCAATAAAAGACGTAGTTTGAAGTTCCGTTTAGGTTCCCCGAGTTCGACCAACATCTGAAGAAGGCCAGAGGATATATCGGCGAAATGTGGAAATAACAATAAAGATGAAGTCAACAGTCCGAAAACCCTTAATGATAAAAATCATCAAGCTTTGTCTCAGAAATTTAGACAAGTAAAAATTGTTACCTATTTGTAATCTAATAACCAAATCATGTTCAAATGATCTCAAATTTTAATAGTACATAGAAACCAATCAATATTCTACGCTAAAAGTTTAAATGCCATTTCTTTTCCAGAGATTGGCATTTCTATACCTGAAAAGAAAAAAAGATAAAACAATGAACATAGAATTTTGAGTCATTTCTAAACATGCTGTTAAAATTTGATATCATTTGAATGAGAATTGATCATAATGGTCTTTAATTGGAATCATTTTGAGAGGAGGCTTCTTAATCTGAGAATTAATTTTTATTTATTGCAGACTTGTCATTCCTATCCGAGGTCGCGGTAAAATCACCTGAAGAAGGCCAGAGGTGAAATTTGGTCGAAACGTAGTGAAAGAAGAAACAAAAAAAAAAAAAAAAAACTACCAAGATGAGGACAAAAAGTCCACAATAAATAAAAATTAATTCTCAGAATTGATCATGTTTATAAGATTACAATATATCCTCTATTTTTCTGAAAAACTCAGTAGACACACACAAGTGCACATAAACACATGTATACCATATGTATATTTCCAAAATCAATTCAGACAAAATGATATGCCATCTCATCAAACTTTTCCTTAATCTCCAACAGGATTTAATCATTCTCCAAAACCTTTAAACAAATAGTTTAATGGCCTTAAGTGGGTAGAGTGTTCGCCAATGGTCCAGGAGACCTGGGTTCAATCTCAGGTCGAGTCATACCAAAGACTTTAAAAATGGTACTTGATACCTCCTTGCTTAAAACTCAGCAATATAAGGTACATATCAAGAGTAAAGTGGAGCAATCCAGGGAAAGGAGTAGCGCCCTCCCCTACATCTTGGTGTAGTAACTATTGAAAAGGGAGCCTTCTGGTTGCCCTCGACTACGGTCGCAAACTTTACTTTACTATACTGATAAATAGTGGGAGGTTAGTGTTCAGAATTGTCTTTCTCTTAGACTGATAGTCCTACCAAGGCTTGAGAATCTACTTTGGCCAACGATTTACACATAGCAGGGACAAGGATATAGAAAAATATACAACTTGAAATTTGAAAAAAAAAGTGCAACAGCTTGAACCCTTGTGTCTGTTTTACTCGTGCATATTAGGGAAAACTGTTCAAATGAATGTAAATCCAGAATTTGAAGTGTTGATTTTCATAAAAGGCAAAACCTATAAATGGGGGAGATTGGCAAAAGAACAATATTAAAAACTGAGCAACTAGTTCAACACAATAAAAAAATGACTGAACTAGATATGGGTTTAGTAACTGCATCAAAAAAAGAGCCTCAAGTTAGCAAGTTATGAAAATTATTAAAATGGTTCATGTTAGGTTCACGGTTGACAGCACAAAAATGTTAATGTTAAAAATAAGTAAACAAACAGTAGAATCCTAGAAAAAAAAAATTGAAGACATGACAAGACTTTTAATCCTTTAAAGATAAAAAGATAAATAAATAAAGATTCAAGAAAAAAAATTCTGTACATGTACACATGTATATATATATGTATATATATATATTACTTTAAGAAAAAACCAGTCACATTAGGATTATAAATTTATTTCCATCCTGTTATGTGTTTTTGATAAAATCAAAAAACACGAAAAAAAATTAACAGGACTTCTTCAGATCTAATGGATAAAATAAATCAGAATAGACACAGGAAAGAAGAGTGGGAGGGGATAGAAGAGCAGTGAAGAGTTATCTCCTCATTTAGCCCACTTCCAGGTTTTTTTTTTAATTTCATTGCCAGTTGGAATTATAGTAAATTAATTTTTTTTAATTTTTAATTTTTTTAAATTCTAATTTCATTTAGACTTAAAACTCCAGATTTGATACTAATTTAGATAAAATAACTTTATTCAATAATTTTACGTAAGTATTCACTGTTGAATGTTTTTTTGTCCTGATGGAATTCCTCCCAACTCCGGTTTAACTGAACCGAATAATACTATATATATATATATATATATATATATATATATATATATATATATATATATATATATAAAAACTTCTGGTTCAGTTTCTTTGTTTAGTGGCATATCAACCTTTGTGGGTTATTTAATTGCAAAGCCATCCTTGTAGTAGAACAGCAGTGATATTATTTAAACCACAGCTGGGTAAAAACACACACAGATATATATATATATGTGTGTGTGTGTGTGTGTGTGTGTGTGTAAGTGTGTAATACATGGACTGCTGTTAAGAGATCTTTCTGATAAAATAAAACAGAAATTCTTTCAAGCTAAGTCAGTTCTATTGCATGCAATATCCGTACTCTTCAACCTCAGTTGCAGAGATTTTTATACTGGTCTCCTTAATAACTGAACCCACCATCCTTGGCTAGCAAATGTTGTTGAATCACCCTGGCCCACCTACTGATTAGAAGCCAATTCACCCTTTTCGATAAAAGTGACTAAAGGTTTGCTCCCTTGTGAACAAACCACCTGGCATTCATGCTGGGTGGTTAGAATTATCTTTTGAACTCTCAGCATCAACGGAGTCATTCTGCCAGGTTTGAACTCTCAGCATCAACGGAGTCATTCTGCCAGGTTTGAACTCTCAGCCTCAGTTTTACCTGCTTTGTAGGGTTGAGTTGATTGCTTAGTGTCAGAAACATGCCCATTAGGGGAATGCAGATGGGGCTAAGTATTTTTGCACCAGCCACAAAGGAGTCTAATATTCATGCATGGTCCTCACTGTAAAATGTACCTGTGCCAAATACCCTTGGGAAAGGTATGAAACCCCCTTATCCTCCCAGCTATGGGTCAAATAGTACCACTACTGTTGGCAAAGTCAACAAACAATATTGTTGCCTCTAGGTTTTTTGCATGTACACTTTTAAGAATTCGATGGATAGTCAAAATTAGCGACGTTGTGGATATATTACTCCGAAAGCCATTTTGGTTCTTCCTAAGTATCTTCTTAATTTTGGGTTCTATGCGGTTGTGAAGTAGAGCATTGTATATCTTGGTCGCTATGGATGTAAGGGTTATGCCTCGGTAGTTCTTGGCTAATCTGAGGTTGCCATTTTTAGGGAAGGGAGGATGCATCCCTTCATCCATCTGTTTATACAGTGTCGGAGCAGTATGTCATCGAATTGCCTGGTCTTCCATACTTCTGAGGGTATTTCATCAAGCCCAGTTGCTTTTCTATTTTTAATTTTTCTTAGAACCAAGTTGAGTTCTTCTTGCATAAATGGTCCTAGTATGATGTCTAATTGTTTACTTATAAATCTCGTGATAAGCTTGATAATTTTTGTGAATATAACAATAAAGATGAAAACAATAGTCCAAATACATGAAATAATCAAAAGACTGTGTTTCACTTTCCACTTATGCCTTTAGGAAAGGCATGAATCCATCTCTCCTCTACCCAGTTATGGGGAAATATAAGGCAGACTGGGTTCTTTAACCTTCATTAGGCAACCAATCTAAAAGAAAGGAATCTCTGAATTCAAACCAGCCTTATTTTGCTTAAAAATTAATTATGTCACATCTTGCTATAAGGTAAGTAAGCTGGCCGACTTTAGCTGAGGGTGACTTGAAGGCACCCTTTTGTAGAGGAAGATGCTACTTCTTTTCCTGAATTGCTCAACTTACCCTTGATCCATTCCTTATAATGTTAAGTGTTAAGCAAGCAAGCATCAAGTACAATTTTTTAGTTTTTGGTGTGACTAGACCTAGTATTGAATCATGCTCTCCAGTACCATTGCCAAACACACAAACCATTATGCCAAAACATGATGTGTGTGAATGGCATCATCTTATGGTGTAAAGGTAATGAAGATAATCTTGAAATCCAATTAAAACTGAGTAATGAGTTTGATCCTCACTAAGTTTCTAATACATGCAACCTAGCTTCAAATTGGGTGCCCCTTTCAGATGGCCTTGTGCCACATCTAAGAAAAATGCTTAGTAAATTACAACCTAGCTTCAAATTTAATCTGTTTTAGTATATTGTGTGTCATGTTAAAGCCTCCTTGGGGCAACTCAAACTTCCACGGAATGTTGTCAGGTTAAAGTGCATATTCAACTAAATACCTGGGGCAGGAGTATAAGAGTCATAGACTTTTTAACAAAGGATCTGCATATACCAGGGCAATAGCCTTGGTTCTGATAATTGTTATCAGATAGACATCAGACTAGTCTGGTCTTTTCCTTTTCTTGCAATGGAGGAGGTGCTGTCAAAAGGTTAGGATTCTCTGCACCAGACTGACCTAGTTTATTTTTACAGCATCCTGTTGAAAGAAGAGGACACAGCTGTGGAAAATGAACACACTCGTCTCATACCCTAGCCTGAAGTTCAGAAAGTATTTGTCGGTCAAGTTTTAAGACCAACCCATCTCACACATCTCTGAAAACCAGTCTGCTAGGAAATAAAGCACTACATTTTCCAAGAATTTTTTTTTTATTATTCTTTCAGGAAGACATTTTGAGTGTGATATACCCAAAACTTTTTGGTTATATCTTTAAAATGTCGAAGTTCACATCTTATTAACATATGGACAAGGCATACATCTACCCAAAAGGTTGTTGTTGTTGATGCACACGTGTGTGTGAGTGTGTATGATTTGGCAAAAGAACATGCATGAAAAGGGAATTTTTTAAAAAGTTTATGGAGGGAACCTGATGGATGCAGAATTAAGCAAATATTCTTTCATATGAAAAAAACAAAAAAACAAAAAAAACAAGAAATATGACTGCAGAAACAGCAAATGTCATGACAGATGACCAACCACGTATGTTAGGGATATGTAGGTGAGTAGAATTAACCAAGCATATATATTTGAAGAGATATGTGTGTATGTGGGGGGGGGCATAGACTCAATCATACATACATATTTGAAGATATTTGTCAGTGTGTGTGTGTGTGTGTGTAATCAAACACAAATACATGTTTGAAGATATATGTCATTGTTTATGCGTGAATATAATCAACCACGCATACATATTTGAAGAGATATATCATTATGTATGTGTGTGTGCATAGACTCAACAACACATACATTTTTGTAGAGATTTGTCATTGTGTATATATGTGTGCAGGGAATTAACCACACATATATATTTGAAGAGATTTGACATTGTGTGTGTGTGTGTGAGAGATCAAATACATACATATTTGAAAAGATTTGTCAAAAAAATATGTATATGTATATATACATCATACCACATACAGTTGATGAGAACTGTCATTGTCTGTGTATGTGTTTGCATATAATCAACCACACATACATATTCAAAGAGATCTATCACTATCTGCGTACGTGTAGGCATAATCACCCACACATACATATTCAAAGAGATCTGTCATTGTGTACATGTATAATGTGCGTGTGTATGTTTGAGCAAAGAATTCTGTTACGCATATAACCAACCACATACATATATTCTAAGAATCTGTGTGTGTATGAGTGTAATCCTAACTCAATTCCAGATTTATAGAGATTTACACTTATATCAAGAATTTATATGAGTTATAAAATTTATATTATAAGATTATATATATATATATAGTTATATTATAAGAATTTATATTTATACTCATATGTCTATATATAATGTATCACACACACGCACACGTACACACGCATTTGAAGTTCTATGCATGAGCATACACATACTTAATTTACCACTCATTTATATTTGAAGAGATCTCTGAATTTGATATGTGCGACTAATTCACCATACACATACACACACGTGAAAAGATCATTCTGTCAGAAAATGTGTGTATACCTAAAAGTTTGAAATTGTCAATATTACTTGAGTAGATTAACCTCACATAAGCTTGTGAAATAAACTACCACGCACATATTGGAAAAGATCCTTTGGTCAAGGTGTGTGTGTGTGTGTGTGTAAAAGTTTTATGGGGAGGGCTCAAAATCATTCTTATCTTCCCAGATTAACCTCAAATAAATATCCAATGCTGATAGGTCTGTGCTTGTACATAAATTGACAAAGAAATCATTTCAAATAAGAAATACTTAAACTGTGATCAGCCAAAAGGTTGAAATAGCCATGTGGCCAAGCCCAGATTTGACACCATCTTGTTTGTCTGATTTCTTCCTAATCATCATCAAGGCATACTGACAACACAAATACCCTTGAATCTCACTCACAATGGGTCCCTATCAACTAGAATTCTTTGTAAGTAGTCTAGACAGGAGTCGGTGGCCACACAGAGCTCAGCCTTAAAATCCTTAAACAATATAGATAAAATCTAAGGAGAATAGCTGCTACATTTAATGGCAACCCCTGTATGACAATAATCTCACCTTACAGTCCTACTTGTGTCAGTGATGAAATGGATGTAATTACCTTCCATAATGAGCTATCTTCTCTTGTCCAACACAATCCCAAACACAATGTTCAGATCATCAGGAGATATAAATGCTCACACAGGCAAGGACAAAAATAATAAAATTCTCATAACTCTTCAAACAGAAATGGTGAATATCTTGCAGACGTTGCTCTTGAGAACAGGCTGAACAATATAGTCAAAAAAGAAAGGAAAGATTATAAACTAACACTGACACAAATAACTCCAAAATAAAGCAGTTTTCTCCTCTTAATAGGAGGAATTAATTTCTTTGCAGTAATTATATCTTATGCATTCTGTAGTGATATCTGGTTGTATGACAAATAAAGTTACATCGTATTTTCTATGTAAGAAAATAATATTAATTTCTTTGCTGTAATTATATCGCAACAATTTAGTCATAAGCATTTAACATAGAGCAATAGTTAGCAATTCTAGTTAAAACTGTAGCTTGGAGAGACAAAACAAATAAAAATAGTAAAAGATTACAGTTACAGAGAGAGATTGGAGAAATTTGGAATAAGAACTTTACTAAAAAGAAGAATGAGAAGTGATCTAATTGAAACTTTTGAAATAATTAATTGTTGGGGTGTCTTCCCAACAGATGGACTCACTCTCATGTGACACATACCGGCTAAGCTCTCTTCTGTGCAGTCTTGGGTGAGCCGTCAACAAGATTGGATGTAATGTTCATGATTGTATTAAGCTGAGGAAGGGTTTCTCCCAGCTATCGTTTATGTATGTACAATTTTCCTTCAATATATTTCTTATCACTCATTTCCAAGTTGTGTTATCATTTCAACCTCTCCTTGACCGTAACATTAATGGTACTTCTAATTATGGAAGACAATTGTTTTTAGATTTGTCCTCAAACTGAAAATTTATTATCAAGGTAGATTTCAAAAAGTAAGTTTATTAACCAACTGGATTAATTTGCTAATATATTCTAAGAACAAATTGCCTAATCAGATCAAAAACAGCTAAAGTGTAAAAAAAAAAATCCTGATTGAATTGAATGATTTCAGAAATATTGATAAAAAAAAAGAATTTAAGAGGGCATTTTGGGAAACTAATGGATGAATTACTTAAGAGAATTTGATCTGTCTATAGACATTGTTAGGTTTGGTTTCTTTGCTGAATGGATTATTTAATCCAAATGCCATCCTTGTAGTAACAGAGTGATTTAACTCATAGCTGGATGAATAAATGGGATCATCAATGGTATTAGTGGATTATTTAATTATTATTATTTTATTATTTAAATTTATTAGTGGAATCATCAATGGTATTGTGGATTATTTAATCCCAATGCCATCCTTGTAGTAACAGTGCAATTTAACTCATAGCTGGAGGAATAAATGGGATCATCAATGGTATTAGTGGATTATTTAATTATTATTATTTTATTATTTAAATTTATTAGTGGAATCATCAATGGTATTGTGGATTATTTAATCCCAATGCCATCCTTGTAGTAACAGTGCAATTTAACTCATAGCTGGAGGAATAAAAGGAATCATCAATGGTATTAGTGGATTATTTAATTATTATTATTTTATTATTTAAATTTATTAGTGGAATCATCAATGGTATTGTGGATTATTTAATCCCAATGCAATCCTTGTAGTAACAGTGCAATTTAACTCATAGCTGGAGGAATAAATGGGATCATCAATGGTATTAGTGGATTATTTAATTATTATTATTTTATTATTTAAATTTATTAGCGGAATCATCAATGGTATTGTGGATTATTTAATCCCAATGCCATCCTTGTAGTAACAGTACAATTTAACTCATAGCTGGAGGAATAAAAGGAATCATCAATGGTATTAGTGGATTATTTAATTATTATTATTTTATTATTTAAATTTATTAGTGGAATAATCAATGGTATTGTGGATTATTTAATCCCAATGCCATCCTTGTAGTAACAGTGCAATTTAACTCATAGCTGGAGGAATAAATGGGATCATCAATGGTATTAGTGGATTATTTAATTATTATTATTTTATTATTTAAATTTATTAGCGGAATCATCAATGGTATTGTGGATTATTTAATCCCAATGCCATCCTTGTAGTAACAGTGCAATTTAACTCATAGCTGGAGGAATAAATGGGATCATCAATGGTATTAGTGGATTATTTAATTATTATTATTTTATTATTTAAATTTATTAGTGGAATCATCAATGGTATTGTGGATTATTTAATCCCAATGCCATCCTTGTAGTAACAGTGCAATTTAACTCATAGCTGGAGGAATAAAAGGAATCATCAATGGTATTAGTGGATTATTTAATTATTATTATTTTATTATTTAAATTTATTAGTGGAATCATCAATGGTATTGTGGATTATTTAATCCCAATGCAATCCTTGTAGTAACAGTGCAATTTAACTCATAGCTGGAGGAATAAATGGGATCATCAATGGTATTAGTGGATTATTTAATTATTATTATTTTATTATTTAAATTTATTAGCGGAATCATCAATGGTATTGTGGATTATTTAATCCCAATGCCATCCTTGTAGTAACAGTACAATTTAACTCATAGCTGGAGGAATAAAAGGAATCATCAATGGTATTAGTGGATTATTTAATTATTATTATTTTATTATTTAAATTTATTAGTGGAATAATCAATGGTATTGTGGATTATTTAATCCCAATGCCATCCTTGTAGTAACAGTGCAATTTAACTCATAGCTGGAGGAATAAAAGGAATTATCAATGGTATTAGTGGATTATTTAATTATTATTATTTTATTATTTAAATTTATTAGTGGAATCATCAATGGTATTGTGGATTATTTAATCCCAATGCCATCCTTGTAGTAACAGTGCAATTTAACTCATAGCTGGAGGAATAAAAGGAATCATCAATGGTATTAGTGGATTATTTAATTATTATTATTTTATTATTTAAATTTATTAGTGGAATCATCAATGGTATTGTGGATTATTTAATCCCAATGCAATCCTTGTAGTAACAGTGCAATTTAACTCATAGCTGGAGGAATAAAAGGAATCATCAATGGTATTGTGGATTATTTAATCCCAATGCCATCCTTGTAGTAACAGTGCAATTTAACTCATAGCTGGAGGAATAAAAGGAATCATCAATGGTATTGTGGATTATTTAATCCCAATGCCATCCTTGTAGTAACAGTGCAATTTAACTCATAGCTGGAGGAATAAAAGGAATCATCAATGGTATTGTGGATTATTTAATCCCAATGCCATCCTTGTAGTAACAGTGCAATTTAACTCATAGCTGGAGGAATAAAAGGAATCATCAATGGTATTGTGGATTATTTAATCCCAATGCCATCCTTGTAGTAACAGTGCAATTTAACTCATAGCTGGAGGAATAAAAGGAATCATCAATGGTATTGTGGATTATTTAATCCCAATGCCATCCTTGTAGTAACAGTGCAATTTAACTCATAGCTGGAGGAATAAAAGGAATCATCAATGTTATTAGTCCAAAAGTGAATGTAATACAGAGATGGGAGTTCAAAATTGCTTTCAATGATGTTGCCGTCCAATACATTAGCTACTAATCTATAGAGACTCTCCTAAGTAATATTGTATATGCTCTCTGTAAAAAAAATCTTTTTATTCTATTCTGTTTTCTTTTCTTTTTTTTTAAGGTTTATGTGAGAAGAAAGTAAAAAGGAGAGATGCCCAAGGAGGCAAAACAAACAAATAAATAAGAAAGCAGGGCTTAAAAAATAGAACTCAGAGATCTGCTGAGTGGATACAATTGTTGCATATTTCTTAATTATATCAGGGATCAAAGTTTGAGACTAGATAAAAGGGGCTTGGATTTCAAAAGGGTTATTTTCAAGATGCTTTCCATGAAGGATACTGATGCAATACAATCATCCTCATCCCATTTTTCAGCTTCTCGTCTTGTGCTATAATAAGCTCAGTAAATAGCAATAGACAGTTAATTGTTTATATATATATATATATATATATATATATATATATATATATATATATATGAGAACATATTAATGAGCTTGTTTATATCTACCTTTGCCGTGATTAACATTTCCTGCAGTCTCATAAAACATACCGACTTTACTGTCACATCTTACCATAACTACTATGGCATCTGTTGATGGACTGTATCTTCCTTAGGTGTAATACATTCAATATACTAATAGAAAAACTTTTATAGAAAATAATTAAGTATATGGGTCTCATTTAGGTTTGGCATAAGGGTTATTGCTGTAAGAATTGGTGTTGGCAACCAGAGTTCAAATCCTGGACAGTTTGTATTTCAGTTCATGCTAATTCCATTGGAAAAGGCATGAATCAATTTCTTCTCTTAGCTGTGAGTAAATAGTAGGGCAGACTGGACTTTTTAGCCTTGTTACAGAAACCAGTCTAGATGAATGTGTATACATATATATATATATATATATTTTGAAGAGTGTATACTTAGGCAGCAAAGTCAATATTCAAGCAGGTTTTGTTAAAGACGATGGAACATTTTGTTTATTATTTTTAATTTTATTCTTTCAAGACTCTTTGTTATTTTTTTAGTGTTGAGATCTAGATGGTAAAGGAATTGTCCCATATCTTCTGTCCAAGCACTTTGAACATGCTTTCGGTCGCCATCAGAGGCAAAACAAACAAGATTATACAATGAAAATAATAATTGTTTGTTTGCCCACAGCAAATTATATTATATATAAAGTATATAAATTATATATATATATATATATATATAAAGTTGTTGGTTGGAACGTTTTCAGCATTTTGGAAAAATGTTTACTAATAGAGTTAGTGATTTTTAGTTATTAAAAATATTTAATACATTGATGCCAGTATTAAATGCTATATTTTTCCAACCGAACGTTTTAAAAGAAAATGCTAAAAACATTCCAACCAACAACGTCAAAACGAAACACTACAAACAATTAAAACAATAAACTCTCAACAGTCAACTCAAAACTACACTCACCCTGATAACGACCAAAAGCATGGTCGAAAGCCCTGGAAGAGAAGATATGGGACAATTCCTTTACCATCTACAACTCAACACAAGAAAAATAACAAGGAGTCTTGAAAAAATGAAATTGAAAATAATAACAATGTTCCATTATGTTAAACAAAGCTTCCTTGAATATAGAGAAGCTATATATATATATATATATATATATATATATATATATATATATATATATATAAAAACACACACACACACACACACAAACAATATATGTATATGTATTTACCATCAACTCAGCCCAGGCAGGATGTGACACAAGGTCACTTTTTAAATGGAGTTTAACAGGTTTGAATTTAGAATTTTCCTTCTCCTAGATTGGTGGTCCAGCCAACTATTTACCCATAGCTGGAGGGAGAATAGTTAGATTCATACCTTTCCCAAGGGTATTAGTGCTATGTGAAATGCAATCAGGTTTTTCCAGGATTTGAACTCAAGTCACCGCATCCATTTCCAATGATGATAACCATTAAACCACAGGCACCTCACTGTGTGTGTATATATATATATATATATATATACACACATACACACATAAGAGGGTTCATACCTTTCCCAAGGGTATTCTCCCAAAGGTATATGTGTGTGTGTGTGTGTGTGTGTCCCCGCATGTGTATGTGCAGATATTATTTAGAATTAATATCAATGGAATGAAAAAGAAATTTTTCGAAAACCAGATTGAAACATTTTAAAGAATCATTTGCATTTAATGAAGGAGTTCTTGCCAAATATCTCAATGTGATTTTCCAAACTGTTTTGAGATTTTATATTTGTGTGCTTGTTTGGATGTATTTACCATTATATATATATATATATATATATATATATATATATATATATACACACAAACACACACAAACCAGGCCATTGGCCAAATGAGTAGAGTGTTTGCCAGGATTCAATCCCAGGTCAAATCATACCTAGGACTCAAAAAATGGTACTTGATGCCACCTTGCTTAGCACTCAGCACTCTAAGGTAAGGATGAAAGGTAAAATGGAGCAATCCAAGGAATGGAGTAGTGCCCTCCCCTAAACCTCAATGTAGTAGCTATTGAAAAAGGAGCCTTCGGGTCACCCTCAACTAATGTCACCAACTTATATATATATATATATATATATATATATATATGCTTGCATGAATTATTTTTGATGGTATGCAGTAAAGTTCTCTGCCAGACCAAGAAGGTTATGACCAAGAATATACATTTTATTAAACATATTCATCCCTACGTTTAGAATTTTTGGCTAATCCTTTATCAAATTTCTTTCACTCTGATAAATAAAAATCCCCACCCCCCCGTCATTTGCTTCTTTGTTGTTCTGAGAACTTTTCAGCACACATATCACTTTTTGAATTCATTCCACGCAGATGGCATATGACTCATACAAAGACGTGAATGGATTTTAAAGAGGAAATACTTATAATAAGGTTTACTTTTCAACATAGTCTTCTCTGTGGTCCACATTCTTCTTCAATCAGTGTTGCATTGCTTTTCAGCCCACCCTTATATATATATATATATATATATATATATATATATATATATAACAAATCTTTCTTGAATCTTTGAATGTGTGTTTGAAAGCCAATTTCTTATCTCGGACTTATCGACACAGATACCCAGTTACACTTATAAGTGAGGTCCGATATGTATGTGCATGCACGAACTGTTTTTTCCTTGCATTAACGAGTACACATGCACGCCAGCCAGCAAGAATTGTATCTATATCTGTTTCTCATTGACAACAACAGACACTTCAAATGTCCTCAATCCGTTAACACTAGAATTATTGGTATGTAAAGATTGAAGACACTCACTTTCTCTCTCTCTCTCTCTTAGTATATAGATGAAAGAGATATTTACAGAAGCCAGTTTTATTTTCTTCTTCCTTTTGCTCTCTAGGTTTTAACGTATTGTTACAATCCTATCCTGCCTATACTTGCTATCGAAGCATCAAGAGATATTATGGTAGGATTTATTAAACAAACATATGAAAATTTTCATTCATCTTAGTAATTACATATATTTTCCTAAAAGCAAACGACTGTCACCATTAAGTTTAATCCCAATTTATATCATATAAAAGTTGTTGTTGGTTGGTTAGTTTTATGGCATGCAAACTCTCTTTGGGTTATTTGATGCTGAAAATATTACCCCGCCACAAGCAATTTATTGGTTTCAAGTAATTAACAATCATTTACACACAATTTGTTTTTTTGTTTAATGACATAGCAACCTTTGTGGGTTATCTAATGCTAAACCAATTCTTGTAAAAGAACAGTAGGGATAGTATCTAATCCATAGCAGAAAAAATTAAGCTTTGGTTTGATTTCTTTGTTTAATGGCATATCAACCTTTTCAGATTATTTAATGCCAAAGCTATTCTCCTTGAAAAACATTAGTGGTACTATTTAACCCATAGCTGGGAGAATAAGGAGGTTCATACCTTTCCCATGGGTATCTGCCCGAAAGTGAATGTAATAGCATGACTGGAGTACGAATTCACTTACTACGATTCCGCAGTCCATCGCTTTAACCATTGCACCACAAGGACACCCCTAAGAGATTAGGGATTTCAAACATTTTCTAAAGGTATTGAAGTAAACATAATAGCATAACTGGAGTTTGAATTTACTTACTACGATGTCACAGTCGACCACATTAGCCATGATGCTGTGGAGACTCCTCCAAATAGTTTGGTTTGGTTATATTTCATAGCATATCAACCATTGTAGATTATTTAATGTCAAATCCATTTTTATATATATAAACAGTTCTATTACAAACAATTCAGTTTAGCATAAGTAAACAGTTTAGTTCGATTTGTCCCACAGAGAGGACTTTATCAGGTGCTACCATTCTGGGCCAGAGTGGACCTAGGAGCAATAGCAATAAAGAGGTATTCTGCATTCCCTAAATATTACTGGGATGAGAAAAAACATTTGTTGTTTAAACACCGAGTTTTGAAATTATTGACTTAGAATTTATTTATCAATTTATTTGTTATTCCTCCTAGGGCATCACCTCTTTTTTTACTATCGTCTCATGTTCAATATTTTTAAGAACAAAAATTATTATGAAGTCATTACTATTACTAAAGAAGTCATTATTATAAAAATGAATTGAAAATGTTCTATCAATAGGAATGCATTGAAAATATTCTCAATATGAAAATGAGAGAATGGTTTGACAGTATTACACAGAAATAAATATATCCTATCAACCTTTTGATGAAATCTAATTTTCTTCAAAACTAAGAATAAAACAATTTATTATTTCTAGTGGAAAATTGTACAATCCAAATGAATATTATTAGGTATTATTAATTATCAAACTGGAATTAAAAATGAATATGTAGCAGTTGAAAAATAAGTACACCCTGTGCATATTCATTCTTTCAGGCCGAATTTCAATGCTATAGAGTGTGGGCATAAATAATACCTAATAATATCCATTTTGATTGTACAATGTTTCATTAAAAATATTAAAATTCTACTATGTTTATAAATTAGAAAAAAAAAAAAAATGTATATTGGTAAGTGTGTGTGTGTGTGTGTGTGTGTGTGTGTGCAAATATATAGATAGATCATATTCTGTTTGTATATTTACTTTTTGTCTGTAATACTTTATACTAATTTATGGGTTATATTGGATATGAATTGGCATGTTAGTCTGTTTTTGAGTGAGAAGTCTGTTAGATATTCCCTGTTTCAATTAAAATAAAATAGGATTTCTTCCAAGCAGATTTCAAACAGATTTACTTGACCCATAGAAGAAACCCTAACAGGAACTACCACTCCAGATCAAAGTGGACCTTAGACTAATGGTAATGAAGAAGTACACGACACCCTCCAGATCTCCAGCACCACCAGATGCAATTTAGCATCATACCCAAGATTTGGTGAAATCGGTATCTCACTATATTTTGTACTCTATATCCTCCACACAATAAGGTGGAGAGCATCTCACAACACAAACCCACTCTCTTGGTGACCCTTACAAGAATAAGACGACTCTCTCTTCTTGCCAATATGTATGTAAGCCCTCTCTGTCTCGGCCACTTATAAAGCTACACAGAGAAACTTTGTTTAATCTCAATAGTTGCTATGCTTGGGGGGGGGGAGATAAACTTTGATCTGGAGTGGTAATACCTTTTAGGGTCTCATCTATGGGTCAAATAAATCTGAAAATTATTCATATTTGATTGGACCATTTGAAAAAAAAACACAATTACACAAAAAATGTAAATACAAATGTAATTTTCTTACCTCTAGATATAAAATTACCCTCGACAGATTCACATGCCATTAAAATCAATCAGTTATAGATTCCACCAGTCAGTGCAGGAACTATAAGGATTGTCTTAACAATTCCGGATAGTGAAAATCAAGCCAAAAATGGTGAGGCCATAGTGATACCGATGGATGGACAGACAGACAAAAAAAAATGCTAAACTCAATTTTTGTTAAATGTTTAGGTCAATACGAGCTCTTCACATTTAGAAAATAAAAAAAATTAAATAATTTGAAATATAAATTTTTAGGGGTTCCTGAGGGTTTCAGAGGTCTCTGAATGAACCTGAAGCCAACTTCTATATGCCACATTAAGTTTAAACAAGCCAGTGATGCATGATAAATAAAAATTAAAAACAAATGAATAATCCTAAACTTTAATGAAAATGACTGCATCTTTTATTTTAAATAATTACCATCCAACAGCTCAAATGAAATTTGGGTAAGTACGGCTTATGAATAATTAGGCTAAACTTTAATAAAAGGGAACCTACCGCCTTCATTTCAAATAATTACCATCTTACAACCCCTATGTAATTTAGGCAAGTACTCCTAGTATGTATAATGATGTGAATGATAGACTAAATGGTCCAAGAAATTGGGCTGAAATTGCAAGACAAATATGACAAATTGTTATTGCTTCATAAATTTCTTCATTTGTCAGAAACATAGTTTATATGGCTCATTTGTCAGCTGAACATTGAAGCAATAAAACTCAACAGAGGTTTTTGATCAGGGGAATAAAATAAAAAGACTTTGATTCCGAGAATAGTCTCAAAGTTTGGGTTAAGGGTGAAATGGAAAACCACTGGATATCCACACACAAACACAAAGGCGACATTTTCTAAGCTTAGCATGATCCAGGGGTGGAGAACCTCTAGCTTTACGGCTAACTTCATCCTTCTAAACCATCAAGTGCTGCCTTCCACAGTCAAAAGACAAATTAAAACTGTCCAACATCCATTTCAGAACCTGATATCCCAATGTTTTCTAGGGAAAAGTAATCTCAAGAAAGTCATAGAAGGTTAGAAAAGTTTTTTATTTCTTTAATGTACTTATGTAAGTATTTATTACACTAAATGACTCTGGAGTAAGTTATAGACTAAAATTTTCAACTTCAGTTGGTTGGGTGGATTTTATGGCATATCAACCTATGTAGGTTATTTAATGCTACATACTGTTTATACATATATTAAAAACATATGATTTGTCAACAAATAAATTATATGTAACATTTTTGAATGAGTCGGAATTCATTCATTTACATAAAAATGTGGTTTTAAGTATTATAAACTAACACTGATAATTTTATTTGGATACAGTTAAATAGTTTCAAATATTGCTATCTACCATAATTCTATTAAGCATCAATCATTTTTTGCGTATAGTCAAATGCTTAAACAGTTCTATAAGACCCAAAAAGGTTAGGTTAGGTTAGTTGGGTTTTATGGCATATCAACCCTTGTAGGTTATCAAATGCCAAATCCTGTATATACATATAATTGAACTTCGTTGAAAACAAGAAATGATTTGAAATCTTTTTCGATGAACATACAGAACGTGGATTCAGCACAATATTTCTCATAGGTTAGATGACGTCGTTTAAAGCAACAAATGCTGATTCATTGATCAAACAGCCAATTTTTCTTGTCATAAACAGCCAACTTTTTCTTGTTATACATATTTTCCAAAGTTTTTATATATTTTTACACTTTTTACACATCCATCATTAACTTAACATCACAAATATAACCCCTCATAGTCCTGATGATGGTTCAGTAGAACCAAAACGCTATAGTGTCAACTTTGTTTCTCAATAAATCTCTCCTACTTGGATTACCTTGTTATCAATTTTTCTTTACAAACTGTTGGATTACAATCCATTATTTTCCTCCATATACATATATATTAAATATATGGGATTTGTAAACATACTTTGTAGATAACATTTTTAAATAAGTGTGAATTCATTCTTTTGCATAATTAAATGATCTTAGGTATTGTATGTAATAGTAACAATTTAATTTAACATCAGTCATTTGTTTATACACATGTAAATAAGATTTGTATGTAATTTATTTTTGAATGAATTAAAATTAACTTTTTTACACATAAATATGGCTATTGTTTCTACACAGTTAAATGGTTTAAATTATTGTTATCAAGCACTAATTATTCTATTTAATATTAATCATTTGTTTGCACACAATGAAGTGGTTACAAATATTGCTATTGCACACTATTCATTTATTTGTGCACAGTTTAAATGGTTGGAGGTGCCTGTGATGTAATGGTTATCGTCTTTAGAAATGGACACAGCGATACGAGTTCAAATCCTGGATGAGACTGATTGCATTTCACATAGCACGAATACCCTTGGTAAAGGTATGAATCCAATTATTCTCCCTCCAGCTATGGGTAAATAGTAGGGCAGACTAGGTTCTTCAGCCTTGGTGAGGCAACTAGTCTAGGAGAAGGAAAACTCTGAATTCAAACCTGTTAAACTCCGCTTAAGAATTGACCTTGTGTCATATCCTGTCCGAGCAGAGGGGTTAGTAAATATGGTTAAATGGTTGTAAGTATTGCTATGTAATACCAACAATTCTATTTTACACAGAGTTAAATGGTTTCAAATATTCCACACAAATAGTTTTACTTACACAGAGTCAAATGGTTCTGCATATAGTTATGCAATAATTCAATTTAGGAATATAGTTAAAGAGTTGCAAGTACTATTATCAAATACTAATGATTCAATTTAACATTACTAATTTATATACATGTAGTTGAATAGTTTCAAGTATTGCTATTTATCACTAACAATTCTATTGAAAGTCATTTCTTTGCACACAGTTTAAAATGTCAAACAGTTTTATTTGACCTATAGATAGGACCCTATCAAATGCTACCATTCTGGGTCAGTGCAGAACTGGGAGTAATGGTAATGAAGGAGTACTCTGCATTGCTCAGAGCTCCAAGATTAGAGCCTCACCATCAGACGATTTTGAGTCATATCAGGACACACATTGGGAAGGGAGGACTTACCTCTCTGTACAGATGCAGTCAGCATATTCTACGGCCCCTACCAAATGGACTGTTTCAACAACAGATTTTGTGGTAAGCACACAAAAAGTTGATGGAGTATGGTTATAATTTATATTGAAATAGAATTCTTGGAATGCTTATGTGGTGCATTCAATAAGTTTCCAGATTTTTTTGGTACAGACATTTAAAATTGCTGTAGACTCTTAAAAATTCAGTATGTTATTGCTATACATCATATGAGATGACTGACCAATTTTTATGATTTCAGATTCAAATCAACAGCTACAGCAGCAATGGGAATACACCCTACTAAAGCCTGATTGTCACAGCTGGTCAACTTCAAAAATGCAATCTGGACGTGAGGAAGAACGATATGCAATAAAATTCTGTTTTAAACTTGGAAAAAATGCCACAGAAACGTATGGAATGCTTCAGACTGCTTTTGGAACATCTTGCATGAATCGAGCATCAGTTTTTGAGTGGCATAAGAGATTCAAGGAAGTCAGGGAGTCTGTGAGGGATGATGAAAGGTGTGGGAGGAGTAAGGAAGTCAATACACCAGAGTTGATTGGCCAAAGGGTTAGGCTTAGGGTTACTATGTTGAAGTTTTAAGGGAGTTCAAGAAGAGATTCCATCAGAAGAAGCCCCACTCTTCAAATCAGGTCAGTGGCATTTCTACCAGGACAATGCACCAGTCCACAACTCCATCCTTGTCAAAGACTACTTGACCAAAATGGACATCAAGACAGTTCAGCACCCTCACTATGGTTCAGACCTTGCTCCCTATGACTTTTGCTTATTCCCTAAGCTTGGAGGCTGTCGTTATGAGATAATTGAGGAGATGAAAGAGGCTGTGATGAAGGTCACTGACACGCTCACACAAGATGACTTCCATGGGGCCTTCCAGAAATTGTTGGAACAGTACAACAAGTGCATTGCAGCCGGAGGAGATTACTTCGAAGGGGACTAGAGTTTCATGTGTGTACTATCAATAAAAGTGCCCATACGAAAAAAGTCTGCAAACTTATTTAATGAGCCTCGTAAAACAA
>OY757931.1:57332395-57353054 GCA_963585895.1 Sepioteuthis lessoniana | reverse complement strand
CCTCATTTAAGAGTTTGTTCGTACTTCATCAGCAGTGCCCAGCACCCGAGTTCAAATCCTGGCCGAAGCTGATAGCATTTAACATAGCACTAATATCCTTGAGAAAGGTATGAATCCAATTATTCCTCTTCCAGTTATGGGTAAATAGTAGGGCAGACTGATTTCTTCAGCCTTGGTTAGGCAACCAGTCTAGGAGAAGGAAAACTCAGAATTCAAACCTGTTAATCTCCGCTTTCAAAAGATTGACATTATGCTGCTGAGAGGATTGGTAAATACATGTATGTCTTACTCATCTTACTTGGACAGTTTGCAAGATGAAACCATTTGCAAATGAATGAACAGTGTTATTGGTGTTAGTAAGCAATACTTGAAATCCATTATCTGTATGCCAACAGCAGTAATATTCAATTGTGTAAAAACAAATTACTCTAATCGTTTGAATTTTTTAGATGAAGCTTGATGAATTTTAAGAAGGCCAGATGACATATTGGCCGAAACGTTGTGAATATAACAATAAAGATGAAGACAATAGTCCAAAAACCCTAAACGATAAAAATTACTCTAACTTTTTT
Organism: Sepioteuthis lessoniana; assembly: GCA_963585895.1. Lineage (NCBI taxonomy): Eukaryota > Metazoa > Mollusca > Cephalopoda > Myopsida > Loliginidae > Sepioteuthis > Sepioteuthis lessoniana. Next base: position 57,352,482 of record OY757931.1, on the reverse strand, counting down.
AAAAATGAAATTACCAACTTACAAACTACATATATATATATTCAGCCAACTATGTTAAACAAATAACTCATCTTAAATCAAACTGTTTAACCATTTAACTATGTTATTTGTTTGATTGGTTGGCTGGTTTTTATGGCATATCAATCAGTATAGATTATCTAATGCCAAATCTGCTTTATATATATATAATTTGTAAACATAGGTTGGTTGTTTGTTTGGGTTTTATGGGATATCAAACTTTGTAGGTTATTTAAAAGCAAATCCATTTTTATACAAATAATCAGTTCTATTTCTATTTCAAACAATTCAGCTAGGCATAAGTACACAGCTTAAATTTCAAAAACATTTCTATTTTTAAGGTATTCAGTTTAGTCAACCAGTTCTGATCCAAACAATTTAATTTAGTATAAGTATAGTTTTTGTTTAAACACAGTTAAATGTCAAAACAGTTCTATTTCAAACAATTCAGTTTAGCATACAAAAATAGTTTCAAACACAATTCAGTTTAGCATAAGTACACAGTTTTAATGTTAAAACAATTCTATTTTAAACAATACAGTTTATGTCTGTTTGTTTGGGTCTAAGGTAAATCAATCTCTGTAAGTTACTTAATGCCAAATCCATTTTTATACAAATAATCAGTTCTATTTCAAACAATTCAGTTTAGCATAAATACACTGTTTAATTGTCAAAATCATTTCTATTTCAACCTATTCAGTTTAGTTAAACAGTTCTAAGTCAAACAATTTAGTTTTGTATAAGTATAGTTTTTGTGTACACACAGCTAAATGTCAAAACAGTTCTATATCAAACAATTCTGTTTAGCATAAATACACTATCAGATTGTTTACTGTCATATCCAGGACACTCATAGGGGGGGGTCCATACCCCTCTGCAGAGGGGCAATCGGTGTATTCTACAGCCCCAGCTGACTGGGCAACTAGAAGGCAGTGTGACAGAGCAAAAATCTTTAACAGTAATAGGCGAGTGTGATGGACCAAAACGCTACAGGTCATACTTTTCCGAAGGATATTAGTCTAAAAGAGAATATAATAGCATGAGTTGGAACTCACTCACTACGACGCTGCAGTCCAGCATGCTGGCCACTACTCCATGGGGACTCCCCACTCCCTCGAGTATTTAAGAAAAAATTGATAGGGGTGTACATAATTATGGGTGAGACTATATATAAGGTATGTGTGTGTTGGTGAAGAAATCTGTGAAAACCGACAGAAATTAAATGTACTTTCCATTAATAATTCATGAAGTTCTTTTGGGAAAATGCTTATTCATTTATGGAGAAGTATTTTTTAACGTGAAAAATTGCGTTTCGATAATTAGATCCTTGCGATTAGTAGCTCAAATCAAAAGAGAGAATCAACTAAAATCATTAGGGAAAAATAAAAGAGTCTTTCCAGTTTTTATTGGCCATAAAACTGCATGAATTATTTATAAAGAAAAGCAAAAATTAACTGCTTGTTATGAGAATATATGGGAGAATGAACTGAAAGCTAGGGTCAGGCAAATGAAGGACAACAATGTCCTGAGAGTTAAATACCATCATTAATATCTGCTAGGCTTTTGATCAAGAATGAATTTGCTAAATGAATTAGTAGAAGTTAATATTTATAACAACTTACTGGATAAAGAGAATGGTGATAGAAAAAGGACATCAGATAGAGAGAGATGGGGGAGCAATATAAATAGGCTCCCAAATGGGCAAACAGAATGATAGAAATAGACCATCAAATGGAAAAAGAGTGATAGAAATAGAATTGAAGATAGAGAGAGATAAAGAGAGAGAAATAGGCTTCCAGACAGACAGAGACTGATAGAAATAGAATCCCAGATAAAGAAAAAGAAATAGGCATCTAGATAGATAAAGAGAGAGAGAGAGAGAGAGAGAGGCTCCCAGATGAAGGCAGAGAGAATGAACAGATATAAACACACTTCTGGATTGAGAGGTTGAAATAGTCTCTTGGAGAAAGAGAGAGATACGTTCCTGGATAGTGAAGGAGAAAGAGAAAGAAAGAGAAATAGGCACCCTGGTAGATAGATAAAAGAGATAGAAATAGGTTTTGGGGGTGATAAAAATTGGCTTTTGAAAGAGACATAGATTGAGAAAAAGTGATTGAAACAGGTTCTCAGAAAGAGAGAGAGAGAGAGAGAGAGAGAGAGAGAGAGAGAGAGAGAGAGAGAGAGAGAGAGAGAGAGAGAGAAACAGGCTCTCAGATAGAAAGACTGAAAGAAACAGGCTCTTAGAGAGATAGAAGAAGGCTTCCAGAGTGATAGAGTGATAGAAATGGGATAGAGAGAAAGAAAGTGAAAGAAATAGATTTCCAGACAAAGTAATAAAAATAGGCTCTTGAAAAGAGAGAAAGTAATAGAAATAAAGTTTTGGGTAAAGAGAGTAAAAGAAATAAGGTCTCCAATAGAAAGAGTGATAGAAATAATCTTGGATAACTGAAGAGAGAGAGTAAAAGAAATAAGGTCTCCAAGATTATTTCTATCACTCCTTCTATAGGAGTGATAGAAATAATCTTGGATAACAGAAGAGAGAGAGAGTAAAAAAAAAGGTCTCCAATAGAAAGAGTGATAGAAATAATCTTGTAAAACAGAAGAGAGAGTAAAAGAAATAAGGTCTCCAATAGAAAGAGTGATAGAAATGATCTTGGATAACAGAAGAGAGAGAGAGAGTAAAAGAAATAAGGTCTCCAATAGAAAGAGTGATAAAAATAATCTTGGATAACAGAAGAGAGAGAAAGAGAGTAAAAGAAATAAGGTCTCCAATAGAAAGAGTGATAGAAATAATCTTGGATAACAGAAGAGAGAGAGTAAAAGAAATAAGGTCTCCAATAGAAAGAGTGATAGAAATAATCTTGGATAACAGAAGAGAGAGAGTAAAAGAAATAAGGTCTCCAATAGAAAGAGTGATAGAAATGATCTTGTAAAACAAAGGAGAGAGTAAAAGAAATAAGGTCTCCAATAGAAAGAGTAATAGAAATAATCTTGGATAACAGAAGAGAGAGAGAGTAAAAGAAATAAGGTCTCCAATAGAAAGAGTGATAGAAATAATCTTGGATAACAGAAGAGAGAGAGAGAGAGAGAGAGTAAAAGAAATAAGGTCTCCAATAGAAAGAGTGATAGAAATAATCTTGGATAAGAGAGAGAGAGAGAGAGTAAAAGAAATAAGGTCTCCAATAGAAAGAGTGATAAAAATAATCTTGGATAACAGAAGAGAGAGAGTAAAAGAAATAAGGTCTCCAATAGAAAGAGTGATAGAAATAATCTTGGATAACAGAAGAGAGAGAGAGAGAGTAAAAGAAATAAGGTCTCCAATAGAAAGAGTGATAGAAATAATCTTGGATAACTGAAGAGAGAGAGTAAAAGAAATAAGGTCTCCAATAGAAGGAGTGATAGAAATAATCTTGGATAACAGAAGAGAGAGAGAGTAAAAAAAAAAGGTCTCCAATAGAAAGAGTGATAGAAATAATCTTGTAAAACAGAAGAGAGAGTAAAAGAAATAAGGTCTCCAATAGAAAGAGTGATAGAAATGATCTTGGATAACAGAAGAGAGAGAGTAAAAGAAATAAGGTCTCCAATAGAAAGAGTGATAGAAATAATCTTGGATAACAGAAGAGAGAGAAAGAGAGTAAAAGAAATAAGGTCTCCAATAGAAAGAGTGATAGAAATAATCTTGGATAACAGAAGAGAGAGAGTAAAAGAAATAAGGTCTCCAATAGAAAGAGTGATAGAAATAATCTTGGATAACAGAAGAGAGAGAGTAAAAGAAATAAGGTCTCCAATAGAAAGAGTGATAGAAATAATCTTGTAAAACAGAAGAGAGAGAGTAAAAAAAAAAGGTCTCCAATAGAAAGAGTGATAGAAATAATCTTGGATAACAGAAGAGAGAGAGAGTAAAAGAAATAAGGTCTCCAATAGAAAGAGTGATAGAAATAATCTTGTAAAACAGAAGAGAGAGTAAAAGAAATAAGGTCTCCAATAGAAAGAGTGATAGAAATGATCTTGGATAACAGAAGAGAGAGAGAGAGTAAAAGAAATAAAGTCTCCAATAGAAAGAGTGATAGAAATAATCTTGGATAACAGAAGAGAGAGAAAGAGAGTAAAAGAAATAAGGTCTCCAATAGAAAGAGTGATAGAAATAATCTTGGATAACAGAAGAGAGAGAGTAAAAGAAATAAGGTCTCCAATAGAAAGAGTGATAGAAATAATCTTGTAAAACAGAAGAGAGAGAGTAAAAAAAAAGGTCTCCAATAGAAAGAGTGATAGAAATAATCTTGGATAACAGAAGAGAGAGAGAGTAAAAGAAATAAGGTCTCCAATAGAAAGAGTAATAGAAATAATCTTGTAAAACAAAGGAGAGAGTAAAAGAAATAAGGTCTCCAATAGAAAGAGTGATAGAAATAATCTTGGATAACAGAAGAGAGAGAGAGTAAAAGAAATAAGGTCTCCAATAGAAAGAGTGATAGAAATAATCTTGGATAACAGAAGAGAGAGAGAGAGAGAGAGAGTAAAAGAAATAAGGTCTCCAATAGAAAGAGTGATAGAAATAATCTTGGATGAGAGAGAGAGAGAGAGAGAGAGAGAGAGAGAGAGTAAAAGAAATAAGGTCTCCAATAGAAAGAGTGATAAAAATAATCTTGGATAACAGAAGAGAGAGAGTAAAAGAAATAAGGTCTCCAATAGAAAGAGTGATAGAAATAATCTTGGATAACAGAAGAGAGAGAGAGAGAGAGTAAAAGAAATAAGGTCTCCAATAGAAAGAGTGATAGAAATAATCTTGGATAACAGAAGAGAGAGAGTAAAAGAAATAAGGTCTCCAATAGAAAGAGTGATAGAAATAATCTTGGATAAGAGAGAGAGAGAGAGAGAGTAAAAGAAATAAGGTCTCCAATAGAAAGAGTGATAGAAATAATCTTGGATAACAGAAGAGAGAGAGTAAAAGAAATAAGGTCTCCAATAGAAAGAGTGATAGAAATAATCTTGGATAACAGAAGAGAGAGAGTAAAAGAAATAAGGTCTCCAATAGAAAGAGTGATAGAAATAATCTTGGATAAGAGAGAGAGAGAGAGAGAGTAAAAGAAATAAGGTCTCCAATAGAAAGAGTGATAGAAATAATCTTGGATAACAGAAGAGAGAGAGTAAAAGAAATAAGGTCTCCAATAGAAAGAGTGATAGAAATAATCTTGGATAACAGAAGAGAGAGAGTAAAAGAAATAAGGTCTCCAATAGAAAGAGTGATAGAAATAATCTTGGATAAGAGAGAGAGAGAGAGAGAGAGAGAGAGAGAGTAAAAGAAATAAGGTCTCCAATAGAAAGAGTGATAGAAATAATCTTGGATAACAGAAGAGAGAGAGTAAAAGAAATAAGGTCTCCAATAGAAAGAGTGATAGAAATAATCTTGGATAACAGAAGAGAGAGAGTAAAAGAAATAAGGTCTTCAATAGAAAGAGTGATAGAAATAATCTTGGATAACTGAAGAGAGAGAGTAAAAGAAATAAGGTCTCCAATAGAAGGAGTGATAGAAATAATCTTGTAAAACAGAAGAGAGAGAGTAAAAGAAATAAGGTCCCCAATAGAAAGAGTGATAGAAATAATCTTGGATAACAGAAGGGAGAGAGTAAAAGAAATAAGGTCTTCAATAGAAAGAGTGATAGAAATAATCTTGGATAACAGAAGAGAGAGAGTAAAAGAAATAAGGTCTTCAATAGAAAGAGTGATAGAAATAATCTTGGATAACTGAAGAGAGAGAGTAAAAGAAATAAGGTCTCCAATAGAAAGAGTGATAGAAATAATCTTGTAAAACAGAAGAGAGGGAGTAAAAGAAATAAGGTCTCCAATAGAAAGAGTGATAGAAATAATCTTGGATAACTGAAGAGAGGGAGTAAAAGAAATAAGGTCTCCAATAGAAAGAGTGATAGAAATAATCTTGTAAAACAGAAGAGAGAGAGTAAAAGAAATAAGGTCTCCAATAGAAAGAGTGATAGAAATAATCTTGGATAACAGAAGAGAGAGAGTAAAAGAAATAAGGTCTCCAATAGGAAGAGTGATAGAAATAATCTTGGATAACAGAAGAGAGAGAGTAAAAGAAATAAGGTCTTCAATAGAAAGAGTGATAGAAATAATCTTGGATAACTGAAGAGAGAGAGTAAAAGAAATAAGGTCTTCAATAGAAAGAGTGATAGAAATAATCTTGTAAAACAGAAGAGAGAGAGTAAAAGAAATAAGGTCTCCAATAGAAAGAGTGATAGAAATAATCTTGTAAAACAGAAGAGAGAGAGAGAGTAAAAGAAATAAGGTCTCCAATAGAAAGAGTGATAGAAATAATCTTGTAAAACAGAAGAGAGAGAGAGAGTAAAAGAAATAAGGTCTCCAATAGAAAGAGTGATAGAAATAATCTTGTAAAACAGAAGAGAATGAGTAAAAGAAATAAGGTCTCCAATAGAAAGAGTGATAGAAATAATCTTGGATAACTGAAGAGAGAGAGTAAAAGAAATAAGGTCTCCAATAGAAAGAGTGATAGAAATAATCTTGGATAACAGAAGAGAGAGAGTAAAAGAAATAAGGTCTCCAATAGAAAGAGTGATAGAAATAATCTTGTAAAACAGAAGAGAGAGAGTAAAAGAAATAAGGTCTCCAATAGAAAGAGTGATAGAAATAATCTTGGATAACAGAAGAGAGAGAGTAAAAGAAATAAGGTCTCCAATAGAAGGAGTGATAGAAATAATCTTGGATAACAGAAGAGAGAGAGTAAAAGAAATAAGGTCTCCAATAGAAAGAGTGATAGAAATAATCTTGGATAACAGAAGAGAGAGTAATGGAAATAGGTTCCTGGATACAAAGAAAAAATAATAAGAATACTTTAGAGAGAGATAGGAAGATAGATAAAAAGTTATGAAGATGATGTTTTACTTTATATATATATATATATATATATATATATAAAGCAGAGTGACTAATAGTGCAGTTTTGCAAAATAATAAACCATTAATGTGTAACATTAGTACTGGTTTGTATTACAAATTAATATCTATACCAACTACCACATCTGATGGTAAATGAGACTTATCCAGCCATTTACACCACTTATGTTTAATATTGCATAAAGAAAAAGCTCGATGGTAACTACATAAGAATGCAATGAGCTAAATTGAACAAATCCTTTAAGCAACACACCACAAAACATCAGTTGTACGGCCACTTACCTCCCATCTCAAAAGCCCTCTAATTAAGGCAAGCAAGACATGTGAGACACTGCTGGAGAAGTATCATCCAGGTTTGAACTCCATCTTTCCGTGTCCATTTCCTATGATGGTAACCATTGCACTGCAAGAGCCTCCAGTATACGATAAATAATCATAATAGCTGTATAATTTGATTTTATGGCATATCAACCATCATTGGTTATTTAATGCCAAATCCTGTTTTTACATATATATTAGATATATGATTTGTAAGCACATTTTTTAGATACACACAGTCCAATAAGCAAACAGTTCTATTTCTAACAATTCTATTTAGCATAAGTCAACAAATTTAAATGGTTCCAATCATTGCTATTTATCACTAACAATTCACCTAAACATCAGTAATTTGTTTACTCACAGTGAAATGATTAAAGGTTGATTTTAATCAACTGGATCCAATAGATAGGTCAGACTTTGACTGGCCATAGTATTGACAGCATGGATCTGGTCGGGTGTGTCACATCTCTGAGTATACCTTGAGCCTCAGGAGGCTGTCCCCCTAGGCTTTAACCCTCCTTGGAGGGGTTAGGTTTATTGCCTGGTGTCTGAGACACCTCTTTTCAGGGGAATGCCGACAAGGCCTGAGGTATTTTTGGAGTTACGAGGCACGTCTTGGCTATGGCCCTGTGTTCGAGCCCACTTAAAAAAAGGCCTTGGGCCACACTCGTCCAGATAATGGGACGGTCGTCAAATAATGTTAAATGATCAAAGAGTTCTATTTCTAACAATTCAATTAAGCATGAGTCATTTGTTTGTATACAGTTTCAATGTCAAATAGTTCTATTTGACCCAGGTGCTATCAGTTCTGGCTGCAGTGGACCTGGGAGCAATAGCAATGAAAGTATACTCTGCATTTTCCAAAGCTCCAGCATTACTAAAGCCTCCAAATCAGATTGTTTAGTGTCATATCCAGGATATTCATTTGGGGAGTCCGACCCCTCTGCAGAGATGCAGCTGGTGTATTCTATGGCCCTAGCCAACTGGGTATAATAGCTGCATACCAATTATCCGTTTTAAGAATAGTTAATTGAAGCTCATTGTTTACACATCATTATTTTTGGTTACTTGAAACTATACAATTGCTTACAAAAAGAATTGTCTTTCCTTCCATTTATTCAGCGTTGGTGTGTCATTGTATATATCAATGCTATAATGCCTGTTTTTGTACATTGATAACTTGAACATTAAGTTACCCATGAAGGTTGACATGCCATTAAAAAAAACTCAAACCAAAACCTGTAAATGTTTGTGTGTGTTTAGTTGAAAGCAGGTTGGTTTTGCAGTAGAAGAAGACAATAGTTGTCTTCCTTCGAATTTTGGGGGCATGCCTTTTGCACATTTCATAGTCATGAGAGAATCCTTTTTGGTCTACTAAGTAAATTGTACTTAAGATTCACATCAAGTAAGCCTTGTTCTATTTTTGTACACTTTTTTGTTTACTGTTTGTTCATATAATGATAAGTACACATTTTATCTGTTGAGACACATTTGCGCATTCTTGTTAATACTTCTTGTTTGTATATTATGTATGTATTAAATGTTCCCACTTGTGTAAATGAGCTCATCTTGTTTTTCTTTCTGTTGATTCAAGGTTGGTTGGCTGGTTGTTTTATGGCATATCAGCTCTTTTTGGATCATTTAATGCTGAATTAAATTGAAAACAATTCAGTTTAGTTTAAGTATACTTTTTGTTTATAAACAGTTAAATGTCAAAACAGTTTCGTTTGATTTCAAACAATTCAGTTTAGCATAAGTATACAGCTTAGTTCAATTTGACCCATAGATAGGACCCGATCAGATTGGTTGGTTGGTTGGTTGGTTGGTAGGGTTTTAGGGCATATCAAATTGTTTGAATTGGAACTGTTTGACTAAAACTTTGTAGGTTATTTAATAGCAAATCCATTTTAATACAAATAATCAGTTCTATTTCAAACAATTCAGCTTGGCATAAGTACACAGTTTAAATTTCAAAAACATTTCTATTTCAAGGTATTTAGTTTAGTCAAACAGTACGGAATCAAATAATTTAGTTTAGTATAAGTATAATTTTTGTTTACACACAGTTAAATGTCAAAACAGTTCTATTTCAAACAATTCAGTTTAGCATAAGTATGCAGTTTAAATCTAATTACATAGTTTTATTGTCAATAACATTTCTATTTCAAATTATTTAGTTTAGTCAAACAGTTCCAATTCAAACAATTCAGTTTAGCATGAGTACGCAGTTTAGTTCTATTTTACTCATACATATCAGGTGCTACCCCTCCAAGTCAGTGTGGACCTGGGAGCGATGACAATGAAAGGGTGCTCCACATTCCTCAAAGCTCCAGCATCATTGGAACCTTGCCATCAGATTGTTTAGTGTCATATATCAGGACACTCGTTGCAGAGGTGCAGTCGGTGTATTCTGCAGCCCCAGCTTATTGGGCAATATTCAAGGTTGGTGTATCATTGTATATACTAATGCTAATATTGGACTTTTGTGAGCAGGGACATGACTAAATATCCCCCGCCCCCTTAGCACCAAACTCCTTTATAGCAGCATGTCAATTGTTATGGGGTTATTTAATGCCAAAGTTATTATTTTTTTGTAACTAATTATATGGTTTCAAGTAACCTATGATATTGATGCATAAACAATTATAGCTTCAATTAACCATTCTTAAGACTGATAATTTTCACTCATTTATTATAACTATTTATGATATTTACCCAACCCCTCCGCTCAGGCAGGATATGACACAAGGTCAATTTTTAAGCGGAGTTTAATAGGTTTGAAGTCAGATTTTTCCTTCTCCTAGACTAGTTGCCTTACCAAGGCTGAAGAACCTAGTCTGCCCAACTATTTACCCATAGCTGGAGGGAGAACAATTGGATTCATACCTTTCCCAAGAGTATTAGTGCTATGTGAAATGCAATCAGTCTTGTCCAGGATTTGAACTCATGTCGCCGTGTCCATTTCCTATGATGGTAACCATTACACCACGGGCACCTACATATTATAACTATTTATCATAAACAGGACACATACTGGAGGCACTCAAGGCACAATGGTTATCATTGTAGGATATGGACATGGTGACCCAAGTTCAAATTCTGGATGAGGCTGTTTTCATTTTACATCGTACTCACATGCTTGGGAAAGATATGAATCCAGCTAGTCTCTTTCCAGCTATGGGTAAACAGTACGGCAGACTAGTCTCTTTTGGCCCAGTTGGCTGGGGCCATAGAATACACTAACTACATCTCTGCAGAGGGGTTAGACCACCACCAATGAGTGTCCTAGATATGACACTAAGCTATCCGATGGTGAGGCTCTAGTAATGTTGGAGCTTTGGGAAATGCAGAGAACTCCTTTATTACCATCAATCCCAGGTCCACTCAGGCCCAGAGTGGTAGCATCGGATAGAATCTTATCGATGGGTCAAATAGAACTAAACTAAATTGTTTGAAATAGAACTGTATATATGTATAAAAAATGGATTTGGCATTAACAACTAACTGTGGTTGGTAAAATCAAACCAAACCAAACTGGTCTCTTTAACATGGCAACCAATCTAGGAGAAGGTAAACTCTGAATTCAGACCCATTAAACTTTGCTTAAAAATCGACATTGTGTCGCTAGTGTAGAGGGGTTAGGTAAATATATATACATATATATGTACACTAGAGACACATCTCAACAGTGCATCGCATAATGGTATTGCAATGGCTAATAGGTAATATATATTTTTTTAAATCAAGGATGAATTTAACTGATGCTAACTCCCAATTTAAAAAAATTCTAATAAATTGAGGAATGAGATAAAATTAGAGAAGAAAAAAAAAGGCAAGAGTTAAATAGAATAGGGAAGAGAGGTTTCAGAAAAAATCCTGCAGACGACTAGTTTTTACTAAGTAGCAGAGCCAAAAGAGTTAGAAACACACAGACAAAAGGTATCGGTTCTAATAAGCTTACCACATTTTTTGTAACCTGTTGGAAAATGAATAATAATAATAATAATAATAATAATGATAATACATATAAAAGACAATTTTGTTGCAACTCAAATTAGTTTGTTTCCTTTGTTGATGATTCATTTCAATTGAAAATTTCGTTCTCTAACTTCCAATACAGACTCGGTAAGCATACCTACTGAAAACCTTGCTACCCCAATGAACAAACTGAACGCGACCCCAACAAAGAAAATCAACTCTGTACTAAGTTCTAGTTTTAAAAGAATCAGTAAGCATTTTAACATGAGAAAGACATGAATCAATCTCTTCTACTGACAGCTATGGGTAAATAGTAGGGCAGACTGGGATCTCTAGCTTTGATAGGGTAAAAGGAAAGATACTGCATTCAAAATCTAGGCAGTATTTTTCAGAGGACCTGTAGCACAGTAGTGCACTATTTTTCTGTTATCAGCTCATCCAAAAAGCTTATCCAAATCCATTTTATATTCAAGGCTTTCCATGTACCACTCTCTCATAACAGTTATAATTCTACAGTATGTAATATTGCCTGATGATAATGAAAAGACGAAACTATTAGCGGGGATATGTGGTTTTAATTTTTATGTCATACCCACTCTGTGTGAGTGTGTGTGTGTTGGAAGAAGTTGGATGCTTTTAAGCATGTCAACTGTTGTTGGGTTATTTAATCGTTAAGTCAATCTTTTTTTTTATGCAGGCAATCATATGGTTTCAAGTAACCAATGAAAATCATATGTAAACAATTATAGCTTCAAATAACTATTTTTGAAAATACAAATAATTTGCACACAATTATAGGGTTTCACTTATTCCTAGCTAATACAATTAATCAATTTGCAAACACTTATATGGTTTCAAGTAACTATTCCTAGTCAAATAATAATAATAATAGTAATAACAAAGTAAGTAAAGTTGGCGACCATAATCGAGGGTGACTCGAAGGCTCCCTTTTCAATAGCTACTACACCAAGGTGTAGGAGAGGGCGCTACTCTTTTCCCTGGATCGCTCCACTTTACCCTTGATCCGTACCTTATAATGCTGAGTGTTAAGCAAGGAGGCATCAAGTACCATTTTTTAAAGTCTTTGGCATGACTCGACCTGGGATCAAACCCAGGTCTCCCGGACCATTGGCGAACACTCTAACCATTAGGCCAATGTCCGATGCAGTAATAAGAATAATAAATAATACAGAATCTATTCTAGAAAAGGAGATGCACAAAATTTTCTGGGACTTTGAGATACTAACAGCTCCCCCTAACCCCAACCTTAACAATCAAAGAACTTGTCCTCTGGTGGATTTTGCTGTTCCAACAAACCACAGAGTGAAAATAAAAGAAAGCAAAAGGATAGATAAATACTTGGACCTTGCCAGAGAACTAAAAAAATTTGGAACATGAGAGTGACAGTGATATCAATTGTAGTTGGTGAACTCACAAAAGAAAAAAAAAGAAAAAGACTTGAGGAATTAGAAATTATAAAAAGAATCAAGACAATCCAAATAAGAGAATTTTTCAAATCAGCTACAGAAGTTAGAAAAGTCCTGAAGAGTTGAAGAGACTTACTGTCATTCAAAATATAGTAGTGAGAAAAACTTGGAAGGATGGTTGGTTGGTTAAGTTTTATGGCATATCAACCTTTGTAGGTTATCTTATGCCAAATCCATTTTTATAAAATGAATCAGCTCTATTTCAAACAATTCAGTTTAGCATGAGTACACAGTTTAATTGTCAAAAACATTTCTATTTCAAGCTATTCGGTTTATTCAGAGCTAATTCAGTTTAGTATAAGTATAGATTTTTTTTACATACAGTTAAATGTAAAAAGGTTCTATATTAAACAATTCAGTTAAGTGCAAGTACAGTTTCAATGTCAAAAATAGTTCCATTTCAAACAATTCAGTTTAGCATACGGACACAGCTTAAATGTAAGTACACAGTTTAATCGTCAAAATCATTTCTACTTCAAGCCACTCAGCCCAGCCAAACAGTTCTAATTCAAACAATTCAGGTTAGCAGAAGTATGCAGTTTAGTTCTATTTAACCCATAAAATGGGTGCAGTCAATGCATTCCACAGCCCAAGCTGACTGGGCAATACACAGATTTAATGTCAAAACAGTTTTATTTCAAATAATTCAGTTTAGCCTAAGTACATAGATTAGATGTCAAAACAGTTCTATGTCAAGCAATTCGCTTTAGCATAAGTACACAGTTTAGACGTCAAAACAGTTCTATTTCAAACAATTCAGTTTAGCCTAAATACACAGTTTAAATGCAAAAAAGAGTAAACTCAAGAAACCATGGTTTAGTTCTATTTAACCCATGGATAGGACCCTTATCAGATGCTATCACTCCAGGCCAGAGTTATGGCAATGAAGAGGTACTCCACATTTCCCAAAGCTCCAGTATTACAGGAACCTAACTATCAGATTGTTTAATGTCATATCCAGAACACTCATTGCGGGGTGGGTTTACCCCTCTGCAGAGAAGCAGTCAGTGTATTCTATGGTCCCAGCCAACTGGGCAAAACTTGGAAGGAGTAAAATAATGATAATAATAATTTGCTCATTTACCAGCTCATTGGCCTTGTGGGTAGAGTGTTCTCCAATGGTCCAGAAGACCTGGATTCAATCCCAGGTCGTGTCATACCAAAGACTTTAAAAATGGTACTTGATACCTCCTTGCTTAACACTCAGCAATATAAGGTACGTATCAAGGGTAAAGTGGAGCAATCCTAGGAAAAGAGTAGCACCCTCCCCTACATCTCAGTGTAGTAGCTATTGAAAAGGAAGCCTTCTGATTGCCCTCAACTACAGTCACCAACTTTACTTACTATGTAGAGTTGAGTCAAACCGAGCTTTTATATAGTGAGAGCGTTTCTAAAAGATGAATATTATTCTAAAATGAAGAAATTTTCACTACTAACATATAAGTACCACAATTGCTGCTTAATAGCAAATTTCTATCCTTCTTAGATACTATCCAGTTGTGCTGATATAGTGCCACATTAGTTTGAGAAACTGAAAACATTATCAACTCCAGAAACAATGCTACACTTACTCATCTAACAAGTAAGTGTTACGGTACACAATCTTCAGTTTCTAATAAACATATCCATTTTGAAATTTTCTATTTTCAGCAAACTCTTTAACAATTGAATATTCCTATTCCTTTATATGACATTGAGTAATTATTCTTAATACAAATTTGAGATAATTATACTGTTTCAAGTATTCTTATCTAATACTACTAATTTGCAAGTAATTAAATGTAGTTGACAATCATTTTAAACATGTAAACACTCCACACTTACCAGCAATATCAATTTTTTAAGAGCCAATGTATCAATGTAGTTTAAAGTCATTCTAAACATCATCTCAAACAGATATATTTGGTTCATGGAGGGCACTCTAACTTGTGGTTATAGTTGCCAACAAAAATATTTCTTCAATAATAAATGATATAAAGAGAAAACATTTAAACACTTATTCATACATTTAAAACTACAGGAATACAATCAAAATCAGTGCAATACAGTGAATGAAAAATGTTGTCTAGCCCTTGATGTAGCCTACTTTTAGTTCAGACGATGAATTTTTAAGCTAACTTTGTCTACTACTTATAACACATAATATGCACAAGTATTATAAATAGTAAACAATGTGGAGTAAAAACTTTATCATCTTAACTAATAGGCTTTATTTAGGAATACTAATAATCTTATTCAATATTAATCATTTGTTTATACACTGATAAATGGTTTGAAGTACAGCTATTCATCTATGTTAATTCTATTGCACACAGCCATATGGTTTTAAGGATGTTATCAACAAAATGTATTTACAAATCATATATATATTTAATATATATCTATAAACAGGATTTTGCATTAAGTAATCAACAATGGTTGATATGCCATGAAGCCCAAACAAACCAAATCATATATATTTAATATATATGTATAAACTGGTTTTGGCATTAAATAATTTACAATGGTTGATATGCAATAAACTCCAACCAAAATCCTTGTTAGTACCTTAAGGTAGTTGAATATTTCCAACAGGAATTTGCACATATTGTTCAGAAAATCTGTAGCTGCCTGGTGCACCATTTTTCTGCTATCAGTGCAATCAAAAAAGTGCATCTGGTCCTACACAAGCCATTACCAGTGTGCAGCTGATTCGCTAATCTTCAACTGTACCAATGGATGAACATTATTTACATATGAATAAAGTCAAGGAAGTAACTTCTTAACAAGACACAGCAGATCATGGCTACCTGATAAACCAAAAATCCAACAGAGTAATTCCTCTTCAGACAAAGTATCATCTACAAGAGAGATCAGATATCCAATATATTTGCACCTGTCTATTGATGATGGCTCAATTTCGAGCAATATTGGATGCTTACCCAGTTGCCATGCTGTACTGGTAGACCGGAACAGAATTCATCGTGCATTCAAAATATGTGGAATCAAAAATGTTTATATAAGAGAAAAGAGATGATGTATAAAAGTAAGTAAGAACTTATGTTTTTATATTAAGAGTCATATATACATATATACACATGCATACATATATATAGATATATACACACATACACATATACAAATGCATTATACACATACACATATATATATCTATATAGACACACACACACATATACAAATGCATTATACACATACACATATATATATCTATATAGACACACACACACATATATATATATATATACATATGATTATACATATATACATATGATTATACATACATATATACATATGATCATACATACATACACACACATATATACATATGATTATATATATATATATACACAGACAGATATATAAATATAAATACATATACACACACATACATATATATAAATACATATACACACACATACATATATATAAATACATATACACACACATACATATATATAAATACATATACACACACATACATATATATAAATACATATACACACACATACATATATATAAATACATATACACACACATACATATATATATATATATATATATATATATATATATATATATATATATATATATATATAAGTACACAGTTTAATTGTGAAAAACATTTCTATTTCAAGCTATTTGGTTTAATCAAACAGTTCTAATTCAAACAACTCAGTTCAGCCTAAGTATGCAGTTTAGTTCTATTTAACCCATAGATAGGGCCCTATCAGGTGCAACCATTCTAGGCCAGAGTGAACCTGG
Source organism: Sepioteuthis lessoniana (assembly GCA_963585895.1). Classification (NCBI taxonomy): domain Eukaryota; kingdom Metazoa; phylum Mollusca; class Cephalopoda; order Myopsida; family Loliginidae; genus Sepioteuthis; species Sepioteuthis lessoniana. Next base: position 57,335,990 of record OY757931.1, on the reverse strand, counting down.
GAGCAATGGCAAAGAATGGGTGCTTTGCATTCATCAAAGCCCCAGCATCACTGGAACCTAAAAATCAGATTGTTTAGTGTCATATCCAGGACACTCGTTGGGAGGGGGTCTTACCTCTCTGCAGAGAAGCAGTTGGTGTATTCAACAGCCCCAGCCAACTGGCCAATATATATATATATATATATATATATATATATATATATCTATATATATTATATATATACACACACACATTTACATGGGCAGGATGTGATACAAGGTCAATTTTTAAGTAAAGGACAGCTGATTTGAATTCAGAGTTTTCCAATTCATATGTGTAGACCCTACCATGGGTAGAAGGCCCAGTTAGTCCCATAATTTTCCCAGAGCTGGGTTGGGTTGGGGTGGTCTGTGGTGTGATGAATTCATGTCTTTCCCAAAGGGATTAGTGTGAAATGAAATAAAAACAGCCTCATTCAGACTTGAAATTGCTAAGTGTGAGTATATATATAAATATATATATGGTATTATTCGGTCCAGTTAAATCAGAGTTGGGAGTAATTCCTTCAGGACAAGAAAATCATTCAAAACTGAACATTCAAATTTTCCTGGTATTAAATTTTTCTTAAAGAAAATATATATATATATATATATATATATATATATATATATATATATATATATATATATAAAATCCTCTCTGTGTGGGTATATCCTCACCAAGTTGTGCAGATAGCAAGGGGTTCCCTATCTCTCATCATCTATCCCTATCCATCCTATTCTTTTGTAAGAGTTCACAAGAGAAGACTGCTTATGATTTCATCCTTTACTTCTCAACCAGCACTACAGAAACCACACAAAAATGCTACATGCTATTTTGAACAAATACAGGAAGCAAAACCAGCACAAAACTTCAATTGTACAGCCACTTACTAACCATCTCACACACCTGACAAACATGATGCATTTATATGTACAATTCACTGTAATAGCCAATTTAAACTTGGGTTCAGTATGGGCATGCTTTGTGGTAGCAGTTTGGTTTGTTCGAGTTTTATGGCATATCAGCTCTTCCAGGTTATTTAATGCTAACTCTTCTTTATATATATATCATATATGATTTGTAAATGTATAGTTTGTAGATAATTTTGTTAAACAAGCCATAGCTCATTTGTTTGCATACAATTAAATGGTTATTCATATGCTTTATAAGTCATTAGTTCATAGGTGATTTTATATTTAAATGTGTTGTATCATGGTAAAGAGAAGATACACAGTGAAATAAAGTTAATTATATATCAACTCAAGTGGTACAGTTCGATTAGTATCATAAGTCTTGCGCTGTTGGTGTTATGTCCAAAGTTGAACTTACTACTGACTGATGTCCTTCAGAGCTATCTTTCTGCTTCTACTTCCCCGAGCTTAAGAGACACAATGTCTTTTATACTTCTGTGATACTGGAAGTCACGTGGTACAAGCCACTATACAACAAAATGAATCAGAGCTAATTTGTTTAGACACAAGTATTACTATTGTTTGTGCACAGTTAAATGGTTCTACATATCTACCATGAATAGTTTTATTAAGTATTAATCATGTTTTAAATATTGCTATCTAACAAATAGTTTTATTTGCACACAGTTAAATGGTTACAAGCATTGCTATATAAAACTAAAAATTCAGTTAAAGCGTTTCAAGTATTGCTAATCAACAAAAATAATTCTATTCGACATTACCCATTCATTATCACATAGTTAAATTGTTTCAAGTATTGCTATATAACTGGCTCAATGGCCTAGTGGGTAGAGTGTTTACCAATGGTCTGGGAGACCTGGGTTCCATCCCAGGTCGCATCATACCAAAGACTTTAAAAATAGTACTTGATACCTCCTTGCTTAATACTCAGCAATATAAGGTACATATCAAGGGTAAAGTGGAGCAATCCAGGGAAAGAAGTAGTGCCCTCCCTTACATCTCAGTGTAGTAGCTATCGAAAAAGGAGCCTTCTGGTTGCCCTTGACTACGGTTGCCAACTTTACTTTTACTTATTGCTATATATCACAAACAATTCAATTAAACATCAGTCATTTGTTCACACATAGGCAAATGGGCAAACAGTCCAATTTCTATAAATTCAATTTCCAAGCCAGAGTGGAACTGGGAGCAATGGCAATGAAGGGATACTCCACATTCCCCAAATCTTCAACGTTGGAGTTTCATCATCAGATGGTTTAATATCATATCTGAGACACTCATTGAGTGGGTTCTTACCCCTTTGCAAAGATTCTACAGCCTCACGCAACTGGATTAAGAACAAAAGTGTACAAACTTGAATTACTTGCCAACATTAAAGTTTTTGTTTTTTTTTAGCATTAAACCTTCTCCAGGGCATTTAATCATTAATAACATCACACAGTTTAGAAACAAAACACCACAAACAGAAATAGAATGTTTAAAACTTTCGGGTCTTTTCGTTTTATTTAACAAATAAAAAATTTAATTTATATGAAATTTAGAAGATACATCACATATTCAAATGCCCTAATGAAGTCTTAATGTAAAAAAAAAAAACCCCACACATATTTAACATTCACAAATAATTCAACAATAAATAAAATCATTCACATAAGATCTTGTACTTTTTCATATATATATATATATATATATATATATATGTATGTGTGTGTGAGTAGATAATGGAAAATAATCCAACAATGTGGAGAAAAATATTGAATAACAAAGTGATCCAAAGTGAAGATTTTAATAAGAAAAAGTCAACGTTAAAACATTTCAGTTTCAATAAGCCATCATTAGGACTGAGAAAAGAGGTGATCAAGTGTTGTTAGATCATCAATGGAGGCGAAATGAAATACAAAGGAGATTATATATATATATATATATATGTGTGTGTGTGCGTGTACACATACATGTACTCATAATACAGTTCTAAACAATAGCATAGTCACTAAAGTACTGGACTGCAACATTGTAGGAAACAAATTCAAACTCCAGTTGTGTTATTGCATTCACTTTTGGACTAATACCCTTGGGAAAGGTGTGAACCCCTTATCACTCCAGTTATGGGTTAAATAGTACCACTACTGTCCTTCAACAAGGATGGCCTTGGTATCAAATAACCTATGAAGGCTGATATGCCATTAAACAAAAACATCAAACCAATGCTATCATTGACAGGATTTATAAAAAAACATAATTTAAGATTTTACAAGAAAAAAAATCTAGAAAGTATTAAGTAGACGCAGAACATTTATCATATGAACACAACATATAAAACCAGAAAGTGTAACATTTAATATTTAAGTTCTGCAAGAAAACTTACACAAAACATTAATTTCAGGGTATAAAGGGTACATAATCCATTCCACCCAATGTTGCTCGCACAATAAAAATTTTATAAGCTTTTGCTCCCTGTTTGCCTCAATGCAAGAAGGTGAAGGTCATTCCAAAAATAAATTAATGAAAATCATCATCATCATCATGTCGTGCCGTCTGCGCGGATATCCCTGACCGTCTCTCGCCATTTCTCCCTATCACTCATCGCCTCCGGCAGGTCTTCAGGATTACAACCCGTGTCCTCACATAGCTGCTGTATGTA
>OY757931.1:57267395-57327395 GCA_963585895.1 Sepioteuthis lessoniana | reverse complement strand
TATTAAAAAAGAAAGAAAACTTTTTTTGTTGGATTTCACCATCCCAGCAGATAACACAGACAAAAATAAATAAAAAACTAGAAAAATACCTGGACCTAGCCAGGGAACTGAAAAAGTGTGGAACAATGAAGGTGACAGTGATAGCATTCATAGTTGGAGCCTGTGGAACAGTCTTCAAGAACCTGAAAAAGAGACTGGGCGAAGTGTAGACCAGAGGACAAATTGAGACCATAGAGACTACAGTACTGTTAAAATTAGCTAGAATAGGGAGGAAAGTCCTGGAGATCTGAGGAGCTTTAGTCAAGCAGACTCAAGTTATAGACCACCAGTTAGAACTGGTGTGAAACACTTAAAAGGAATAAAATAATAATAATAACTGATAATCAAATACAAATGAAAAATTACTATTGATAGTAATTATTACAATTTTATCACCTACAAACTATTCACTAAAAAATCATATATGATGTATTTATGTATTATGTATCATATATTATATATGTATGTATTTACTAACCGATTCATATGAGCAGGATGTGAAAAAAGGTCTATTTATAAGTGAAACAGATTGGTTGCTATACTAAGGTTAAAGAGCACAGTCTGGCCTACTATTTGTCCATAGCAGGAGAGAGAATAGTTGGATTCATACCTTTCCTATATGAAATGCAAACAGCCGAGCTAGTCCAGGATTTGAACTTGTGTTGCCATATCTAGTTCCAATGAAGGTAACCATTACAATATATATTATATATGTATAAACAGTATTTGGTATAAAATAGCCATTAAACCAAATAACCTGACTTGACCTACAATTTTATTACAACTGATAGTAGTTGTATTACTAGTTCATTTCTATTGATAAAATTAATTTTATAAATGAAAAACACATTGATAACAAAGACAATTCAAAAAGTTCAAAGCCTTACCCAGAAAAAAGATCATTGCTGAACATTTTTGTGGCAACACACTTCTAAATTAATTACTGTATTTGATGGCATATAAGGCGCACTTTTTAAAAAAACATTCCCCTATGTCTTATATACCATATGTAGGTTTAAAATTCATGATAGGCAAATGAAATTAGCTATCTGGCAACTCCTATTAGCTTAGACTTTAGAGTAACTTTTATATACCTTGTCATTATTTAAAAGGATTAAATGCAGATTAAAGGTGTCATCATTGATAATATTCATTGTATCAATTTCATCACGTTTGATATTAGTACTTTGTTTTTTTTTCTTGATTTGCCCAATTGAAATTGGGGTGAGTCTTATATGCCATCAAATACAGTAAGATTTATCTAGTGTCTTGCCACAACAAAAAATATCCAGCTTTGGCTTCTCTTTCTTGGTGAGGTTCAGAACTTTTAAAAAAAAAACTTGTATAATTGATTATTAATTATAATTATCATTTTTTGATCTTAGAGTGCACAAGTGGCAGTGAATACAGATACTACACTCTGATCCTAAACCGAAGTGGTAGAGGGTAACATACTGACCTTGGGAAGCGTGCACACTTGCCACATTGTGATCCTAGTTCAAATGCACAGATACTACATACTGATCTTAGATTGTAGAAGCTGTGTTATTGTACCTTAACAGTAGTGGCAATACACATAAATAATCCCACTATTTTCTATGCTTATGCTGTATGTTGTTCTGAAAATAGTAATTGTACAGCTACTTACCACCTATCTCACAACCATCCAAGTAAGATAAACAAGACAAGCAGAACCCTACAAACCAGCAGTTGTATGATCACTTACTTCCCATAACACAAACAATCCAAGATGAAAATATGCTGGGCACTGCTGATAAAATAGGGACAAAGTCATTAGTGACATTTTCTATTGGACTCCAACTCATGGACATACCATTGTTAGTCAATAAGCAAAAACATACATTTATCACCACTGTGCAGACACCAGATGCTGCCTAGAGCAATAGCTGATAGGGCAAGAGGGAGTCAAACAAATCTGAGCTGTCAGCATGCCTTATGGTTGTAAACTTTTAAAATTTATTTTATTTGCATCTATCACACCTGGAAATCAAGGTGGGATGAATATTCCAAGAATGCTTACAGGAACTTCCTTTGATTTTCCAACCCTTCCTTGTTTCAGATCATATTCCCTTGATCCTACAAGATATACTTGTTAGAGAGATACTATTTGCAAAATAACGAAGACTCCCAAGCCTAGATTTTTTTCTTTTAAAAATCCCCACCCCCACCTCTTTTAAGTATCAGCACAATACAGAAGTTTTTTGGGGTTTTTTTTTAATTTTAAATCGCCCTTACTCAAAATTGAACCTGGGCCACCTGGATTCTGATATTATCAAACCATGATCAAATTGCTATACCTCACAGCAGATTCAATGACCTGCTTAATTACTGGCTATTTATCATGATGAATATCTTGGCAAAATTATAATTCCAAAGCTCTTGCTACTGAAAAGTTATTTTTAGTTACGAGGTTAACATAAGTTATGTTATAATCATGGTTTTCCACTGCCTACTGTTACAAATGACTCCACCCATCTTTTAAGCCGAATTAGTTACCATTATCCAAGTGGCTAATTCTGCTTTTATATTTTACATATCCAATTACTAAAAGAGTTCCTTATCCATTTTGCAATATTCTGTCTAATAGGGGTATATATTCAGGGTATGCTAGGTTTTGCAGGTACTTAACATAGTATGTATATAGTTTTATTGGCCTAGTGTTTGCCAATGGTCCGGGAGACCTGGGTTCAATCCCAGGTTGCGTCATACCAAAGACTTTAGAAATGGCACTTGATACCTCCTTGCTTAATACTCAGCAATATAAGGTACGTATCCAGGGTAAAGTGGAGCAATCCAGGGAAAGGAATGGTGCCCTCTCCTACACCTCAGTGTAGAAGCTGTTGAAAAGGGAGCCTTCTGGTCACCCTCAACTAATGTCGCCAACAACAACATTGGAAGGAGTTTTTTTTTTAATCTATCAATATATTGGAAGGAGTTTTTTTTATCTATCAGTATATTGGAAGGAGTTTTTTCTTTTAATCTATCCATACATTGGAAGGAGTTTTTTTTATCTATCAATACATTGGAAAGAGTTTTTTTATCTATCAATACATTGGGAGTTTTTTTTATCTTCAATACATTAGAAGGAGTTTTTTTAAATTTATGAATACATTAGGAGTCTGTTTTTAGAAATACTCATGCAATTGTAATAGGTTCAGTACACTGTAGTAATTCCCATTCCTCACTGAATAAACTGTCTTATAAAATGACTTTCATTAGTTTTGCTGGGCTTACTTTCATGTTTACCCTTCAGACTAAAAGCAAACAAAATAAGCATTGAAATATAAGAAAGAAAAAGATTGAGGAAATGTTTTAAGATAAATAAACTATGGTTATCTTGTTGCTTTGAGAAAATGGAGTTTGTAAGATATTGCAATTAAAAGAGACTTAATTCGTGTGAAAGAGAAAGAAAGATGTGAAATGAAAAGATGGGAGAGAGAGATAGAGAGAAGAGAAAACAAAGAAAAAGGAAAGAGGAAAAGAGAAAAAAAGAAAAGGGAGGTAAAGAAGGACAGAGAGGAAAAAGAAAAGAAAAAAAGAAATAAGAAAGAGACATGAGAAAAAAAGGGAATAAGAAAGAGAAAGCGAAGAAAAGAAAAAAGAGAAAGTGAAGAAAAGAAAAAGAGAGAGAGAAAGAGAATAAAAATGAGAATGAGAAAGAGAGGAAAAGAAAGAAAAAGAAAAAAATATGGATTCATCTGTTTCACAAAGGTATTAACTCAAAGTGAAAGAAAAACAGCCTTGTCCAGGTTTTGAACTTGGGCCGCTGATCCCATTTCTGAGGAAGAAAAACCAAACAACTAAAATGTAACAATATGAGCAATAGGAAAACAAAATTATAGACAACTCACCAAGACTTAAAGATTTCTATCGTTTAATTGACAACCCATCTTAACAACTGTCATGCCTAGTCAGTTGGGGCTGTAGAATACACCAACTGCACCTCTGCAAAATGGTAAGACTCCCCCAAAGAGTGTTCTGGATATTACACTAAATCTGATGCTGAGGCTCCAGGAATGCTGGAGCTTTGGGGCATGTGGAGTACCCCTTTATTGCCATCACTCCCAGGTCTACTCTGGCGCGGAGTGGTAGCACTTGATAGGGCTCTATCTATGGGTTAAATAGAACTAATTTGCGTGCTTATGCTTAACTAAATTACTTGAAATAGAACTGTTTTGATATCTAAACTGCATGCTTATGCAAAACTGAAATGTTTGATATAGAACTGCTTTTAACATTGAAACTGTACTTACACTAAACTGAATTGTTTGATTAGAACTGTTTGACTAAACTGAATAGGTTGAAAGAGAAATGTTTTTGACAATTAAACTGTGTACTCATACTAAACTGAATTGTTTGAAATAGAACTGATTTTTCATATGAAAATGGATTTGGCATTAAATAACCTACAAAGGTCGATATGCCATAAAACCCAAACCGCTAACTAACCATAACAACTGTCCATAATAATTATGGAGGTGCCCGTGGTGTAATGGTTATCGTCACAGGAATTGGACACGGCGACACGAGTTCAAATCCTGGCCTGATTGCATTTTCACATAGCACTAATACCCTTGGGAAAGGTATGAATTATTCTCCCTCCAGCTATGGGTAAATAGTAGGGCAGACTAGGTTCTTCAGCCTTGGTGAGGCAACTAGTCTAGGAGAAGGAAAACTCTGAATTCAAACCTGTTAAACTCCGCTTAAAAAATTGACCTAGTGTCATATCCTGCCCAAGCGGAGGGGTTGGGTAAATATGATAACAACTGTCCATAATAATACTGATGCTTCTGTTTCGGAAGGAGTAAAGAATACTGGATTGGAAATTAACTCATACTCTAGACATTTTAAATTTTTGGTTAGATTATATAACTGTACACACAAGAAATGTATAATTATGAAGCATCTTTCTCTGATGCATAGTGGTCTTGTCAGTGGGGCTTAGAATACACTGACTATATCCCCTGCAGAGAATTAAAACCCCCTCAAAAAGGAGTGTACTAGATATGACACTTAATTGCATCAAATGGTGAGGCTCTAGCTCTACAGATCTGTGGAGTATAGAGTCACCCTTTCAATGCTATTACTCCCAATCCCACTCTGACCTGCAGTGGGTAGTACTTGTAAGGGCCCAATCTATAGGTCAAAAAGATCTGTTTAAAAATTATTCATATTTGATAGGACTACATGAAAAAAAATTTAAGAAACAACTACAAAAAAATGTAAATATGAACATTCAATGTGCATGATTCCCTAACCTCTAGGTATAAAGTAACCCCAAACAGGTTGATATGTCAATAACATAAATCAATCTTAATGCTTTCACTCCCACATGGATGCTAGTGTTTCAGTTGAGTTCCATTTTCATTTTAGTCTTTAAAATAATGTATCCAAAGCATAATTTTACAAATCAAAAACTTAAAAAACGATTTGGTAGAGATAGGGTTAAAAGTTGGAGCTTATCCGTAAAAGGTCAGGAGGACTAGAATTTTTTTTCTTTTAAATGAATTATTACCACAGACAAGCATTTTGTAAAAGTTTCCAAATTGCATGTCAGTGATTTAGCAACTATGATAGAAAAGCTCGAAATATCTGAAATCTCTCCACACTTTAAATAGAAAAATATCTTAGTGAAAACAAAATTTTCACTGGAATTTAAAGATAAAAAAAACTAATAATAACGTTAGAAAATATTCAAGAAAATTTTGGACAGTTTTTTGTTAAAACTTGACTAAACTTAAGAAATTTTATAAAGACGACAAGAAAAAAAAACAACAAAAAAAATTCTAAAATGAACTTCGACATTTTTTAACCATGCATCATTAACAAAATAACTGCTGCCTAAATGTGTGTGTATATATATATATAAAATAGATGTTAAATTCAATGTTTGTTCACTAACTAAAAAAATAGTAAAAATAGAATGAGACAATACTAAATACACCAAAAGAGAAAATATAATATTAAAAACTAATAAAATATCATTCATCTCATTACTCAAAATTTAATGACATTATCAGGTGAAATTGACAATTGGTTTTGTGAAATTAAGATGTGTAAAAAGTAATTCCATTTAATTTTTTTAATACATATCTATATATAATAAAAATGTTATGCCCATATGCCCACACACTTGTATAGGTATCAAATTTTAATTATATATATATATATATATATATATATATATATATATATTTGATTGAACATAATAGACATTTTTGGTTTACATTTTTTTTTTTAATCCTTTCAAATTGCCGTATTGATCCTATGGTATTCGGCGGGAATTGGTTATAATAGTATGACTAGTGTTCAAACTTGCTTACTATAATGTCAAAGTCCAACACATTAGCCAGTATGCTATGGGTACTCCATGCTAAGATACACTAATATATATATATATATTGGCAGTATTTCTTCATTGATACATATTTGATTGAACATAATAGACATTTTTTGTCTACATATAAGAAATTCAGACACTCTTATGTACTTGATGAATTTGCTGGGATTGTTACTGTTGTATCGTGGTAAGGAAAAGATACACAGTGAAATAGAGTTAATTATTTATTAACTCAAGGGGTACAGTCTAACTAGTATTATAATTCTTACGCTGTTGATGTTACGTCTGAAGTTGGTCTTACTACTGACCGATGTCCTTCCAGAGCTGTCTCTGTTTCTGCATGCTTAAGAAACATGGCGTCTTTTAAACTTTTGCGATACTGGAAGTCATGTGGTACAAGCCACTATACAACACTTATTAATCATAGCCTCAATCTCAGCAACAAATCCAGGAGTTCTTTTCTTATCTGAACAATCAATAAGGCTTCCAAGTTGCCATATCTTTGTAATCACTATTGTACTCATCCAACTCTTTTCAAATTGTCTACACTGTTTTCAGATTGACACCCAGATCCTCTAAACGGTATGCAGTGTCTGCACAGGACTGATGACAGTATTTGCTGGTCAGGCAATACCAGTGTGTCCATGAGTGAGAGCCCACAGAAGTTCATTCCAGCCATTCTCAATATATTTCGTTCATCTAAGTTGGATGGTTTGTGAGATGGAAGGTAAGTGGCCATACAACTGTTTTGTAGAGTGATGCTTCCAAGATTTGGTTAAAACAACATGCCACATCCGTGTTTAATTCCCATCAAGCTTTTTTCTCCAAGAACTTCATTAACGTCTAATAGTCCAGCAGTAAATGAGATATTACTACCAAGGTATGTGAAATGATCTACTAATACCAGAAGCTTTTTCTTAAATGTAGAGATGGCATCATCTTGGTAAAAACACTTAAGCTTTTTTTTTCACATGCGTAGACATGTCAATGAATCTTTCTACTTGTTTCAGGCTATATAGCAGACACTCAGCTTGAACAGGTGGATTTGAGAGAAGTGCCAGATCACCAGCGTCATCAGTATCAGTGATTGTTTTTGTGGTGTAATGTCTGCTTCTTACTTTTTTTAGTGTGAAATCATTTTTTTTATTACATCTACTGATGTTCATAGCACATAATCTAATCAGATGATAAATAGATATGGTGCCAATGAATCTCCATGCAAGACTCCAACAACAATGACAAAGAAATCAATGTCACCATCGATTGAGGAAACAATTATTTTCATGATTTTGTAGTGCATCATTACAGCCGAAACAGTTTCTTTAGAGGGACCATATAACAGAAATCTTTGCTGTATCTTTCCTCTGAGTATGAAATCAAATACCTTGGTGAAATCTACAAACCATAGTACTGCCAAAAGATTTTTGTATGTACTCCAGCGATCTGACAAATTTTTTTCCGTATAATTTTCTCAGGTTCAGGTTGTATATGAATGAGAAGCAGGACATTTTAAACTTGAGCAGACATAGTTGTAACAGTGATGCTTCTCTAGTTCGTGGTGATTCTAAGGTTGCCTTTCTTTGGGAAGGGAAATATTTCTTCAATAATGCAACTGTCTGTGAATAAAACATACTTCTTTTCTCCCTCCCTCTCTCTACATACATATATACACACATTTTTCATTATATATATATATATATATATATATATATATATACACACACACACACTTCCCATTGGGTGTATATATATATCAAAAGTGTAATGATACAAAAACACTTCAAATATTCCATATCCATGAAGAAAAAGAAAAAAAGATTAAAATAAAAATACTGACTTTACAAGAAAAACATGACACTTATAAAGTGAGTTATAAAATGCAAAATTAGTAACCCTTTATCGCAACTTGCACCAGGTCAAAGTTGAGACGTCCATTTCACATCCATAAATAATCAAGTTAGTGTTCATGAGGCACTTCTGGCAAAAAAACCACTGACTACAAATATTAGTTAAAATGAGTGATCAATTCAAATTAATGATAAACAAATGAACATGACAAGGTAAGTACACCATCCCTTCTCGCCTGAACAACTTTTAACGATATGGCCAAACAACCGTCAATTTTTTCCACACACTGTTTATTTTTTAATCTTTATCATCTTTTTGAATTATTGCTACAGTTTTTTAAGTTGTTTATTCGTTATTTCCATTTAAAATTGGCCAATTGAGCAGATTGTTCGCCAATAGCCATGGAGACCGGAGTTCAATCTCAGGTCGAGTCATACCAAAGGCTTAAAAAAAAAAAAAAAAAATACTTGATACTTCCTGGCTTAACACTCAGCATTATAAGGTACATATCAAGAATAAAGTGGGGCAATCCAGGGAAAGGAGTAGCACCATCTCCTACACTTCAGTGTAGTAGCTATTAAAAAGAGAGTCCTCGGGTTGCCCTTGACCATGGTCGCCAACCTTACCTTTACTTTACTTAGTCTATTTTTGGAAAAGAAGTTTGATGAAACCATGTTTTTTGTCAGTATTGACTTCGTATCCAGTAAGGAGCAGCAGGATATAACTTTATTTCAAGTGAGCAAAAATGTGGCAGAAGCAGATTCAAAATCCAAAATTTCAAAAAGAACAACCAATATAAATCTGTTTTGGACTTGAAGTACAACAATGAAAGGGAAACAAGAAAATTATTGAAGAGAATAGTAATTGAACCAGCTCATTGGTAGAGTGTTCCCCAATGGTCAGGTTCAATCCCAGGTCGCGTCATAAAATGGTACTTGATACCTCCTTGCTTAACACTCAGCAATATAAAGAATGTATCAAGGATAAAGTGGAGCAATCCAGGGAAAGGAGTAATGCACTTTCCTACACATCGGTGTAGTAGCTATTGAAAAGGAAGCCTTCGGGCCACCCTCGACTATGGTCGTCAACTTTACTTTTACAGTAGTAAAACTAAACTACAGTAACAAAATTGACACTCTTTTTTTCTTAGATTTTTTAAAGAGTATTCTTCCTTTTTTTCTTGATCTTATTAGAAAAAGTTCAAATAAGAGTAAATTAAAAGATAAACAATTCTAAACTAGTTCTAATGAATTTAATTTAAAATAAACATTTAGGGTTCAAAGAGGACACAATAAAAACCCATAATGTTCCAGAAAGAAAGTTTAGATGTTCTGAGAATAATATTCAAGATATGTTCTTACAGTTAAAAGCCATTATAGAACATTTTATTATAGAAAGGAGACATTAAAAGAGATAGAAATACAGAGTATCATCTAAACATTACAAAAATCATGACACGTCATTTTCTTGAGTAATATTCAAGTCCGCAAACAGAGATCTATTTTTTTTTATGTATTTCTATTTATATGTTTTTGCTAAGGTAGAGATATATTGTATCAACACTGCGTATTTTCTACCATGACTATCATGATAAGATATATATTGTGAATCATATTGTGACCTGAATGTATTATTATATATATATATATATATATATATATATGCACACTTCTCATTATATATATATAATATATGTAAATACTACACACATAATTCTCACTATTATATATATATGCACATATATAAATACATATGCATACACTCACTTCATATTATATATATAAATACTTCACACACACACACACACACACACAGATGATTCTCACTAGTATATATATATATATATATATATATATATATATACACACTTCACATTATAGATATATATATATATATATATACAGATACACTTTGCATCTCCAATCAAAATCCGATAGATAGATGGACGAAGGGATGCATACTCCCCTTCCCTAAAAAGGGGGACCTCGGATTAGCCAAAAACTACCGAGGCATAACACTTACATCCATAGCTGCCAAAATCTACAATGCCCTACTACGAAACCGCATAGAACCCAAAATCGACAACATACTTAGAAAAAACCAAAATGGCTTCCGAAGAAATAGATCTACGACCTCACAAATACTAACCATCCGCAGAATCCTTGAAGGTGTACGGGCAAAGAACCTACAAGCGACATTAATATTTGTCGACTTTACCAAGGCTTTCGACTCCATTCACAGAGGAAAGATGGAACAAATCCTACTAGCGTACGGCATACCTAAAGAAACCGTAGCGGCAATAACGATTCTCTATAGAAACACTAAAGTAAAAGTACGATCACCAGATGGAGACACAGAATACTTCGACATTGTAGCAGGAGTACTACAAGGGGACACGCTGGCTCCGTATCTCTTTATCATTTGTCTAGACTACGTACTTAGAACATCGATTGACAAAATCAAAGAGAATGGCTTCGAACTGACGAAGAAAAGAAGCAGAAGATATCCCGCAACAACAATTACCGACGCCGACTACGCCGATGACATAGCGATACTGGCAAATACACCTGACCAAGCCGAAACACTTCTGCATAGCCTGGAACGAGCAGCAGCAAGCATAGGCCTCCATGTTAATGCACACAAAACGGAATATATGTGCTATAACCAAACGGGGGACATCTCCACTCTAGAAGGAACCCCTCTTAAACTAGTAGACAAATTCACGTACCTAGGAAGCAGCGTCGAATCAACCGAAAAGGACATCGAAACGAGGTTAACGAAAGCATGGACAGCTATCAATAGGCTATCGACTATATGGAAATCAGACCTAACCGATAAAATGAAACGCAGTTTCTTCCAGGCAGCGGTCACATCGATACTGCTATATGGATGCACTACATGGACGCTAACAAAACGGCTCGAGAAGAAACTAGATGGCAATTACACAAGAATGCTGCGTGCAATCCTCAACAAGTCCTGGCAGCGGCACCCCACAAGACACCAACTGTACGGCCACCTGCCCCCTATCACGAAATCTATTCAAGTTAGGCGAACCAGACATGCAGGACATTGCTGGAGAAGCAGAGATGAACTCATAAGAGATGTACTCTTATGGATCCCCACACACGTCCGCGCAAAAGCAGGACGACCAGCACGAACGTACATTCAGCAGCTGTGTGAGGATACAGGATGTTGTCCTGAAGACCTGCCTAGGGCGATGAACGATAGGGAGGAGTGGCGAGAGAGGGTCAGGGATATCCGTGCTGCCAGCACGATATGATGATGATGATGACACATAATTTACATTATACAAATATATATACACACGCACACATATATATATATATATATATATATATATATATACATATATGCATGTACACACACATTTCTCATTATATATGTATACACAAATTTTATTAATATGCAGATTGTAATTATAAAACAGAAAACCTGTCTGTAAGGTGGGATTTCAAGTAATATAAGCTGACTATAAATTTGTCTGTCCCATTTTTTATTGCAACAATAAACATTGGCATAACGCGGAAATATATTTTTGTCAAGAATTATACATACATACATACATATACAAGATAATGAGATTTTTACTAATATATATGTAGATACAGATTAGACCCCAGGCCACAAAAAGAATTATATTTGATAACCAAATAGTAAATACTTATATGAAAACCAAAGCGTGTTGTTAAGACAAGTAAACAGCATTTAAGTCTGGCCTAGAGAGAAAATAAGATCAAAGTATTTAAAAAATATATTCAGTTTATTTTTCCTTATGCAAAATAAATGTCTGATCCACTAATATCAAATTTTCAAATAACAACTCTGCCTATAAAGTGTGTCATTTGCAATATAAACTTCATTGATCACACCCATCTTCTCAGATTACTACCATACTTAGTGCTCACATATATCAGTGCTAGTGTGCATTGTGTGTGCAAGTGTATATATATATATATATATATATATATACACACACACACACAGAGTGAGAAAGTAAAATTAGGAATATTCTAGAATAATAATAAAAGGCGATAATAAAACAAGATTAATTTTAATTTTTTTAAATAATCAACAAAATAAGATGGTGGACACAAAACAGTGAATTTATTCAATATGGCCACCATTTTTTTTTTTTTTTCAATTATTGTATCAACATGCCTTCGAAATGATTTGCATGCCTTCAAAATAAATTTTCCAGACATTTAATCCTATTCCTCCTCAATAGAAGTCTTAAGCAAACCAATATTTAGATGGGAAGTTGCATTTGTTTAGTTTTCTAAAACTCCCTATATAGTGTAATCAAGGAGGTTATGGTCTGGGCTTGATGGAGACCATAAAGAAACTTAGTTGTGGCACAAGGCCAGAAATATGGGATATCAAGTGAGAATCAAACTCACTAAAAATCATCTAATTTAGCTTGCTAACCATTACAGAAAGTAAAGCGACTTTAGAACTTATCCTCTCATGGATTTTGCCATTCCAGTGGACCATAGAGTGAAAAGCTGGACACATACCAAGACCTTCCCAAAGAGTTAAAACAAAAAAACAGGATGCATTAGATGAAGTTGTTAATCATAGTTGGAACCTTTGAAGCAGTCTCAAAGAATTTGGAAAAGACTGGTAGAGCTGGAGATCAAAGAATCAAGGCCATCTAAATGACAGTATAGTAAATCAGCTAGGATACTGAGAAGAGGACAGGCAATCTGAAGAGACTTGCTGTCACTTATACTTCAATGAAGACTACCAGTTCAATCTTACATGAAAACTTGTAGAGAGGATGATACATCACCAAGACAATCAGGAATGTTCTTGTAAACTCTGGACTTGAACACCGGAATCACAGAAAGGTTGAATTTACTTACCTAAAATAGAAATAAAAAATGAAAAATATTATTCATACAAAAAAGAGTGATAAAACTAATAAAATAGGTAAAAGATTACAGTTACAGGATAAATTGGAAAAATTAGGAATAACTACTTTAAACCGGGACATTGGCCCAGCGGTTAGAGTGTTCGCCAATGGCCCGGGAGACCTGGGTTCAATCCCAGGTCGAGTCATGCCAAAGACTTTAAAAATGGTACTTGATACCACCTTGCTTAACACTCAGCATTATAAGGTACGGTTCAAGGGTAAAGTGGAGCAATCCTGGGAATGGAGTAGCGCCCTTCCCTACACCTTGGTGTAGTAGCTGTCGAAAAGGGAGCCTTCGGGTCACCCTCGACTATGGTCGCTAACTTACTTAACTTTACTAAAAAGAAGAATGAAAAGTGATTTAATTGAAAATTTCTAATTATTGATATTTATCCATGTCTCCCATGAGACATTATTTGACCCAAAGTCTTTTTTATAGTGGGGATTTAGGGAAAAGGGGAGATCAGGTACAAATCAAGAAACTCCTGCTCTGCTGGACTATGTAAGTCATAAGATCACTGGGTGCAATGTGAACAATGCAAGCCTTTGCATGAAACCAGGTGACGTTGCTGGTCATAGCTTGGACCAGACCCAAAGATCTTGTGGTATACTTGTCAATGATTCTTTGCCCACTTGAAGGTGGCCTGGCCAGAACAGAGCCTCGAATCAATCAATGACTTTGATACTCAATCCTGAATGAATACCAGATGGCCTGGCTATATATAGTAGATTTTTTTTACTATTCCTCCTTAAAACAGAAATTTACTGTCACAGTAGATTTCAAAAATTAAGTCTATTAACAATTGAATTTCTTTTTTTTTTAATGAAGAGACAAATATATTTTTGGAATAAATTGCCTATTGTCCAGTCAACTGGGGCAATAGAATACACTGACTGTATCTCTGCAGAGGGGTAAGACTTCCCCAACAAGTGTCCTGGATATGACACGAAACAATCTGATATTGAGGTTCCTGTAATGCTAGAGCTTTGAGGAATGCAGACTACCCCTTCATTGCCATCGCTCCCAGGTCCACTTTGGCCTGGAGTGGTAGCACCTGATAGGGTCCTATCTATGAGTCAAATAGAAGTAAACTGTACCTATGCTAAGCTGAATTGCTTGAAATAGGACAGTTTTGATATTCAAACTGCATACTTATGCTAAAATGAATCGTTTGAAATGGAACTGTTTTTGTGTGCTAAACTGAATTGTTTGATATAGAACTGTTTTGACATTTAACTGTGCATAAACAAAAACTATACTTATACTAAACTGAATTATTTGAATTAGAACTGTTTGACTAAACTGAATAGCTTGAAATAGAAATGATTTTGACAATTAAAATGTGTACTTATGTCAAACTGAATTGTTTGAAATAGAACTGTTTATTTGTATAAAAATGGATTTGGCATCAAATAACCTACAAAAGTTGATGTGCCATAAAATACAAACAAATAAACAAAAAACAATAGTGAAAAAGAATTTTGACTGGATGGTTTCAGAAATAATGGCAAGAAATTAAGAGGGCAATTTTGGGAACTATCAGATGAATTACTTAATAGAATTTGATCTGTATATGGATATTTTGGTGGAAAGATTTTCAAGGTTCACGAGAAAAGAAAGTAAAAAGTAAAGATGCCTAAGGAGGCATAACAAACAAACTAATAATTATTATTATTATTTTAAAAAAAGGTGGAATTAAAAGTATTGAGAAGGAAGGCTTAAATTTACATTTTTCATTTTCAAAATTTGAATAAAAACAACTGACACACTTACATAATAAAGTGATAATATCTCAACATCTAAACCACTGTTTCCAAGAAATTACCTAAAGCAAACATTCTTATTTTAACTATGATTAACTTTGTAAAAAAATGAATCTAATTATCTTCTTTTTTTTTTTACCACTTTTGAAAATATCAAAATGAAAAGACTTAATCCGAACCTGGGCAAATGTAAACTCGTTAGGTTATAACTTCCATCAATAGAATGCCACTGAGTAATGAGGATAATAGCTGTAGGTGACGTAGAAAAGAGTAGAAACTATATATAAATCTGAATAAGCATGTTTGAGTCAAATATAAGTAAATATTCAATTATTTATTTGATGGATGTTAATGCCTTTAGAAAAGTGACATTTGTTACAGTGGTGCAATACAATATTCCAACCCACATTCCACCATTATAAAAAGAATATTCATAATAAGTAAGCACACATCTTTCTCTCATATATATATATATATATATATATATAAAAAAGATATTTATATATATATATGCCGTATGTGTGTGTGTATATATATATATATATATATATATATATGCTGTATTTGTGTGTGTGTATATATATACATATATATATAGAATGTGTGTGGGCAAATATATATATATATATATATATATAGAATGTGTGTGTGTGCATACATATATATATAGAGAGAGAAAGAGAGAATGTGTATGTGCATATATATATATATATATATAAAATGTGTGTGTGCATATCTATCTATATATATATATATAAAATGTGTGCGTGTGCACATATATATAGATAGAATGTGTGTGTGTGTGTGAGTGAATGTCTATGCATTTAACTACTAATAAGATGGAAAAAAATATAAATATAATCCTCTTAATTGTTTGCCAAGGAAGTGAAAATAGAAAGTTAAGATCCGTGGTGTAGGGCAATCAAAATTCTTGATATATATAAATAGAACTTAAATAATGAGCCAAAAAAAAAATGTCTGCTAATAATATTAAATGATTTGACACATGTTGAAAAACAGGCAAATATTCAATCATTTAGGCTTATTAGAGTTAAACTTTGATTGGAAATATTTGCCTGGCATTCTCATCACCTTGCTTTGATTTAGTCAACTCGTTTTCTTTATTTGGCTGTTAGAGAAGAAGAAGTAAACAAAAATCAACAGACAAATAATGAGAAATAATAATAAAAAAAAATTAAAAAAAACAAATCCATAGTTAACAGGAATTGTTGGTTGGTTGTTTAGGTTTTATGGCATATCAACCTTTGTAGGTTATTTGATGCCAAATCCATTTTTATACAAAAAATCAGTTCTATTTCAAACAATTCAATTGAGCCTGAGTACACAGTTTAATTGTCAAAGCAATTTCTATTTCAAGCTATTCAGTTTAGTCAAACAATTTCAAACAAATTCAGTTTAGCATACAAAAACAGTTCTATTTCAAACAATTCTGTTGGTAGTTAACAGGAAAATTTGACAACTAAGACAAAAGAAAAAAACAAGGAAGGAAGGATGGAATAAATAAATAGAAAAAATGAAAGCAGGAAATCTGAGACATAATTAAAGACAAACCCAAAATCGCACATGGTATTTATTTACTGAACATTACACTAAGCCAGAAGAATGGAACACCCAGTGAGAATCAAACTCATTAACAATGGTATGCTTGTTAACTATTATACCACATGAGGCCCACAAAATCAATATTATAGAAAGTAACTTTATAATTACAAAAGAGAGCACTGGTTAAAAAAAATTTGATCTTGACTAGGCACCAAACTTGTGGCCTTGTGTCAGACTAAGCTAAATTTAGAAAATACTCCTTAAATAATTTATTGTAAGTTTGCATTTTTTTGTTACAATATTACCAGCAAGATGACTACATGAAAAAGAGAAACTATATATTATAAATAAGTAAGTAAATTCGGCAACCACAGTCGAGGGTAACCTGAAGGCTCCCTTTTTAATAGCTACTACACCCATGTGTAAGGAACGGTGCTACTTATTTCCTTTGATCTGTACCTTATAATGCTGAGCATTAAGCAAAGCGGCATCAAGTACCATTTTCCAAATCTTTGGTATGTCTCAATCTGGGATCGAACCCCGGTCTCCAGGACCATTGGTGAACCCTCAATTCATTAGGCCAATGGTCCGGTTATATTACAAAAAAAGAAATAAAAAAAGTGTCTATTGTTGTATAATATAAATCTTTGAGAATAAATACCCCCTACATTTTAAGACCATGTTAAGGTTTATTACACTAAGATATGTCTGTGTCCTGGATATGACACTAAACAATCTGATGGTGAGGCTCCAGTGATACTGAAGCTTTGGGGAATGCAGAGCATCCCTTCATTGGCATTGCTCCCAGGTCCACTCTGGCCCAGAATATATAGGGCCCTAACTATGGGTTGAATAGAACTAACTGCATACTTATGCTAAACTGAATTGTTTGAATTAGAACTGTTTGACTAAACTGAATTGCTTGAAATAGAAATGCTTTTGACAATTAAACTGTGTACTTACATTTAAATTGCATGCTTATGCTAAACTGAATTGTTTGGAACGAAACTGTTTTTGACATTGAAACTCTACTTACACTAAACTAAATTGTTTACAATAGAAGTGTTTTGACATTTAACTGTGTGTAAACAAAATCTATACTTATACTTAGCTGAATTAGAACTGTTTGATTAAACTGAATAGCTTTACACCCAGGTCCACTCTGGTCCAGAGTGGTAGCACCTGACAGGCTTTTATCTATGGATCAAAGAGAACTAAACTGTGTACTTATGCTAAACTGAGTTGCTTGAAATAGAACTGTTTTTGCATGCTAAACTGAATTGTTTGAAATAGAACTGTTTTAACATTTAACTGTGAATAACAAAAAACTATACTTATACTAAACTGAATTGTTTGAAAATATATATAAAAATAGATTTGGCATTAAAAGCCTCCAATGGTTCATGTGCCATAAAACCAAACCAAACTACTATTAATACTATTAGTATTTATATAGAGACCAATGCCTCTTGCTCCAGACAATACAACAAAAATTTGGCTTGAGAAGGTGTATTAACCAGAAGTGCATTTCACATAGCACTAAGGCCCTTGGGAAAGGTATGAATCCAATTATTCTCCCTCCGGCTATGAGTAAATAGTAGGGCAGATTAGGTTCTTCAGCCTTGGTAGGCAACTAGTCTAGGAGAAGGAAAACTCTGAATTCAAACCTGTTAAACTTCACTTAAAAATGACCTTGTGTCATATTCTGCCCGAGCGGAGGGGTTGGTAAATATGATTAGCAAGAAGTGCTAGATCATCTATGTAGTCTACATCAATAACAGTTTCTGTTGGATATCACCTGCTTTTTGCCCCTCCACTTTTTTTTTAGTGTGAAACTATTTTCGTTCATTAGATCAACTGATATTCATAGTAAATAATCTAGGGTGAATTCAGAATAGAAATGGTGCCAATGAATCCCGTTTGCAAGTTTTCAACAACAACGTCAAAAAAAATCAGTGTCTCTATCAAGTGAGACAACCATAAGAACTCGGATTAAATACATCACAGATGTCTTAAATATACTGAACATGTTATGTAATGCTACGGCACCATGTCGAAAGTTGTCAGGCACGTAATACAAAAAACGTCTATTGTTTCATATGAAATTTATTTTGACTAACTTTTTCGTAATAACCTCGAAAAGAGAGAGATAGGCAAAAGGAATTACTTAAGCCTATTAGATAGACAGATGGAACAAATAGTGGGAAACGAAATGGACAACCCCAGACTTAGACATTTCTTCTTTACCGACCTGGCCCCACCTGGGCACGTGCACCATCGGCTGTAGTCAACTCCTGCGAATCTCCAACTGGTTGCTTTCAACTAACCCTGCATCTTAGAAATCTTCTTATATATTTTCTTCTAATTATTCTCTTGACTAATGCCTTAATCACATGTTATCACTAAAACTTTTTAGTTTGGTTTGGTTTCTTTGTTTAATGGCATATCAACCTTTGTAGGTCATTTAACGCCAAAGCCATTCTCCTAGAAGAACAGTAGTGGTACTATTTAACCCATAGCTGGGAGGATAAGGGGGTTCATACCTTTCCCAAGTGTATTTGACCAAAAGTGAACGATTCCGCAGTCCATCGCTTTAACCATTACATGACGAGGACACCCCACTGAAAACTTTTTAGGGTCGGGTCATTCTAAATATCAACTGATACGTAGCTATGTTTATTTTGATATATATTTTGCTTACAGCTGATTCTAAAACAAACCTGTCAGGCTTTATTTTAACAGGAGCGACATGTATAAGCACAATTAGGTCTATGTAAGTCCTGACCTTTAGAAATCAAAAACCTGCAACTACGAACTCAAAGTTTTTAGCTATCACTAAGAACTTGAATAATTTACTAAAATCATTTTTTTTTTTTTTTTTTTTTTTTACAGTTAGCATATGACAAAAATGTATACTATTCTAAGCATATTTTTAGTAATATGTCACATATGTTTTAAAGCCTTATTTCTTTGTAAATCCTTTCAGTTAGAAACTATCTCTGGTACCATTTTAAAGTACAGATACTATTCTACAAGAAATGACAATAAAATCAAGATTTTAAATTTTGTGACAAAAATCTACTATATTATGTACGTTTCAAGGCCTATGTCAATCACGTTTAAAGTGTCATATCTTTATCAATTCTCTCATTGACCAATTTCGTTCATACTATTGTAATATACATATCCTACTCTACCATATACGATAATAAAATCAACATTTTAAATTTTGTGGGAAAAAATCTACTATTTCAAGCTCTATATCAATTAATGCATTTTAATGAAGATGGTAACATCACATCATTAAATAGCAAGCTTCTGTTATTAGTAGACAAGTTTACATAACTTGGTAGTAATATCTCATCTATTTCAAACAATGTCAAGATACGCATAGATAAAGACAGTAATTGACAGTTTATCAACCATATAGAAATCTGATTTCTCCAATAAAACAATATGGGAATTCTTTCAACCTGTACCTGTGCTAATATTACTGTATAGTTGCACCACTTGAACTTGAATAAAACACTTGGAGAAAAAGCTAGACTTAAAAGTACACAAGGATGTTGGATGTGACTCAAAACAGCACACAACAAAACAGTTGTACATATATTTTCCTCTCAATGAAGGGGTACTCCACACTCTCAAGATTTCCAGAACTGGAGCCTCACCCTCAACTTCAGTTCAGTATCATAATCAGTACACCTTTTTTCTTGGAGTGGAGGGCCTTACCCCTCTACCGAGGATACAATCAATAAATTCTAAGCCCTAGAGACAGAGCGATTCATATAGTTTGTTTTATCTGTTTAATGGCATATCAACTATTATGGGTTATGTTCAATGTCAAAATTAGATTAATTTCTAAATGTTTCATTCTGACCATCACTATATTCTTATTGTTAAATTGCACTTGTTCATTTTTCTATAATAATTTCTTTGAACATATATAATATTCAGTATTTCTATATAATACAAGTGGCCTAATGAATAGAGTGTTCACTAATGGTTTGAGAGACCAAGATTCAATCCCAGGTTGAGTCATACCAAAGACTAAAAAAAATGGTACTTGATGCCACCTAGCTTAACACTCAGCATTATAAGGTAAAGATCACAGGTAAAGTGGAGCAATCCAGGGAAAGGAGTAGCGTCCTCCTCTACACTTTGCTGTAAGAGCTATTGAAAAGGGAGCCTTCAGGTCACCCTTGACTAAGGTTGCCAATTTTACTTTTTACTATAATATAACCAGGCCATTGGCCTAATGAGTTGAGTGTTCACCAATTCTTCAAGTAAATATTCTTACCACAAATAAGTTGCACATAGCTGCTTTCATGTAATTAATAATATTCCTCAATAAACAATTATAGCTTCAAGTAACTATTTCTAATATAGATAATTTGCACACAGATGGTATCAAATATTCCTGATAAATATTCTTTACTAACTATTCTATTTAACCCATAAAATGGATACTAACAGTTACAACCATTCTATATCAAAGCGGAACTGGGAATAATGGCAATGAATTAGTGACACCGTACTAACCAAGAGCTCTAGATTAGTTTGGTTATTTGGTCCTTTCCCATATCAACCTTTGATGGTTATTCAATGCCAAATCTTGTTTTATATATATATATATATATATATATATAATTGAATAATTTGTAGATAACATTATTTTTAAATGAGATGCTCAAGACCATTTGTTTGTACACAGTTAAATGGTTTCAAGTATTGTTATTTAACACCAATAATTGGATTTAATTTTAATCATTTGTTTGCACACAGTTAAATGGTGCCCGTGGTGTAATGGTTATCATCGTAGGAAATGGATACGGCAACACGAGTTCAAATCCTGGACAAGACTGATTGCATTTCACATAGCACTAATACCCTTGGGAAAGGTATGAATCCAATTATTCTCCCTCCAGCTATGGGTAAATAGTAGGGCAGACTAGGTTCTTCAGCCTTGGTGAGGCAACTAGTCTAGGAGAAGGAAAAGTCTGAATTCAAACCTGTTAAACTCCGCTTAAAAATTGACCTTGTGTCATATCCTGCCCAAGCGGAGGGGTTGGTAAATATGGTTAAATGGTTTCAATTATTGCTACTTAACACTAATAATTCTATTTAATTTTAATCATTTTTTTGCACACAGTTAAATAGTTTCAAGAATTCTATTTAATATTAATCATTAGTTTGCACACAGTTAAAGGGTTTTTAGTATTACTATTAAACATTAGAAATTTTATTTATCAAGTATTCCTATCTAATACAAACAACTAGCATACAGCTACAGAACTTTAAAACTAGAATCTCACTACCAAATGTAGATTAGTGTTATACCCAAGACACCCCTTTTTGAGAGGGGATCTTATCCCTCAGCAGAGGATACAGTTGGTTTGTTCTATGCTCCACCAACAAGATGATGATGTGCCTGTCTCATTTCAGAAGGATATTCTATGGTCAGATGAGTCAAAACTAGATCTTATGGAGCCAAAGAAATTTGTTTGGAGATTTCAGAGTGTGACTTACAATCCAACAAACACCATCCCCACAACAAAATATGGAGGAGGGAGTATCATATTTAAGGGAGTTTCTCTGAAAAAAAGGAACAGGAAGCTTAGTAAAAATTAATGACAGAATGAAAAATGAGGATTATAGTAAAATATTGGATGTCAACTTGAAAGTGTCTGTTAGAAATCTGAAACTGAAACAGTGTTGGAACTTTATGAAGGATAACCATACAAAACATACTTCTAAATTAGTCGATGATTAACTTCAGGATAAAAAAAAAATTGAAAAAAAAATGTTTTATTACATTGGCCTTCACAGAGTACTTGTTTTCAATCCAACTGAAAACTTAGGGAATGAACAGAAAAAAATGTCAAACTGAAAAAAAAAAATCAACAAATTTACAACTTGTTTAGAAGTAGACCAGTTCATATACCTCAATAGTAATATCTCATCAACTGAAAATGATGTCAATATACACATACTGAAAGTATAGACTGCAACTGATGGACTAATGACCAGATGGAAATCTACCAAGCTGTAGCTATATCAGTACTATTGTATGGTTCCACCACATGGACTTTAACAAAACATCTGAAGAAAAAACTAGATGTGAACAACACAAGGATAATGAAAGCTGTTTTGAACAAATCCTGGAAGCAGCACCTTATAAAACAGCTGCTGTAGGGCCACTTACCTCTCATCTCACAAACATCTAAAACAAGATAGCTATTGCTAGTGAAGTAAGGACAAATTAATAAGCAACATTCTCCCATGGACTTTGCCCGTCAGCTGGGACTGTAGAATACACCGATTGCTTCTCAACAGAGTAGTCAGACCCCACTGCCACAAACAAGTGTCCTGGATATGGCACTCAACAGTCTGCTAATGAGGTTCCAGTAATGCTGGAGCTTTGGGGAATGCAAAGTAACACTTAATTGCCATCGCTCCCAGGTCCACTCTGACCTGGAGTGGTAGCACCTGATTGAGTCTTATTTATGGGTTGAAAAGAACTAAACTGTATACTTATGCTAAACTGGATTGTTTGAAATAGGACTGTTTATATGTATAAAAATGGATTTGGCATTAAATAACCTACAATGGTTGATGTGCCATCAAACCAAACCAAAACTTCTCGGAACTCATACAAATGGATATACTAGAGAGTGGGCCAATCAGCATTGAGTAGACATTGGATGTCATCTTGAAGACTTGCTAAGAGTGATGTCAGAAAAAGTAAAGTCAAGGAAATTTGTGGTGCCATCACAAGATGTTTATGCACATTAAAGGAGGTAAAAAAAATCCCCACAGAAGTTTGTTTAAATCAACTAATGTGTTATTTGTTTGTTATGACTCTTTGGGGATCTTCATTTTTTTTACAATCTTCTCACATCAACTTAAAAAAAATACACTAATAAAATATCATCTGGAGATTGCAGGTTCAATCCTGACTGCAGGCAAGTAACAATACAAGAATACTTAACACTTGTACCAGGTTATGGTTAACGGAATCAGAGCAAGTGAGTCTTCTGGATTAAATAAAGGACATGGTTTGAAGTTCCGTATAGGCTCCCAAGTTCAACAAGAAACACTCAAAGAAGGCACAGTTTAAATGTCACAGTTCTATATGACCCCTAGATAGAACCCTATCAGGTACTACCACACTGGACCAGAGTGGACTTGGGAGCGACGGCAATGAAGAGGTACTCCCCATTCGTTAAAGCTCCAGCATTACTGGAGTCTAACCATCATGTTTGTGTTTCCTTGTGTGTGTGTGTGTGTGTGTGTGTGTGTGCACATATATATATATATATATATAAATGTTGTGAATATAACAATAAAGATAAAGAAAATAGTCTGAAAATCCTGAATGATAAAAAAAATTGAAGGGCTACTCTACATTCCCCAGATCTTCAGCATTGGAGCCTCACCATCAGATGAAATTTAGCTTAATACTTTGAATAACCCCTTTTGGTGATAAGAGGTTACCCCTCAGCAGAGGATTTAGTAAACGCATTCTAAGCCCCGTTGATAATTACATTTTTAATGCAGTTGCTTCTGAAGAATAGAGTTTTTTTGGTGGAGGTTTGCATACATTCCTATCGAATACGAATACGTTTAATCAGTAGAAGCTACCCAACAATTCTTTGGGGAGCATTCGCACAAAAGGGTTGAGAAACGTGTAGATTATAATATACACCGCAAATTAATATACAAATGTGTCGTGATGATTATAAAAAAACAGGTCAAATCTCCACACACACACACACACAAAAACATACATATGTGCATACACACAGAGACATATACAAACATGCACGCATATATTGTTGTGGAGTGACTGAAACTCCCCATGGGATGGACTGGTCTGAGGACTATTTAGAGTAATCATTGCTCTAGATGTCTTTCTTTCCAACAATCAAACGACTAAGGTTATTACATTAGTCAGTGTATTCTTACTTCTCTTCACAACCAAACATCTCTTATCCTATATGTGTGTCGATCCTTACTACTCACAACACAACAAATACATTTACAGATGCATATTTGTCCATTTAATAGATAACCTGTAAACCCATCAGGTTACTACAGTAAGGTCTTTCTATAATGATACTGATGCTTCTATTAAGGAAGGAACAAAGGCTTCTAATTAGTATTTCACAGCCATCTCCGTGAATTCTGATGATTAAAAAATGAAATCATCATCGGAAATAGACACAGAGACACAAGTTCAAATCCTAGACAAAGCTGATTTTCGATTTCACATTGCTCAGATACCGTTGAGAAAGGTATGAATACAATTATCCTCCCTCCAGCCGTGGGTAAATAGTAGGGCAGATTGGGACAATGCATTTAAAAGGTGCTAACTTAAAGAATAAAGCTATTTCCAACCCAATTTGCAACTGAATGAGTTTGTGTGGTTTTTGTTCACATGGAATTTCATTTTTTAATCATCAGAATTCACGGAGATGGCTGTGAAATACTAATTAGAAGCCTTCATTCATTCCTTAATAGAAGCATCAGTATCCTTATAGACAGACTTTACAGTAATAACCTGATGGGTTTACAGGTTATCTATTAAATGGACAAATATGCATCAGTGAATGTATTTGTTAGACAACCAGTCTAGGAGAAGGAAAACTGTATTCTAACCTGTTTAACTCTGCTTAAAAATTGACTTTGTGTCACATCTTGCCTGTGCAGAGGGGTTAGTAAATGCATAGAATGAATGTGATTCCCTAACCTCCAGGTATAAAATAACCTTAGACTGGTTGAAATACCATTAATCAATCAGGTAAGCATGTCATAACCTCAAACAGATCTATTTGACCAATAGATAGGACCCTCCAGATCAGAGTGAACCTGGGAACCATAGCAATGATAGAGGGGGTTTACAGTGCTTCAGATCTGGGACCTCACCACTAAACACAGTTTAATGTAATACTTAGGACATCCCCTTTTTTTATTTTGGTGGGGGGTCTAACCTTTCTGTTGGGTATACAACTGGCAAATTCTCGACCCCACTAAGGCAGAATACTTTTTAATCACACCACAGAGAAATATATTCTCACACATCTGTATGCATACATTCAAAACATTTTGCAATGACAGGATTGGCTATTCTTTCTTTCTTTTTAGAGTTGGAGGGGTGGTGTGTAAATATTACCATGGTAAGTGAAAACAAGGATTTGTAGAGTATTTGGAAGGTGATTCGTAAAAGATAGTAGCAAAAAGTGTGTGGATAAGTTCCACTCATTTTAAGAAAGCAAACTTCAAACAGATTTTTCTATATTCTTTTCCTTTTCCCAAGTATCAAGTCTTGATAAAAATGCTTGCTCCTCGGTGAGCATCAGATAACAAATACAGTGTGGCCATGGCAGTTGAAGTTGTGACTGCATTCAAGCGAAGACGGCGGCGGCGGGGGTAGTTGCATTGCATATCACATTGAGCAGCTGACAATGAGAAGGAAAGGAAGAGAGAGAACATGTTGAAAACCAAGAAAGAGAGAGCGAGAGAGAGAAGAAAAGACACAAATAGAGAAAGAGAGAGACAGGACAGGTGCCTATATGAGCAGCATTACCTTGCTTCGGATCTGGAATAAGATGTTTTCAGTGAATGAATAAGAGGCCTACAAGTAAGAACAGGAGGTAGAATGGTAGGTAAGATGAAATGGTAGCCCATTGATTATTTTATAATGGGGGCAGTTTTTAGAGGAGGCAGTTGGCACAAAGATTTATTTTGGGGGTTGATGAAGAGTTTACAAGAGGTTCCATAGTTATACAATACTTGAAAACTCAGTGAATTGCATATTCAGCAATAACTAGGATGAAAATTCTAATTTCCAAAATAAAACAAAGATTACAGATTACAAAAATGGTTTGTTGGTTGATTTTTTTGTTTGATGCCATATCAATCTCAATGGGTTATTTAATCCGAAAGCAATCTTTGTAGAAAACAGCAGCAATACTATTTAACTCATAGGTGGAAAGATGAGAAGGATTCATGCCTTTCTTAAGTGTATTAATCCAAAAAGGAACATAATGGCACAACTGGAGCTTGAACTCACTCACTACGATATTGCAATTCAGCACGTTAGCCAATATTCTACAGGAATGTCCTCCCCACTGACACACAAAAATAGCTATTGTTTACAAAACCAAATTCATGTAACAAAGACAAATTTCATCTAATTGCAAGAGGCTAGTTTATTCATCTACAACAGATGCCCAAACAGTTTGATGTACAGCTACCAAATTTCCAGTGCATTTTTATAGTAAAATCATTTCCAATGCCTTTTCATAATATAATTAATTTTCAATGCATTTTTATACTAAGTTCCTGTCCTATGCATTTTCATAATAAAATTCATTTCCAATGCATTTTTATAATAAAATTCCTTTCCAATGCATTTTCATAGTAAGACTTTTTGCAATACATTGACATTAATAAAAACAATCACACTATGATTTGATATTTTTGCCAAGTAACAGAAACTTTTGTAATGCTCATAAAAAAGAAGAGAAAATAATTGACAGACAACTTAACCAAAGCATAAGTATTTCATTTAACTGAAATAATACATTAACAGAAAATAAGACAAACCAAAGATTGTTACTATCTGTAACACTGTCAGCCAAGCTATTACTGAAAGTCTTTTCTAGCTCAAGTCAGTTCAACTATTTTTGTCCTTTCGACTACTATTCACTGAACTAATGTTCTTTTGACTAATGTCTCATCCTAACAGCACAATATCTCTCTTTACACAATCTGGAGGCCTGCCACTTCTGTCCACTGGTGATCAAACACTGATTGCCAGTATCTCACTTTATTCCTATATGACAGTAACATATGAAAACTGAATCATTATATTGTAGTTATTGATACAGTAAATCCTGGAAACTATATAGAAATTCACTTTACAGAAGGAAATCAATGAAATTATTTTAATGCTAGCATTATATAAATGGTTGATTGGTTGGTTTTACAGCACATAACACACCTGACCACTTCATGACAAAGTCAGTTTCTTCTCCTCACCCCAATCACTTACAAGTAACTAATAATAATAATCCTTAGTAAACAATTATAGATTCAAGTAACTATTCTTAATACAAATAATTTTCACACATTAATAAAGTATCAAGTATTCCAATTATTCTCCCTCCAACTATGGGTAAATAGTAGGACAGACTGAGTTCTTCAGCCTTGGCGAGGCAACTAGTCTAGAAGAAGGAAAACTCTGAATTCAAACCTGTTAAAACTCTGCTTAAAAATTGACCCTGTGTCATATCCTGCTCAAGCGGAGGGGTCGGGTAAATATGATCAAGTATTCCAATCTAAAATTAATAATTTTCAAATAGATCTATTTGACCAGTAGGTGAGACTCTTAACAAGTGCTCTCATTCCAGATTAGAATAGATTTGGGATTAATGGCAACAAGGGAATGACTCCACAAACCAAAAAGATCCAGAACTGGAGCCAAGCCATCAGATACAGTTTTCTATCAGAAAACGGAAAACCTTTTGGGTAGAGTCTCAACCCCCTACACAGGGATACAGTAAGCATATTCTTAGCCCCATGTGACAAGACAGACCATTGATATGATAAAGTGAATCTATTGATTAAATATATCGAAACTATCATTCATTCTAAGGATTACATACATAACAACACAGTAAATACTAATGATATATATAGAAATTACCAGATTATTTTACTACAGAAATGTATTGAAAATCATTTTTCCATAAAAATACACTAAAAGATATTTTTTGATAAAAAAGCACTGAAAATTATTTTTCCATAGAAATGCACTGAAAATCATTTTTCTATAAAAATGCATCAAAATTATTTTTCCATAAAATGCACTAAAATTATTTTGCAATAAAAAAAGCACTGAAAATTATTTTTCGATAAAAATGCATTAAAATTATTTTTCCATGAAAATGCATTAGAATTATTTTTCAATAAAAATGCATTGAAATTATTTTTCCATAGAAATGCAGGAAAATTATTTTGCAATAAAAATGCACTGAAAAATATCTAACTATAGGAATACATTGAAAATTATTTGATTACTAGCTGTTTAAACAACCAGAGATATAATAGGATTTATTAAACAAAAAAAAAAAAAATTATTCACTCTTATGATTATATTTACACAGGTAATTTTGCTACATTGTGGTAAAATATTTTGAGGACATTGTGATTTATATTTAAGAGACTTAACTTTGAACTATAAATACATGAAAAGATCTTGGGAAAATCATACAAACATTTCTGGAAGTTACATTCGAATGAGCTATAAAAAGCTTTTAACATTTTATTAAAGAAAAAAAAAAAAGAATTAATCTGAAAAGTTCCAATTTTAAAGAAACAACTAAAACAACACTGTTAGGTTGTTCT
Source organism: Sepioteuthis lessoniana (assembly GCA_963585895.1). NCBI lineage: Eukaryota > Metazoa > Mollusca > Cephalopoda > Myopsida > Loliginidae > Sepioteuthis > Sepioteuthis lessoniana. The sequence continues at coordinate 57,298,473 of OY757931.1, read as the reverse complement.
CTCTGGGAAATTTTGTCCTTTTCTGATGAATTAATCAAGTTGTATTATTGACTTGAAAAGAGTGCATTTAAAATTTTAACTTCTTAGAAAAGCCATTCTCAATAGAAACAACTGTAAAGAAATATTTTTAATATGGATTTCACAGGTTACATTTTTGGACTTTAATGTTAAATAAAAAGACAAACAGAAAAGAGACTAGGGAAGACTGGAAAAACATATATATATATATATATATATATATATATAATTGAAAGAAAGACTCAACAGACGGTCATTTGGTGATTATAAATTTATTTCAGCTGGTTACTCCATATGAGAAATCAACCTCTTCAGATAGCCATCACATAACCTCTGAAGTGGTTGGTTTCTAATATGGGGTGACGAGCTGAAATAAATTTATAATTACCAAATGACTGTCTGTTGAGTCTTTCTTCCAATTATATGAATTTGCTCAGGATGAAATTTATAAATTTAGATAGTAATTATTATACATTGAGCACTCCTGGAGATCTATAAGAATATTTTTATATATTCTCCAACTGAATCATTCCAAACTAATCTAAAAATGGATATATCATCATGTCGCGCTGGTAGCACGGATATCCCTGACCCTCTCTCGCCACTCCTCCCTATCGTTCATCACCCTAGGTAGGTCTTCAGGACAACATCCCGTATCCTCACATAGCAGCTGAATGTATGTTCGTGCTGGTCGTCCTGCTTTTGCACGGCCATGTGTGGGGGTCCATAAGAGTACATCTCTTATGAGTTCGTCCCTGCTTCTCCAGCAGTGTCCTGCATGTCTGGTTCGTCTAACTTGAATAGTTTTCGTGACGGGGGCAGGTGGCTGTACAGTTGGTGTCTTGTGGGGTGTTGCTGCCAGGACTTGTTCAAGATTGCACGCAGCATTCTTGTGTAATTGCCATCTAGCTTCTTCTCCAGCCGTTTTGTTAGCGTCCATGTAGTGCACCCATATAGCAGTATCGATGTGACCGCTGCCTGGAAGAAACTGCGTTTCATTTTATCAGTTAGGTCTGATTTCTATATAATCGATAGCCTATTGATAGCAGTCCATGCCTTCGTTAACCTCGTGTCGATGTCCTTTTCGGTTGATTCAACGCTGCTTCCTAGGTAAGTGAATTTGTCTACTAGTTTAAGAGGGGTTCCTTCTAAAGAGGAGGTATCCCCCGTTTGATTATAGCACATATATTCCGTTTTGTGTGCATTAACATAGAGGCCTATGCCTGCGGCTGCTCGTTCCAAACTATGCAGTAGTGTTTCGGCTTGGTCGGGTGTATTTGCCAGTATCGCTATGTCATCGGCATAGTCAGCGTTGGTAATTGTTTTTGCGGGGTACCTTCTGCTTCTTTTCTTCGTCAGCTCGAAGCCATTCTCTCTTGATTTTGTCAATCGATGTTCTAAGTACGTAGTCTAGACAAATGATAAAGAGGTACGGAGCCAGCGTGTCCCCTTGTAGTACTCCTGCTACAATGTCGAAGTATTCTGTGTCTCCATCTGGTGATCATACTTTTACTTTGGTGTTTCTATAGAGAATCGTTATTGCCGCTACGGTTTCTTTAGGTATGCCGTACGCTAGTAGGATTTGTTCCATCTTTCCTCTGTGAATGGAATCGAAAGCCTTGGTAAATTCAACAAATATTAATGTCGCTTGTAGGTTTTTTGCCCGTACACCTTCAAGGATTCTATGGATGGTTAATATTTGTGAGGTCGTGGATCTATTTCTTCGGAAGCCATTTTGGTTTTTCCTAAGTATGTTGTCGATTTTGGGTTCTATGCGGTTTCGTAGTAGGGCATTGTAGATTTTAGCTGCTATGGATGTAAGTGTTATGCATTGGTAGTTTTTGGCTAATCCGAGGTCCCCCTTTTTAGGGAAGGGGAGTATGCATCCCTTCATCCATCTATCGGATTTTGATTGTATACTGCGTTGCAGTGTCGGAGCAGTATGTCGTCGAATTGTCTGGTCTTCCATACTTCTGGGGGAATTTCGTCCAGCCTTGCAGCTTTCCTATTTTTAATTTTTCTGAGAACCGAGTCGAGTTCTTCTTGTGTGAACGGTCCTAGTTTAATGTCTGTTTACTAATTATTCTGGTGATTGGTTCATGTGTTATTTTCAGTGGGTCTCCTAGTAGGTTTTTGAAGTGCTGTTTCCACAGTTTTATTCTTTCTTGTTGGTTTGCTGCTTTCAGTTTTGCTTTGGCTGTGTTCTTTCTTCTACTCACTTCGTTTATTGTTTGCCAGGCTAGAGAGAGAAAGAGAGAAAGATAGATGCTAACTGCCACATTATGACTGATGATAGCTATTCTAACCACCAAAATTTTAACTCAGAAGCCTGATTGATATCTAATAGAACTTGTAAAAAATATGAGGAAGATTCAATAAATATAATGAATATTGAATAAGGAGTCGGCAATAGAAAATGTTGTTTATAGTTTCACCTTTTTCAAGGAAATCCATGGGAATAGGTCCTTTTGTATTCTTGAGCACAGTCAGCACCATCTTCTTTGCTGACAGCTATGCCCAGAATGTTTTCTTTACTGGAGAGGCAGTAAGTTTCCACTTCAAAGACTGTCTTTTCAACTCAGGTTCATAGTAGCAAGCTCATGTTTAGCTAATTTGTAAACATCTTTCAGACTAAAACACACTTCTCCATATACATCACACATTCTTCTGTAAATTTTCTCTTGTTTAAATTTCACAGCCACCAAATATTTGACAAAAGATCTATGTTCATGCCAGAAGCACTTAGATTTGTTGCCATTTTGAATAGCCCCCCAAAAAAGATTATTTCAAGATCGAAATAATTTTTGCTATAAACAAATAATGCAGAGTCTACATTTATGGAAAAAAAATAATTTTAAAAAAATCATATTTTTCTAAAAAAAAAAAAAAAAAAAAAAAAAATTGCTTTTATTTATTGAAGGGGCCTCATAAAGAAGATAAGGTAATAAGACGTTAGTATGTTGCTTGATAATAGTGACATAGACTTGTACAACACCTATGCCATTTTCTGGGTCTAAACAGCTAAAAGCCCATTGACAAGCATAGCAAGATAATGGGGATCTATGCAAACTGCAGGTTTTATTTCAGAATATCTTTTTAGACATTTCCTGTCAGAGGATACCTACAAGTCAGCAGAGGTTTGATGCTAGAGCTTCATTTTGATTTGGGAGTTAATTTCTCCAAGAAGGGTAACCTTCACTTTGTCTTTAGAGTAGAGCCCTTTCTACATTGCATATATAGATATACACACACAAACATATATATATATATATACACAGACCCACACACACTTTCTATACTGCATATATATATGCATACACACAGAGATATATAAACACACACACACACACACATTATATGTATATATATATATATATATATATATATATATATATATATATATATATATATACATACATACATGCATACACACACACGAATTACATTTCAAGAATAAAATAAGAAATTAAAACAATAAAAACTCATGACTCAAAATTTTATCTTGTTGATTTTCAGGTGAGCTAATATTTTGAAAATATACATGGTTGGGTGTGTGTTTGTGTGTGTGTGTGTGTGTGTGTAATTTTGTTAAGCAAAATCAGACACGTTGAATATTAAGCTCCCTTGAGGACTGACAACATGAAACTCTGAGCCATGAGTTTTCATCTTATTTTATAAATGAAATATATTGTGATAGTGCTCTGCATTTTTGTGCATTGAGCACTACAAAGATTTTACAGATTAAATACATTTTCAGCATTAAATTTTGATAAATATATATATATATATATATATATAATGTCATAAGAATAAAAGAAATACAAACTAGTAAAGTGTTTCATAATAAGTGCACTGGGCTATTATTGTAGTGCGGGTCGTCCGATTGACAGAATGGTTAGAGTGTTCGTCAATGGTCTGGGAGACCGGGGTTCAATCCAAGGTCAAATCATACCAAAGACTCAATAAATGGTACTTGATGTCTCCTTGCTTAACACTCATCATTATAAGGTATGGATCAAGAGTAACTGAAGCAATCCAGAGAAAGTAGTGCCAGGTCATCTACAACTACAGTTGGCCAACTTATATATATATACACACACACACATACACACACACAAACACAGAGGATTTAATGGGTAAATTGGTTTGTTTTGGTTTTCTGGCCTATGAATCATTGCTATTTAATGCCAAATCCTATTTTTGCAGATATATTAAATAATTGATTTGTAAACACATTTTTAAGATACACACAGTTAAATGACCAAACAGTTCTATTTCTAACAATGCAACTGAGCGTAAGTCAACAAGTTAAATGGTTCCATGTATTGCTTTGTATCACTAACAATTCAATTAAACATCAGTCATTTGTTTACACACAAATGATTAAACAGTTCTATTTTAGCACAAGTCATCTGTTTGCACTCAATTTTAATATCAAACAGTTTTATTTGACCTTTAAAAGGACCTTTCAGGTGCTACCACTCTAGAGTGAACCTGAAAGCAATAGCAATGAAAAAGTACTCTGCATTCCTCAAAGCTCCAGCATTACTGGGCCTTGCCATCAGATTATTAATGTCATATCAAGGACACTTGTGAGAGTGGGGGTGTCTTACCCCTCTACAGAGATGCAGTCAGTCTATTCTACAGCTCCAGCCAAGCGGATTCAATGAATAAATTTTCAGCATTTTAAATTATTAATTTCATGCATGTGCTTTGTTTGAGGTTTTATCTACTGTGCAGCAAATAAAAGTCAGTTGGGCACTGTTTGTGAGGAAAGCAGCACCATAGTGCAATTCACTCCACCAGAAATTCCAAAATGGTACGCTGTACAATTCAGCATCCACACTGAAAGTGCCAATATAAAGATTTCTGTTGTATAGTGTTGTATCACGTGACTTCCGGTATCGCGAAGGTATAAAAGACGTGTTTTTTAAGCACTGTACTGAAAGATCTCAGTCAGTAGTCTGACCAACTTCGGACGTAACACCCACAGCACAAAACTTATAATATTTGTTGGACTGTACCACTTCTGTTAATAAATAATTAACTCCATTTCACTGTGTATCTCTTCCTTACCACAATACAATTTCAGAGTGTTTGGGAGTCAATCTGAGGAAGGTGCAAAGTAATCACTACTGGAGTCATCCCACAACAAAAGGCAGCTTGGAAATCTCACCTGGATCATTCTAAAAGGAAAATAACTCCTAAATTTGTTGCTGAGATCCAAGCCATGATTGAAAACGATCACAGCAAGTCAATCAGGTCTATAGCCAGGGACATGGGAGTGTCTAAGTTTCTTCTCAGGCAAATAGGGCATGAAGACATGTGATATTTCTTATAAAGAATGAGAAAGGACCAATTCTAATTGCAGACAACATGTAAAGTTTTTGAACAAACTCAAGTATCCACTCCAACTGAACATGCTTTGTTTTTCAAAAATGAGAAAAATTCCAACCAGAATCATATTGTGAACTCATAGAATAGCCGTTACCTTGCTTTGACCCTAACAAGATCTATAGATACTAATGAAAAGCAAACACCCAGTTCAAAACATTCATCTTTCCATATGGTCTCAAATTCATCACAGAGGCCTCCTACATTAAATACCTAGAGATTTGTGCTTCCCTTGATTAAGAAGGTGGTAGCTAGAAGACTCGATATTTGGCAACAGGACTCTACACCATGCCACACAAGCATAAGAAGTCAGTGTCGGCTATGAAAAAATTTCTGCAACCACACCACCCCTAACATCTGGCTGCTTAACTCCTCAGATTGCAATCTCCTTAATTATTATGTGTGGGGCACATTTGATCAAGAATTCTGACCAACACTAAAGATGAACTGAAGGCAAGGATAATGGCAGTATTTAGCAATTTTGGTAACGAAACTGTTGGGAAGGCTTGCAGGAGATTCTGAAATCTTCTGGAGGCTGTGGTTGAAGCTAATGGTGATTTCTTTAGATAAATTTCATCAATAGTATTTCAGGATATTTTCATGTAATTCTGGTAAATATATCAGATAAAGTGAGATATCAGAGTTATTTTCATTTTTGTATAATTTAGACAACAACCACATCCTATATATAACCTAACATTGCTTGGGCTAAAAAAATAATACATTAAAGCAAAACTCTAGTTATTAAACTAACTTTGGCATGAAATAACCCAACAAGAGTTGACATGCCATAGAATCAATCACTTAAGCAACCTTGAGAAGCCAAAGTTACATTCTATTATGTTACAGACCAAACATCTAAGTAAACTAGTAAAAACAAAAAGGTTAGAAGTCAGTTCTCATAAATTATTCCTTTATTATTAAGCACCCTTGCCTTCCCCCTACCCACAAAAGGCTAGTGCATCCCACACCCTTTTCATACCCTTCAGATATCAGACATTTGAGACAGTGATATGAGAGGCAGACACTTGAGCTGACTCTATCTCTTGAGCTGAAGGTATGTATATTATAAACAAAAACCAAAGCAGGAACTAACAAGTTAAGAGAGAAAAGGCAAAGTCAGAAATTAATTGCTCACCTGGACTCAAATTTAACATTGCCCCATTATTTTAGATCAAGCACAGGTACTCAGGGTACTTAGGCTCAGGTAGAATTAATTTATTTTCAGGTGAATGAACCACAACTTTCTTAGTTAATTGAAAATTGGGATTGAAGCTACTAAGGTTTTCATCATTAACAAAATGGGGTGGCAGGTGTGTATGCATGGCACACACATCAATAAGTACTTTTTTAAAATAACTATTTATATAAACTGACATATCAAGGCTAGAAGTTATCAAGTAAGCTTGCACAGTTCCCATAAAAAAATGGCAAGATTATTTACATAGGAAATGGACTATGAGCCGATTTGCATTTCTACCATGGATTTTAAGTTTCGTACCTACGTGCCATACCTCAGATCAATGAGTTATTCTATAGCACTTCTGCCTCAGATTAATGCACAATATGCTGGTCCTATGTCTAGGATCATGTCACTCTTCAAAGCATAAACCTTAGATCAAAGTGTAGTATTTTTACACTCTACCTAGGATCACAGGGGTGTCCTCGTTGTGTAATGGTTAAAGCTATGGACTGCGGAATCGTAGTAAGCAAGTTCGTACTCCAGTCGTGCCATTACGTTCACTTTTGGGCAAATACCCTTGGGAAAGGTATGGGGCCCCTTATCCTTCCAGCTATGGGTTAAATAGTACCACTACTGTTCTTCAAGGAGAATAGCTTTGGCATTAAATAACCTACAAAGGTTGATATGCCATTAAACAAAGAAACCAACCAACTAGGATCACATCACTTCCCTAAAGCTTCAATATTTAAGGAAGTTTATGTGCAAAAAAAGGAAAACTTAATACAACTTGCTTAAATGCACCTTTTTGGTGGCCATAAAGCTTGATGTCATGTCATCTTATCTGTAAGATTTATATTATAACTAATTTCAAATAGATAAAGGGAAGAATGCTATAATTAGTATCTAATACTTATGTCCATAGGCCTATTTGAGTGTTTGCCAATGCTCTGGGAGACCAGGGTTCAATCCCAGGTCGAGTCATACCAAAGACTCAAAAAATGGTACTTGATACCGCCTTGCTTAACACTCAGCATTATAAGGTACATATCAAGGGTAAAGTGGAGCAATCCAAGAAAAGGAGGAGTGCCCTACTGTACACCTCAGTGTAGTAGCTATTGAAAAGGGAGCCTTCAAGTCACCTTTGACTATGGTCACCAACTTTACTTAGGTCCATGTAAAAAATTATCCTATTTACCAACCCCTCCGCTCAAGCAGGATATGACACAAGGTCAATTTTTAAGCGGAGCTTAACAGGTTCTAATTCAGAGCTTTCCTTCTCCTAGACTAGTTGCCTAACCAAGGCTGAAAAACCTAGTTTGTCCTACTATTTATCCATAGCTGGAGGGAGAATAATTGGATTCATACCTTTTCCAAGGGTATTAGTGCTATGTGAAATGCAATCAGTCTCGTCCAGGGTTTGAACTCGTGTCGCCGTGTTCATTTCCTACGACGATAATTACAACACGGGCACCATGTAAAAAATTATAATGACAGGGTGATTGTGAACACTGACCTCACACTAATTTTTCTAACTTTACTTAGTCTGACACATAGGCCTTAGCACCTGTTGTTCTTAAATAGTCACCCATCTAAGTATTCAGAAGGCTCATCATTGCTTAACTTTAATAATAAGTGTAGGAAGAATAAGTAATTTTGATAAAAGTTTCAAACAATTCAGTTTAGTATAAGTTTAGTTTTTTTGTTTATAGACAGTGAAATGTCAAAAGTGATAATTTAAAACAATACAGATAAGCATAATTACACAGTTTAGTTCTATTTGACCCATAGACAGAACCCAATCATGTACTACCACTCCAGGCCAGAGTGGACCTGGGAGCGATGGCAATGAAGGGGTACTCTACACTCCTCAAAGCTCCAGCATTACTGGAGCATCACCATCAGATTGTTTCATGTCATATCCAGGACACTCACTGGTGAAGTCTTACACTTGTGCAGAGATACAGTCAGTGTATTCTGCAGACTCAGGTGATTGGGCCATGTAGGAAGATGAAACTGATTCATGCCTTTCCCAGGGCATGAAATAAAATGCAAACAGCCTCATAGAGGATTTGAACTCAGTCCATCAAGTCCATTTCCTATGTCACTTATGCCACGATCACCTCTTTTTGAACAAAGCTTGTATTTATTTAATGCCTTTTAAACTTATAGACAGCATCAAGTTTTTATTAGAAAAGAAAGAAAAAAAAATTGACAAAATAAAGTTCTTATTGGAAAAGAAGAAACAAAAACCTACCGATTTGTTTCAAATATTTAAGTAGTTAAAACTATCATTTTTGCCTCAAGTAACCAATCTATATTTATCTTTCCTGACTTTGTTACTTGCTTGATAAATAACATTTTAAGTAAGACTCCAAGTTTGAATGTCAAAGTTGCTGTAATCTCTATGTATAAGCATGGACTACAGTCTACTTTAGACAACCTTCAACCTTTTTCCTTCATATTCACACTTTTGGTACACCTGTACTGAAATCTTGTCAGTACCCAGCAATGACAGAATGTGACGCAGGACCTTTTTTTATTTTTTTGTTTCGTATGGGAACAAATTTTTGCCTTCCTGATATAGGTTAAAACTGGAGATGGAATCCAATCTTATGGTGCATTATCTAAAAATTGTCAAGTTCCCAATGCTAAAATGTCCTTGCGTTTAATCTTGGTACAATAGGGGAAGTACTGTCCTGAAGAAGATCCCAAGTTGCTAGCTTTCTATTAATTATTACTTTTTAACTACAACTGGCCAGTAACCTGTACTTCAGCTATTGTAAATTTTTACCTGTGTAATATTAGTCTTTAAACTTGATCAGTAAATTTGGATGTTCACTGAGTGCTCCAACTATTCAGTCTTGTGCTACTGAGTAGTTAGTTTGGATGCTCACTAAGTGCCCCAACAATACAGTCTTGTGCAACTGAGTAGTGAGTTTTAAAGTACAGGACTAAACACTTTATTAATACATCAACGCTACTTTTCAGTAAACCTTTTGTCTTGTCCGTACTGTACTTGTTCAATATGGTTTGGTTTGATTTCTTTAACGACATATCAACCCCTTATGGATTATTTAATGCTGAAATTTGATTAATTTCTAAATTATAATAATAACTTTATATTTTCAAAATTTCATTGCAATCATTTTTTTTAATCACACTGTCAATACTAATTTGTTTGTACACAATTATTTTGTTCCAAGTATTCTTATCTAATAAGAATAATCTATACACAATTATAGGGTTTAAAATAACTATTATTATTCAATAATAGTCATGTTGGTGCAAAGTTATATAGTTCCAACTATTCCTATCAAACACCAATAATTTGCAGACATATGGCTTCAAGTAACTAATAATAATAATCCTTAGTAAACAGCTGTTGCTTCAATGACTATTCTTAGTATAAATATTTTGCATATGATTAAATGGTTTCAAGTATTCTTATTTAGCATAAATAATTCTGTTGAGTAATAATCATTTGTTTGCACACATTTATATGGCATTAAGCATTCCTGTTCAATACTAATAATTTCTATACAGATCTATTTGACCCATAAAGAAGGGAGTCCCCCATGGTGTAGCGGTTTAAGTGCTGGACTACAACCTCAAAATAAATGAGTTCAAACTCCAGTCATGCTATTATATTCACTTTCAGACTAATACCCTTAAGAAAGATATGAACTCCGTTCTGCTCCCAGCTATGGGTTAAATTGATCACTGTTGTTGTTCTACAAGGAAAAGCTTTGGTATTAAATAAGCCATAAAGATTGATATGCCATTAAACAAACCAAACCTTGATCCATAGGTAGGATCCTAACAGGTACTAAAACGCTGGATCAGGGTTAACCTCAGAGTAAAGGCAACAAGGGCATACCCCATATGAAGCAGAGTTCCTGAATTGAAGTCTTATTACCAGATGCAGTTTAGTGTCATATTCTCGACATCAACAAAAATTTGTATTTTTAACAATTCACCCTAAATGTCCAGGTAAGAGAAAGTCACCTTGAAAAAAGAAAAAAAAAAAAAAGGCATACTCAAAGATACATGTGTGTTAGAGAGAGAAAGAGAGTGCATGTGCGCGTGCATGTCTATCTATATATATATATATATATATATATATATCGCACAGAGATATTGTTTTCTGACTAATTAAGTCGGTATTAAGAAGTGACAAGAAGTTATCAGGAAACTGAAATTTTATGAGGGTAAGTTGGTTGCTTAAAGATATCACCAACACATTTGTTAATATTGAGGAAACCAAATCACTCCAGAAAGATATTCTATCAAAAACAAAAGCAAAAGAGAGAGGGGGGAGGAGAGAGGATATGACATTGATGATGATAAAAGCAGAGAAAATAAATCCTATTAAAGAGGTAGAGGGGAAAAAAAAAGATACCTTGCCATAGAACAATGGTTAGTAAACTGGTCTCAAGGATCCTTAGTACTGAGTAATGAATCTGATTCTCACTGAGTGCCCTATACATTAAGCCATGTCCAACTGAGTAGTTGGTATAAATTTCACTGGGGGCCCCATGAATACAGTCATGTCCTACTTGGTGAATTTGTTCTTCACCGAGTGCCCCAAGTATTCAGTTTTCTCCTAGTGAATAATGAGTTTGATCCTCACTGGATACCTCATTGTATTAGACTTGTGTTAAACAAAGGTAAGCTAAATGAACAATAACTTTGAGCTTTTGCAAGAAGACAATGGTTAGCAAATCAATCTTACAAATGATTACAAGTAAGTAATAATAATCTTCATGCTGTGATCTAATGTCTGTTGTCTTGTGCCAGATTAAGCTAAGTTTATTGAATAACAATGGTTCAAGGGCTTCTCATCTACAAGTAATAGTTAGCAAACTGATCTCAAAGTCAATTAATACTGAGTAGTAAGTTGGAATCCTCACTGAGTGACACAAGCATTCACTCACGGGCTACTGAACAGTAAGTCGGAATCCTCACTGAGTGCAACAAGCTTTCACTCATAGGCTATTGAGCAGTAAGTTGGAATCCTCACTAAGCAGTGAGGCACACTTAAGGTAATAATTATCATCATATCAAGTAATAGTTGATTTGGTTTCTTTATTTAATGGCATGTCAGCTTTTGTGGACTATTTAATACCAAAGCTCTCCCTGTAGAAGAATAATGGTGGTACCATGACTGGTGATTGAATTTGCTTACAACAATATTAGAATCTAGCAAATTAGCCACTATGCCACAAGTTAATTTGCAACAAGTAACTACAAAATTCAATCCGTACTCGATGGCTCATGATTTGGTCTTTGGACAAATTTACTGTCATGTATAACACGCATGCTTAACGTCAGATGAAAAATTTTAAGAATAAAACAATGTAAAGTATTCTTATCAAATATGAATAATTTACAAACAAATCTATTTGACTTAGAGATGAGACCCTAACAAATACTACTACTTCAAGTCAGAATGGAACTGGGAGTAATGGTAATGAAGAGTTACTCAATACTCCCCCAGACCTCCAGAAGTGGAACCTCACCATCAGATGTAGTTTAGTGTCATACACAGGAAACCTATCTTTTCTTGAGTTTGCTGAGCCACAGTTGTTGAAAATGAAGTAGATGATAATATTGAAATAAATTCTACTTATATTTTCTCTTATATCCTCTCTGGTAAAACACAACAAACTTAGAAAAACCGCAATTTATATATAAGATGAACAAAATTAATACAACAAATAGGAATATTACTTTTATGTTGTTTATTTTCGCGCTGGAAAAAAAAATCTTTTTAGGTTTTTATAGATTTAAGTTTTTTTAAAAGGAGTGGATAGGCAATATGAAAAGTGACGTAAAATGTACCGTTGGTGTAACATATGTATTGGTCTAATGGAGTGCTGAATACTTTATAAGTAGAGCAATATACAATGAATATTAAATATAAAAAACTTTTTTACTAAGTTTTCCTATAACTAAAGTAACATAAAAGTAGGCAACAAAAGGGAGTAAATACAGAAGTTTACTAACAACTTCCTTCATTAGACCAATGAATAAGCTATGCCAACAGAACATGATATGTGTGTATGTATATATATATTAGTTGAGGGTGACCCAAAGGCTCCCTTTTCAATAGTTACAACACTGAGTTGGAGGGGAAGGCACTACTCCTTTCCTTAGATTACTTCACTTTACCCTTGAAACGTACCTTATAATGCTGAGTGTTAAGCTAGGTGGCCTCAAGTACCATTTTTTGGGTCTTTGGTATGACTCAATCAGAGATTGAACCCTGGTCTCTCAGACCATTGGCAAACACTCTACTCATTTGACCAAAGAAAACTAAAAGTCTTGAAATTTCACTTTTTCTGGTCTCCAGAGCCATTGGTGAACACTCATCCTACTTGGCCAAAATATAAGAAAAAAACTTTAATTAAAAAGAATCACATCCTTTTCAAAATAATCTTCACTGTAAAGGGAGGGGGTCCTCGTGGTGTAATGGTTAAAGTGCTGGACTGTAGAATCATAGTATGTGAGTTCAAACTCCAGCCGCGCTATTACGTTCACTTTTGGACAAATACTTTTGGGAAAGATACAGACCCTCTTATCCTCCCAGCTATGGGTTAAATAGTTCTACAACTTTTCCTCAAGAAGGATGGATTTGGCATTAAATAATCTAAGAAAGTTGATATGCCATTAAACAACAAAACAAACAAACAAACTTCACTGTAAAAGCTAAAAACAGTTGCGACTCAAGACATTAGACTCCTGAAGAGCACCATGAAATAAAAACCGAAAGTAACACATTCAAATTCATTTCCTGACCTGTTCATATATATATATATATATATATAATGCAAAGCTCTTCTAACGAATTGAGAACTCTGTAAAATGTAAACAAATGGTAAAATTTAATATATATTTGTTAAATTCTCTTGTTCATGTTGGGATTGCTGGTAGCAGTGAGGTTATGTTATGAGGCTGACATAAAATTGGCCAGGTTTCAATCTCAGCTTGAGGCATCTTGAGTGTCTAGCCACATTGATGAGTTGTGATACAACAAAACATCTGTCTGCTGATGACATATGGGGGGTAATCTTTGGCGATACTTAAATCGCTTATGCTAAACAATACTAACTTGCAATGTTACATTTCACACAATTTTGCATATGCAGTGTTTCTACTCATCTCTCAATTCATCAGACATCAGACTGACCCATTCATATATCCACTATTTTTAATCATATGAACTCCAGTAATACATTACATTTCAACATGTGTGTTTGCTGGCTAGAGATCCATGTACAAATCACACAGGTTGGTACATTCTTCTACATTACGTTTTATATATATATATATATATATATATATATACACACACACACACACACATAGAGAGAGAAGGAGTTATATATATTGCAAAATACATCTCTAGGATGTAGTAAAAGTAAAGTTGATGACTGTAGTTGAGGGTTATCCAAAAGCTCCCTTTACAATAGCTACTACACCAAGGTGTAGGGGAGGGCGCTACTCCTTTCCCTGGATTGCTCTACTTTACTCTTGAAACATACCTTATCATGCTGAGTGTTAAGCAAGGAGGTATCAAGTACCATTTTTTTGAGTCTTTGGTATGATTCAACCTGGGATTGAACCCCAGTCTCCTGGCCCATTGGCAAAGACTCTACCACTAGGCCAATTGGCCAGTAGTTTATTGGGGGGGTTTAAGGTCTTCTTAAGATCACTAACATAACCCAGACAAGACTGATCTTGTCTCAGCCTGCATCCAACTTCGGTGTTTATCAGTACTTTATATATCTATGGAGAGGTACTTTAGGAGGAAAAGATGTGAGTGGTATACTAGTAATGGTAGCAAAAATGACATAATAAAGAAAGTAGAATAAGTTCTGATACTGTAACAATAAGACAAAAGAAACAAGCAAGGTGTTAATAAAGTCATAATCCATCTTACATAATTGTTTCCATAACAATCCAGTGTTTTTTTTTTATGTAAACCAGACATAAAGTCTTTAAATGAGTCATATTTTTTAAAAGTATGATGACCACAAGATGGTGAAGCTACATAACAGCATAAATTTTTTGACAATTTCTTTTTACATAAACGCTTTATTGTACTATATATCTGTGCAGATAGTGGATGCCAAGAGAAATGGCCAATAGGGACAGTTGGCAATAGGGTGTCAAAGGAATCCATGCAGTTAGCACGCCTTGATCATGAATATGTTTTTACTGTATTTTAAATTCTTTTTAGCTCATTTTACCTTTTATTGTTAAGTTGCATGTATTTTTTTTCATCTTAAATATATCTATTCAAGATAAGATTTATTTATTGTCATTTTTTGTAAGGTGGGTGATGTTGGTGAGTGACATAACATCAGACACAATGACATTTACTGAACTGGAATTTAGTCTAGAAAAATGGTGTAATGGTGAATTTGACATCCGCCAAAATGACGTAAGGCAGGTTATTACTGTATATGCACAATAATCAAAGTAATTTTATGCACACAAGTGATACTATTATTTTCATAATGGTCGCAGTCACAGTGATTTTAAAAATGTAAAACGGTAACAGTAACAAGACTAGTGATAATAATAAAATCATATTTAGTGATAGAAGTTGTATTAGTGATTTAGAAAAGGTAGTTTTAATACTAAACCAGAGTTTCTCAAACCTTTTATTTGATGCAACCTTTGAACCACATTTAATTTCCATTCATCTGCAAATGAAATAATTCAATATGGCTGACATTTTTTCTTAGCTTGGTTTGGTGGCATATCAACCATTGTAGGTTATTTGATGCCAAATCCTCTTATATATATATATATATATATTAAATATATAGTATTTGATTTGGTTGTGTTTTATGACATATCAACCATTGTAGGTCATTTAATGCCAAATCCATTTTTATACATATAAATAGTTCTATTTCAAACAGTTCAGTTTATTATAAGTACAGTCTTTTTGTTTACAGACAGTTAAATGTAATAACAGTTCTATTTTAAAGAACACAGTTTAGTTCTATTTGACCCATAAATAGGACACAGTCAGGTGTTACCTCTGAAAGCAAGAGCAATAAAGAGGTAATCCGCACTCCCCAAAGCTGCAGCATTACCAGAGCCTCACCATAAAATCGTTTAGTGTCATATCCAGGACACTCATTGGGGGAGTCATACCTTTTTGCAGAGAAGCAGTAGGTGTATTCTGCAGCCTCAGCTGACTAAGCTCATTTTTTCTCAGTCTCACAGGATTCCAAGGCGAGATGAGTTGATTTTTAAAATGTTTTTGATTTCAAGATTAAAATTTTCACAAAATACAGTAAAGTTACAAATGAATATTAAATCATGTAATAACACCCATACCATCAAATTCTTGGCAATACTAAAACTGACCTAAAGAGTTAAGGTTTGGATCTTTTCAGGCTAAGTAAGATTTTCCATTAAAATTAATTTCATTTCATTCATTAAAAATCTTTTCTCATGAATAAAAGTTGAAATTTCAAAAATTTTAATTTTCTTTGGCCAAATGAGTAGAGTGTTCACCAATGGTCTGGGTGACCAGGGTTCAATCCCAGGTTGCGTCAAACCAAAGACTCAAAAAATAGTACTTGAGGCCACCTTGCTTAACTCAGCATTATAAGGCACATATCAAAGGTAAAGTGAAGACCTCAGTGTAGTAGCTATTGAAAAGGGAGCCTTTGGGTCACTCTTGACTACAGTCACCAACTTTACATTTTTTTTATTTAATCTATATTTTTATTCTTATTATCAAATCTTTTATATTTCAACAATAAAGAATGATGTATTTTGATAAAATAATTTGCTTAAAATATGATTGTTTTTCAATGTTATCTTTTGTGAAAATATGACAATATGCATTGTGAATAGTACCCAAAAATCCAGATCTTTGTCATCAGGGCCAGATTATTAATTGGTTTGGTTTGGTTTTTATGGTATATCAACTGTTGTTGCTTATCTAATGCCAAATCCTGTTTTTACATATATATAAAATATATGATTGGTAAACACATTTTGTAGATACACTAAGTTAAATGATCAAACAGTTCTATTTCAAACAATTCAATTTAGCTTAAGTCAACAAAGTTAAATGGTTCCAAGTATTTCTATATATCACGCACAATTCTATTAAACATCAGTCATTTGTTTGCATACATTTAAAGGGTCAAACAGTTCTATTTCTAACAATTTAATTTAGCCTAAGTCATTGGTTTGCACATAGTTTATCTGTCCAACAATTCTATTTGGCCCATAGATTTGACCCTATTAGGTGCTACCACTCCAGGCCAGAGTGGTCTGGGAAGTGATAGCCAATACTCCACAGGAATACCTCTGAAAGTCATTTCTTTTAGTGATAGTCTTAATAGTGGCAAGAAATAACAGAAACAGTAGTTTGGTTATTAATGCCAAATCTGTTTTTATACATATAAACAGTTCTATTTCAAGCAATCCAGCTTAACATAAATACGCAGTTTAAATGTCAAAATAGTTCTATTTTAAACAATTCAGTTTAGCATGAGTACACAGTTTAAACACACAGTTAAATAAGATAGGACCCTATCAGGTGCTACCACTCCAGGCTAGAGTGGACCTTGGAGCAATGGCAATGAAGAGGTACTCCATATTCCCCCAAAGCTCCAGCATTATTGAAGCCTCACCAACGGATGGCTTAGTGTCTCCAGGACAATCTTTGAGGGAGTCTTACCCCTCTGCAGAGATGCAGTTGGTGTATTCTACAACCCCAGCCAACTGAGGAAAAAACAGGAGTATCATAGCAGTAGGTACTAACTTACAAGGCAAGGAGTATGAAGAACTCAGTGAGTATCAATCCTACTCATAATGATCTGCTAGCATAGCTCATGAAACCTTTACACTTCATAAGGCATTCATAGCTATGGCTTAGTCTGGCACAAAGCCAAGAAATATATGGCACCAAGTGAGAATCAAACTCATTAATGACTTGTTAGACATTACATCAAACAGGGCACCTATGGTGGTGGTTATTGTCATAATCATTTATAAAGCTTAACTTAGCAGTTCACAAGGCAAAAATAAGGGGACACCAAGTAAGAAACTCACCCCCAACCTAGCTCATTAACCATCACACGACAAAAGGCGCTCATAGTGATAGTTGTAGTTACAATTCAGGTAGTCATAATAGAAACAGTAGTAGGGCTTACAGGTGCCACAGGGTCAGGGTTGGAGGTTGGTTAAAAGCAAAGGTCAGATATTTGTGAAAAGGAGCACACATGAAAACCCTTGTCCCCAGAATAGGAATAAGTCCAGCTGTCTTATCTCAGAGTCAAATGACCAAGTTGTATTTTTTTTTTGTCTGAATACTTATATATCAGCATGAACATACATAATACACACACTACCAGGCTGGGGGTGAGGTGCTCACCATACAGACAATAGGATACTAAAATAGTACGTGAATGGACATATATAGATATACTCGCATACATAAATACTATTAACCTACAATGTGTCACACTGACATTGTAAAATAGGTGAATTGATTTTAAGAACTTGAAAAAAAAAAATAAAATAAAATGAAATGAAATAAAAATTATAATTTTAAACTGAGGAGTTTTTATGAGCTTCAAATGTAGATTTCAATATTTACAAAAAAAATCTTTGATTTATATTTATGATAAAAAATGTTGAAAATCACTTATTCCAAAATAACTAAATGTTCTAAATATGAGTTTTTCATGAATCTATGACACTTGCCTTAAAGCAACAAAAAAAAAAAAAAAAATTAGAAAACATGAAGAGTCTCTGTTTACAGGAATAATAAATTAGAATTTTATATGCCCTTTGGAATCTTAAAGATCATTTATAATCTCAGAAAGATGTGTACAATATGCTCAGTTTCTCACTCTCTCAACATCTAACGAGAAAACTAAGATATATATGCAAAAAAAATATACATATTTTACCTAATGCTAATACACTAGGGAAAGGTATGAATCCAATTCTTCTTTTTCCAACTGTGGGTAAATATTAAGATAGACCGAGTTCTTTAACTTTAGTATGGTACCTAGTTGAGGAGAAGGAAAACTGAATACAAACCTGGTAAACTCTACTTAAAATTGACCTGGTGTCACATCCTGCTCAGGCAGTGTGTGTGTGTATATATATATATATATATATATATATACACACACACACACGTGCTTAAATATATAACCATGTCTAAACCTGATGCACATATATAAACACATACTTTTTATATAAGTATACAGATATATAAATGCACACATCTGTCTATATATATATATGCAAATGATACATACACAGACGTTTATGCATATATAAATGCACACGTGTGTGTGTGTGTGTGTGTATATATATATATATATATATATATATATATATATATATATGCCCTGATAGCAGGAGCTGTAGAATACACTGACTGTATCTCTGCAGAGAAGTAAGATCCCCCCACCCAACAAGGCCACCTGTTAGCCATGAGGGGGGGGGGGAACCCTTTAATGCTTGAAGATCCTTGAGGCCAAGAAGTTTATGACCCAGCAAACCAATGAATCCACTGGTCATGTCAAGCCCAAGCACCTACATGATTGTCGCATGTTCTTCAGGTTGCTCTTATAACAAAATACCAAATATTATTTTATTTTAAAAGTGCTAGAAGGTAGAGGCTAAAGGTCAGTTACACAGAGATAGCAATACTAGAAACCATTAAACTGTGTGCAAATGAATGAATAATATTGAATAGAATTATTAGTGATAGATAGCAATAATTGAAACCACAAATAAAAACAAAAAGGGAAATATTTTTATTTTCCTATTGGATCTGATGAAGTCCTGTTAAAAATTATTTCAGAGTCTTTGATTCATATCAAAGTTATTAACAGGATGGAAATAAATTTATTATCCTAATGTGACCGAATATTGGTTTTTTTCTTGAAATAATATATATGGATGGGAACGAAGATATTATTAATTTGGCAAACAAACTATAACAATCTCATCATCATCATCATCATGTCGCGCTGGTAGCACGGATATCCCTGACCCTCTCTCGCCACTCCTCCCTATCGTTCATCGCCCTAGGTAGGTCTTCAGGACAACATCCCGTATCCTCACATAGCTGCTGAATGTATGTTCGTGCTGGTCGTCCTGCTTTTGCACAGCCATGTGTGGGGGGTCCATAAGAGTACATCACTTATGAGTTCGTCCCTGCTTCTCCAGCAGTGTCCTGCATGTCTGGTTCGTCTAACTTGAATAGTTTTCGTAATAGGAGGCAGGTGGCTGTACAGTTGGTGTCTTGTGGGGTGTTGCCGCCAGGACTTGTTCAAGATTGCACGTAGCATTCTTGTGTAATTGCCATCTAGCTTCTTCTCCAGCCGTTTTGTTAGCGTCCATGTAGTGCACCCATATAGCAGTATCGATGTGACCGCTGTCTGAAAAAAACTGCGTTTCATTTTATCGGTTAGGTCTGATTTCCATATAATCGATAGCCTATTGATTGCTGTCAATGCTTTCGTTAACCTCATTTCGATGTCCTTTTCGGTTGATTCAACGCTGCTTCCTAGGTAAGTGAATTTGTCTACTAGTTTAAGAGGGGTTCCTTCTAGAGTGGAGATGTCCCCCGTTTGATTATAGCACATATATTCCATTTTGTGTGCATTAACATAGAGGCCTATGCCTGCGGCTGCTCATTCCAAGCTATGCAGTAGTGTTTCGGCTTGGTCGGGTGTATTTGCCAGTATCGCTATGTCATCGGCGTAGTCGTAATTGGTAATTGTTTTTGCGGGGTACCTTCTGCTTCTTTTCTTCGTCAGCTCGAAGCCATTCTCTCTTGATTTTGTCAATCGATGTTCTAAGTACGTAGTCTAGACAAATGATAAAGAGGTACGGAGCCAGCATGTCCCCTTGTCGTACTCCTGCTACAATGTCGAAGTATTCTGTGTCTCCATCTGGTGATCGTACTTTTACTTTGGTGTTTCTATAGAGAATCGTTATTGCTGCTACCCGTATAACAATCTAATTTGTTATTATTATGATGATAAGCTCAATGGTTAGAGAAAAGAAGGGGAAAAACAGAAATTAATGATGCTCAATAATTTTACATTCAACATGAATTAGCTGAGAAGTGCACAGATAGAATTTTGCAGATAAAGCAGAAGATGTAAGTAAAAAAAAATAGATAAAATAGTAATAATAATAATGAAACAGAAAAAGCAAAAAGATGACTAATATTTGCTTTTTAGTAATTATTACTGAGTTAAGCAAAATAAATTAGCCTTAAAAAGAAAAATCAGAGACAAGGCAACCTATAAACCCAATTAGTCCATGATTATATTGATGCTCCTATTTAGGAAGGAGTGAAGGATTCTAATTAGCATTTCATAGATAACACTTGTCCATGATGATATTGATGCTTCTATTTAGGAAGGAGTGAAGGATTCTAATAGGCATTTCATAGTTAACAGTTGTCCATGATGATATTGATGCTTCTATTTAGGAAGGCGTGAAGGATTCTATTTAGCATTTCATAGTCAACAGTTGTCCATGATTATATTGATGTTTCTATTTAGGAAGGAGTGCAGGATTCCAATGAGCATTTTACGATTATATCCATGTTACTAAGAATTTGTACAATTCCAAATATCACTTTCAGTATAAACATAGACATATAATTCAATTATAACATTGGTCCATGATGATGTCGATGCTTCTATTTAGGAAGGAGTGAAGGATTCTGATGAGCTTTTCATAGTCTGTTATATCGTGGTAAAGAAGAGATACACAGTGAAATAAAGAGTTAATTATTTATTAACTGAAGTTGTACAGTCCAACAGATATTATAAGTCTCACGCTGTGGGTGTTACGTCCGAAGTTGGTCTTACTACTGACCGAGATCTTGTAGAAGCCTCCTGCTTAAGAAACACAACGATAATTAACATTTGATAGTTATTTCCCTTGCGAAATTATCATCAGAGTGAGTGTGATGCAGACTCACAATATTATTAAATAAATAAGAAACAATCCTAATTTTCAGCAACTATTTCAATGCTAAATAAGAGGCTTCCCTTTACCAGAAGGGCAAAGAGACAAGTTTATAATATGAATGTTAGCTTAAAAAAGCTGTCTTTAGTATTCATGAAGTTTGATATACAAAATACATTAAAAATAACTGTTGCGATTGAATCTTTAAATTCTTTTGATTTCAAAATTCAAATAAAGACATGCACTGCTAATAACTTTATATAATAAAGTGATGATATCTACACTTTGTCTAGATATTGACAATTGAGATTTGGCATGAACAATGATCAGCAGTTTTTAATGAAACACAAGATTGTACAAGTGCAACACCCTCTATACTCACCAGACTCTCTAGTTCAGTTTGACTCTTTCTTATTTCCTAAACTAGAAGTTCATTTTAAATACGAAGATTTGAGGACATAGAAGAAATTAAGAGAAATACAAAGGGGCAGGTTCCTACCATATAAAAAGTGAAGTTTTAGAGATGCCTCAATCAATCAAAAACTCACTGAAATAAGGGGACAGTTTTTTTTTTAATTTAATCTTTATTGTTCATTTCTGTCTTGGTAAAAACAGCTCTAAATTTATTTCTGGGTTCGGTTCCATTTGTTTAATATCATATCAACCTCCATGGGCTATTTGATGCCAAAGCCATCCATGTAGAAAGACAGCTGAAGTACAATTTAACTCATCATCATCATCATCTCACGCCATCAGCAGGGATATCCCTGACCCTTTCTCACTACCCTTCTCTATCGTCCCTTGTTTACAGCAAGTCTTCAGGGCTACATCCCGTATTGGCTGCTGTATGTAGGTTCTAGCTAGTCTTCCTGCCTTTGTTCGTCCATGTGAAGAGGTCCAGAGGAGTATGTCACTTATGAGTTTGTCCCTACTTCTCCAGCAGTAGCTGGGGTGAATAAGGATATATGTCCAAAAATAAATGAACTAATGTGACTGGAGTTTGAACTTGCTTACTATGTTGTTGTAGTCCAGCACATTAGCCACTAACCCATGAGCATACCTCATATGGGTTCAATAAATCTTAGATGTAGTATCACTAGTTATATAAATAGTGATGAAATAATATGTGTTCAATAAATCTTAGATATGCTATCACTAGTTATATAAATAGTGATGAAATGATATGTGTTCAATAAATCTTAGATGTGGTATCACTAGTTATAAATAGTGATGAAATAATATGTTTTTTATCATTAAGGTTTTTCGGACTTATAGTTATTTCCACAACATTTCGGCCGATATGTCCTCCGGCCTTCTTCAGGTGTTTGTCGAACTCGGGAACCTTCACGGAACTTCAAACTACGTCCTTTATTGAAACCACGGGGATCGCCTGTTCTGATTCCGTTTGCCATACAAGTGTTACATATTCCTGTATATTACTCGCCTGTAGTAAGGATTGAACCTGCAACCTTCAGATGATTGTCTTCTTAGAAGCTCAGGGAACCAACGCCTATAATCATTACGCCATGTGTCCTGCTGGACAATTCAGAATTTTGGGGTATTATAAACTTAATGTTCTTACTTTAGCGAGAATTACTAATACATAATAGTAGTAATGAAGACAATAGTCCGAAAAACCTTAATGACAAAAATCAACAAGCTTCATCTCAGAAATTTAGACAACGAAATAATATGTGCTCAATAAACCTTAGATGTTGTATCACGAGTTATATAAATAGTGATGAAATAATTAGCAGTGCATCTCTAAAGCAAAATAAATTTATAATGTATTTCTGTTGTAGATTATTTTGCAGTCCTTTTTCTATAGCAAAATAAATTTCAAATACATTTCCATCGTAAATTCATTTGCAATGCATTTAAATAGTAAATTTGTGACCAAAATATGTGGGCAGAGGAGTGAATGGTCGTGAAGAGCATTGACAGTCAAACCAAGAAGAACCGTGCCTAACAACACAATATCAGCACTGGTCCTTCATCAAGTGATTACATTGCTGGGTCAGGTTTGATCTAGGAAGTTGCACAAATTAATTTGCAATGCATTTCTATAGTAAATTAATTTGCAATGCTTTTCTATAACCAAATAAATTTTCAATGCATATCTATAGATGGTTCTAATGTTTTACGCCGGGCCATTGGCCTAATGAGTAGAGTGTTTGCCAATGGTCAGGGAGACCGGGGTTCAATCCCAGGTCAAGTCATACCAAAGACTCAAAAAAATGGTACTTGATTCTGCCTTGCTTATCACTCAGCATTATAAGGTAAGAAATCAAGGGTAAAGCAGAGTAATCCAGGTAAAGGAGTAGCACCCTCCTCCTACAACTCGGTGTAGTAGCTATTGAAAAGGGAGCCTTCAGGTCTCCCTCAACTAAGGTTGCCAACTTTACGTTTTACTTTATCATATTTACCACTTCCTTCCGCTCGGGCAGGATATGACACAAGGTCAATTTTTAAGCGGAGTTTAACAGGTTTGAATTCACAGTTTTCCTTCTCCTAGACCAAGGCTGAAGAACCCAGTCTGCCCTACTATTTACCCATAGCTGGAGGGAGAATAATTGGATTCATACCTTTCTCAAGGGTATTAGGGCTATGTGAAATGCAATCGGTCTCGTCCAGGATTTGAACTCGTATCACCATGTCCATTTCCTACGACGATAACCATTACACCACGGGCATCTCCATTTACTTTTTACTTTATGTATTTTTTTAAAAATTTTTCCCACAAATAAAATCTCTCTCTCTCTCTCTCTATATATATATATATATATATATACACACAAAGATTTTATCATTTTCATCTGGATCAGTAAATATTGATCATGATGTAAATTCATATATATATCTATATTCACCATCCAGACAAGTGTTTCAGTCATTTGCCTCATACCTTTTTTTTTTTTTTAATTAACAAAACAATTAAATTCACAAACAGCTTCAATTCAAGCATATTTCATTCATTTTCCTCTTCCCAACCACAAAGAAGGTGTCAACTTATGGCTTAGGGCAGAGTTAAAAATTTTGGGAATTGACTGTTTCGTAGAAAAAGAAAAAAATAAAAAAACAAAAACATAAATTACTGAAAATTACTCCTATCTGGCTGGTAAATATAAGTATTACATGTCTATATAATTTTCTTTTTTAATTTTTTTTTATGTTACCACAAAATCAACGGAAATTTACATTGGTGGGCTATTCTATGCAAGCACTTATCTAGTTTAAAGATAAATAATCTAGGTATATACTTTTTCCTTCATCTCTTTATCTTAGAAACAAAGAAAAAACTAAAAGAAAAAAGTTTTAGAGAAACTGATACAACAGACTCTTCTAAATTTTACGTTTTTTAATTTTAGAAAAGACAAATTTGTCTTTAACAGATCTAAGGATTCCTGAGGTTAAGAAAAAAAGAAAACAGTTTAATATTTCTTACAATGACAAATTTGGTTCATATACATTTATCATTGGCTGCATTAACTTTTTTTCCTCTTTTCTTTTTTTTTTTGTTTTTAGGAGAGGGAGCAAGAGGGATCCCTGCTAGCATTGCACCCAAGAAATTACAGGGAGAGACATAAGTGTAATTATTCGTGCAGTGCTAAAAACCATAACCCACTTCACTGACTGAGAACAAATATGGATATATATATATATATATATATATATATATATATATATATATATACGACTTAATAATCCATTTGCATCAGATGTGTATGTGTGTGTGTATATATATATATATATATGTATATGTATGTATTACACACACTCACATACATAAGATATATATATGTATATGTATATAAGACATAATGATACAATTGCCTCAGATATGTGTGTGTATATATATATATATATATATATAAAATTAAGTAAGACTTGATAATCCATTTGCATCAGACGTGTGCATATATATATATATATATATATATATATATATATACACACACACACTCACTCACATATATTGGATGTATATATATATATATTATTAAATACAATTGCCTCAGATGTGTGCAGGTATATATGAGACAATAATGTATGTACTTGTGTATATCTAAGATTCTATAACACTGCACTAAGCCAAGATAAAGAAACACAGAATTTATTTTAAGTAAAGATGGTACTGAGTGATGAGACTTTAAAAGTCTGTATGAATTCAAATGTAAAAGAGTAGAAGGTACAAACCAACAGATGCAGTCAATTTCCTACATAAATAAAAAGCATCGTCTGTCAACACTGTAATGCTAAAATGGTCCATGCTAGAAATAAGAAACTTAGCAGATGCTGGCAGGGGTGAGAAGACTTTTAAGAATATAAAATGGGATCTGCATCATTCTTAAAGACATTTTATGGTTCCAAACAAAAAGTTCCCACCTCGATTATAAAAGAAAGAAGAAAAAAAATCAAATATGATCTATAACTTTAAGAAAAGTTTATTAACACTATGGCTGATGGAAGAGAATGCAGACAAGTCAAGGATTCTTCTCTATTAATTATTTTTATTTTCTTATCAAGAAAACTATGAAATGATTGTATTTAGAAACTAACAAAGCTGGAACCTCCCACCTTGTCATCAGGGTTTAGACACTAAACTGCATCTGATGGTGAGAGTCCATTTCTGGAGATCTGGGGAGTGTGGAATACTACTTCATTGCCATTACTCCCAGGTTCACTCTGACCTGCATTGGTAGTACTTGTTAGGGTCCCATCTATGAGTCATCAACTACACAAAAAATTCCATAAGCATGTACAACGAACATGATTCCCTAATCTCTAGGCATAAAAATACCCCAAGGCAGATTGACATGGAGTTAGATATCAATCAATGAATTAATCTGAGACTTTCACCTTGGACAGATTTTCCTTTAAAGAAATTAGTATTGATACTTGTTCTATAGCACTTTTTGGTGAAAAACAGGATTGTGCAAGTGTAACTCACCAAACCCACTAACTCAATGTGACTTTTTCTTCTTTTCAATATTGAAAATTCATTACTAATCACTACCTCTCTGGGTCAGAGAGTAATGGCAATGAAGGGGTCCTCAACATTCCCCAGTCTTACCCATCTGCAGAGATGCAGTTGGTGTATTCTACAGCCCCAGCAATGGAGACTATGTTGAAAAATAAACCTCAACTATCGTAATAATGGCCAAAGTTGCTGGTTATTGCTCGGCATCTCTTAAACCTGAAAGACCAAATCAGTTTAAGTTAAATCTTTGTTGGGGGGGGGTTCTTTTCATATCTATTAATGATTGGAAGAATAAAGACTTAATCTTTGACACTCAAAAGGGTTAAAAAGATTCACAATAAAAGAATATAAAAACATTTGAACAACTTAATTGTCAACAATAAAAGCAAAATATAAAGGTACAAAAAAAAGTACATTTTCTTTTTACAGAACATAACTTATTTAATCTACACATGTAAGACTATTTATGACTCCATTGGACTATTATTACATATTAGGGTGTATCAAAAGAACTTAGCTTTTTTTTACAAACCTTTACAGAGAGGTAGTACCTGAAAGGGTCTTATCTATGTGTTGAATAGATATCTTTAAAAATTATTTGGATTTCATATGACCTTGTGCAAAAAAGAGAGGTTCTTATGAGACAACAACTCTATCAATGTAAAAATGAACATGATTCCCTGACCTCTCGGTACAAAATAACCCTTGACACGTTGACATGCTATTAAAATCAGGGTCCCATCTACTCGTCAAATGAAAGTATAGAATCATTTTCTCTAAATGAAACCATTTAACTGTAAACAAACAAATTCAAGCCATTGGTCTAATGAGTAGTATCTTCACCAAAGGTCCGGGAGACCGGGTATCAATCCCAGGTCAAGTCATACCAAAGACTCAAAAAATGGTACTTGATGCCGCCTTGCTTATCACTCAGCATCATAAGGTAAAGATCACGGGTAAAGTGGAGCAATCCAGGGAAAGGAGTAACACCTTCCCCATCACCTTGGTGTAGTAGCTATTGGAAAGGGAGTAAAGTTGGCGACCTTAAAAAGTAAAGTTGGTGACTAAGGTCGCCAACTTTACTTTTTTCTTTTGATTGTAAAGGCTATATGTCCTTAATCATGAACATGAAAAAAGAAGCAATGGCTTGGTCATAATTTTGATTCATGACAATGCTTGGCCACATGCTGCCTGGATGACACTGCAGAAGCTCACCAATTTGAAATATAAGATTTTGTCCCATCCACCATATTTTCCAAATCTCTCACCCACTGACTGCTATTTTTTCAATCACCAAAACATCTTTTTTTATGCCAAAAAACATTCCCTTTCAAAGGAGAAGTAGAAATTGCATTAAAAGATTTCTTGGCACCAAAACCTTTAGAATTTTATTGTACAGTCATAAAAATCCTCGTTCATCAATAGGAGAAATACATAAGATATTCAGTGATCATATATTTGACTGATTAAAACAGTTTGAATTAATTAATTCAAGAATAAGAGTTTATTTCAAAATCGGGCATTATTTTCCAGGCAACTTAATAAAATAAGCTCAACTACTGAAGAGATTGTTAGCATATTTGGAGAGACTTCCTTTCATCTAATCTCTTGTAAAAGCAACCAGTTAGTAATGGTATGAAAAATAATGACTACAATCATTATTTTGATAATTTTATAGCTTTATCTTTTTTCTTGAAATTATATTTGCTGCAGCTATTTGCTCTAACTGTTAGCTAATTGAGAAACTGTTAAGTATCTCAAATTAATGGCACTTCCGTGAGTTCATGGCTGACCTACTCAGTAATATAAATATAATAAATATAATGATTTCAAGTTGAATGGCATGCCATGGTTATTAGCTGTTGGCCATTCATTTCCTGTATATATATATTAAATACCCAAAACACTTCCAAGTAAAAGTCACTTGAATTTTCATTGCTTTTTATATTCTAAATTAAAATATGAATTATTGCAGGATCATTCGAGTAGATGCCTGAAATATATAGAGATCCGTGATTCTAATATAAAGTCAGAAAACTAAAGTAGATATAGTAAGTAAGTTAGCCGATCATAGTTGGAAGCGACATGAAGGCTCCCTTTTCATTAGTTACGATGAGATGTAGGAGAGGGTATTCCCCTTTTTCAGAGTTTTCCTTCTCCTAGACTAGTTTCCTCACCAAGGCTGAAGAACCCAGTCTGTCCTACTATTTACCCATAGCTGGAGGGAGAATAATTGGATTCATACCTTTCCCAAGGGTATTAGTGCAATGCGAAATGTGATGTCAATCGCTTTATGTCTTGGTCAACAGATCACACATAGACACAAGCATGCTTAGAACCAAGATGGGGCTCAAATCTTTTGGGCCCAATTTTGTATCATTAAATTTCCCTCATATAATAATGTAAAAAAAACATATTTAGATAAAATTTACCTGCTAAGTTGAAATAAAAATGAAGTCTTTTAAAAAATGAGAAGTAAAATACATTTGGGATTTTTAAAGATTATCTTTATTATTTCAGACAGAAATCTATTCATTTGATTCTTTTCATCAGAACACTTCCACTTGTTTCTTTAGGGCTGATTTTCATTGCCCAAGAAATAAAGTAATTAATACAATGACATAAAATTTTAACTAATGAGATGATGATGCAAAGATATTTAATGTGGAATAGAAAGAAACAAGAAAAAGGCCATTTAATCAAGTAGAAATACAGAAGAGTAGAATAAGATCAAGTAAGAATGCACAAAAGGGCAGCACAACATCAGGTAGGAGTATGAAGGGGTAGCACAACATCAGCTAGGAGTATGAAGGGGTAGCACAACATCAGCTAGGAGTATGAAGGAGCAGCACAACATCAGCTAGGAGTATGAAGGGGCAGCACAACATCAGCTAGGAGTATGAAGGGGCAGCACAACATCAGCTCGGAGTATTAAGGAGCAGCACAACATCAGCTAGGAGTATGAAGGGGTAGCACAACATCAGCTAGGAGTATTAAGGAGCAGCACAACATCAGCTAGGAGTATGAAGGGGCAGCACAACATCAGCTAGGAGTATGAAGGGGCAGCACAACATCAGCTAGGAGTATGAAGTGGCAGTACAACATCAGGCAGGAGTTCACAACAGCGGCATATCAGGTAGGAGTTCACAAGAGCAGCACATCAGGTAGGAGTTCACAAGAGCAGCACATCAGGCAGGAGTACACAGAGGAAATAGCACAACTTCAGGTGGTAGTACATAAAAGAAATGCAAGCATATTTTTTAAATTCTAGATATCACATTTTCATCTGCAATTTTTTTGGTTTCTTTTTAGCAAATTTATTTTGCAAAAAACTGCAGATTTCTCAAATCTGAGACAAATTCTTAAAAAAAAAAGGCTACAAAAGAAAATATTCTTTAAGATCTCAAGCTCACAACTTCTGCTGATAACATCCACATTCTTTGATTCAGTTTTCTCTTTCTTTAAGCTGATTGATAGATAAAATCTCGAAGACTTTTTGAATGATACTCCCCCCCACAAAAAAAATTAGATATCTTCAAAGAGAAAACTGAGACGACAGAACCAGGTGGTAAATGAAAAATATGAGAGAGAGAAAGAGAAGAAAAAGCAACAATCCAATAAATCTAGAAAATTTCCTCCTTTTAACCATCTTCCTCTAAGTAAAGAATAAGAAATAATAAGAGAGAGAGGAGGAAAAGAAAAAGTACCAATCTATGAGATCTGGAAGACATTTTTTTCTCCTTTCAATTCTCTTCCTTTAGGAAAAGAATAAAAAAATAATCAGAGAGAGTTTGTTTGGTTGGTTTTTATGGCATATCAACCTTTGTCGGTTATTTAATACCAAATCCATTTTTATACAAATAAACAGTTCTATTTCAAACAATTCAGTTTAGTATAAGCACACAGTTTAATTGTCAAAAACATTTCTATTTCAAGCTATTCAGTTAAGTCAAACAGTTCTAATTAAAACAAGTCAGTTTAGTATAAGTATAAAAGTAAAGTTGGCGACCGTAGTCGAGAGCGAACAGAAGGCTCCCTTTTCAATAGCTACTACACCGAGGTGTAGGGGAGGGTGCTACTCCTTTCCCTTAATTGCTCCACTCTACTCTTGATACGTACCTTATATTGCTGAGTGTTAAGCAAGGAGGTATCAAGTACCATTTTTAAAGTCTTTGGTATAACGCGAGCTGGTATTGAACCCCAGTCACCCGGACCATTGGTGAACACTACCTATTAGTCCAATGAGCCGGTAATAGTATAAGTATAGTTTTTGTTTACACACAGTCAAATGTCAAAACAGTTCTATATCAAACAATCCAGTTTAGCATAAGTACACAGTTTAAATGTCAAAACAGTCCTATTCCAAGCAATACAGTTTAGTTCTATTTGACCCATAGATAGAACCCTATCAGGTGCTACCCCTCCAGGCCAGGGTGAACCAAGAGAGAGGTGGGGGAGAAAGAAAAAGTACCAATCTACAAGATCTGGAAGATATTTATTCTCTTCTTCCA
>OY757931.1:57239895-57262395 GCA_963585895.1 Sepioteuthis lessoniana | reverse complement strand
AATCATATGAATTTACAGCTGAGTTAAAAATGACCTAAAAAAAAATTAGACCAGGGACAAAATATTCTAAGGTAATTTATTTTCCTGTGACTGCCATTTACAATTCTACCCACAATGTCAGCATAATTTTACTTTTGAAGCCATCTTGTAAAAATAAAGTACATTTCGTTTTTGTTCAATTTAATTATTTCATTCTTGAAGGAAACAATCTTTTGCAATTCATAAAGCTTTTGATTACATTTTTGTGTGATTATTTTAATATTTTCATTCAAATACTTCTTTTTGTATATGCAAATTCTTTTTACTACTTATGATATAAATAAATGTCATTGTTAAAAAAAAAAAAAACAAGTAAATAAAAAAGTAGAAAAAAAAGCCTAAAAATTATTTTTATCATAACTTTTTTAATTAACAATGGCAAAAAAAAAAGAAATGAATCAGATGAAATTAAAAATGCATTTTCTTTCAAATTGCAATTTTCCTGTGATATAAATCTTTTTCTTCTTTACTTAAAAAAAAAACAAATTTCAACTTTTTATCCATTTCAATAATTTTAAGATAAAATACTTTTATATGAATAAAAAATTATTGAATTAAAACAGAATAAAAAATACCATACTATGATATTTTTTAAATGTTATGATAAATTTTCAGTTAAAAAAAAAAGTTTTCAGTGAGAACCATTTCCTTTCACATCCATTCAATAAAAAAAAGATTATTTCATTAAATCCTTCCGTTAAAAAAAAAAAAACACTGTTTTATTTTAACCAGGTAGGTTACGCTTACGAAGAAATACATAATGTTATCCCTCTACCCAGGCAAAGGTGAGTAACATAGCTAGAAATTTATAATGCCCCTGCTGGGAAACACTGCTTAACACTTTTCAGTTTACACTCACAGAACAACACAAATGTAGTTCAATGTAAGGCATTTAACTATTGGCTACTTATAGACCAATTCAGTGTTAATATAAGATTATTTCATTAAATCCTTCCGTTAAAAAAAAAAAAACACTGTTTTATTTTAACCAGGTAGGTTACGCTTACGAAGAAATACATAATGTTATCCCTCTACCCAGGCAAAGGTGAGTAACATAGCTAGAAATTTATAATGCCCCTGCTGGGAAACACTGCTTAACACTTTTCAGTTTACACTCACAGAACAACACAAATGTAGTTCAATGTAAGGCATTTAACTATTGGCTACTTATAGACCAATTCAGTGTTAATATAAAGAAACTCTGCAATGAACATGCACTGAAGTGGAGGGTTGTCTAAAGGTTTGGTTTGGTTTCTTTGTTTAATAGCATATCAATCTTTGTGGGTTATTTAATGCCAAACTCATCCTTATAGAAGAACAGAAGTGTTACAATTTGACCCAGAACTGGGGGAATAAAGGGGTTTATGCCTTTCCCAAGGCTACTAGTTCAAAAGTGAATGTAATAGCATGACTAGTTTTTGAACTAGCTTACTTCAAGGCCAGAGTCCATAGATTAACTATTACATTACAGGTACTTCCCCTGTGTAAAAGTTTTTTCACAAAATATCATAATTAAAAGTGAGTACTTAATTGTTTTCATGCTATTGTACTATGATACACAATAGTCAATTAAATAGTTTTTTGGGGGGTGGGGGGGTATATATAATATGATAAATAAATATATAAGAGTTTTTATATATATTTAATAGCATGGACACTCATCTGTGACCACACCAAAATCTTTCTCTTTCTAGCCTAATGATTGTCATATAAAGACAGCATGAAACCAGTGGTTGCAGATAAGCATCCATGCTATTAAATATATATAAAAACTAATATGTATTAGTTTATTATTATATTATATTGTGTCATACCAAAGACTTTAAAAATAGTACTTGATACCTCCTTGCTTAACACTCAGCAATATAAGGTACGTATCAAGGGTAAAGTAGAGGAATCGTGGGAAAAGAGTAGCGCTCTCCCCTACACCTCAGTGTAGAAGCTATTGAAAAGGGAGCCTTCTGGTCGCCCTCAACTACAGTCACCAACTTTTTTTTTCATTATATTATATAATAGCTCGATCACAGATATTGAGCACTCTCCAAATTATACTGAATTTGGTCAGCTACTAACTCACAAAATTAGATAGTGACAACCTTACACATTTATCAGCCACCAAGTGAGTTACTGATAACTATAAACCATTATAATACTATATATATATATATATGTTTGTGAAAACAAATTGATAACAAGGCAATCCAAGCAGAAGGAGAGATTTATTGAGAAGCAAAGTCAACACTATAGCATTTCTGTTCTAATGAACCATCATCAGGGCTGTGAGGGATGATATTAGCGATATTAAATCAACAATGGATGTTTAAAAATACATGATACAAAAACCAAGGGAAAAT
The DNA here is from genome assembly GCA_963585895.1 of Sepioteuthis lessoniana. Lineage (NCBI taxonomy): Eukaryota > Metazoa > Mollusca > Cephalopoda > Myopsida > Loliginidae > Sepioteuthis > Sepioteuthis lessoniana. The sequence goes on along the minus strand of OY757931.1, from coordinate 57,260,002 downwards.
TTGTATAACAAGAAAAAATTGGCCGTTTAATTAGTGAATCAGCATTTGTTGTTTTGAATTACATCATATGACTTATTAGGAATCATTATCATCTTGTCATGCCACCAGCACGGATATCTCTGATCCTCTCTCACCACCCCTTTCAATCATTCATCGCTTCCAGCAAGTCCTCAGGGTTACACCTCGTATCCTCATAGAGCTGCTGTATGTAGGTTCTAGCTGGTCGCCCTGCTTTTGCTCAGCCATGTGGAGTACATCACTTATGAGCTCGTTCCTACTACTCCAGCAGTGTCCTGCAAGTCTGGTTCATTGGATAGTTTTCGAGATGGGTGGTAGGTGGCCATATAGCTGCTGCTTTGTGGGGGTGTTGCCTCCAGGACATGTTCAATATTGCACGTAGCATTTTTGTGTGGTTGCCGTCAAGCTTTTTCTCCATCCATTTAGTTAACATCCCTGTAGTGCATCCATATAGCAGTATCGACACGATCGCTGCTTGGAAGAAACTGCGTTTCATTTTGTTGGTCAGGTCTGACTTCCACATGACCAAATAGCCTATCAATAGCAGTCCATGCCTTTGTTAGTTGCGTGTCGATGTCTGTCTCGGTTGATGAGACACTGCTTCCTAGGTAGTTTATCGAGAAAGATTTCAAATCAAAAGGAAGAAAATATATATAACAATTGTTATTGTTTACATATATCTGCTTAACGGCTACCGAGAGCTCGATTCATAAGAAGAGCCTAGCATATACGCTAATGGCAACACAATTACTTCACTCGCTAGAGAGCTCAACCCTACAGGGGTAGGAGAGCATATATATGATTAATTAACTAGTTTGAACATACCCTCTATTTTGCAAATTTTTAGGAAAAAAAAATCTGCCCACTCAACAAAGATTGAAAAAAAAAAACATTCATCTGCAAAAGGATCAATATCTCCACACCACTACCTGGAGAAGACCACAGCAGTATTATATCTTTTAGAGACCAGCTGGTTTCTCTTTTATATTTTTTTCAAAAACTGTAAGACATGTTATATATGCAATGTTTTTTTTTATCATCCTTTTCGAAAGCAACTTTAGTAAAGACAAAAAGCAAAAAGTAGCTATGCACTTGAAAGCCATCTCAATGTTGTAATGTCTACAAACAAAAACCCCAAACATTCACTATTGTTTAAACACATGGCTTTCTCTTTTAGCGTACCAGCAAATGCTTCCTCCTACTTATACTATAAGAGGAAGGGTTAATTTGGTCTATTGACTCTTTAGATAAGGTTTGTCATACCAAACTTTTATTTTGAATATAGCTTCACTCTTATACAAGGTATGTTCAAAAAGTATTCACACTGAGGCTGTACTAAGCAAAACAGAAATAAACAAAGCATGAAATATTGTCTTCAAAATATGATGTGGTTTCAAAAAGTACTGACACTCAAGCTGTATTTACCAAGACAGAAATGAATAATGAATGAAACATTAGTTTTCTTCAAAATATGAGTGATGTTCAAAATACATTGAGGTTGAAACTGTATATATCAAAACAAATGAGCAATGAAGGAAATGTTAATTTTCTTCAAAATAACCACCTTGCAATTCAAAACACTTATTTAAGGAAGTTTCCCATAGGTTGCTATAGAGTGAAGCTACACAGTCTTATTACTTTTAATGTCCACCACCTCTACATATCTTTTACTTGAAATGAATTTTTAGTTAACCAAACAAAAAAAAGTCAGTAATAGCAAAAACTGTCGCACTCGCACAATCCTGTTTTCATTTTGTATTTCCTTTTGATTAAAAAGTAGAGACTGGCTTTGTATTTAATTTTTTTTTTTTTTTTTTCAAAATGTTACTGACTTGTTTGTTCCGTATGGAAATGGCCATCTTTTCTTTGGAAAGTTTTTCCTTTTTATGAAAAAGAAGCTAATGAAAGGGCTCTGAAATCAGGGTCCATCTTACAATGTAAATATAATACTAAAATGGACCCTGTCTTTGTGTTCATCTTTGAGTTGGTGTGATAAAACAAATAGATAAATCACCATTTTACTATCATATATTTAAAAAAATTGTTACTTAGAGCTTTGAAAATGATGCTAATTGGTTGGTTAGTTGGTGTTTAATATTCTATCAACCCTTTTAATTTGATGCTAAAAATATAGTTATTTAAAGTTATATATATATATACAGACCAGGGTTCAATCCCAGGTTGAGTCATACCAAAGACTAAAAAAAAATAACTTGATACCTCCTTGCTTAACACTCAGCATTATAAGGTATGGATCAAGGGTGAGTGGAGCAAGTCAGGGAAAGGAGTAGCACCCTCTGCTACAGCTCAGTGTAGTAGTTATTGAAAAGGGAGCCTTTGAGTCACCCTCAACAAACGTCGCAAACTTTACTTTTTTTTTTACTTACTCTGTTTTTATTTATTTGTATGGTCTTATTTAATTATTTTTTGTGATCTTTTTCCTGATGTTGAAGGGTCACAAGATTGAGATGATGATGAGGTTTGATAGTTTCAGTTATTTTGTTCAGTGGTTAGTTGAATATGATTTATGTTGGATTGGTGAGAAGGTTGGAATTTGGTTTGGTTTTATGGCATATCAACCATTGTAGCTTATTTAATGCCAAATCTGATTTATACATATATATTGAATATATATAATTTAGTTTGGTTGGGTTTTATGGCATATCAACCATTTTAGCTTATTTAATGCCAAACTATTTACTCATAGCTGTGGAGAAAATAGTTGAATCCATACCTTTCCCAAGAGTATTAGCAATGTGCCAATTTCCGATTACACCATGAGTATTCTCATCATAAAGGTTACCTAATAGCAAATGGAATGTGAGCCCCATGTTCAAATCCTGAACAAGGCTGTTTGAATTTTACCTTGGATGAATGCCCTAGGGAAAGGCATGATCTCATCTGTTCTCCTCTCAGCTATGATAGTAGATATTAAATCAGACTGTGTTCCTAAGCCTTGGTTAGGCAACCAGTCTAGAAGAAGGAAAACTAAATTCAAAGCATTTTAACCCTTCTTAAAAATTGACCTTGTGTCATATCCTGTCAGTAGCAGAAGGGTTATGTGAATACATAGCTGAAACTATATAATTGCTTACAAATTATTGGTGAAAGATAGAAATAATTGAAACCACCAGTGTGCAAGCAAATTATTATTGAATATGAATGGTTACGTGGGGGAGTCCCAAGATATAATGGCAAAAGTGCTGGACTGTGGCCTCAAAGTAGGCAAGGTGAAACTGCAGTCATGCATTTATGCTTACTTTGGGAAAATTATGAAACCTCTTATCCACTCAGCTAAGGGTTAGATAGTATCAAGACTATTCTTCAACAAGGATAATTTTGGCATTAAATAACCCACAAACATTGATAGTCCATTAAACAAAGGAAGAATAGGTTGGGTTTAGTTTTATGGTATATCAACCAATGTAGGTTATTGAATGCCAAATCCATTTTTATACATATAAACAATTCTATTTCTAACAATTCAGTTTAACATAAGTACACAGATTAGTTCTATTTGACCCATAGATAAGACCCTATCAGGCGCTACCACTCTAGGCCAGAGTGGACCTGGTGGAATATAATGGCCGAGGGATTTCGTTTCATGCCTTTGGGTTTAGTTAGGCTGAGAACCTTTCAGCTCAGTGCATGGGTTACTTAGGTGCAACATTAACACAGAGCGGATGTGTCACAATAGCCCGAGATAGGAAACGGGGTTAGAGAGTGTGAATGACATCATGCACTGGAAGCGCGCGGAGGATTTTAGGAATTTGAAGAAAGTGAGTAGAGTCAAGACTAGACACAAAACGAGACAGTTGACTTTTGCTTGCTCGCGGAGGCCTTGGGCAGGTGTCACATGATATGCCCCCCCCCAGATGAAAAAGCCAGAATAGAAAGATTGTGCCTCTCTCTCCTTATGTCGAAAAACCTTTAAACTCCAAGGTAATAAAAAGTTTTGTACCTGAACTGAGAAGTCATAAGTGTTTTTCGTGTTTTGAGATTCCTATGTTCTATGTTATTTATATATGAACATTATATGTCCATTTCACACATAGCCATATCGGGCTTTGGTACACTGGAAGCGATGGCAATTAAGGGGTACTCTGCATTCCCCAAAGTTCCAGCATTACTGGAGCCTCACCATCAAATTGTTTTGCATCATATCCAGAACATTCATTAAGGGAGGAGTCTTACCCCTCTGCAAAGATGCAGTCAGTGTATTCTGTAGCCTATCCGACTGGGCTAGGGTTTTATGGCATATCAACCATTGTAGGTTATTTTATGCCAAATCCATTTTTTGCACACAGTTAAATGGTGTCAAGTATTGCTACATAAAAGTCACAATTCAACATCTGCCATTTGTTTGCACACAGTTTTTTCTATTTGACCCACAGGTGCTACCAATTTGACCCTATCAGGTGCTACCAATCCAGATCAGAGTGAACCTGGAAGCAATGGCAATGAAGGAGTACTCCGCATTCCCCAAATCTTCAAGGTTGGAGCCTCACCACAAGATGGTTTAATGTCATATGCAGAACACTTGTTTGGAGGTGGGGGTCTAACCTCTCTGCAGACATGCAGTCTGTGTATTCTACAGCCCCATCTGACTGGGTTAAAAGAAAGAATAGTTACCTGAAATCTTATGACTGCTTGCAAATTATTAGTATTAGATAAAAATACTTAAAACTGTATCACTACATACAAACTATATGTATCAAAAAGCTATAATTTTTCACAAAGGAATATTATTATTATTACATATTTGAAACCATACAATTGCTTGAAAAAATACTTTGATCTTAAATAACCCAAGAAAGGTTGACCTGCTATAAAAGCAATCAATCCAAACTACAAATTCACATGGTGAGAGCAATATTATCATGAAGATAATGATATTGTTGCACATTTCTTAAGGACAGTTAGGAATTCATCATTGTAAAAACTTCAATTGCTTGTTGTTTTAAATTCTGATAAAATGAAATACAAGTTAATTTTGAAATATCTTTATTTTATTTAAATAAAAAAATATTCAAGTAGAAACAAGATTTTCTTTTGTTACCACATCTTTAATAGCAAATCTGGACAAAGACAGCTTGAATGGTGTAATAGTTAGTTTGCTATGCTGGCAGACCACTGTTAGAAAGTTTGAATCTCACTGGGTGCCATAAAATTCTGGTCTTGTGCAAAAATGGAATCAGTTAATAACAACTAATCTGGATTAACATAAATTCAACATTTTTTCGAAGGTAGGGATCAGGATAGCTAACTTTTAAATCATTAAATGGATGATGACATTAAATAATCTTTCTGGAACCATGTGTATATCCAATGAAGGGCAGGACTTTAAGTGTTTTTATTATGAAATACCTTCATTTTATTCATTTTCTTTATATAGAATAATATTCAAGTGGAAACCCCATTTTATTCACTTTCTGAAATTATATGTTTATGTAGTGAAGAGCGGAACTACAGAGGTGAAAGGAAGAGTTAATTTTGAAATATATTAATTTTATTCGTTTTTCTAAATATAACATTAACACCATTGTATAAGCTTTCTGGAATTATGTGTATATGCAGTGAAAGGCAGGACTATAGTCATACTTTTTTTCTGTTAAATAATGCTAGATTTAAGACATAATTTGTTATCTTTACCTCCCTGTCTCCTTATCTATTTACTTATATGAATGTGTTTACTTAGAAATAATTATAAAGATTTTTGTCTCCTGTTTTGATATAGGCCTCCCAGGTTAGATAGGGCACTGCCCAATAATGAAACCAGCCCAGGTTGACTAACCCCCACCCTCGTGCAGACAATTTTTTTTCAGTCACAGCTTCATTGCAATTTCTTTCTAATTACTTTTTATGGGTAACTGGAACCACATCAAATCACTTCAGTTTCAAATCTGGCAATCAGCCTTTAGAGTAATTTGTCACGAATGGCCTTGAAAAAATAAAAACTATGCAGCAAACAACTTTAATAACTACACAGTCTTTTAAAAAAGTCAGAAAAGTAATGTAGAGTCTTTAATATTTTTAAGAACTAATATGAATACATTCCAACTAATATATTAAATTCAAAAACCTACTTCCTAGCTTATATAAGAGGTGTGTCAAAAATAAACATTTTCTTTTTTTTTTCTTTTTTTTTTTAAATAATTTATTGCCTTACCTAAAGCTTAAACATTTATCTGTTTCATATGGTGAGTCAAAAAGTTTTACCATATTTTGCTAAGATCTGATACAATCAAAAAGTTTCGCCATATTTTTCTAAGGTCTGGTACAATCAAAGATTTTCACCATTATTTTGCTAAGGTCTGATACAATCAGAAAGTTTTGCCATATTTTGCCAAGGTCAGGCACAATTCAGCATTTTCAGATACTTTTGCCAAGATTGTGAGATGCCAAGATTGCCTGATACTCTCTAAGTGTTACTCACCAGACCTGCCTCTGGCTTAAAGCACAGCCTCAATACCCTCAGTTTTAGGCCAACCTGATCTTACCTGATTATTGAGGTACTTGCAGCTTGAGAAAAATTTCTTCAACCATCTAGTTACTGTATTTGAATCGACTGCCCCTTCACCTTTCACAAAACAAATATTTTTTTTGTTGCTTCTATTGTTATGGTTCAGTTTGAACTTGTAAAGCATATGTTCCCAAATAAGACAATGTTCCTTGTTCATCAAATCCCACATGGAGTAAAGCAATGCACAATGTGTCAGCACACCACCTGTAACAACACTAGCAACCACAGTGGGTACTTTCCATGACTTGAATTGCTTTGGTCATGCGATATATACGGTGTAAATTAGTACAGACTGAAATATTGAGAGACGGGAGTTTCTGTATTTCAGAAATGTACCAAAGAATCATTTGCAGGTCTTATCTACTTTATCGTTTAAAAGCAATGACCTTTCAGGGTGAATTTCAGCTGACTGGAACAGGTTAAAAAAAAAAGAAAATGAATACATAAATTTTATTCATTGCTAATTTGTCATGCTAAATACAGCTTCAGTTTTGATACTTTTTGAACACATCTCATACCATATATGATTTCATCAAAATCAAATTTAATTTGTCTTCCTAGCCACAGAGGATAATTTTTCAAAAAATCTTTAACATTGAAATTTGGATATATTCAGTCATAGAACTTATCTCCAGAAATTATACAACTTTTTTTAATGTTTAATTACAGTTTTACTTCTTAGAATAAAGGAGGATAATATGTAAAAAATTTGGCTTCTTTCCATTTTCTTTCATCTTAGAATCAATATGTTAAATTTAACAATTAAAAAATGCTGATATAACAACTTTCACAATACAATTAAAAGTGATTTTTTTTAAATCTAGTTATATGTTGCAAATTCTAACAATAGAAACAGATTGCATATTTTAGCCAACTAAACACTCAAATTGGATTATATGATTGCACTTAGAAGTAAACTCCCCAAATGCCATCCAATGACAGAAAAACAATTTTTATCAGACTAGCCAATATCTAAATTGAAGTTTGAGAAAATCTCTCATCTGTATGTCATTAAGTCATGGGGGATGGATTTGTTTTATTTTCATTTTTTTAGTTAGGATTTAGAGTTGAGAAAACACTTTTACAAAAAAAATTGATTTAATCTTTTTTTATTTCTCTTTTGAATAATAACAGAAAAAAAATTCTTTTAATTTAAAACAAAACAAGAAACCTTGTCTCACAAAAACAACAAATGATTGACTAATAATCCAAGCTAATCCAAGAGAGATAACTTATAATATATCAAACTTGTCTGGGAGTATTTGATTACTACAAACAATACAATAGACAGATAGGAAAGGCTGCGGCAAAAGGAAAAGGTTCTTCTAAGTGCATTAATGTCCTGATTTGAAGGAAGGCATTTAGAATAAAATACTACAAGGTTATTTCGCCTCTGACTCCAAACAGATGAAGTTGTCTGGGAAAAGAACTGAAGGTCTTTCGTAGGAGGAATAAGAGAAATAGCTTTTTATCTGAAAGATACTTTAACCAAAACAAGCAGCTGAGCAAACAACACTTACTAGCATTGTTAATTCTATTAGCAAGGGAACTGGAAATTGCCCAGGGCAAAATTACTTTCTAAATCATTAATAAATATAAATATTTATGCCAATATTCAGCCAACAATATTTGGAATAAAATAGTTAAATCATGACAGGTTGTTGAAAAGTTCTCAGTCCAACCAACAAGAGAATGATTTCTAATTTTTTTTTATTGTTGTGGTTGGCTTTATAGCATGTCACCACTTGCTGGGTTATTTTATGTCTAAATCAGCTTAACAATTACAGTCTCCAATGATATATATATAATTTTTTCCTCTTACATCTGGCCCAGTTGGCTGGGGCTAGAGAATACACTGACAGCATCTCTGCAGAGTGGTAAAACTCTTCCCCCAATGAGTGTCCTGATATGACACTAAACAATCCAATGGTGAGGCTCCAGTAATGCTGGAGATTTGGGGAATGAGGAGTACCGCTTTATTGCCATCACTCCCAGGTCCACTCTGGCCTGGCCTGGCCTGGAATGGTAGCACCTGATAGGGTCCTATCTGTGGGTTAAATAGAACTAAACAGAGTACTTATGCTAATCTTAATTATTAGAAATAGAACTGTTTATATGTATAAAAATGGATTTGGCTTAAATAGCCAATAATAGTTGATATGCCATCAAACCTCTTACATCCAGTAAAGTTCTTTTCTATCGCAAATTCTTCTAAAAACTTCTGCTTAAGCCTCTTTATGTAAATCTATATGACTTATCATTGTATTTATTATCTTACTGCTCACTTCCCTGAAGTGGAGACCAAACATCCTTAGGGAAAAATAGGGTGCATTTTTTAATTCATTCCATTCAGATGTCAAATAACTCATATGAAGACATGAACAAATCAACTATAAAATAGGCAGAAGAGAAGTATCTGTCCTATTTAATTAAAGATGTTAAAAAGAGAAAATGCTGCCAAGATATCCATATATATATTTACTCAATCCCTTTGTCACAGGCAGGATGCAATACAAGATTAATTTTTAAGCAGAGTAAAGCTGGTTTAAATTCAATTATCATTCTCCTAGACAGGTTGCCCTACCAATGCTAAAGAGCCTAGTCTACCCTACGACTCACCAACAATTGGGCAGCATTTGGATTTAGTTTTGTTCTTTTCAGGGGCGGTTAATAGCACATCAACCCTTGATGGTTATTTAAGGACAAATCCTACATATATATATTTATATATATATAAAAATGATTGTTGTTGGTCCAAAGAAAGAATAAGGATAAATTTTTAAATAAGAAGGTCCACAAAGAGATTTGTATTTTTTTTTTTGTATTTATTTATCTTATTCTTATATATATATATATATATATATATATATATATATATATATATATATAATTTTAAGTGATGAGTTTGTCGGTAGCTTTATTTTTAAATGAGTTAGAGCACTTTATATCCACACATTTGAATAATTCCAAATATTGTTATTTATTGTTTGCACACAGTTAAATGGCTTCAAATATTGCTATTTATTGTTTGCACACAGTATTGCCATCCAACATTAACAGTTCAATTTACACAGAATGGAATAATTCAAGAATTAATCTTTAATCCTAAACTTTTTTTCCAATTGCTATAACAAAAAAAAACCAAACAATTATGTATATTTATATGTTTGTGTAAATTCCAATTGCTTTCAGATATATTTTTTATAAATATAGCTGCTCAATTGAAGTTAGCAATTATGTTGTCGGTTTCAATAGCCATATATTCTGAACCATAGGATCGATTTAGATTGCTTGGTTGTTTGGCTTTTATAGGATATCAACCTTTGTAGGTTATTTAATGCCAAATCTATTTCTATGCAAATAATCAGTTCTATTTCAAACAATTCGATTTAGTGCATACTTCAATTGTCAAAAATATTTCGATTCCATGCTATTCAGTTTAATCAAATATTTCTAACTCGATCAATTAATTTTAGTAAAAAAATAGATTTTGTTTACATTAAGTCCGGCTCATTGGCCTAGTGGGTAGAGTGTTCGCCAATGGCCCGAGAGACCAGGGTTCACTCCTGGATCGAGTCATACCAAAGACTTAAAAAAATGGTACTTGGTACTTCCTTGCTTAACACTCAACATTATAAGGTAAGGATCAAGGTAAAGTGGAGCAATCCAGGGAAAGGAGTAGCATTCCCCAAAGCTCCAGCATTACAGGAGTCTCATGATCGAATTGTTTAGTGTCATTTCAGGACACTTGTTCGGGGAGTCTTACCCCTTTGCAGAGAAGCTGTCAGCGTATTCTGCAGCCCCAAGCGACTGGGCCACAGAACACTAAATGGGAGGGGGTGGTCTAACCCCTTTGCAGAGAAGCAACTGGGCAACAGGACAGTCATTGGGAGGGGGAGGTAGTCATACCCCCCTGCAGAGAAGCAGTCAGTGTATTCTACAGCCCCAGGCGAATGGGCAAGGATCTATTTAGGGTTTGATTGATTCTTGTGTTGCATTGTTTCTTAATTCATTTAAGTAATCTTATTCTTGATGTTAGGGGTCTCTATCAAGTTTGGCTGAGGGTAGTTTGAATGTGTTTTTTTTGGGGGGGGTTCATTAGTCATTTTGGAGTTGATGGATTTATGCCTTTCCCAAGAGCAGTAATACAAAGGGAAAGAGAAAACACTTTTGTCCAGCACTGGAACTCTTGTCATCAATTCCATTTCCTCTGATATTATGAATAAGAAATTATTAAAAATCAAAAAGGTAATTATCTACAAAGTCACCTTTTCTGTACAGGTAAACAGGAAATTGTACATGATAAATGATTATAACTGCTCTGTCATGGAGGCAGCACCCAACAAAGCAGCAGCTGTACAGACACCTACCATCCATCATGAAAACTATCAAAGTTAGACAAACCAAACATGCGGGACACAGCTGGAGAAGTAGAAACAGGCTCATAAGTGATGTACTCCTGTGGACCCCTTAATATAGACGAGCAAAGGCAGGACGACTAGCTGGAACCTACATACAGCAGCTCTGTGCCAATACGGGATGTAGCTCTGAAGACCTACCGGAAGCAATGAACGATAGGGAGGGGTGGTGAGAGAGGGTCAGGGAGATCTATGCTGATGGTGTGATGTGATGATAATGATGAAGTTTTAAAAGCTCAAATGAATTAATGCTTCAAACAATGTGACTCTTAAATTTCCAAGAAATTGCTTCACGATGGTATTTTATCATAGCTAATATCGATTGATTGACTGATTTTAATGATGTCAACCCATTTGGAATTATTTTAAGTCTGGAGGTCAGAGAATTGCATTCATTGTACATTTATATTTTTATGTAGTTTTTTTCCCCATATGTCACAATTAATTGGGATAGTATTTTAGTAATTCTTTATAAAGCTACTAATCCTGTTTTAAGGTTATAATTTTTAGTACAGTTTTATTTCTCTCAAGGAGGACACCCATGAAAACATTTTTGAATAGGTCCTTAATATTGTTTGCATTGAAAAAACCTTGTCAAATAGGAGCTAAAACCTCTGCATTCTATGAGAAAATGTTTAACAGTATGATATACACTGTGATTATTCCTGTTATTTGAATTTGAAGGAGTGTGTAAGACTTGTGTGATCAATCCATGTTCCGTATATAATGACTGTTCCTTTCTGAATGCTGGTTTTCAATCTCCAAGTGTGGCTTTATCAGGAAAGATTGGTTTGGTTTGGTTTGGTAGCATATCAACCATTGTTGGTTATTTAATGCCAAATCCTGTTTTTATATAGATATTAAATATACAATTTGTAAAGACTTTTAATAGATACACACAGTTAAATGAACAAACAGTTCTATTTCTAAAAATTTAATTTAGTCTAAGTTCAAGTATTGGTATGTATCACTAACAATTCAATTAAACATCAGTCATATGTTTACACACATTTAAATGATCAAATAGTTCTTTTTTAAACAATTCAATTAAGTATTACAACAGATATTTCCTCAACAGAATATTCTGAACAAATACTCAACTCAAATTGCAGCAGTACCAAGAAACAATGACAACGGAAGATTGGTTTGGTTTGGTGGTATATCAACCATTGTTGGTTATTTAATACCAAATCCTGCTTTTACATATATGTTAAATATATGATTTTTAAATACATTTTGTAGATACACACAGTTAAATTATCAGACAGTTCTATTTCTAACAATTCAATTCAGCAAGAGTCATTTGTTTGCATTGTTTGACCCAGAGATAGGACCCTATTGTGTGCAACCACCCCAAGCCAAAGTACACCTGAGAGCGATGGCAATGAAGGGGTACTCCGCATTCCTCAAAGCTCCAGCCTCACCATCAGATAGTTTAGTATCATATCCAGGACACTTGTTAGCAGAGGTTGGTCTTAGCCCCCCGCAGAGATGCAGTCAGTGTATTTTACAGCCCCAGCCAATAAGGCAAGACCCTATCAGGTGCTACCACACCGGACCAGAGTGGACCAGCATTACAGGAGCTTTGACATCAGACTGTTTAATGTCATATACAGGACACTCGTTATGGTGGTGGGGGTCTTACCCCTCTGCAGAGATGCAGTCTGTGTATTCTATAGCCCCAGCCAACAAGGCAAGACCCTATCAGGTGCTACCACTCCGAACCAGAGTGGACCTGGGAGCGATAGTAATGAAGCAGTACTCTGTATTCCTCAAAGCTCCAGCATTACAGGAGCCATACCATAAGATAGTTTAATGTCATTATCAGGACACTCATTGTGGTGGCGGGGGTCTTACCCCTCTGCAGAGATGCAGTCAGTGTATTCTACGGGCCCAACCAACTGGGCTGTAACCAGGAAGAGTTTATTGTGTATGGTACTAATAATAACATATATATTCTAGACAAATTTAATATCTGATCAGTTTTTAATGCAACTTTAAACAGAACCTTACATTCCAAACTATCTAATAAACTAGTTTCCAAACTTTTTGGTACAAGCGTCTCATAGCATGTTCACTGGGCTAAGTTTAGTCAAGTGGAAAGTCATATGTTTAGGGCACCCAATGAGAAATGAACTCATAATCAGCAGAGGTCATATCATATATTTTTCACTTTTCTTGTAGGCATCAGAAAAATAAATCAGTTGTACAGATGAATGAAGAAAATTTAAATGAGCAAATAAGTTTTATTTGTGGCAGGCCAGATCTGGTCTAAGGGGCGTAGTTTGCAGCTCTACAAGTTGCTAATGCATTAATTAGCATAATTGCATGTGCATTTTTCATATTCATTATTAATGAAAAAAATGATTCAAGTAGAAAATATTCAAAAGAACATATAAATACATATTTGACAGGTCAAAAATGAAAATTAACACAGCTAATTATATTGATTCATTGAAGTTTTGTGCATGACTTCACATTGTTTACAGAACACCCATCTAAGTACTGAACAAGGTCATTGCCGCTTACCTCTAGTCACCTGGCTGTTTCACTAGGTCTTCAATATGTGGATTATATTGATATATTGAATTTATTATGTTTTGGGCAGTCTCAAGATGTTTACAGCACATGCTGTTTCTTAAGAGGTCACCCATCTAAGTACTGAACAAGGTCACTGGTGCTTACCTCTAGTCACCTGGCTGTTTCACTAGGTCTTCAATATGTGGATTATATTGATATATTGAATTTATTATGTTTTGTGCACAGTTATAAGATGTTTACAGCACATGCTGTTTCTTAAGGGGTCACCCATCTAAGTACTGAACAAGGTCATTGCAGCTAAACTCAGGTGGGAACTGGTGTTTTGAGCTTGATTTGATTTGAGTCATAAATAACATAAGGCCAGAAGAAAACTCATTGATAGTTTGCAAGCTCTGCTGGATAAGCATTACAACACTAGAGACACCTTAAAAACAAAGTTTAGATTTGGCACAAGTCTGAAAAAAGGGTAACAAACACGTAGGAAGCTCAAAACTAAGTAGTGATAGACTAGTTTGTTAGATTGTGGTGAATCTGACAATGATAGAAAAATGTGGAAAGTTGGATAAATCAAACATTTAAAACCAGTTTAGAAAGCGTGATATTTCATTCTTTTATTTCAGCCTGAAAAAGTTCTAAAATTGAAATAAAAGAACGAAATATCACGCCTTCTAAACTGATTTTAAGTGCTTCATTTATCCAACTCTTCAAATATTTCTATCAGTAGCTTGTTAATATTTAAAACATAAGAAGCCCCTAATTTATATCAAAACATGGCTAAATTTTAATCTCTTATCTGAAAAGTTTGTATCAGTTTAAATCTGTTATCAAGATACTTTAAGATATAGAGATAATCGTAGATATCACTCTAAGAAATGGAAATTGTGACCCGAGTTCAAATCCTGGACAAGGCTGTTTGCATTTCACTTAGTGCTTATACCCTAGGGAAAAGCATGCATCCATTTCTTCTAGCTAGGGGTAAATAGCAGGATAGACTATGTTCTTTAGCTTTGATATCATATTTACCTAACCCCTCCGCTCGGGCAGGATATGACACAAGGTCAATTTTTTTAAAGCGGAGTTTAACAGGTTTTAATTCAGAGTTTTCCTTCTCCTAGACTAGTTGCCTCACCAAGGCTGAAGAACCTAGTCTGCCCTACTATTTACCCATAGCTGGAGGGAGAATAATTGGATTCATACCTTTACCAAGGGTATTAGTGTTATGTGAAATGCAATCAGTCTCGTCCAGGATTTGAACTCGTGTCACCATGTCCATTTCCGACGACGATAACCATTACACCATGGGCACCTCTTATTTAGCTTTGATATGGCAACCAGTCTTGGGGAAAGAAAATTCTGTATTCAAACCAGCTGTTCTTTGTTAAAAAAATGACCTTGTGTCACATCCTGCCTATCTTCATAAAAGGCTGGAGTAAATACATTAAGATATACATATATATAAATTAAATATATATATATATATATATATATATATATATATATATATATATATATAAATACATTAAGATCTGAGCTACCCTAAAATATAGATATTAGACAAGGTAGTAAAAAAATGAAGTAAAACAAATAACAAAATGAAGAAAATAACTGAAACTTACTCTTCTCTAAATAGTGAATGTAAATATTACATTTTTTAAAATAAATGTTTCATGTATTACCACAGATATTTCTTCAGCAGAATATTTTGAATAAATTCTCAACATAACTCAAATTGAAGAAGTACCTAGACACAATGATGAGGTAAGATTGGTTTGGTTAGTTTTATGCCATATCAATCTTCATAGGTTATTTAATAACAAACCCTACTTTTACATATTAAATATTTGATTTCTTAACACATTTTGTAGATACACACAGTTAAATCATCAAACAGTTCTTTTTCTAACACTTCTATTTAGGATAAGTCATTTGTTTGCATTCAGTTTAAATTTCAAACAGTTCTATTTGATGCATCGATAAATAAGGCCCTGTCAGGTGCTAACCACTTCAAGCCAGAGTGGACCAGGGTACGATGGCAATGAAAGGGTATTCCACATTCTCAAAGCTCCAGCATTACAGGAGCCTCAGCATCAAATTTTTTAATGTCATATCCAGGACACTTACCACTCTCCAGAGATGCAGTCGGTGTATTCTACAGGCCCAGCTGATTGGGCCAGACTAGGTCAGAGTCGCAATTTTTTTTTTTTTAGCTTTTCCTACCCGCAAAGTGTAGACTTATGGCCAAATGATGATATATACTTTCTGGGACTTAAATTTAAGTAGTCAGTAAAAAAAAAAAAAAAAAGGGATATATATATATATATATATATATATAACCAAGGAAATGACTAATCTTGATGACAAACGTAAGTTCATGGGTGAAAGAAAAGTTTTGCAATATTTTGGCATGTACTATTTTGTGATGCTTTTATCATGTGACTGATGTATTTTAGTAGTGGTTGTGCTGATGCATTGTGCATTACTTGGTTCTGTATAGGATTTGAAACCGAACCTAACTTTGTACAGAAGAACATGTAAAAAAAATTAAAGTTGGCAACCAGAAGGCTCCCTTTTCAATAGCTACAACACCGAGGTGTAGGGGAGGGTGCTACTCCTTTCCCAGGATTGCTCCACTTTACCCTTGATATGTACCTTATATTGCTGATTGTTAAGCAAGGAGGTATCAAGTACTATTTTTAAAGTAATTGGTATGACACTACCAGAAATTGAACCCAGGTCTCCCGGACCATTGGCAAACAGTCTACCCACTAGACCAATGAGCCAGTGCTTTCAAGAAATTATGCTTTATGAGTTCAAACTGGGCTATAACACAGCGGAAGCAACCAAAAACATTTGTTGTGCCAAAGGTTAAGGGGCAGTGACCAGATGGTTAAAAAAATTTTGCTCAGGTTGCAAGAACCTCAAGGACCAAACAAAGTCAGATAGGCCTAAAACCAGGATTTCCAAAATTGGGTTCCAAATCATGGAGGCAAATCCAGTAAGTAATACTCAGAGAGTATCAGGTGAGCTCTGCATTTCAGTTCAGTATAGTTCAGCATTTTCAATACCTTTGTAAAACCATCCAGAGCTGACAAATTTTGGCTCACATTACCAAAATATTGCAAAACTTTCGACTCACCTGATTTTTACATTTCTCACTCTCTTTCTCTCTCTCTCTCTCTCTCTCTATATATATATATATATATATATATATATATCTTCTTTTTTTTATACCTCTTCTATAATTCTGATGGTGCAAAAAAAAAAAAAAAAAAAAAAAAACAGATTATACAATTGGTAAAAAAGAAACATTACACAAACTGATATCTGGGGGAAAAAATTCCAATAAAAAAAAGAAAAGATGAAAAATATTCGTACAGTTTGAAAATAATCAACTAATACTGCAATACTTAGTCAAAAGAAAAAAGACAAACAGAATCACCTAAGCTGAAAAGTAACTTCAGACTTCAGTATATATATATATATTATTTATTATATTTTACTTATCACAGATATTTCCTCAGCAGAATCTTTAGAACAAATATTTTAACTTAATTTTCTCTGTCCCATAGAAACAGGGATTTGGCTCATATTAATAATTCTAAAAATATTTGGTTTGGTTCAGTTTCTTTGTTTAATGACATATCAACCTTCATGGATTATTTAATGCTAAAGCCATTCTCGTAGAAGAACAGAAATGATACTATTTAACTCATAGCTGGCGTGATCCATTCCTAAAGGATTTGTTTCGATGGAGTATAACTAATGATAAAAAATAATAATGGTTTGGTTTGGTTTGGGTTCTTTGTTTTATGGCATATCAACCTTTATGGGTTTCCTAATACCAAAGCTATCCGTGTCAAAGAACAATAGCGGTACTTTTTAACCCATAACTCATACCTCTCCCAAGGGTAATTAGTTCAAAAGAAAACATAATAACATGACTGAAGCTTGAACTCACTATGATGCGGCAGTCCAGCACATTACCCACAATGCCACAAAGATTCCCTGAGGACACTTGTCCGAGTACATCTGTATATGATATAGCAAAAACAATTCAAGTAATTCATTCAGAATTTTATGTCTTTTCATGAGTAAAGTACACATGACATTTTGAGAATTTAGTGCACAAATACAACCGCAGTATATACATTTTTCTGATATGCATTTTATGCATTTCATCATAACTTCAGAAATGTTGCCTGTCAGAAAACTAATTCATCGACAGATCACTCTTAAATTGCATATTATGTTGTTTTTTTTTTCCTGGCCCAGTTCATATGTCATGCTGAGACAAACTTTATTTACTTTGCAGTCAAATATTGCACAACATCTAATATTTTCTGGCAGTTTTGCACATCACATAAACTCCACTTTAGGTTATTCATAAGCTTTCAGATTGTGTAATTTAGGTGCTAGTTGCCTAACTAGAGTTTCATGTCTCATTACAAGTGAGTCCAATTCTTACTGGGTGCTCAGTATTCCTGGTCTTGTGTCAAAATTAAGATAAGCTTAATAAAAAGAAAAAAAAACAACACAGTTACCTGGGTAGACAATCACTGAGTTGGATTCTTACTGGAAGCCTAATAAATTTAACTTTCTATATAAACTAGTATATACACAGGGTCTATGTCCTAATGATATACCCCTTATTTTACAACCTGCACACATATTAATTTGTACATTAGTAGAAGAACATTAGTGGGGCTATTAAACCCATAGCTGAGAATGATTGCATTTCACATAGCACTAATACCCTTGGGAAAGGTATGAATCCAATTATTCTCCATCCAGCTATGGGTAAATAGTAGGGCAGACTGGGTTCTTCAGCCTTGCTGAGGCAACTAGTCTAGGAGAAGGAAAACTCTGAATTCAAACCTGTTAAACTCTGCTTAAAAATTGACCTTGTGTCATATCCTGCCCGAGCGGAGGGGTTGGTAAATAGGATTAAACCCATACCTGGTGGAGTAAAGTACATTTGATTGCAGATAATTTGGCTTGGCCGTTTTAGCAAAAGCCTATTTGACAACGGACATTTGATTTAATGGCATATCAACCCTTGATAGTTATATAATGCCAAATCGATTCACATGAATCAAATAAAAGCAATATACATTACAGATTTTTCTGAACTGAACTAAATAATATTCAGGAAAAATGATTATGCTTTCAGAAAGAAATATTAGCATCGAAACAGATTATATTTACCCAATAAAAATTGGTGAGAAAGGTGTATTAATACAAGTCAATGAAACAGCAATTTGTATAGGAAGAATAATAATTGACTTCTACAATAAAAATGATGATTCTACAAATATGCAATGGCTGGTAGGAGGTGTCTTTATAGATAACAGTAAAGAATTTTTTCTTTGCTTAGTTAAAAACGGATCTGTATTAGAAAAATATATTTTGCTAGGATCAAATATTATACCAGATGGACATTTATCTTATCCTGTGGCTTGCAGAAAACTTAACTTTACGCATTTTGTTGTAAATCATACTGAGGGATTCATAAATGATGATGGATATATTACTAATCAAGCTAAAAATCTGTGGAATCAGATTAAAAAATATTACAAGATGAGAGATACTATGAGATAATCGAATATGAACGGGTTTTTAGTTGAATTTACTTGGAAATATAAGCATATTAGTCCAAGAGCAAAAGAATCAATTATAAATGTTTTTAATTCTATAATAAACTTGATTTAACCTTTAATTTAAGTCCTAAAATATTCACTTACTCCCTTAAATTATAACTGAATTTTGAAAAAAAATATACTGTAAAATGTCCCACAGTGCCCAAATGGCTGCACCCAATTGTCTGGTTCCATAGCATGGGAATAAGGATGCTAATACTTTTCCTAAGAGTATTAGTCTGAAAGTAGATTTAATTGCATGACCGGAGTCATAAAGTATAGCAGGTTAGCCACAATGCCATGGGGATCCTCTGCCCTTCTGTCACAATTAAGGTAAGTTTGGTAAATAAATACAAAGGATACTAAGGTAGTCCATTATTAGTGAGTTCAATTCTCACTGGTTACCCAGTAGTTCAAGCTTTGTATTAAAAACATATGATGTACATAGGGTCTATGTCCAGTTGACATTACTCTTTTTTGAGAACCTGTACAAATATTAATTTGTATATAATATCTTTACTGTAACCAAGCTATATTACCTGGATGTTTAATCTTGACTAAACTAAAGAGCATATTTAAGGTGTTGCAAAGTTATGATCCATCCATAGACTTTCTTAAATAGTTTGCTTTTAAAAAATCAGACTCAATACATGGGACACTTATGTCTTTTCTGCATGTGTCTATTTGTACAGCTGGAGAAATGTATACAAGTACAAAAGGTTTTAAAATTTGAATGAAAGATATGATCTCTGATAAACTCCAGGAAGAAACTTCTCCATTCTAATCAAACAATGTGACATTGTGCCTTTGCTTATTCTACAAGAGAAAACACAGTGGAAACTCAATAGCACAACAACAACAACAATAGAAAAGGATAATATGTCAGGTTTTGTCTGACACACATTGTTACAAGTCTACAAAAAACAACATGTGGTAGTTGTGTTCATTTAGATTTACTGGAATTTCTTCTT
>OY757931.1:57207395-57224895 GCA_963585895.1 Sepioteuthis lessoniana | reverse complement strand
CAAACCGGACGTAATTGAACCAGTACACCACACTGGACGTAATTGAACCAGTATGGCACAGTGGACCCAGTTGAACCAGTATGCCACACGAGACGTAATTGAACCAGTACACTACACTGGACGTAATTGAACCAGTACACCACACTGGACGTATTTGAACCAGTACACCACACCAGACACAATTTAGCCAGTATGCCACAGTGGACGCAATTGAAACCAGTATGCCACACTAGATGTAATTGAACCAGTACACCACACTGGACATAATTGAACCAGTACACCACACCAGACATAATTTAGCCAGTATGCCACAGTGGACGCAATTGAACCAGTATGCCACACTAGACGCAATTGAACCAGTATGCCACACTGGACGTAATTGAACCAGTACACCACACCAGACACAATTTAGCCAGTATGCCACAGTGGACCCAACTGAACCAGTACACCACACTGGATGTAATTGAACCAGTAAGCCACACCAAACACAATTTAGCCAGTACACCACACTGGACGTAATTGAACCAGTACACAACACTGGATGCAATTGCTTTCATGCAAGTTAGTTGACCAGGAGGATCAGAGAAATCAGCAAGCTAGTTGGAGTCATCGATTGCTGTGTGAAACTCGTTTGATATCAGCGGCAGTAATAGGACATGCCTGGATAAAATCACGAAGTGTTCAGTTGATGTCATTCTCATACATCAAATACAGATTTTTATCAGATTCTTAATCTTTGTATTTAAATTTTGCCAGTATATCACACTGGACATAATTGTTCCCATGCAATAGTCCTTTATTTGAAAATAGCTGGCTGGAGTCAAGCCAAGACAATTATGTAGCTGTCAAGGAAGGATAGTGACTCACTTTGCTATTCAAATTGCTGAAGACTGCCGTCAAGGTTAGTTGGCCAGGATATCAACTGCAATGACTGGAATTGCTCAGATAAAATCACTAAGTGTTCAGTGGATGTCATTCTAGATATTTACAATGGCAATAGCAATGTCGTTCTTCAAGACTCTTCATGAACCAATAAGGCATGATAGGGTGTCAGCTTGGTCAAACTCAGTCATTCTGTGCTACTGCATAAGGAAATTGTATCGCAGTAAGATAATAACACAAACACAAAAAAAATTAAATCTTTGATGGTAACCTTTCAAATAAATGAATCAGTGTGTATGTGTGTGTGTGCATACGTACTCTACACACACACACACACACACAATCTAAATGTCCAATGACTATAGGATTAACATGATTATACTGAGGTTTCTATTCAGGAAGTAGTTAAGTATTTTAATTAGCTTTTCACAATGGAAGTTAGATGTTTAAAAATAGATGTAAACTCCAAAGTAGACTGCATAAAATTATCATTAAACAGGAAAATGCTACATTCTCTACAGCATTTTAAGTCTATTGCTCAAACTAAAATCTTCAAATGATGTTGTGTATACTGCTGGGTCATGGGTGTATATATATATATATATATATATATATATATATATATATATATATATAAATCTTTTCATTGGTCCAATGAAAGAAAAAAGTAAATATTTTATAATGAAGAGGCCCACAAGAGAATTTGTTTTTAGGTTATTTATTCTTCTTCAACATGTGTTTTTAAGTTATTTATTTTTCTTCAACATGTGTTTCTGACCTTTTAAGTTGTCTTCTTGAAAACGACTTAAAAGGTCAGAAACACGTGTTGAAGAATAAATAACCTAAAATCAAATTCTCTTGTGGACCAATTCATTTTAAAATATATATTATAGAATAAATAAGTCTACAAGTGAATTTGGTATTTTAAATTTCATTTTTCATAGTTTTGCTCTACAAGTGTTTCAGACTTCCTAGTTGTTTCCGGATGGCTAATAATTGTTTAGGCAGTCTTTTTGGCTTTTATAGCAGCAATTGATAGGGTTGTGATTCTTTTTCATTCCAGGAATTGAGTCTGTGAATGTCCAATTGGAGTTAATCGTCCGTGAAAACCTTTGGCCCCTACAGATGTTTTTTTTTTGTTTTATATGTGTACAAGAGAGTATTCTGTGTGTCTGTGTGAGTGTTTGTATCCATGCATAAGTATATATTTTCAGGGTTGTTGCTTTTTCCTTTCTCTCTCTCTCTCTCTCTCTCACAGAGTTCAATGTGAAGTAGTCTATGTATATGTTTGTGAGTTTGCACATGAAGTTTGATTCTGTTTAATGTAGGTTTAAGTTTGGTTAAAGAGCACAGAACTTTCCTTTTCAATGACCTTACGTTTTTTTGTTAGTTTCTTTGTATCAGGATTTAATTGATAGAGAAGTTGTCCTATGTTCTACTTTTAAGAACTTTCGATCAATTGATTGTCTTCAGGTGGATTGTTGGTATTGTTTATTCAGTTTATTTTGTTTCAAGTTGTTTTTTATTGTTGAGGTGCATTAGTTAGTATATTAATTGTTGAAGATGTTTAGTATGTTAGTGTCAGATATTTCTTATGTTCAGTAGTTTATTTTTAATACTAATGGATTTGAGGGCTTGTTAGCTAATGTTGTTCTTGTAATTTGGGTTTTATTGCAGAAGTTTTTTTGTATTTCAGCAGATGAGAATTTATCAGTTTTATTACCATATTTTCTAGTTATATGCTGTTTGATGGCACAAGTATCAGATAGGTAGTATGAAACCAAACAATACCTAAAATAAGCCTGAAGATGATCAATATGATAGAAAGCACTTGCAAGCAGAACATGACAAATTTTCCATCAATTGGATCCTGATACAAAGAAACAGCAATAAAGCTTGAGAATAAAAACAAATGATCATAAAAAGTTCCCCTTGGTCTTTAACCAAACATGTAAAAATAATAAATTGCTTCAAATATATATATATATATATATATATACACACACACACACACATTGGTGTATATATATATATATATACACAAACACACACACATATTGGTGTATATATAGATATATACACACACACATTGGTGTGTGTATATATATATATATATATATATACACACACACACACATTGGTGTGTATATATATATATATATATATATATATATACACACACACACATTGGTATATATATATATATATATACACATTGGTGTATATATATATATATATATATATATATATACACATTGGTGTATATATATATATATATATATATATATATATATATATATATCCACATACACACACAGACATCTCTCTCTCTGTATATATATATATATATATTCACACACACACACGTATGTGTATATGACAGACAATATTGTCAACATGATGCTACTGTCTCCTACTATCCACAATAGACTTCCATCCACTTAGAGCCACATGCTTCTATCTTTTTATATTCTTATTTTATCTATTTTGTTTCTGTGCCCGCAGGTAAGGGTGGGGAGGAATAACTGTTATATTACACAGCCCAAGCAAATAAGTCACTTTTTACAGTTAAGAGAAAACTTAGAGAGTAAGACTGGGTGTAAGCTGGAGGGGTAGGTCTATGAAAGTTTGGAAGTCTAGAGTTTGGGGGCGGAGATAAGTCAAGTTTTTTGGAGGCTTGATAGAAATGTCAAAAGAATAATTAATAGAACTGCCAGGCAGGTAAGAAATAACTACAACATTGTAAACATTGGTCACATTGTGTGGTGCTTACTTGCTTTATTGGCTGTGATGGAAAAAATGTTTAGAGTCTTAAGAGTAGCAGACTTTGAGTGGAACTGCCATTTAGAATGGAGCCATAATGTCAGATGCTGCGTCTGTTGCTGACTGATCCAGACTTGATTGTGTGCTCTTAAATGGTGCTGTCAAAGAAATGGCTGAGAAAACTCTTGGAATCACTTCTCTGGGAAGTCAACTTCATGAAGTTTAGGACATTCATTTTTTTTTGTTCTTTGACAGAGGTGCATTTTTTTCTATTTTACTGTAGTTACATCCTCTATCAGAAAATCTAACAAAATCAAACAATATAAGGACGTATATCATTATCAAGTCAGGTTGATAACATAGAGTTTCCATACTCTCCCTAATCTATCACCTCTGACAGGTCCTCTAAATCACATCTAGTGTCCAAACAGAGCTGATGAATATAAGTCCTTGCAGGAGTGTCCATAGAGAGGAGTCTATTGGAGAACATCACTTATGAGTCTGTTTTTATCTCTCCAGCATTGCCCAGTGTGTCTTGCTCAAATTACTTGGATGGTTTGTGAGATGGGAGGTAGGTATCCACAAGCACCTGATTTGTGGAGATGTTTCTAGGATTTGTTTAGAGAGGCACACAGCATTTTTGTGTAGTTCCAATTTAGTTTTTTCACCAGGTGCTTTGTTAAAGTCAATGTGGTGTAACCATACAGTAGTACTGACATGATTACAGTTTGGAAGAAGTCCTGTTTTATTTTAGCAGAGAAATCAGATTTTCATATTGTTCTTAACTTGTCAATAGCAGGAAATCAATAAATCAGGATAAGATTTTACAATATTAAACCAGGGAAAATAATAATTGAGTTATTTCCGTATTTTACAGTTTATATTTAAACATTCTAAAGCTCTGTGTGTGTGTGTGTGTCTCTCTCTCTTTCTCTATATATATATATATATATATATATACACATACACATACACACACATATATACATTACAATGTGTGTGGTATAAATGAGAAAGACACTAACTGCTCAACCCATACTGAGCTGGTGACCAAAATTAAGAAGCTGTTCAAAGATCTTCCAAAGAACACAGTGAGGAATGAATTCACCAGGCTCTGAAGCCATCTTAAGGGTATGGGGAAAACTGAGGGTGGCTACTTTGAGTAAACCATTATCTCCCAGCCATAATCTAGCTGATACTATTATTTTGGGATATATATATATATATATATATAAGTTGGCAAACCAAAGGTTCCTTTTTCATTAACTACTACACTGAGGTGTAGGAGAGGGTGCTACTCCTTTCCTCAGATTGCTCAACTTATTCTTGATACTTACTTAATAATGCTGATTGTTAAGCAAGGAAGTATATAGTACCCTTTTTTTTGAGTCTTTGGTATGACTCAACTTGGGATTTAACCCTAGTCTCCCAGGCCATCGGTTAAACACTACCGACTAGTCAACACACACACACACACACACACAAGTGTGTTGATGTATGTATGTGTAGGCATTTGTGTATATATGTACATATATAAAAGAGAGAAAGATAGATGTTTCATTAAATGGTTGAGACAAGAAATATTTTGTCAACCTTTCTTGTGAATTCAAACCTGTTAAACTCCGCTTAAAAATTGACCTTGTGTCATATCCTGCCCGAGCGGAAGGAAGTGGTAAATATGATAAAGTAAAACGTAAAGTTGGCAACCTTAGTTGAGGGTGACCCAAAGGCTCCTTTTTCAATAGCTACTACTCCAAGGTGCAGGGGACAGCACTACTCTATTCCCAGGATTACTCCACTTAACCCTTGATCATTACATTACAATACTGAGTGCTAAGCAAGGCTGAATCAAGTATCATTTTTTGAGTCTTTGCTATGACTCGACCTGGGATTGAAACATGGTCACCTGGACCATTGGCAAACATTCTACTCGTTAGACCAATGTCCCGGTCCAGTTCTTAAGCAAAAATGAACATAGGTCAATAAGATTTAAGGTTCACTGGAGTAGAAACAGGAAAAGGTTAAGTAAAAGATTTAAAACCAAAGCAAAACAGAAAAAAACAACCAAAAAAAAACTTCCTTATCTTCGTGGCCTTTAATGAAGGATATCTGCCTAAAAAAATACATATGTGTGTGTGTATATATGCACACCCACACATACAGACTAGTAAACACAAAAATATTACTGCAAATATGTATTTTAAACAGACATACAAACATTTTATACATACACGTATCTACATATTTTTATACTAGTGTGTGTGAGTATATATATATATATATATATACACTCACACACACATACAAATTATACACTAACATTCTCATACATTTACATGCACACACCTGTCTTATTTATTAAATTTTGTGAGTGTGTGTGTTTTTTTAAAACGTTACCATAGTAACATCCTTGTCAATCATACATTCAATCCATCACTATGACAGGAGAAATGTCACCTGTGAACTGGGGAGGGAATAACTGTGATTGTAAAACAACATAAACACCACCATTGATGCACACACACACACAATTTAAAAAAATAATAATAATAATGAATGTCACTAACTTGACAATCTCTTATGTCATTCATTTGAAATTGAGGCAACACATGATTAAACTTCAGCAAATAAAAATAGAAGAATTATACACTCATAATTTAAGTCTATTGATAGAAAATTATTGGTCATATGTTTTGGAGAGGATATGTCATCTATATTAAAATTCACATTAAATTTTATATATAATATACACACACATTTTATATATATACATATACACACACACACTATTATATATATATATATATATATATATATATACACACACACACACACACACACATATATATATTTATAATCAAATATATATATATATATACACACACACACACACACACACAATTTTATATATATATATATATATATATATATATATATATATATATATATATATGATTTATAATCAAATATATACAAATGTACAACTAAAATTCTCCTTATATATAACTACCAAAATTTTTTTTTTTTCATATATATCTTTGGTGGAGATGTCAACCCATTTAAATCCTGCATGAAGCTATTTGTATTTCACTTCAAGCTAATGCCCTTGGGAAAGTATTAATCAATCTGATCTCTTACCCTAGCTATGAGTAAAATATTAGGGCAGATTGAGCCCTTTAGCCTTGGTACATCAATGGTCTAAGAAAAAGAAAAATCTGCTTAAAGACTAACATGGCAGAGTCTTTGAGTAAATGCATATATATCAAAATGTAACTCAGCAAAAAAGGCACATTGTAGCAAGACTTCCACTGGAGCAACACACTTAAAATACACTAGCTAAAAGAATAAAGTAATTTACATCCCAATTTTCAACAGAATGTTAATTTTATTGAATCAACATTTATATTTAATCAGACAAATTTTTTACATGTTGGAGATAACAATGAAATGATGAATTTTTTACTCCTTCCCGATTGACCTTTGTCATAAAGAGAAACACAATGAATTTGTAGGTTGTCTCGTTGCTTATATAAGCCTGGAACAAATATATAGTGATCAGAGCTTTAGACTAGATTCAAAATAAAAATGTTTAGTTATACTGACAGAAAATAAAACCACAACACCCCAAATATACATTTCACTTTACATAATGTAGCTGGATTACAGTAAATAATCTCACAGATACATCGATATATGCACAAGTTCTAAAATAGATGTGTGTGCGTATGTGTATATATATATATATATATATATATATATATATATATATATCTTAATCAAGTCAAGCTGGCAGCATGGATTTCTCTCTCTTTCTCTCTTTCTGTACATTCTTCCTAATCATCAATTGCACCTTATGGGTCTTCTTGGCTGCATCCAGTGTCTGCACAGAAGGGACGTAAATAAGTTCTTGTTGGCCATCCAACACTAGCACGTCCATGTATAGGGGTCCATAGATAACGTCACTTATGATTTTGTCTCAGTTTCACTTTAAATAATAGAGATGGAGTATAGTAAATAATCTAAGATAAATCAATACATGCACAAATTCCAAAATGGAGGTATTTCAATGATATCCAGACTTCATATATGCGTATTAGGTGTTAAGATAGGTCTGTAATCTCACAGACTTGCAAATGGTAAGTTATGCCATCAAAAGTTGTCTAAAGATTTGGAAAATTTTATCAGACTACTATCTCCTAATATACAAAAACTGTTTCCAGGTCAAAATAAGCATTGTCCTTCAAAAGGGAGCAATTTCATATTGTCAGTTTTTGATTTAAACAATATATCAAAATCAATGTTTCACCCATAATGAAACAATCAAAGCTAACCTCTTCGAAAAGTTTTATGTGTTTACTGTTTTAAGATAGAATCAATCATGCCTTTTGTCAACGGATTGTTATTTAACAATAGCGTCACACTTACTGATATCATAAAGCAATCAGTTTTGACAGGGGGGTTGTGTGGGTAAAACTGGGAAGGGAGGCTACTCTTATAGAGGCCATAAAGAAGTTATCTCCCGTTTCACTATTGAAGTCACTCGTGTCATTGAAAAAAAAAAAAAGAGGAAAAAAAAAAGAAAGCAAGTCGACAATATGAAGGACAGATCGTTTTCTTGTCTTTTGCATAAAGGAGGAAGAAATTATATCGCCAGCATAATTTATTAATCCTCGTTGGGTTCTGAAATATCTTTAAAAAATCAAAAGCCCTTCTCAGAAATTGTGGGGTTTTGTTTTGTTTTGGTTGGGTTTTTTGGGGGGTGGGGGAATCAACTTTGAACATGACAATTTCGGATGGAATAGATACCACCAGAAAAAATGTACTAAAAAAATAATGATCTAAACTTCGACAAAGGTAGAAAAGAAAAAAAAAAATAGATGTAGTGTTTCTGAAAATTTGATATTATTTGAAATGTACAGGGTATTTAAAAAAAAACGATATAATTTCGTAATCAAGTAACTTAAATAATTCTAGTTCAAATGATCTCAAATTTTAACAGCATGTGTAGAAACAACAACAACAAAAAGTTTATGCTTTATGTTTAAATAGCTTTTATTTTCCAGTGGAATGGCATTTTTATACCTGAAAAGAGAAAAAAAAAAAAAAAACATTTAACAAAATTTTGAGATCATTTGAATGAGAAGGGATCAAATCATTAGATTACAAAATTATATCGAATTTTCTGAAACACACACACACATTCTTTCTTATATATGAGCAAGAGAGATGAGTCAAAGAAGGAGAAAAAAAAAGAATGCTTTTTTAAAATATTTATTATCTAAGTTTAAGTTCTTTCTTCATAGACACTGGCTTGACAATAAAATATATACAGATTAACTTTCAAGTCTCGTTTTAGTTTTAACATCTTAAAATGTACACTTTTATGGTTTGGTTTCTTTTGTTTAATGGCATATCAACCTTTGTAGGTTATTTAATGCCAAAGCTATTCTCCTAAAAGAACAGTAGTGGTACTATTTAACCCATAGCTGGTAGGATAAGGGGGTTCATACCTTTCCCAAGGGTATCTGTCCGAAAGTGAACGTAATAGCGAGACTGGAGTACGAACTCGCTTTCTACGATTCCACAGTGACACCCCTCTACACTTTTATGATAATGTCTCATGTCATTATGATTTTCATATCAATGCATTCTTAACCCTTTCATTAAAAAGGGTTTGTGCTTGTTATTTTTTTTTGGGGGGGGGTTAAGTTTTAAAAGAATGAATGAAACTGACAGTCATAGGGAATCAATAATATCAAGAAAATTATGCCATTTTTGATAAAGTTTTTTTTTCCCCAAAAACAATGTTGTTATAAAAGTAAATGTCCCCAATGTCAAAATTAAAGAAAGGAAAGAAAGAGGAGAAAAAGTACAATTGATGAGGGATTGCTTGATTAATTTATTTTAATGGCATGTCAACTTGTCTAGGGTTATTTTATGCCTAGAGGTTAGGGAATGGTATTCATTGTACATTTACATACATTTTTTCTTGAGATTTTTTTTTTGTATAGTTATATATCAAGTATTCTTATCTAATACAAATAATTAACACACTGTTTAGTGGTTTCAAGTATTCCTATCTAACACTCATAATTATATGGTTTCAAGTCATTATTTCTATTTAATAAAAGTCTTTTGTTTGCACACAGATGGTTTCAAGTAATTAACAAACCTTAAACAATTATAGCTTAAAATAACTTTCTAAAAACAAATGATTTAAAGTTATACAGTTTTAAGCATTCCAATCAAATACAAATAATTTTTAAAGATCTATCAGACACAGAGATGGGACCCTAACAGTTGTTACAACTTAAGTGGAGCTGGGAGTAAGGGCAATGAAAGAGGACTTCACACTTCCTAGGTCTTCAAAACTAGGTTTTGCATTGTTACAACCTGGCCCACTGAGCTGGGATACAGTTTGGTCAGCCATGTTGCCTAATACATGGATCAGGTCAAGTGGGTATTGGTTCCAGTGGCAGTCGGTCGAAGCTGTTTGACATGGATTCCAGGAAGCCAGTGTTCACGTCAGGCACGCTAAGACCAGTGCTCCTTAAGTCTCAGAGGGCCATACCCCCAGGCTCTAATCCTCTCCGGAGGGGGTAGGTTTATTTGCCTGGCACCTGATGTGCCTATTTTTAGGATAATGCTGACAGGGTTCAAGGCATTTTTGGAACCGAGGATGTGTGTGGGCTACAGTCCTACGCCTGGCTTCCACATTAAAAAAGCTATGTACCATACTTGCACATACATGGGGCTCCAGACAAATATCAGGTCTTCAAAATAAGACCATCAATATCAGATGCAGTTTAGTATCATACTTGGGGCAACTCTTTTTGGAAAGCAGGATTGTACTCCTCAGCCAGAGAGCATATTCTAAGTCCCAGTGATAGGACATCACAGGTAAGAGAAAAAGTATTTTTCAGAGTAACTGGAAGAGAAGAAAGATTGAAAGAGAGATAGAGAAAGTGATAGGGAGAAAGAGAGAGTTACAGAAAAAAGAGTTTGGTTTGGTTTTATGGCATATCAACCATTGTAGGTTATTTAATGCCAAATCCTTTTTATACATATATATCAAATATATATGATTTGGTTTCACTGGGTTTTATGACATATCAACCATTGTAGGTTATTTAATGTCAAATCCTTTTTATATATAGTAAATATATGATTTCCATACACATTATGGAGATAACATTTTTAAATAAGCCTGAGCTTAATTTTTTTGCACACAGTTAAATGGTTTCACTTATTTCTAGCTAATATGAATAATTCTATTTGCTGTTAATCATTTGCTTACACAGTTAAATGATCAAACAGTTCTATTTCAAACAATTCAGTTTAGCATAAATCAAAGTTAAATGGTTCCAAGTATTGCTATGTATCACTAATAATTCAATTAGACATTAGTCAGTTAAATGACCAAACAGTTCTACTTCAAGCAATTCAGTTTAGCATAAATCATTTGTTGGCACACAGTTTAAATGTCAAACAGTTCTATTTGACCCACAGATAGGACCATATCAGGTGCTACCACTTCAGGCCAGAGTGAACTTGGGAGTGATGGCAATGACGAAGTAATCCACATTCCTTAAAGCTCTAACATTACTGGAACTTCATCATCAGATTTTTTAATGTCATATCCAGGACACTCACTGGGGGAGTCTTATCCCTCTACAGAGATGCAGTCATTCTATTCCACAGCCCTAGACAACTGGGAAAAAATAGAAAAAAAGAGAAAGGTTGAAAGAGTATGTATAAGATCTAACCTGAAGTGATTTATCTAATACAAATGTATGCACATTTATGTCGAATAAAAGAAAACTCTCTCTAGCCTGAAATAAAAGGGAAAAAATCTAATGTACAAGAGATCTTAGAGGAAATTCCATTCTGGTAATAAACCAAGAATTTACCAAAACCGTTCTGGATATAAAATGATGGAATGGGAGCATATCCCCATCACAAACAGCAGTTCTTTTTCTCAAAACACTGTAGGATACAAGAACTCCCCCCAAAGTCTATAAGACAGGAAGTAACGAGTCTTACCTTATCACACTGGCCGATGTTATAATGTTAAAAGGTTGAATTTAAAATCATCCTTCTCCTAACTGTGTTGCCCAAACAAGGCAAGAGATCCCAGTTTGCTTATCTTATCCATAGCTTAGAGTAGAAAAAGATGTATTTATGCTTCTTTCAAGGAAAAAAAAAAGACAGAAAAATGATGCTCCAATGGCTGAGATATATATATATATACAAAGTGATTATTTTCCTAGATAATTGTTAAATCTCCTGAGTAGTAATGAAAAATACAAATTTTCTTAAAAGAAAATCCTCAGAAATACTACAAAATAGGAAATTTCTTAGAATTTTCTTTTCCTTGATCTGATATTTTATGATGAGTCATTTGCTAATGGCAAAAAGCAGTTGGTGGAGTTTAAAAAAGGTCAAATTGTGGCATACAATGACTGTAGACTGTCACTTGGCAATATTGTTAAGTAAATGATTTACCATTATTCAATTGATGTTTTCCTCAAAAATTAAAAGAAAACAGAATTTTTTTTTAATTCATGGTCTTAATTCATTTTTGGTGGGTGGGTGGGTGGCTGGGGTGGTGGTTCAAAACTATTTCAAATTCGTCTTTAAATTTGTTCAAAATTAGATTTTATATTCATTTCATAATTCTATTTTGAAGTTAGTTTTTACCATATGAGAAGCTCTATCTCAGAAAGAAGTGGTTTTTCAGTTATCAAGAAAATGGGGGTTTCATTTGCATTAATTTTTACCCTTTCACCAATTCTTTTCACATTGCTGAATTTTTTTTTTTTTTTTTTACAAAGTACATGAGGTAAAACATAAAAAAACTTTGTACGTATTTATAGTAAATAACAAGTACAAATAAATTTGGGGCTTTTTTGGTGGGAAGGGAGAAACTGTGCATCTTATATGGTAAATTAAACTATTTAAAGTGGATAAAAATTACTTCCATATCTATTCCATTTTGTTGCCTAATTGATGATTGGCATTCATGAAACTCAACAAGTATGAAAACTTCCTGAGTTTGTACATTAAATATTATATAGCTCTGCTTGTAAAATACTGAACACTTTGATTAGTATTCTAAAACATTATATATAAATATTTTAATAAAATTGAATAGGATATGATAAAAACTCATGACTGATTTTTAGGTGAGTGTGCGTGTATCAAAACATCTCGATAATAGGCACATCTGTGGATCAGCAATATGAAATTCAAAGTTAGGAGTTTTTATGGTTTTATTTCATAGTTCAAATATTTGTGAATTTAAAATGATTCTAGCCATGAAATTTATTCATAATTATATATAGCTACATAAATACATACACACACACACATATATATATATGGCAAACATATACACACACATATATATATACATATATGGCAAACATATACACACATATTGACACACACACACACATATATATATATATATATATATAGAGAGAGAGAGAGAGAAACACACGCAAACATATATAGACACAAACACACATACAAACACATATAGACAAACACACACCTTTATAAAACCATATATATGTAAACACACACACACACACACACAGATATATATCTCATAGTTTGATATATTTAGAAAGACAAAGTAATCAATACCAGTGAGGGCATATGTACCTAAGTTTGAATAGCAGAGATACAGAATCTAAGTTTTAGACCATATATAAATTGTTTTCTTTAATCATTTTTGTTTTAGTATTGTACATTTCTTTAGTATCAGTGCACAACTGCTGGTTTGACTGGTAGACCAAAAGCAAAAACAAGAGCAGAAGGCAAGTCACCAGCTCGCACGATAGAAGGCTGACTGCTCCAAATAGCACTGTACAACTGAAACAATGTCTAGAAAAAAATGTGTCAACATCCACTGTGAAGAGAAGCCTCTGTGAAGCTGGCCTATATGGCAGAATTGCAGTCAAGAAACCACTGTTCAAGAAACAAAACAATATCAAAAGGCTCCAGTGGATCAAAACGCATCAAGACTGGACAATAGAGCAGTGGAATAAAGGCCTTTGTAGAGATGAATCAAAGTTTGAAATCTTCATGTGGTGAAGAGTTGGTGAAAGAGCAGTAACCCCTTGTATCACACTAACTACAAAGCATGGACGAGGCTGTTATGATGTGGAAGGCTTTTGCCACTCAAAGCTGAGGATGTACAGGTGAAGCACAAATTGAATCAGACCTGCTATCATAGCATACTGCAGTATCACATGATCCCATCTAGAACACGGCTAGTGAATCAAGGATTTCTACTCACACAAGATAATGACCCAAAGCAGACTAGTTAACTCTGCCAGAGGTAAATCAAAAGCAAAGAGAAACAACACATCCTTCAACTGATGTCTTGGCTGGCACAATCAGTGGATGTAAATCTCATTGAACAGGTATAAAATGAGCTTGACAGAAAAGTCAGAGCTAAACAACTTACAAGTGTAGCTCACCTCTGGCAACTCTTGCAGGAAAGCAGCTATATATATATATATATATATATATATATATATATATACATAAACCCCCATTCAAACAAAGTATAAATGTTAGATGTCAGTTATGCATAGTTGTGTGGGTAGGCAAGTAATTTGCAATACAGGATATCCTCATTCTAAAGGAATCGATATCTTGCCATGTTGTTGCCAGCTTTTCTTGACGAAGGAAAAGTAAAAAGAATGAATGGTAGAGAAAGAGAGATGACATTGTGAGCGGAGAGAAGATGAGAATGAGCGATGTAAAAGCAAAATCTTCAAAGCAAAGGAAGATAAACAGAGAGAGAGAGAGAGTAAAAGAAAGAGGAAAAGAGAGGCTAATCTACAGAAGGATTGAAGAGAAGGAAGAAAATAGAGTTGGAAAAGCAGAAAGATTTCCCAATAGACAAAGAGAAAAGCTCTCTAATATCCATGGAATGAGGGAGGGACAGAAAACAGGAAGATCTCCAAACGAAAGAAGGAGGGAAATGTAGGAAGATTTTGAGAGAGATAGGAAGGAAGGAAGGAAAAAGATTTCAAAATCATAGGAAGAGGAGAGTGGTTAAGAGAAAAGAGAGGGTGATAGAGATTAAGAGAAAAAAGGGGGTGATAGAGATTCTAGACTTGAGAAATTGAGAGAGATAGACAAACAGACAGACAGAGAAAATCACAAGAAGAATCTGAAGTCAAGAACTCAGAGGAAATTCCATTCTGGTAATAAACCAAGAATTTACCCAAACCGTTCTGGATATGAAATGATGGAATGGGAGAGAATTTTATATGTATGTGTGTGTATATATATATATATATACATATATATATATATATATACACACACACACTAATTTTATTTAGTGATACAAGATATCAAATTATATTGTAAAGGAGATATTTCGTAAATGCCGTGGGGCTAATTTGCCAGATTGAACACTTGAGTGAATAAGTTATTTATGTTCCATTTTTGTATTTGTGATGATATATATATATATTTTGCAATTTCATAAAAAGACTAATACCACACCTTTCTGTGAGGTAAGCAAATGGTTAGTACTTGGAACACCAACTAATACATATTTGTAATGCAAAAAAATAAATACTATAGATGATCTTCCTTCTAGAGTAGTCAATATATGATACAGAGCCACAACTAAATTGAATGCAGACCAATGATTCAAATTGCTTTTTAAAAGGATTTAAAAGCAATTTTAATCATTGGCCTGCATTCAACATTTATATATATATATATATATATATATATATATATATAAATAAAAGGGTTACATTCAATAAATACGTTGAATTATTCCTAAGGTGTTGGCAAAAGAAAGCACTGTTTACAGTTGCCCATTTTTCAAGGAAATCAAGTAATGGATCCTTTCATGTCCTAGAATACAGTCAGCATGACCTTCTTTACTGACTGCTGTGTTCAGAACTTTTCCTTTATCAGAGAGTCAGCAGGTTATCCACTCCATCAACTCTTTGACTCAGACTCGTAATGGCAAGCCTACTTTTAACACATTTGAAAACATATCTTTTAACTAAACATGCTTCTTCATATATATCACACATTGTTGTGTAAATTTTATTTGGTTTACACTTCTTAGCCATCAAAGATTTGTTGGCAGATCTCTGTTCAAGCCTGAAACACTCCTTTTGATTTGCCATTTTGAATAGCCTCAAAATATATTTTTGTGAGCTTGAAAATAATTTTTTACAATAAATCACTTTCAAACAATGCAGTATTCATATCATATTTATGGAGGGAAAAAAAAAAACAAAAACAAATTTGCTTTCTTCAAAACAAAATTCCCTTTATTTATGGAATGATCTTTGTATATATTTGTTGAATGCAGACCAATGATTTAAATTGCTTTTCATGGTTGAAAAATAATTTGTGTTGGGTTGGGTTTGCTGGGTTTTACAGCATATCAACCTTTGTAGGTTATTTAATGCCAAATCCATTTTTATGTAAATAATCATTTCTGTTTCAAACAATTCAGTTTAGCAAGAGTACACATTTTAATTGTCAAAAACATTTCTATTTCAAACTATTCAAGCAGCTATATATAATAATTCAGTTTAGTGTCAGTACAGTTTCAATTTCAAAAACAGTTCAATTTCAAATAATTCAGGTAAGCATAAGCACGCAATTTAAATGTAAGTACGGTTTAATTGTCAAAAACATTTCTATTTCAAGCTATTCAGTTTAATCAAATAGTTCAGTTTAGCATAAGTATGCCGTTAGTTCTATTTAACCCATAGATAGGACCCTTATCAGGTGTTACCACTCCGGGCCAGAATGGACCTGGGAGCAATGGCGATAAAGGGGTACTCCGCATTCCCCAAAGCTCCAGCACTGCTGGAACCTCACCATCAGATTGTTTAGTGTCATATCCAGGATACTTGTTGGGTGGGGGTCTTACCCCTCTGCAGAGAAGCAGTCGGAGTATTCTACAGCCCCAGCCAACTGGGCACAAAAATAATTTGCATTCAACGAATTAAAAAAAAATATCATGAATTTTCAAAAAAGAATTAAATTCAAATGTCATTTATGTGATGACAGGTCTTAATAATTTCCCTGTTTTTTTATACTTACTCATAAAGAAGTGTCAAAAGTTCCACAAATCAATTGATTTTCAATTATTGATTCATAAGATTTAATCAGTAAAAATAAAAAACTAAATCTTGTACTTTTCTTTACCATAAACATATTAAAGTATTGAAGTAAATAATGGAGTGTAATCGGACAATATATAAAGAAAAAATGATAACAAGGTAATCCAACTAGAAGGAGAGATCTATTGAGAAGCCAAGTCGACACTATAGTGTTTTGGTTCTAATGAACCATCATCAGGACTGTGAGGGATGATATTGGTGATGTTAAATCAAACGTTGGTGTTTAGAAATGCAAAATACAAAAACCTTTTTTTTTTTTTTTGCATTTTAAAAATCCACTGTTGATCAATTTTTCTTTATATGTTAAAGTATATGGTTGATTTTAGTACTCAATAACATTTGTTTTCTGAGTTTTAAGTCAACACATACAAACCAAAATAGATGCAACCCCTTTATAAACGTGTGTATCTGCAATTGCCACATAGAAAGGTGACCATGGTGTAATGGTTATCGTCGTAGGAAATGGACATGGCGACACAAGTTCAAATACTGGACGAGACTGATTGCATTTCACATAGCACTAACACACCTGGGAAAGGTATAAATCCAATTATTCTCCCATCAGCTATGGGTAAAATAGTAGGGCAGACTAGGTTCTTCAGCCTTGGTGAGGCAACTAGTCTAGGAGAAGGAAAACTCTGAATTCAAACCTGTTAAACTTCCCTTGA
>OY757931.1:57144895-57199895 GCA_963585895.1 Sepioteuthis lessoniana | reverse complement strand
TCACTGTCTGCAATCAAATGATTAATATCGAATAGAATTATTAGTGTTAGATAGCAATAATTGAAACCATTTAACTGTGTAGAAACAATAGCAATACTAGAGTTAAAAAAAAAAATTAATTCAAACTTATGCACTAAGATCCCTGCGTAAATCTCTAGTCTCATGAGACTAATAATGTTAAAGGATATAAAAGATGAAAGAAAAACAATAAATGTTCTACAAACTATCTGCACTGCTTTCCATTTCAGTTGACATAAATTTTTGGACCAAATGATTTTGACAAAACACAAGTCTGTGCAAGTGCAGCATTTTCTATACTCACCAGACCCTCAAAGCTGACATTTTTTTCTTGCTTCCTGAACAAAAAATTCATTTCAGGAGTAAAATCTAAGGATGTCAAGAGTATTAGAAGCAATATAATGGTGCAGTTTCATACCATTTCAAAAGGAGTTTCAGACATGCTTTGACCAATGGAAGACTCTATGGAATAATAGTGTTGAATGCCAAGTGAACTGTTTTGAAGAAAATCAATACTTCATTGACTGTTGATTTATTTCTGTCTCAGTCAATACAGCTACAATCTTGATACATTTTGAAATTAGGTAAAGCGCACACACACACACATATATATATATATATAAAACACATTTTTTACTAACTCATTATTTTTAGTGTTGTTTTTATTTCCTACTCTGTATATACAATCTTTAGTTTTCTGAACTTAACTGAGGAAAAAAGCAGAGTAGGCACATTTATTTTTATATCCTCTCTGTGATATATATATATATATATATATATATATACAAATACACACACACACACACACATTTTAAAAGGAATAGGAGGACTTATTCATTTTTTTTATCCCATTGGACCAATAAAAAAAAAATCATATATATATATATATATATATATATATATATATATATATATATATATATATATTTATTTATTTATTTGGGAGTTCAACAAACTCAACAAAAAATAAGATCATTAGGAAGACAGGTTCTTCTACATCCTCCATACTCACCAGATTTAGCTTTTATGAATTTTCATTTGTTTCGATCACTAAAACATTTCATAAATGGCAGGACATTTAGAAACAAAGAACTTGAAAAATAGTCTTAACATTTTTTTCAGGAGAAGCTCCAAATTTCTTTAAACATGCAATCAAAAATTTGCTTTCCTGTTGGACTGTAATTGTTAAAAATAAAGGTGATTACATTTTTGATGAAAATAATAATAAATAGATTTAAATATTCTTATATCTTTTCTGTTAAAATGTATTTACTTTTTGAACACCCTTATATAGGGCATGATTATACCCACATCCTCAATAATGATCAAAAGGAGATAGACGTCTGTGATTTTAGACAATCTTTGCACAAACTTCATTCAATTACAATATTTCATTTACCAACATGAAAAAACCAATAGAAAAACTGAACAAACAATTCTATTTAGCATAAGTCATTTGTTTGCACACAGTTTAAATATCAAACTTCTATTTGACCCTTAGATAGGACCCTATTAGATGATATCACTCTGGGCTGGAGTGGACTTGGGGGCAATGGCAATGATGAGGTAGTCTGCATTCCCAAAAGTTACAGGACTGGAGCCTCACCATCACATAGTTTAGTGTCATATCCCAGACACTAGGGGTTTTTTTTTAATCCCTCTGTAGAGATGCAGTCAGTGTATTCTACAGCCCCAGCTGACTGGGCTAAAACTAACAGGAAAGCTAGAAAAAACATATACAAAAGTTCCGAAGTTGTTAACCATATATATATATATATATATATATACACACATTTGTGTGTATTTGCATAATATCAAAACCATGTGTGGACACATATAGTGAACCATATGAATTCACAGAGATTATACATATACAGACAAGTATCATATATCGAGTAATATTCAACTATTTTTAATTCTCTATCAAGGGCCATTCACTTTCAGTGCACACTTAGATAGAAAGCAAAAACATTAAAAGAATATTTTTCTGCACTTTCATTCAAGTATCTCACATTACAACATTTAACAAGCAATAACTATTCAAGAGAATTCATACATGCGACAAGGCCAAACAGAAATTTATATGTGCCGTGCCGAGTCGGAGAAGATGGAGCCTCAAAGAAATTGTCTAAAAAAAAAAAAAAAAAAAAAAAAAAAAAAAAAGAATAAGTAAATAAAAACTAAAAAAAAAAAATCATAAAATTGGTGCAACTGTTAATACTACATAATTGTCAATATAATACTTGTGAATGTCTTTTGAAGTTACTACCTTTTTGAAGTAAACATGACCTTAAAGATGTCGTCAGTTGACAAATTGTTAAGAAATTTAAAAAAGATTA
Organism: Sepioteuthis lessoniana; assembly: GCA_963585895.1. NCBI lineage: Eukaryota > Metazoa > Mollusca > Cephalopoda > Myopsida > Loliginidae > Sepioteuthis > Sepioteuthis lessoniana. The sequence continues at coordinate 57,197,538 of OY757931.1, read as the reverse complement.
GCAAGGGTTGCAGGCTGAAATTATATTAGTTATTGAGTCAATTACAGAACACATACATTCATAGATTTAAAAAGGTTTGAAGTCTGTCTGCACATAATTTAATAATAATGGGCGAGGGGGGGGGGAGAATTTACATACCTTTAGAAATGGTGCTTAACATTCCCCTTAAAAATACTTGTCTTAAGACAGAACACTCTCATCCAAGTACCACTTCCACTTTTAAAATAATAGCCAAAGTCCTCTGTCAGGATTACCATTGGCTGATTCATCAGTTTCCTTAATTTTATTTTTGTTTCAGAGATGATTTTACTTTTGGGAAACAGAACAGCTGCATTGAATTAAAAATTTTCCATCTCTCAGATGGGTTGTCATGTAAATGGTAAAGACTCCAGTCTGTCTAACAAACCATAGCTGGCAGGTGAAGAGAGGGATTAATACCCAAAGACAAAAACAGCCTCACGCAGAATTTCAACTCTGTGTCAGACCATTTCCTACAGTGATAACTTTCCTACCATACAAGTCTCTACACTATGTGCTTATATATATATATATATATATATATATATACACATACACACACATACAGAGAGACAAACGTACATATATATATATACCTATATATAAACAAACAAATGCATATATACTCATAGATACAAACACAATCATACCTATATATACATTTGTACACAAATATATATACATATGTACACATACACACCTATATATATATATATATAGTACAATTAAATGGAGACTCAAACTCGGTTAAGCCGTCATAATAAATTTATTACGGCAGAGAATATTGTAGGTATATTCTCCGTCTCGTCGGATGACTCTTTACATGCTCTGTATTGTCCCAGAGATATGATGCGAATGAGGAGTTACAGTTCGTATTCAGAAGATAAATAGGAAAATTAAAGAAATTAAAAAATAAATTAAAAATCAGAAAACAAGGATAGAGATAAGAATAAAACAAAAATAAAAAAACATAAAAATAAAAAAACAAAGTGGAACTCATTCGTTCCTAGGCGTGAGCAGAGGGTGTGAACATATTATATGTCAGAAATATATATATAAAAACATACCTATGTATACATTTATATACCTATGTACACATACATACCAATGTATATATACACACACACAAATATGAACAGAAACATTCCAATATATATATATATATATATATATATATATATATATATATATACGTAGTGCATTGAATAAGTTTCTAGACTTTTTTGTACAGGCATCTAAAATTGTTGTAGACTCTTGAAAATTCAGTATCTTATTGCTATACATCTTATGAGATGACTGACCAATTTTTATGATTTCATGTTCAAATGAACAGCTACAGCAGCAATTGGAATACACCCTACTAAAGCCTGATTGTCACAGTTGGTGAATTTCAGATGTAAGGACACTTTAAAAGAACGATATGCTATAAAATTCTGTTTTAAACTTGGAAAAAATGCCACAGAAATGTATGGAATGCTTCAGACTGCTTTTCGACCATCTTGCATTAATTGAGCATCAGTTTTTGAGTGACATAAGAGATTCAAGGAAGGCAGGGAGTCTGTGAGGGATGATGAGAGATATGGGAGGAGTAAGGAAGTCAATATACCAGAGTTGATTGGCCAAAGGGTTAGGGATAGGCTTAGGGTTACTATGTTGACTTTTTAAGGGAGTTCAGGAAGAGATTCCTTGGGAAGAGGCCAGCACTCTTCAAATCGGGTCAGTGGCATTTCCACCAGGACAATATACCAATCCACAACTCCATCCTTATCACAGACTATTTGACCAAGATGGGCATCAACAGTTCCTTAGCCTCCCTATCGTCCAGACCTTGCTCCCTGTGACTTTTGGTTATTCTCTAAGCTCAGAGGCTGTCCTTATGAGACAATTGAGGAGATGAGAGAGGCTGTGATGAAGGTCATTGACATGCTAACACAAGAGGACTTCCACAGGGCCTTCCAGAAGTTGTTGGAATGGTAAAAGAAGTGCATTGCAGCCGGAGGAGATTACTTCGAAGGGGACTAGAGTTTTATGTGTGTACTATCAATAAAAGTGCCCATACGAAAAAAATCAGGAAACTTATTTAATGATCCTCTTATTCATATGTGTATATATACATACATATATATATATACATTAATTTTCATACATACCGACAAAAAAAAAAAACACACACACACATATATATATATATATATATACACACACACACACATACTAACAAAATACATTTTCATATAAATATACATACATACCTATAAATATGAACATGATTATATATATATATATATATATATATATATATATATATATATATATATATATATATATATATATATATACACACACACACACACACACAGATTAAGAAAAACACAAACCAGTCACATTAGGATTATGAATTTATTTCCATCCTGTTCTGTGTTTTGGAAATAAATTTATAATCCTAATGTGACCAGTTTGTGTTTTTTCTTAATGAAATTATTGCTCTGTAATGTCTGTTACATTGAGATCTTTACTGGGAAAATTTAAATGTTCACTTTCGAATAGTTTTCTTGTCCTGATGGAATTACTCCCAACTCCGGTTTAACTGGACCAAATAATATATATATATACACACACACACACACACAAACAAACACTAACATTAGTACACATTCATACAGAACACCCACATATATATGTGTATCTTTTCAGTCGGTGACTAAGGTATTTATGAATTTCTCACAAGTGTCAGGGCCTGTGCTTTACCTGAAGTAAAAAAAGAAAAAAAGATTTTGAATGCTGATTTTCAAGGTAAGCAGGCCCTCCCCACTTGAAGATTTGGCTTCACATTATCTTCCTGCTCCCACCACATGCCCCTATGCTGAGCAAATGTCTATAATCATTCTTTCTCTCCCTTAGAAAAAAAATAACTCTAGAAATTAGACAAGTCAGCCAACTTAAAATCAGAAACCCAGGTATGTGTCCATGTTGATGACTGATCAGCTATGCAATACGATTGTAATAACAGGTCAGAATGGACAGCTCTGATATTATCAGGGTAAGACCAGTTACAAAACAGGTTTAGTGACTATGGGTCAGAGCAGCAAACTGGTGGTCCAGAAATCTGAGGGTTTTTTGTGGTGAGGGGAATAAGTCAGGGAGAGGGTTTTTCTTGTAAATTAAACAAAAATCTGAACACAAAGAATAAGAAATAATAATAATATAATGATAATCTTTGGGACTTTGAGATCCAAACAGATCATGTAATCTCAGCCACGTGACCAGACCTAGTGATAGTGAACAAAAGAGACCCTGCCAATAGTGGATTTTACAATTCCAGCAGACTACAGAGTAGAACTGAAGGAAAGTGAAAAGAGAGATAAGTACCTTGACCTTGATCGAAACCTGAAAAAAATTTGGGACATGAAAGTGACAGTGATACCAATTGTAATTAGCATACTTGATACAGTCATCAAAGGATTGGTACAGGGATTAGAGGACGGGAAATAAGAGGATGAATGGAAACCATCCTAACTACAGCATTGTTGAGATCAGCCAGAATACTAAGAAGAATCCTGGAGACTTGCTGTCATTAAAACTCCAGTGGAAAACCAACAATTAAAACACTTAAATGAGTAAAATGATAATCTGAACAAGGCAAAAATTGATAATATAAAGAATTGCAAGGGTAGGTTATGGGGAAGACAGAGATGAAACCGTTAATCACATAAGTAAATGCAACCAACAGGCAAGAAAGGAATACAAGTGTAGGTATGAATTGGTAAGAAAAGCAATCCTCTGAGAACTATGCAAGGAATTAAAATTTGACCCTGCTAACAAATGGTATGTGCACAAACCAGAATTTATCCTAGAGATTGAGATCCATAATATTCTCTGGGACTTTGAGATACAAATGGATCACCTAATCCAGACCAGACCTATTATTAATTGATAAGGAAAGAACTTGTCATCTAGTGGATCACCAAGAGTAAAAATAAAACAAAAAGATAGACATATACTTGGATCTTGTCAGAGAGCTGAAAAAGCAGTGAAACAACAAGATGAAGGTGATAATGGTTGCACTGGGTGCCCTTGGAACTGTGCCGAAAGACCACCGGAAACTGGAGAATTAATAGATACCATCCAGACCACAAGACTGTTAAAATCAGCTAAAATATGCAGAAGACACCTGATGAGATCTTCTGTCACTCAGACCAGTGAAAAACCAACAAATAAAACATGTGTAAAAAAATTTCCAATGCCCCAAAATGAAATTAAGAAAAGAGAACTGACAAAGGAGGTCGATAAACAAAACCAATGAAAAGAACAGAAATATAATTAAAAAAAAAAAAAAAAATAATAATAATAATAATAAATACAACAAACTGGCACATAAGGAATACAAGAGCAAGCATGACTGAGTGGAAAAGGTGGGTTTTATGGCATATCAACCATTGTAGGTTATTTAATGGCAAATCCTCTACATACATATATATTAGATATATAGGATTTGGTTTGGTTTGGTTTGGTTTTATGGCATATCAACCATTGTAGGTTATTTAATGCCAAATCCACTTTATACATATATATTAAATATATAGGGTTTGGTTTGGTTTGGTTTTATGGTATATCGACCATTTTTAGTTATTTAATGTTAAATGCTCTTTATATTAAATATATATGATTTGTAAACACATTTTGTAGATAAAATTTTGAAATGAGGCTGAGCTCTTTTTTTTTTTTTTTAAGTGCACAGTTAAATGGTTTCAAGCATTTCTATCTTAATGCAAATCATTCTATTTACTATTAATCATTTGTTTGCACACATTTATATATATATATATATATATATATATGATTTGCAAGTGAATAGTTTATAGATGATTTCATTTTTAAAAGAGTTAAAACTAATTTGTTTGTACTCTAGTATTCCTATTGTTTCTATATATTTAAATGGTTTCAATTATTGCTATCTAACACTAATAATTCTAAGCAGTATTAATCAGTTGTTTGAACACTGTGAAGTGGTTACAAGTATTGTTATTTAACACTAATTATTCATTCAACAATACTCATTTGTTTGCATACAATTAAATAGTTCCAAGTATTGTTATGTATAACTAACAATTCAATTAGACATCAGTCAATTGTTTACACACAGTTAAATTAGTAGAGAACTATAGAGACTCACAATCAATCAGACTTTACTGAAAATTACGAGTTACTACTGATTAAAAAAAACTCGCATTAAGTTATAATTATAATTTGCATTATAAATAATAGAAAACCAGGCAGTGTACAAAAGATATGATTGGTTGAATTTCATTCTTCTATGAGAATAAGCTGAAAAGTTCATATATCTGCTGTTGATGATATTTTTGAACAATGGGATCCAAGTACTGCAACACCAATAGAAAAAAATGTGTGGACTGCAAAGGGTACTGTTGAAAAATAAACTTCATTTGGTCACATCCCATGAGAGAATCTTGGTCAGCCTATGAACTTTTCAGCTGACTCATATGTGTAATATATATAAAACCAGAACTGTAATTCACTTGCATTATAAACTGGGCACTCTTGCCTTGGCCCAGCAACTGGTCTTGGAGAAGGAAAACTCAAAAAAAATTGACCTTGTGTCACAGCCTGCCTAAGGTGGATTGGTTGGGTAAATACCTACTTACAATATATAGTTACCAAATCTAGGTCTCTGGGTGAGACTTGGTGAGTCAATTAACAATACCACTAGTTGTTGGGGTTATTCAAAAAAAAAAAAAAAAAAAAAAAAAAAAAAAAGAGAAGGCAGGTGAATTTGTCGACAACATAACAAGAAAGCTTGATCTCACTTCCACTTCACATATCAAAGAAAACTCTTGTCACAATAAAAAATTAAACCCAGGTAGTTGCAGCTATCAGTGTGTGTATATAAATATATAACTTGAATTTCATTTGTATATGACTAATATATGTAATACCAAAGCTGTCATTAATTATATTATATGGTTGCCATCTGTCAGTCACTGGCTAAGACCCCAGTTGCCGCTTAAAAAAATCAAAGGAAGTGGAGGAAAATAAGAGCAATAGTAGTGAAGGTGTGAAGAATTATCTATAAATAACTGTTGATGTCTATAATTTTATGATAGGGCTATTCCTAATATAAATCCATGACTAATGATTTTACTATAGAAATTAATTGAAAATCAGGAAAAAAAAGGATTGTTAGTGTTCAGGATATAATATAGGCATTACCGACAAAATAGAGCTACCTTATATTTCATGTAAATGTATTCTACATGACTTTAGTATACATTGAAAATCAGGAAGATAAGGGATTGTCTGTGGTCAGGAATGAATGTTAGTATTATTGACCAACATATGTAATTATTACATAATTTCTTATTCTAAATCTGTTTATTCTCGAGATTTTCGGCTGAAGTTCATTCCTTTATTGACACGTCAACATTTTATGTGGTTTACAAACTGCATTGGCCTAATGAGTAGAGTGTTTGCCAATAGCCTGAGAGACCGGGGTTCAATCCCAGCTCAAGTCATACCAAAGACTCAAAAAATGGTACTTGATGCCACCTTGCTTAGCACTCAGCATTATAAGGTAAGTATCAAGGGTAAAGTGGAGCAATGCAGGGAATGGAGTAGCACCCTCCACTACACCTCTGTATAGAAGCTATTAAAAGGGAGCCTTAGGGTTACCCTCGACTACGGTCACCAACTTTACTTACTTACAAACTACATGGGAATGTGGATTCAGAAAAAAAAAATGCAGTTAGCATAGTCTTCATCTGGCATTCACAACCTGTTTCATTATTTATCTAAAAATTGTGCGTAAAAAGTTGCGGTTATTTTTCCATTTGTTTTATGTCTAAAAAGTTTTTGTTTATATCAAAGAAATGTGCATAACATCCAGCCTCTAAGCTAATATATGATGGGCTGTCTACTAATATATTTTTAAGGAGATGCTTGTAGTGTACTGATTATCATCATAGTTTGGTTTGGAGGGTTTTATGGCATATCAACCTTTGTAGGTTATTTAATACCAAATCCATTTTTATGTAAATAATCTGTTCTATTTAAAACAATTCAGTTTAGCATAAGTACTCAGTTTAATTGTCAAAAACATTTCCATTTCAAACTATTCAAGCAGTTATATGTAACAACTCAGTTAAGTGTAAATACAGTTTTAATGTCGAAAAACAGGTCTATTTCAAATAATTCAGTTAAGCATAAGCACACAGTTTAAGTCTAAGTACAGTTTGTCAAAAACATTTCTATTTTAAGCTATTCAGTTTACTCAAACAATTCATTTTAACATAAGTATGCTGTTAGTTCTATTAAACCCATATATAGGGCCCTATCAGGTGCTACCACTCCGGGTCAGAGTGGACCGAGGAGCAATGGCAATGATGGGGTACTCCGCATTCCCCAAAGCTCCAGTTTGAACACACGAGTTGAGCCGATGAAAATGAAATACACACAACCAAATGGCTAGTTGAGTCTACCCGAGCAGTATCAGTTAACATCAGTCCTGTTAGGATCTCATCTAGGGCTCAAATAGAACTGTTTAATCATGTACTATACTTGAAATCATTAACTGTGTGTAAACAAATTATCAATATTAAATTGAATTATTGGCATTATATAGAATTGCTTGAAACCAATTAACTGTGGCTCATTTAAAAATACTACCTACAAACTACTCATATGCAAATCATATATATATATATATATATATATTATAAGGTGAGGGTCAAGGGTAAAGTGGAGCAATCCAGGCAATGGAGAAGTGCCCTCCCCTACACCTTGGTGTAGAAGCTATTGAAAAGGGAGCCTTTAGATCACCCTCGACTAAGGTCGCCAATTTTACTTACTTTATATATATATATATATATAAACAGGATTTGGCATTAAATAACTTACAAGGGTTGATATACCATAAACACATCCAACCAACCAAATATCTTTTTGGTTAAGATATGATTTATTGTTGATGCTGCTGAGCAAATTGTATTCCTTGCAATCATCATTATAAGATTATGGTGCAGATTGCATTCAAACAGGAAGTAGTCACTGGACATTTTGTCGAGAAATAGGAGAATTAGATACAGGGAGGATGACGGTCTTCTAGATGGAATTTAATACGATGATATTAGCATACATATATGCAGTATGTACTTTGTGAGGCTGACAGGTAAAACATGCTGAAATAGGTATGGACTAAATGAGGCCCAAAGTTATAATTAGAACACATTTCAGGCATCTAAAAACTGTATTTGTAGATGTACAACTGGTATAATACTCAAAGTATATGTGTACTTTTCTAAAGCAGAAATATCAATTCATGTACCTGCATCTTCTTGATTTTCAATGTATTTCTGTAGCAAAATCATTAGCAATACATTTCTAGAGTAGAATTATTAGCAAAGCATTTCTGCAGTAAAATCATTAGCAATGCATTTCTAGAGTGATCTCATTACCAATGTATTTCTATTGCAAAATTAGTAGTATGGCATTTCTAAAGTTAAAAAAGTAGAAATATATTTCTAAAATAAAATCATAGTAATGCATTTCTATAGTAAAAACAAGAATACATTCATATTATAAATAACCCTTTTCTCTTAATAATGCTTTAAATACCCTTGGGAAAGGTATGAATCCAATTATTCTCCCTCCAGCTATGGGTAAATAGTAGGACAGACTGGGTTCTTCAGCCTTGGTGAGGCAATTAGTCTAGGAGAAGGAAAACTCTGAATTCAAACCTGTTAAAACTCCGCTTAAAAATTGACCTTGTGTCATATCCTGCCCAAGCGGAGGGGTTGATAAATATGATAATGCTTTAAAAGATTCCTGACCACAAACAATTTCTTTCTTCCTGATTTTCAGTGTATTTCTGTAATATAATCATCAGCGTTGCACTTCTATAGTAAAATAATAATGAATTTCTAAAGTAAAATCATTACCAATGTATTTCTATAGAAAAATCATTAGTAATGTATTTCTGTAGCAAAATTAGTAACAAAGCATTTCTATAGCAAAATCATTAGCAATCCATTTCCATTATACATATCATAACCTTTTTCTAACATACATGTGTATTTGAACACATTTCATGTAGAGTGTTACTTTTTCTTTTTGTGTCTGTATTACTGCACCATGCCTAAAATTAAAGAGTGACTCTCAGGGACCTTTGCCTAATATCAGAGTGTAGTATCTGCACAGGTGAAAAATTGAAATTAAAAAATTAAAATAATCAGCTATTCACCTACCTAGGAAGCAGTGTCTCATCAACCAAAAAAGACATCGACACACGACTAACGAAAGCATAGACAGCGATCGATAGGCTCTCAATCATATGGAAACCAGACCTGACCGCTAAAATGAAACGCAGTTTCTTCCAGGCAGCAGTTGTATCAATACTACTATATGGATGCACTACTTGGACGCTAACTAAACGGCTAGAGAAGAAGCTAGACGGCAATTACACAAGAATGTTGAGAGCAATACTGAACAAGTCCTGGCATCAACACCCAACAAGACACCAACTAGACGGCCACTTGCCTCCCATCACGAAAACTATACAAGTTAGACGAGCCAGACACACAGGACACTGCTGGAGAAGCAAGGACGAACAAATCAGTGATGTACTCCTATGAACCTCCGCATATGGCCAAGCAAAAGCAGGACGACCAGCTCGAACATACATACAGCAGCTATGTGAGGATACGGGATGTAACACTGAAGACCTGCCAAAAGTGATGAATGATAGAGAGGAGTGGCGAGAGAGGGTCAGAGATATCCGTGCTGGAGGCACGACATGATGATGATCCTTTGCATATTTTATATCTTATAAGTAAGGCAGTGCATATTTTATATCTTATAAGCCGGGTAGTGCATATTTTATATCTTATAAGCAGGGCACTGCATATTTTATATCTTATAAGCAGGGCAGTGCATATTTTATATCTTATAAGCAGGGCAGTGCAGTGTCCTGAAAATGACACTAAACTACACCTGATCACAAGGCTCTTCATAGCCGCTACTACCAGATCTGTTCTGACCATAAGTTGTAGAACCTTTCAACATCGTATCTATGAATCAAATATATCTGTTTGAGATAATGTTTAAAATGATTGTGAACTTTATTAATATACTGGCTCTTAAAATGTTGAGGTGCTTACATGTTTAAAAATTATGAGGTGCTTACATGTTTAAAAATTATTGTAAACTAGATTAAGTCACAGGCTCATAAAACAATAATATTACAACTGAATATGAAGTGTGTGTTTAAAATGACTGAACTTTATTAATTCATGTACCCAGTCCAAAAATAATTACAATCCTAATATACGTTTACCTAATTCTACTTTTGGTTTTAGAGTTTTAATGCTGTAAAATTTGGTAATAAATAATACATAATGATATCTGTTTTCATTGAATAATGTTCCACTAGAAATTATAAAATCCTGGTACCTTTACTACAGAATAACTAACTTTTTAATAAAGAAAGATGTATGGGTTCTACTTAATTATGAGGCATATTCTATATATATATATATATATATATAATTCTTTAAATTATATATATATATATATATATATATATATATATATATATATATAATTCTTTAAATTATATATATATATATATATATATATAATTCTTTAAATTATATATATATATATATATATATATATATATAATTCTTTAAATTATATATATATATATATATATATATATATATATATAATTCTTTAAATTATATATATATATATATATATATATATAATTCTTTAAATTATATATATATATATATATATATATATATATATATATAATTCTTTAAATTATATATATATATATATATATATATATATATATATAATTCTTTAAATTATATATATATATATATATATATATATATATAATTCTTTAAATTATATATATATATATATATATATATATATATAATTTTTTATATTATATATATATTGTCACATATCCCACGGAGATGATAGAAATAAGATTAATACTATCCTCCCATTGGAATGAACAGTGGCAACCCGTCAAAAAAGTGACCATTAAAAAAGAATGTAGGTCATAGAGGGGATATCAACAGATGTTGGTACTTAGTAACCTCAGGTCACCGGACACCGGAAGGGAGAAGGAGAGAGAAGCCAAATGATTGGCTGGGACCCTAAAACGGAAGTGGTACCTTCTCCCCGTTGGCGAAAAAAACGAGAAGAAAAATCAGTTATTGGAAGGGGCTCGTGGCAGACAGACCCATAGCCATTACTCCGGGTGAAGAAGACAAAAACATATCTTGGACACGAGGGACCCAAGTTCTTCAAGCCAGTGTTAAAAATAGCATAAAGTCTATTAGCCCGTGAAAGAAGAAAGATTCTCCAGTGGAACCCCGTCGAAAAATAAGATAAGTAACTTTGGGGCCATTTCTCCTTTATACGCAAATTTTACATACCACCCCCTCTCTCTCTCTCAATTTGAAAAAATGAAAGAACAGAAAAGAAGAAAGACATTTATGTCCATGGACTGTTCAATTCATTATAAAATATTTTGACACTTTGAAGGTGTATATAATTGTAGTAAAGGATTCATGTATTTTAATGTTACCGCGTGGTCTAAGTTGTTCTTGGCAGTTCTGCTACGAATTTGTTGTGTCACATTTCCTTTTCAGCTTCTATTCGCCTTATGTTATCTTGCTTAGAATTGTCCTATTAATTCCCTTAAAGTATCACACGGGAAACCGGAGTTGCCGACTAATAAAATATAATATTATTACAACTAAAACCTATAGGTCCATATCTTCTGTTGTCTAGGGGAAGAAGTTTAGTGGCCTTGGTGGGTGTGTGGATAGTGTGAAATTTGGAAACCCTTGCCAGCGGCGGTCAGTCTGGCCCTAAATTGATCCCTCACATAATATGCCAGGTCTTATATGCCTGAGAGAAAAACTCTGAACGAGGACTTATTCTATAGGGGATCAAGTGCCAACCTGCCCCGTCTTCACATCGTGCAAAAAAATAAAGTCCCGTTTTGGGATTTTAGTCAATTTGCCGTCACAGACTTAAAATGGGGGCTCGTTACCGGAATTATTATTATAAATAATATTTATTGCTTGTAGTCGTATGACAATTCCTGCCGTCTAAATCTACCCTGGGAGACCGTGAAAGAAAAAAAGGAATATTGTCGAAACAGTCAAATTACCCGTTGATATAACTGTTTGGAAAAATTGAAGAAAAATGGACAAAATAGAAAACTTTTAAAAGAACCCTCCATGGAAAAGTTGGAGAGGCTGAGAAAAAGTGAGATAATGAAAATTGGCGAGAAGCTGGAATTAAATGTTGAAAATTCTATGAGGAAACATGAACTCGTAAGAAAAATAGCCAAGCACATGGTGGACGAAAATGTGTTCGAAGAAGCAGTATTGGAAGAGCTACCAACAGAAATAATAAAAATGACACCAGAACTAATTGAACTGGAGAAAGTCAAAATACAAGCCCAAATGGAACTACAGAGAAATAAGATGGAACTGGAGAAAGCTAAAATTCAGCAAGAAATGAGGTTGCGAGAAGTCGACTTGGCAATAAGAGATTGAAGGAAGGAAGCCATGACAGTTTCGAAGTAACAAAGCAAGCGAGGCTAGTCCCAAAATTTGAAGAAGCCAACGTGGACGAATACTTCGTACATTTTGAGCGAACTGCACTAAATCTCGGATGGCCGAAAGAATGTTGGTCAATGCTACTCCAGACTGTACTGACAGGAAAAGCACAGAGAGCATATACAACTCTGCCGACAGAAAATTGTGCCGACTATAATTTGGTGAAAGCAGCGGTTCTTAAAAGCTTCGAGTTGGTTCCAGAAGCTTATAGACAGAAATTCTGAACACAGAGAAAAACAGAAAACCAGTCTTATGTGGAATTTCTGCGAGAAAAAGAGAACGCACTGGATAAATGGTGTGACTCTAAGAGGATAGACGGAGACGCTGAAAAACTCCGGCAGCTGATATTAGCTGAAGAATTTTTAAACTGTGTGCCAGAAGAAGTCAGGGTTCACCTAAGTGAAAGGAAAACTGACGTGAATTATGAAATGGCCGCACTAGCAGACGAGTACATCCTCACACACCGAAAAACGAAGGAAAAAACGTGCACGGGAAACAGAGTGAGATTTAAAGCAGAGTTACGCTCAGAAGGAAGACCTAAGGAAGAAAATAGAAGGACCTTCCAAAGTAGCAGCAGAACAGTGGTCTGCTACAAAAGTGGAAAGGCTGGACACATAGCCATAAGGTGTCAGCTTGGAAAAGGTCCTGAAAGAAACCAAACCCAGTCAATAAAAACCCTAAGGAGCTGTAACAACAACTAGAGGGAACAAGTCTTATCGACCCTGGACGAAAAAAGGGGTGATAAGAGGCCCACATGGAGGACCAGTGGAAGTCTCAATTTTACGAGATACCGGAGCATCTCAGTCGTTACTTCTACGAAATAAATTACCTAAAGGGGTAATAGAAGCAACACGTGAGACTGTGATGATAGAGGGTATTGGCGGAAAGAGGGTAAAAATACCGCTATGTAAAATAACCCTAAAGTCCCAGTGGAAAAATGGACCAATTCAAGTTGGTGTGGTAGATAAGCTACCTATGAAAGGAATCTCCCTTATACTGGGAAATGAAGTAAAAACTAAAAAGTGTCACCCGTGTAAGATGGCGAAAATAAGCGCCAAAAATGAAGAAGGAAAGATGGTGAGAATGAATGCCAAAAATGGAGAAAGCAAGTTGGCGAAAATGAGCGCCAAAAATGAAGAAAGAAAGATGGCGAGAATGAACGCCAAACAGGAAAACAACATGGCGGCAGAGCCACGTGCGAGATATAAACGACACAGTTGCTCACAAAGTGAGAAAGTGGAAAGAAAAGAAGTGAAGCTTCCACACCTCAATAAACAGAAAGATAAAAAGACCAGTCGTCAGAGAAAGGATGAAGGTCCAACGAATAATGGGAATAAATTCCCTGAGACTCATCGAGAAGATAAGAGAAAGATGAGAGGACCCTCACACATGGCTAAGGAAAAATTTGAAAAGGGCGACGAAGTCCTGCTACTATCCTCAAATAAAGGACCACACTGTGGTGGACGATATATAGGGCCCTACGTAATATCACAGAGAATAGACAAGAAGACATATAGAATTGATACCCACGTGGGAAAGAAGAAGAAGACACAAGTGTGTCATGCTAACAAATTAAAGAGATATGTCCGTCAAGAAGGCCCACCTCACAAAATTAAGAACTTGGAAACGCCAAAAAAATTCGAGGAAAAATTAAGCCAGTTGTCTGTTTCAGAGCGAAAGAACTTAGAGAAATTAATAGAAAAATACCCAGGGTTTATTTCTCTAACGTCCTATGAAAAGGTAGTAGCAGAATATTCCTTCATAGAGTTAAGAGTAAAGAAAGAAAAGAGAGAGAGAGAAACTAAGGGAGAGGAATTCTAAGGCCCCAATGTTGAAATATGAGATGGACGAGAAAGAGGTTTGTCAACAAGTGACGAAGAGGGGAGAGAGAGAAAAGAAAAGGAAATTTTCTCCCCAAGGCTTGATAATTAAAATTATAAAGTCGTCAAAAGTGACAAAGAAAGAAAGAAAAAGGGATTTACCACCTTAAGGTTGAAACATGATACGGCCAAAGAGCCGGGAAAGAAAAAGAAAGGAAGACAAGATTAAAGAAAAAGAAAGGGAGAGAGAGAGAAAGAAAGAGAAAAAGAATTGTCTTCCTCTATGGTGAAAATTACAGAGGACGAGAAAAGGAAAAGAATTCATCAAAGCATGAAGAAGAAAGGGGATAAAAGAAAAGTAAAGTGAAAAAAAAAAAAAAAAAGGGAGAGAGAACAATGAAATGAATTGCCTTTTTTTTTTCTATGGTATTTCTGTTATCCCTTTCTTCTCTTAAGGAGGGAGATGTCACGTGATATCCCACGGAGATGATAGAAATAAGATTAATACTATCCTCCCATTGGAATGAACAGTGGCAACCCGTCAAAAAAGTGACCATTAAGAAAGAATGTAGGGGATATCAACAGATGTTGGTACTTAGTAACCTCAGGTCGCCGGACACCGGAAGGGAGGAGAGAGAAGCCAAATGATTGCTGGGACCCTAAAACGGAAGTGGCACCTTCTCCCCGTTGGCGAAAAAAACAAGAAGAAAAATCAGTTATTGAAAGGGGCTCGTGGCAGACAGACCCATAGCCATTACTCCGGGTGAAGGAGATAAAAACATATCTTGGACACGAGGGACCCAAGTTCTTCAAGCCAGTGTTAAAAATAGCATAAAGTCTATTAGCCCGTGAAAGAAGAAAGATTCTCCAGTGGAACCCCGTCAAAAAATAAGATAAGTAACTTTGGGGCCATTTCTCCTTTATACCCAAATTTTACATACCACCCCCTCTCTCTCTCTCAATTTGAAGAAACGAAAGAATAGAAAAGAAGAAAGACATTTATGTCCATGGACTGTTCAATTCATTATAAAATATTTTGACACTTTGAAGGTGTATATAATTGTAGTAAAGGATTCATGTATTTTAATGTTACCGCGTGGTCTAAGTTGTTCTTGGCAGTTCTGCTACGAATTTGTTGTGTCACATTTCCTTTTCAGCTTCTATTCGCCTTATGTTATCTTGCTTAGAATTGTCCTATTAATTCCTTTAAAATATCACACGGGAAGCCGGAGTTGCCGACTACTACAATATAATATTATTACAACTAAAACCTATAGGTCCATATCTTCTGTTGTCTAGGGGAAGAAGTTTAGTGGCCTTGGTGGGTGTGTGGATAGTGTGAAATTTGGAAACCCTTGCCAGCGGCGGTCAGTCTGGCCCTAAATTGATCCCTCACGTAATATGCCAGGTCTTATATGCCTGAGAGAAAAACTCTGAACGAGGACTTATTCTATAGGGGATCAAGTGCCAACCTGCCCCGTCTTCATACATGCGAAAATAAAGTCCCGTTTTGGGATTTTAGTCAATTTGCTGTCACAATATATATATATATATATATATAATTTTTTATATAAAATATATATGTATATAATCTTATATATATATATATATATATATATATATAGCGTCTATTGCAAGTCTCTTCGTATTTGAATTGAGATCTCGGCGGCCGTTGAACGGATGTATGTAAACAATAGTAATTGTGATTCATAACCATTTAAAATTTACTTCGCAACTAATATCTCCTCGTGGCTAAATGGTTAGAAACTTTGGCTTGGCGTTTGAGTCAACCGGGTTTCGATCCCAGCTACAAGGAGATACTGTCTAGCCACACTGATGAGTTCTGATAGAACAAAACAGATCTGTCTGTGGATGACTATATATATATATATATACGTAATTTTTTTATATCGTATATATATATATATATATATATAATTTTTATATTCTATATATACATGTGTGTGTGTATTTAATTTTTTGTCTGTAACACTAGATACTTATTTGCCAGGGTAACACTGTATTCTGTGTCATTAGAAGAGACTTTATTATCATTTTCATTTTACTTTTTATGGTATCCATCTGTGTAAACACTGGATGCCGTCTAGAGGACATTTAAGAGCAATGGCTAATAGGAACAGATGGCAAGAGAGAGCCAAAGGAATCAATGCTGTCAGCATGCCATGATGATGATGATGGTGGTGGTGGTGGTGGTGGTAGCATCCATCAGTCTATTTGAATCTGCACCCCCAGATCTGCCAGCACAGTAAAGGCCAGGGCAAGGTGGTAATATAGAAAACCTGCAGCATTTGCCAAATGCTGCAGGTCTCCTTTCTTCACAATCGTTTTTTTTTAGGATTTTTTTTTTTTTTTGTCGAAGGGGAGGGCAAGGTGCTATACCACTCAGCATCAGTGTCACTACAGGAGATGCTAGAATGAGGGTGAACACAAATACAAGCAGCATGCTATTCAGGGAACATGATAGTCATTAAAGTTTCGGTCTCATTTGAGGTCAAACATAAATATAAATTAAAAATGACACACGCAGCTTGACAGAAAATATAATTCAACTCATTCTGTGTTTCATTGCTTATTACTTAACACTGAATTTGCACTAACTGGTGGGTTTTAGATTCCATATTTAGAAAAAATAAAACATCATATCATTTACAGAAAACTCTACTCTATCAGATAGAAATGTTGAAGGTGTAAGTGACGTACAGCAGAGGAAACATTATTCAGTCTAATATAGGCAGGACTTACGAAAAGGTTAAAGTAAGCATTGGTTTGGGTTACTTGATAGTTTCTCAACTCCTTATGGGTTATTTAATCCAAAAATTAAATCCAATTGTAAATATTTAGTTGGTTGGTTGTTTTGCTTTACGGCATATCAACCCTTTTCAGGTCACATTCAAGGTCAAATTAAGTCATTTTGATAAAAGTTTTAAACAATTCACTTTAGTATAAGTACAGTTTTGTTTACACAGTTAAATGTCAAAACAGTTCTACTTCAAACAAGTCAGTTTAGCATAAGAACAGTTTTTTTGTTTGCAGACAGATAAATGGAAAAATAGCTAATTTCAGTTTAGTGTTATTACAGTTTGGTTCTATTTGACCCATAGATAGGACCCTATCAGGCGCTACCACTCAAGGCCAGTGTGGACCTGGGAGCAATGGCAATAAAGGAGTACTCCACATTCCCCAAAACTCCAACATTACTGAAGCCTCACCATCAGATTGTTTAGTGTCATATCCAGGACACTCGTCGGGGGAATCTTATCCTGCTTTAAAGATGCAGTCAGTGTATTCTGCACCCCCAGCTGACTGGGCCAACAAGACACTCATTGGGAGAGTCTTACTCCCTCTTTACAGAAGCAGTCAGTGTGTTCAGCAGCCCCAGCTGACTGGGCCAACAGGACAGTCATTGGGGGAGTCTTACACCTCTTTACAGATGCAAGTCAGTATATTCAGCAGTCCGAGCTGACTGGGCCAGAGGATACTCATTGAGGGAGTCTTACCCCCTCTTTACAGATGCAGTCAGTGTATTCAGCAGTCCCAGCTGACTGGGCCAAAGGACATTCATTGGGGGAGTCCTACCCCTCTTTACAGAAATGTAGTCACTGTATCTAATTTTTTTTTAAACAGGAATAGTTACTTAAAACCATATTGTGTATAAAGTATTAGATAACAATGCTTGATACAATATAGCTGTGTGCAAATTATTACTATTTATATTTACCCAACCCCTCCGCTCAGGCAGGATATGACACAAGGTCAATTTTTTAGCGGAGTTTAACAGGTTTGAAATCAGAGTTTTCCTTCTCCTAGATTAGTTGCCTCACCAAGGCTAGTATTCGATAGGAATATTTGATACCATATAACTGTGTTCAAATAAATGAACATTAATTTAAATAGGAATAGTGACTTGAAACTATATAATTGTGTATAAACTGGGTTTTATTTGGTTTCCTTATTGAATGGTATATCAGCCTTTGTGGGTTATTTAATGCCAAAACAATCCTTTTAGAAGAACAGCAGTGATATTATTTAACCTAATGCTAATGGGTTCATACCTTTCCCAAGGATATTAGCCCAAAAGTGAATGCAATGGCACAATGTATATAAATTATTAGTATTAGATAGGAATACTTGATACTTTATAACAGTGCTAACAAAAAAGATTACAATGGAATGTTGAAAATATAAAGTTATGATTATGATCAAACATTTACAATTGGATTTAATTTTAATTTCCTCGTTCTTTGGACCATTCGTCTGAGTTCCTCCCGCAACCATTCTAAGAATGGTCCAAATTTTTTACAAAGAGGACTGTGCAGGTGTTTATTCTTTTCTGCTGATTTATTATTATTAAATGTTTATGGTGTTCTTTTACACAGGTTGTATTGCCCATGCATTTTCACCATCCACTTACATATTCCGAAATTATATCTCAACACTTCTCCTTTTAAAAACCTGCACTTCATGACATTTTTCCATTATTTCTTTTCTCGCCTTTTCGGGCTCAAGAGGGGTCAGCATCCGTTGTCAGAGATATCAACATTCACAGTACTTATCAGTACTAATTTCTTTTCTCCAAACATCGGATATATATCAGTTATATAATCAGAGTAGATAGGAATGATTTAAGCCATATAACAGTGCAAATTTTTTGTATTAGATTGGAATACTTGATACCATGTTTTTGATTTATTTTCCAGAAAATGACAAACTTATATACAAATTGTTTAAAGCAAAAAATACAGTGAAAAAACAAAATATTTTGACAATATCAGGTACCTAATAAACATGATTCTCACTATAAACCCCATAATTCTAGCCTTGTGCCAAAACTCAGCTCAATACATACACACACACATACACGTTTTTTTTGTTTTTTTAATATATTAACATATTTTACAATATATATATATATATATATATATATATATATATATATATATATATATATTTATTTGTTTAAATATTATTGCCTGTGCCAATCAGGTGATAGTTTTTCAAAAAAGAACACTGAATGATTGAACAGTTATGTGATCTTTCTTTGTATATATTCTTCTTTCCCCTGTTATTGTATTTTATTAAACATCCATCGTTGTTCTATCAATACATTTCACCCTTTTAAAGTTTTGATGAAGTTTCATTAAAATTGAAATGTTTTAGCACTGACTTTTCTACATAATAAATTCTTGGATTACATTATTTTTCAATCGTGTATATATATATATATATATATATATATATATATATATATATATATATATATAGAGAGAGAGAGAGAGAGAGATAAATAAAGAGATAAAAACAATCTGAGAGTGAGCGACTACTGCTCAAATAGCATACAGAAAATTATTTACCAACAATACCTCAATTTTGATATGTGATGAAATTGCAGAGACCAAAAAAATTGCCCTTTGTAAAGAAACTTCATCAAAAGAAATATAATATATAAGACAGTTGTCATTATTTATGAAAATAAAAGCTAAAATTAAGATGCTGGTGAAAGGATGTACATCAGGGTCTCTAAACTAGAGTAAAAGAAAAGATCTTATAACCAATGAATGAAAAGCCGAGTCACAGACAGTATTTAATATTGTGAGTATTTCAGTATTCAACATTCTATTTCAGAATCTAGATTAAGAGTATTTTCTTATACTTTTTCAGCAAGCACTTGCTGAAAACATTTAGATTAATTTCCACATGGTTGCATGTTTAGTTTGGTTTAGTTTTATGGCATATCAACCATTGTGGGTTATTTAATGCTAAATCCGGTTTATTCATGTATATCAAATATATAGGATTTGTGAATATAAGTCAATCAAGTTAAATAGTTCCCAAGTTAACTAGCAATTTAATTAAACAAACATTTGTTTACATACGGTTAAATGATCAAACAGTTCTATTTCAAACAATTCAATTTAGCATAAGTAAAAGTTAAATGCATCCAAGTATTGCTATGTCACACTAACAATTCAATTAAAAATAAGACATTTGTTTACATACAGTTAAATGATCAAACAGTTCTTTTTTAAACAATTCAATTTAGCATAGGTCATTTATCAACACAGTTTAAATGTCGAACAGTTCTATTTGATCCATAGATTGGACCCTTTCAAGTACTACCACTCCAGGTCAGAGTGGACCTGGGTGCAATGGTAATGAACAGGTACTCCACATTCCCTAAAGCTCCAGCATTACTGGAACCTCACCATCAGATTGTTAAGTGTCATATCCAAGACACTTGTTGATGGGAAGGTCTTACCCATCAGCAGAGATGCAGTCTCTGCATTCTACAGCCTCA
Organism: Sepioteuthis lessoniana; assembly: GCA_963585895.1. Lineage (NCBI taxonomy): Eukaryota > Metazoa > Mollusca > Cephalopoda > Myopsida > Loliginidae > Sepioteuthis > Sepioteuthis lessoniana. Next base: position 57,176,719 of record OY757931.1, on the reverse strand, counting down.
TCCACCCAGCCTAATGAGTTTGGGGGTGTCTTTGTGGTGTAATGGTTAAAACAATGGACTGCAGAATCATAGTAAGCGAGTTCGTATTCCAGTCATGCTATTATGTTCACTTTCGGGCAAATACCCTTGGGAAAGCTATGAACTCCCTTATCCTCCCAGGTATGGGTTAAATAGTACCACTACTGTTCTTCTAGGAGAATGGCTTTGGCATTAAATAACCTACAAATGTTTATATACCATTAGACAAAGAAACTGACCCTAACGAGTTTGAAATAGGAAAACTTTCATTATCCCCTGATGATCATGAAAATGTGAAACTGACAGTTGTTATTACCATGTTTTCAATATATATTAATGAACAGGTCTACAAATGATTTCAAATTGGATATTTAGGTTTTTATCATTAATATAAGTCTGTTTTAGACATCACATTTTCTTGTGGAGATTTCAAATGGCTAAGTTAAGTTCAGGCTGTTCTTTATATAGTTAACATTATTTTGATAGGTGGCTGTCATTTTGTTTAATTCCAGCTTTTGTGTCTGTAAATGTCTCATTGGAGTTAATTGTTTGCAAAGACCTCTGGTCTATGTAAATTTTGTTTGTGTGTCTATATATAAGTAGTAGACTATTTTGAAACACATTACAGATATCAACAGAATACAGAAAGAATACATATACAAGAAGAAGCCTACAAAACAAAACAACAAAAACTTAAAATGTGAGGAAACTTCCTAAATCAAAAGAGGATAACGTTTTTAATACTATTAAAAGCAATAAAACATCCATAATTTACAAAGATTTCATAGGAATGGATGAAATCTTCATCTCCAAAAACTTTAAGAAAAAAAAAAAATCACACCACAGGACATAAAAGAACAGAAAAAAAACAAAAACAGAATTAAACCTTATAAAATTAAAATCAGGAAGAACTACAAGAAGACAGAACAAAACCTTATGCAACAAAGTATTGAGAAATAGACCAGGAACTATTAACTGAAATCAAAGAGCTTTGCCCCACAATAACATAAAGAAACTCATATATATATATATGAAATGAACTAAAGTGATAAGACAAATAAGTATATTTCTTTATAGCTTTATCTTCATCATCATGTTGCACAGCCAGCATGGATCTCCCTGACTCCCTCTCGCCACCCTTCTCTATCATCCATTGCTTCCAGTAGGTCTTCAAGGCTACATCCAGTATCAGCACAGAGTTGTTGTATATTGGTTCTAGCTGGTCATCCTGCCTTTGCTTGTCCATGTGAAAGGGTCCACAGAAGTATGTTGCTTATGAGTTCATCCCCACTTCTTCTGCAGAGTCTCGCATGTCTAGTTCGTCTAACTTGGATAGTTTTCGTGATGGATAGTAAGTGGCCGTACAGCTGCCGCTTTATGGGGTGCTCCCTCCGGGACTATTGCTCGCAGCATTCTTGTGTAATTGCTGTCAAGCTTTTTCTCCATACGTTTAGTTAGAGTCCATGTAGTGCATCCATATAGCAGTATCAATTCGACCGCTCCATGGAAGAAACTGCATTTTATTTTATCATTCAGGTCTGACTTCCCTATGACCGATAGCCTATCGATAGATGTCCATGCCTTCGCTAGTGGCATGTAGATGTCTGTCTCGGTTGATGAGACACTGCTTCCTAGGTAGCTCATGATCAGGGTAAAATTTTTTGGTAAGAAAAGATTTTCAAGAAGTTTTTAAATGAGTTGATATGCTTCAAAAGAAACAAAAAATAAGCTATATATATATATATATATAGTTTATTTTAATACTTTAATATTTTAGTTCATTATACATATATATAAGTAAGTAAGTTGGCGACCAGAAGGCTCCCTTTTCAATAGCTACAACACCGAGGTGTAGGGGAGGGTGCTACTCCTTTCCCTGGATTGCTCTACTTTGCCCTTACACACTGTGATTTAAAGTAGTGTAATGTCTCCACTGTGAGAAACACTAAGTCACAGTGCAAAGCATTGGAAGTTAATATTCTAATATTATCTTCACTTTAAAAAAATCCTGAAATCAATACTCTACAAAAGAGTACTTGTACTGCCACTTACCTCTCATCTCACAAAGCATCCAAGTAAGACAAACAAGTTATGCTTGCTACTGCTGGAGAAGTAATGATGAACACATCAGCAGAATTCTCCTGAGGACTACTACACATAAACACTCCAATGTTTGGTGACCAGCTGTGCAGACACAGGGTGCCCTCTAGAAGACTAAAAAAACGTGCAAAGGCTGACAGGGACAGCTGGTAAGAGAGAGTCAAAGGAACTTGTGCTATTGTCATGATTTTAATATTTTAGTTCTTTTTTTTTCTTTTTGACTATGTACTATTTTACATTTTTTGACTGATACAATTTTGTTTTTGTCTTTTTTTAATGTTTTACAGTTCTTCATTTCCAAATATATCATTCCTTTCAAGGTGTTAAGCTTTATGAATATTATTAAGACTGATTCAGACCACATGTGAAATAGATATATGTCATTTCCTGGATTTTCATAGGTGAACTTATTCCTACTAATTAAGTCTGGATAATAACAAGGTCTTGGAACTTTAAAGAGATTTCTTAACATTCCTTTAAGAAATAATTGATCACAGAAGGATTTATGTTTATTTAAGTAGTATAAGTAGTTTAAGGTGTAACCCAAGAAACACAAATCCATTGCCACCACCATCCCAATCATCCGATGGTTTTTTTCATATTATCCCAGTTGGATGGTTCTAAACCACTGCCATTATTTTCATTTCATTTTGATAACTAATTAGAAGTTTTATTCATTAAATTTCTTATCTCATATCTATTTTTCTTTTACCTACTTGTAAAAGTTGAATAGATATCATATGTATGGTTAGATGGTTTGGTGGTTTTTTTATGGTCTGTTAACTCTTGATAGGTGTTATTAGTATTAGACAGGAATACTTGAAACCATATGATAGTGTGCAAATCATTTGTAAAGCTGAACTCATTCATTTTGCAAGCCATTATATGATTTCAAGTCAATTAATGATAATTATCTCGAGTCAATTATCGCTTCAAGTAACTATTCTTAATACAAATAATTTGTAAACAGACATATAGTTTTAAGTATTCCTGTCTAATACTTAATAATTTTTACACATTTACTTGGTTTGAAGTAACTATTCCTATTTAATAATAATGATTATTTGTTTGCACACAGTCATATGGTTTTAAGTATTACTGCCAAATACTAATAATTCTTACATACTTATATAGTTTGAAGTTACTATTCCTATTTAATAGTGATAATAATAATCATTTGTTTGCGCACTGTCATGTGCTTTCAAGTATTCCTGTCTGAAACTTATAAATTTTACCCACTTACATAGTTTGAAGAAATTGTTCCTATATAATAACGATTAGAATAATAATCAATTGTTTGCACACAGTTATATGGTTTCAAGTATTCCTGTCTGATACTAATAATTTTTACATAATTATATTTACCTAGTTGGCTGTGGCTGAAGAATAAATACACTGACTGCTTCTCAGCAGAGGGGTAAGGCATCTCACAACAAGTGTTCTGGATATGACACTAAACAATCAGATGGTGAGATTCTGGAAATGCGGAGTACCCCTTCATTGCCATCGCTCCCAGGTCCACTCTGGCTCAGAGTGGTAGCATTTGATAAGGTCCTGTCTATGGGTCAAATAGAACTAAACTATGTACTTATGCTAAACTGAATTGCTTGAAATAGAACTATTTGACATTTAAACTGCGTACTTATGCTAAACTGAATTATTTGAAATGGAACTGTTTTTGTATACTAAACTGAATTGTTTGAAAAAGAACTGTTTTGACATTTAACTGTGTGAAAACAAAATCTATACTTGAACTGTTTGACTAAACTGAATAGCTTGAAATAGAAATGTTTTTGACAAACTGTTTATTTATGCTAAACTCAATTGCTTGAAATAGAACTATTTATTTTGTATAAAAATGGATTTAGCATTAAATAACTTATAAAGGCCGATTAGCCATAAAACCCCCAAAAAACAAACCACACTATAATCATATGGTCTCGTCCAGGATGTAAACTTGTGTCACCATATCCATTTCCTGTGACAATACCCATTACACCACGGGTACCTTGACATATCTCATAAAGCTATCCACACATTGTTCCTTTTCCATTGCAACTGTGAAGAGTCTTTGTGGTGTAATGACTAAAATGCCAAACTGTGGCCTCAGAGTAATCGAGTTTGAACTTCAGTTGTTCTATTATCTTCACTTTCAGATTAATACCTTTGGGAAAGGCAGGAAACCTCTTATCACCCTTAACCCCAAGCTATGGCTTAATTAGTACCAGTGCTGTTCTTCTACAAGGATGGCTTTGGCATTAAATAACCCATGAAGGTTGATATGCCATTAAAAGAAGAAACCAAACCAAACCAATCTGCCTTAGTACAAAGGAACTGGTATTGTTTACATCTCCGTTTACTGAATTTGGTAACAGTAATTTCTTTGCAAAATTTTTAAACAGCTGAAAATGCCAGTCAGGAAACACAATATAGTATAAAATTCAACTATAGTTGCATGTGGCATGGCACAAGGAATTCAACTATAGTTACATGTGGCATGGCACAAGGAATTCAACTATAGTTGCATGTGGCATGGCACAAGGAATTCAATTATAGTTGCATGCGGCATGGCACAAGGAATTCAATTATAGTTGCATGCGGCATAACACAAGGAATTTGACTATAGTTGCATATGGTAGAAGAGGGGTTAAAGAAATGTATGTTTTCCATAAATCTTCTTCACATGTTCATCCTTAATCTTAAAATCTCTCTCAATGCCCCATTACTTTTTATTAAAGTTTCAGCCTTTCTGTTTAAATTTATTTTGTGAGGATAATAATAATAATACCATCACCAAAAAGATGAAGCAGAAGCTGTAGCCATTATATGATTGTATATATAAGCCAGGCTTAATTTGCAGGTGATTACCATGAAAAACCGTTTTGTCCTGGCCAATTCTGAGCCTCCTCAAGAGTAAAAAAGAAATTCTTTTTTTCTCCTCGTCATGTTTAAAGCATTTTAGCCTCCATAAAGATTATTTGGTTTCAAATGAAGCAAATCAATTGGCCTCTTTACTTTTTATGTCTCATTTTTGCTTTTTTTGGTTTTTGTAAGTTTAGAATGACTGCCATTATTTAATCTAAAAATAAATCCCAAACTCTAAAATGGGACTCCCTCCTACAATAACTGCACCTGTAATTCACCCAGTTTATACCCACATTCTACTAGCTTTTAATTAGTTAATAATAATAAAAGAGAAAAAGTCATACGAGTAACAGCTGGAAAATCTTAAGAAAAAAATCTGCAGGTTTAGTTCAGTGGTTACAGCTGTGGACAAGAAACATACAAGGTTTTTGATTTAAACTTCTATAATAAGATATTACATTTACAAGCTAAAATTCACAAGTTTGGATCAATAATTCAATAGCAAAACATTTTATTAGATAATTATTTTTTTCTTTACTGTATAATGTTTAATCTCTGTAATTAATGCTCACAATGAATTAAGAGTATTGACAGGGAAGACGATTATATAATAAAACAAATGTTTCTACCCTCATATCATTATTCATAAACCTACATAAATAGTTATTATGCTAGAAACTTATTAATATACCTATGTAAATGCTTTGTGGAGGATATGAAAAGAAATACAATGTTGCATATCAAAAAAAGATTTTTAGAGGTACTACAACCAATGACAAACTTAATGGTTTAGTTGGGTTTTATTATATATCAACCATTGTAGGTTATTAAATGCCAAATCCCATATATGATTTGTGAACACATTTTGTAGATAACATTCTTAAATGAACCTAAGCTCTTTTTTGCACACAGTTAAACAGTTTCAAGTATTGCTATACAGCAGTCACAATTTAATATCAGTCATTTGTTTGCACACAGATAGGACCCTATTAGGTGCTACCACTCCAGGTCAGGGTGGACCTGAGAGCAATAGCAATGAAGGGGTACTCTATATTCCTCAAATCTCCAAGGCTGGAGCCACACCATCAGATAGTTTAATGTCATATTCAGGACACTTGCTGTGAGGTAGGAAGTCTTACCCCTCTGCAGAGATGCAGCCACAGCTGATTGGGCAGACAAACTTGATACAGTAAGTGTGTTGAAAGCCAAGAGGAATATTTTGAATAAAAATAATGTTTCATTCATTTTTCATTTGTCTTGGTAAACACAGCTTTAATCTTGATACTTTTTGAACATACATCATACACAAATACACATAGAAGAAGAGTTAGAGATGGTGCAAGAGCTTAAGTCTTTCTTTTTTTAATGTCATTAAAAAGAACTTAATAGAATGGTGCCCAAGAAGTAAGAAGTATAGTAAAAAAAAAAAAACTTTGACAAAAACTAGAGAAATGAGATAGAAAATTTTCAGAATTGCTTTGACCAAAGAAATTTTTTTTAGAGAAATAAGCATGCTGAAGGCCAAGAGGAGTATTTTAAATAAGAGTAACACTTCATTCATGGTTGGTTGGTTGGTTTTTATAGCATTTCAATCCTTGTTGGGTTATTTAATGCCAAAGACTTTTTCAAGCAATTATATTGTTTTAATTATATTGTTTAATGTCAGAAAATAATTATAATTAAATAGAAATGATTTCTATTTAATAAGAATAATTTTCTGACATTATTATGTCTTCAATAAACAATCCCAAACTAATACAAATGATTTATGGCTGTTTGTTATTATTGCAATTCAATCTAAATAATTTGTACAGAGTTATATGGTTTTGTTATAATTTTAGTTAACTTTCTTTTAAAAGTGCAATTTCAGTGTTTTCTGTTATCGGCCTATTGGCATACAGATTACAGTGTTTGCCAATGGTCCAGGAGACCTAGGTTCAATCCTTGGTCAAGTCATACAAAAGACTCAAAAAATAATACTTAATGCCTCTTTGTTTCACACTCCGCATTATAAGGTATGGATCAAGAGTAAGTGGAGCAATCCAGGGAAAGGAGTAGAATCTTCCTCTATAACTTGGTGTAGTAGTTATTGAAAAGAGAGCCTTTGGGTTGCCCTCAACACCAATCAGCCAACTTACAACTATATAAGTAAATAGGGATCTAAATCCAAAAATATAAAGAAAATAGAAAAAATAAATTAATTCAAATTAGATGAATTTATTTTGATGTAAAGCCAATATTAAATTTTTCGGATTTAATAACCTTCATCAGGATTTTGATATCATGAGAAATGCTGTTCACATGGCAATGGATACTTGTCAACATTTCTCATACTATCAAATTCCTAATGAAGGTTATCAAAACCGAAACGTTTAACACAGGCTTTACATTAAAATAAATTCATCTAATATGGATTATTTTGTCTTTTCTACTTTATATATATATATATATAGGTTGGTTGGCAGGTTTTACAGCATATAAACCTTTATTGGGCTATTTAATGCCAGTGACACTATTTTGCAAGCAGTTATATAATTTCAAGTGACTCTTATTCAATAATAATTTGTACAAAGTTTAAATCTACTTTCTATTCAATATTATTATGCCCTATTATTTACTCATAGCTAGAGGGAGAATAATTGGATTGATAACTTTTCCAAATGTATTAGTGTGATGTGAAATGCAATCAGCCTCATCCAGGATTTGAATTTGTGTCACCATGTCCATTTCCTACGACAATAACCATTACACCATGTGCACCTCCACAATAAATGTAGTTTACCATCATTTTAAAAATAGCTTTAACAGGTACTCTCACTCTAAGTCAAAGTGGACCTGGGAGTAATGGCAATGAAGAGGTAACTCCACACTCCTTAAAGCAACAGAACTGAAGTCACAGCACTGGATGAAGTTTAGTATCGTACTTAAGACACTTCATTCATTGTTCATTTCTATCTTGGTAAATACAGCTTCAATTTGGATCATTTTTTGAACATACCTCACATTTACATAATGTTGTTTACATCAGTAAAAGAAAAAAAATCTTTAGCCTTAAAACCAACATAAAACTTCTAATAGTTTCATTGGTTGGTTTGCAGCACTAAAAACCTTGTTGGTTTATTTAATGCTAAAGTCAATATTTTTTATGGGTTAGGGGTTTGTTTTTTTTTTTGGTTTGGTTTTATGGCACATCAATCATTGTAGATTATTTAATGCCAAATCCATTTTTAAACATATAAATAGTTCTTTTTCAAACAATTCAGTTTATAAGTATAATTTTTGTTTACACAGTTGAATGTCAAAACAGTTTTATTCCAAGCAATTCAGTTTAACGTAAGTACAGTTTCAATGTCAAAAACAGTTCTATTTCAAACAATTCAGTTTAGCATAAAAACAGTTCCATTTCAAAGTATACAGTTAAGTTCTATTTGGCCCATAGATAGGACCCTATCAGGTGCTACCACTCCAGGCCTGAGTGGACCAGGGAGCAATAGCAATGAAAGGGTACTCTGCATTCTCCAAGGATCCAGCATTACTGGAACCTCACCATCAGATTGTTTAGTGTCATATCCAGGACACATGGGGGTGGGTTCTTACCCCCTCCATAAAGAAGCAGTTGGTGTATTCTACAGCCCAAGCCAACTGGACAAGTTGGAGTTTGCTAACAACAGCATGGTTTCAAGTTAATTAATCTTTTGTGAATATAGCTTCAAATAGCTATTCTTAATACAATTAATTTATACACATTTATATCGTTACAAGTATTCCTATCTAATACTAATAATTTGTATACAATTATATAGTTTCAAATATTTCAATTAATTATAAGATATAAAGTCAATGATAATAATTTGTAAACAAAGCTTCAAATAGCTATTTTTGATACAAATAACTTGTACACATTTATAAGGTTTCAAGTATTCCTATCTAATACTAATAATTTATATACAATTATATGTTCTTAAGTATTTCAAGTAATTATATGGTTTCAAGTAAATAATAGAAAAAGAATATGCCATCTTGCAGATTTTGCAATTGCAACAAAGTGAAAATAAAGTAAAAAGACAGACAAATACTTGGACCTTGCTAAAGGACTAAAAAAGATGTGGTATATGAAGGGGAAGTTAATATTAATTGTAATTAGTGTGCTCAGAATGGTATCCAGAGTTTGGAAAAGGACAAAAGGAATTGGAAATCAGTAGGAGAATCGCGATCAGCCAGAATACTCAGAAAAGTACTTAAGACCTGAGGAAATTTGCAATCACTCAGACTCCAATGAAAAAAAATCACAATGATAAGAAGAACAATAACATTAATAATCATTTTTAAAAGAATTATAGAATCAAGTAGCTTTTCGTAATACAAATAATTTGTACATCTTAATGTTGTTGCAAGTATTCCTATCTAATACATATTATATAGTTTCAAGTAGCTAATAATAAATAAAAAACAACTGAAGTTTCAAAGAATTATTCTTAATACAAATAATTTGTACACAAATGGTTTCAAGTATTATTATCTAATACTAACAATTTGTACACAATTATATGGCTTCAAGTATTTCAATCAATTACAATTAACTAATAATAATTTCAAAACAATTATAACTTTTAGAAACTATTCTCAATACAAATAATTTGTTGTGCGGTTTCAAGTATTTGTATGTGATACGAAATCTTTTAACAAATGTATTTGACCCATAAATGGGACCCTAACAAGTACTAGCACTCCAGGTCAGAGTGGAGCTGGGAGTAATGGCAATGAAGAAGGGACTTCAACTTCCCCAAATCTGCGGAACAGGAGCGTTACAATCAAATATGCTTTAGTGTCATACTCACCTCCTAGTAAAAAAGTAGTTACCTACCTTCAAGTAAATAAGTAAATGCCCACCTCCTAGTAAATAAGTAGTTACCTACCTTCAAGTAAATAAGTAAATGCCCACCTCCTAGTAAATAAGTAGTTACCTACCTTCTAGTAAATAAGTAAATGCCCACCTCCTAGTAAATAAGTAGTTACCTACCTTCTAGTAAATAAGTAAATGCCCACCTCCTAGTAAATAAGTAAATACCCACCTCCTGGTAAATAAGTAGTTATCTACCTCCTAGTAAATAAGTAAATGCCCACCTCCTGGTAAATAAGTAGTTATCTACCTTCTAGTAAATAAGTAAATGCCCACCTCCTAGTAAATAAGTAAATGCCCACCTCCTAGTAAATAAGTAGTTACCTACCTTCTAGTAAATAAGTAAATGCCCACCTCCTAGTAAATAAGTAGTTACCTACCTTCTAGTAAATAAGTAAATGCCCACCTCCTGGTAAATAAGTAGTTACCTACCTTCTAGTAAATAAGTAAATGCCCACCTCCTAGTAAATAAGTAGTTACCTACCTTCAAGTAAACAAGTAAATACCCACCTCCTATTAAATAAGTAGTCATCTACATTCTAGTAAATAAGTAAATGCCCACCTCCTAGTAAATAAGTAGTTACCTACCTTCTAGTAAATAAGTAGTTACCTACCTTCTAGTAAATAAGTAAATGCCCACCTCCTAGTAAATAAGTAGTTACCTACCTTCTAGTAAATAAGTAAATGCCCACCTCCTGGTAAATAAGTAGTTACCTACCTTCTAGTAAATAAGTAAATGCCCACCTCCTAGTAAATAAGTAGTTACCTACCTTCAAGTAAACAAGTAAATACCCACCTCCTATTAAATAAGTAGTTATCTACATTCTAGTAAATAAGTAAATGCCCACCTCCTAGTAAATAAGTAGTTACCTACCTTCTAGTAAATAAGTAGTTACCTACCTTCTAGTAAATAAGTAAATGCCCACCTCCTAGTAAATAAGTAGTTACCTACCTTCTAGTAAATAAGTAAATGCCCACCTCCTAGTAAATAAGTAGTTACCTACCTTCAAGTAAACAAGTAAATACCCACCTCCTAGTAAATAAGTAAATGCCCACCTCCTAGTAAATAAGTAGTTACCTACCTTCTAGTAAATAAGTAAATACCCACCTCCTAGTAAATAAGTAAATGCCCACCTCCTAGTAAATAAGTAAATGCCCACCTCCTAGTAAATAAGTAGTTACCTACCTCCTAGTAAATAAGTAGTTACCTACCTTCAAGTAAATAAGTAAATGCCCACCTCCTGGTAAATAAGTAGTTACCTACCTTCTAGTAAATAAGTAAATGCCCACCTCCTGGTAAATAAGTAGTTACCTACCTCCTAGTAAATAAGTAAATGCCCACCTCCTGGTAAATAAGTAGTTATCTACCTTCTAGTAAATAAGTAGTTACCTACCTTATAGTAAATAAGTAAATGCCCACCTCCTAGTAAATAAGTAGTTACCTACCTTCTAGTAAATAAGTAAATGCCCACCTCCTAGTAAATAAGTAGTTACCTACCTTCTAGTAAATAAGTAAATGCCCACCTCCTAGTAAATAAGTAGTTACCTATCTTCTAGTAAATAAGTAAATGCCCACCTCCTAGTAAATAAGTAAATGCCCACCTCCTAGTAAATAAGTAGTTATCTACCTTCTAGTAAATAAGTAAATACCCACCTCCTGGTAAATAAGTAGTTACCTACCTTATAGTAAATAAGTAAATGCCCACCTCCTAGTAAATAAGTAGTTACCTACCTTCTAGTAAATAAGTAAATGCCCACCTCCTAGTAAATAAGTAAATGCCCACCTCCTAGTAAATAAGTAGTTACCTACCTTCTAGTAAATAAGTAAATGCCCACCTCCTGGTAAATAAGTAGTTACCTACCTTCTAGTAAATAAGTAAATGCCCACCTCCTGGTAAATAAGTAGTTACCTACCTTCTAGTAAATAAGTAAATGCCCACCTCCTGGTAAATAAGTAGTTACCTACCTTCTAGTAAATAAGTAAATGCCACCTCCTGGTAAATTAGTAGTTACCTACCTTCTAGTAAATAACTCTATTGCTCCATTACTACTTATATGGAAGTCTTTCCATATTCTTTTCCTCATATGGCAATAATAATAGATATACATAGTAAGTAGGAGAAATATGCATGTAATTAAGTTGTTAACAAAAAGCCATGAACAAATTCAGAAGAATTTAGATTTCCAACTATTGGGAATCTATTAAAAAAAAAAATAAAAAAAAAGAAGAGAGAGAAAGAGAAAAAAATTCCTTAAAATTTTTGCAGCAAAATTTTCCAATTTTCAGTAGTTGCTAATGCCACATATTCAAGGAAAAGTTTTTGTTAAGGGTTACTTTAAAACCTTTAAATGTGTGTATGACAGCATTCACCTAATGTAGATTAAGCTGGCTCCTCACATATAGAGTTTCTCTGAGAATTGGTGTCAAAAGGTAGTCCTCTTGCCACATTCATATAACAGTTTGAAATTAAGAGTTTTCCTTCTCCTAGACTGGTTGCCATACCAAGATTAAAGAGCCTAGTCTGCCCTATTATTTGTTCATAGCTGGAAGGGAAGTAGTTGTATGCATACCTTACTGTTGAGGTATCCCCTATAGATGAACTCGTCTTCATGTGACATATAGCGACTGAGCTCTCATCTGCACAGTTACAGCCTCAGTCTCGGAGCAGTCTCAGCGAGCTGTTACCAAGAGCAGTAATATTCCTGAATTGTTAAGATGAGGAGGGGTTTCTCCCAGCTATCGTTTGTGTATGTACTATTTTCCTTCAATATATTTCTTATCATTTATTTCTGTGTTGTGTTTTCATTTGAACCTCCCCTTGACCATAACACTTACCCAAGAATATTAGCACGATGTGAAATGCAAACAATCCTTATCTGAGATCTGAACTCAAGTTGCCATGTTTGTCTTCTTCAATGTAAAACTATCACATCTCAATCAACACTAAAACCTTTATATGCAATCTCATAAAAATCTTAGTGATGCTCATGTAGGTAGCTGGAAATAAAATTGTAGTAAAAGCTAGATGATTATTTGATTTTAACAGCACCTCAACTCATCTTGGGTTATTTAATGCTTCAAAGTAAGAGAATCTTGTTCATTGTACGTTCATATTTATAATTTTTGTGTCAACGTTTCTTCAGACATGTTTGCACATGGTTATTTGATATCAAATATTTCGATCTAATACAAATAATTTGCATACAGTCAGGAGGTTTCAAGTATATAATAATAATAATAATAATAATAATAATCCTTAGTAAATGATTAAACAGTTTGACCTATAGATGGGGTCCTAATAGGTACTACCACTCCAGGTCAGAGTTGACCTAAGAATGATGGTAATGAAAGGGTACTCTATACTCCCAAGATTTTGGAACTTCACAGTATGAAAGGCTGGTTTGGTTTCTTTGTTTAATGGCATATCAACCTTAGTAGGTTATTTAATGCCAAAGTCATCTTTGTCGAAAAAACAGCAGTGGTACTATTGAACCAATAACTGGGGTGGGATAAGGGTCTTCATACCATTCCAATGAGTATTAGTCCAAAAGTGGATGCAATAGTGTGACTGGAATTTGAACTCACTATCATGTCGCAGTCCAGCATATTATCCACTATGCCACAGGGACCATCCCCAGTATTTAAGATTTAGTTGTTTTTTTATTGCATATAAACTCTTGTGGGTAATTTAATGCCAAATCATATATATATATATAGAGAGAGAGAGAGAGAAACTGAAAAACAATGTAATCTAATGAGAAAGATTCGATGTAAAAGAAAGTCAACGCTATAACATTTCGGTTCTAATGAACCATCATCAGGATTCGGATAGATGATATCAAATGACATTATTTCACTGATGGATTTTTTTAATAAAATACAAAACAAGGGGAAAATATTATGTATACAGAGAAAGGGGTTACCGTCTAGTCAATAAATCAGCATTCATATTTTAAAAATATGTCACGGGACTGTTTAAGACAATGATATAGAACAAACAGATTTACACACACACACACATATATATATATATATATATATATATGCGTGTGTGTGTGTGATTTGTAAGTGAGTAGTTTGTAGGTAATATAATTTTATATGACCCAAAGCTCATTCACACACAATGCTATGGTTTCGATATTGTTATCCAACACTCATAACTTATTTAATATCAATCATTTATTTGCATAGAGTTAAATGGTTTCAAGAATTGCTATCTAACATGAATAACTATTTGATATAAATCACTTATTTGCACACAGTTAAATAGTTCCAAGTATTGCTATTTAACATTATTAATTCTATTTATCAAGTATTCCTATCTAATACGAACAATTTGCACATATCTGTATAGTTTCAATTAACCAATAAAAATAATCCTTAGAAAATGATTGAACAGATCTATTTGGCCCATAGATGGGACCCTAATAGGTACTACCATTCCGGGGAAGAGTGGATTTGGGAGTAATGGTAATGAAGAGATACTCCAGATTCCTCCAAGCCCCAGGACTGAAGTCTTACCATCAGATCCAGTTTTGTGTCATATTCAGAACACCTGTATCAAAGATAGATAGCTCTATGGAAAAAAAAGAAATATCTTTTAGCTTAGCATAAAGCACAGCAGAGAGAGAGAAGAATTAAAAAAACAGCTGGAATAGTCAATTGGTACATCATAGTAGATAAAGTACCAATGGCCTAACTTAGGTGCAAAAATACTATTTGCAGAGACAGGGTCATAAAAAAGAAACCGAGCAATGAGATTGGGTTAAAAAAAGAGATGGTATTTTTTTTTGTCTTAATTCTTTTTTTTTTCATACCTTCCTTTACCCTAAAGATATGCAAGGAGGGACACACGATGATCAATGTAGAGCCAGTTGTAAAAAGACATGTAATGATATGCATTTGATGTTAAGCATAAAGTAACTTTCCCACCACAACACACAAAAAAATGAAATGATCAAATTTACCGAAACTCTCCCCTAAGATTGGTTGGTTGGTTTTGGCATATCAACTTTTGTGGGTCATTCAATGCCAAATCCTGTTTATATGATTTGTAAGCAAATAGTTTGTTGGTAACCTTATTTCTTAAACAAGTTAGAGCTTATGTTTGCACACAGTTAAATGGTTTCAAGTATTGCTGTTTAACATTAATAATTCTATTTATCAAGTATTTCTATCTAATATAAACAATTTGCAGACAGGTTTATGTTTCAGTAACTAATAATAATAATCCTTGGTAAATGATTGAACCATTTTATTTGAGCCCAAAATGAGATCCCTCCTAATTAGGAAGCAACACAAGCTCAATTGCTAAGAGGAGTACAGCTGGTTCGAATTCAGAGTTTGTCTTCACCGAGGTTAAAGAGCTCAACTTGTTCTACTACTTACCCATAGCTGGGTTGAGAGTGAGTGATGAGTTCATGCCTTTCCCAAGGATATTAGCACAAAGTGAAATACAGCCTCATCTTCAATTTGAACGAGAGTTGCCATGTCCATTTCCCAAGATGATAACCATTACGCCATGTGCCTTCACAAAAAAAAATTCTTTTTTTTTTCCAATTGTACATCAAAAGGAAAATTAAGGTTAAGAAGATGAAGTCAAATAGAAAAAGTATGCAAGATATGGCAATAAACAGCAGCTGGTTGCCAAGATGGAAGGCTTATTTTGTTGGTTTGGAAGAAGGTGATTCTAGAGAGGGAGAAATAGATCTGGGATGGGAGAGGAGGAAAAATAGAAAGGAAGAGGAGGCAAAAGATAAGTGAGAGAAACAAAATATATCAGAAATCAGAAATGATGAGTTAACAAGGGAGAGGGGAGAATGAAAGTAGGAGATATGATTGTAAATAGAGAGAAAACAAGAGATGAAAGTAGCAAGAGAGAGAGGAAAATTAGAGCGAGAGTGGGGGGGGGAATTAGAGTAGCAAGAGAGAGAGAGAGAGAATGAGAGTAGCAAGAGAGAGGGGAAGATGAGAGAAGCAAGAGAGAGGAAAGATGAGAGCAGCAAGAGAGAGGGGAAAGATGAGAGAAGTAAGAGAGAGGGGAAGATGAGAGAAGCAAGAGAGAGGAAAGATGAGAGCAGCAAGAGAGAGAAGGAAAGATGAGAGAAGTAAGAGAGAGGGGAAGATGAGAGAAGCAAGAGAGAGGAAAGATGAGAGAAGTAAGAGAAAGGAAGATAAGAGGAACAAGAGAGAGAGGGAAAGATGAGAGTAGCAAGAGAGAGGGAAAGATGAGAGTAGCAAGAGAGAGGGAAAGATGAGAGCAGCAAGAGAGAGGGGAAGATGAGAGCAGCAAGAGAGAGGGGAAAGATGAGAGCAGCAAGAGAGAGGGGAAAGATGAGAGAAGTAAGAGAGAGGGGAACATGAGAGTAGCAAAAGAGAGAAGGAAAGATGAGAGTAGCAAGAGAGAGGGGAAAGATGAGAGAAGTAAGAGAGAGGGAAAGATGAGAGTAGCAAAAGAGAGAAGGAAAGATGAGAGTAGCAAGAGAGAGGGGAAAGATGAGAGAAGTAAGAGAGAGGGGAACATGAGAGTAGCAAAAGAGAGAAGGAAAGATGAGAGTAGCAAGAGAGAGGGAAAGATGAGAGAAGTAAGAGAGAGGGGAACATGAGAGTAGCAAAAGAGAGAAGGAAAGATGAGAGTAGCAAGAGAGAGGGAAAGATGAGAGAAGTAAGAGAGAGGGGAAAGATGAGAGAAGTAAGAGAGAGGGGAACATGAGAGTAGCAAAAGAGAGAAGGAAAGATGAGAGTAGCAAGAGAGAGGGAAAGATGAGAGAAGTAAGAGAGAGGGGAAAGATGAGAGAAGTAAGAGAGAGGGGAAAGATGAGAGAAGTAAGAGAGAGGGGAACATGAGAGTAGCAAAAGAGAGAAGGAAAGATGAGAGTAAAGAAAGGAGATGCAAGACAGAAAATTATTAGTAAAAGAGAAGAGTTAAGAGTATCAATAGAAGAAAAATCAAGAGGAGATGAGAGTAGCAAGAGAGGGGGGGAATGAGAGTAGAAAGAGAGGGGGGAATGAGAGTAGAAAGAGAGAGGATAAGATGAAAGAGCAGAGAAGGGAATTATAAGAGGAGAGTAATGAGAGAGAGAGAGAGAGAGAGAGAGAGAGAGAGAGAGAGAGAGTACACACAATGTGGGAAATGACAATAGAAAAAGATAGATCATTGGAATGAAATGTCAACAGAAAGGGAGGGATTACATACGAGAAAGTTGACCTAAGAATGATAGTAATGAAAGGGTACCCTACACTCCCAAGATTATGGAACCTCACAGTATGAAAGGCTGGTTTGGTTTCTTTGTTTAATGGCATATCAACTTTAGTGGATTATTTAATGCTAAAGTTATCCTTGTACAAGAGTAGTAGAGGTATTATTTAACCCATTACTGGTGGGATAAAAGGGTACATATCTTTCACAAGGGTATTAGCCTGAAAGTGAATGTAAGCGCATGATTGGCATTCAAACTCACTTATGATGTCACAGTTTAGTACATTATCGACTATGCCAAGAGGAAAGCCCCACCCAAGAGAAAGAGTGTTACATAAAGTGAGGAGAGAGAGAGGCAACAACCAAAAAAAGAAGGAAAGAACAAAGATAGAAAGGAAGATTGGTTGGTTAGGTTTTATGGTGCATCAACCCTTGCAGGTTATTCAATGCAAAATCCTTTATATATATATATATATATATATATATATATATACACACACACACAAGTTGGCAACCGTACTCGAGGGCAACCTGAAGGCTCTCTTTCCATTAGTTACTACACCGAGGAGTAGGAGAGGACACTACTTCTTTACCTTCATTGCTCCACTTTACCCTTGATCCATACCTTATACTGTTGAGTGTTAAGCAAGGTGGCATCAAGTACTATTTTTTAAGTTTTTGGTCCGAGTCAATCTGAGGTTGAACCCAGGTTTCCCAGGCCATTGGTGAACTCTCTACCAGTAATATATATATTAAATATCTATGATTTGTAACTGAATAGGCTGTAGGTAACATTTTAAATAAACCAGAACTAATTTGATTGCACATAGTTAAATGAGTTCAAATATTTCTATCTAATATTAATAACTATTTAATATTAATCATCTGTTTGCCCTCAGTTAAAATGGTTTCACAAAATGCTATGTAACGCTAACAATTCAATTTAGCATCATTCATTCGTTTGCACAAAATTAAATAGTCAAACAGTTCTATTAGACTAATAGATTGGATCCTATCAGGTACTACCACCCCAAATCTAAGTGGACTTGGGAGTAATGGCAATGAAAGGTACTCTACATTCCCCAAAGCTCTAGGACTGAAGCCTCAAAATTAGAAGGTCTAGTGTCTTATCCTGAGTACTCATGGTGGGTGGAGGGAGGTCTTACTCCTCTGCAGAGAAGCAGTCAGCGTATTCTATAGCCCCCAGCCAAATAAACAATACAAAGGGAGAAGAAAAAAGAGTTACAAAAAATGCAAGAAAACCTCTCACATTATATATGAAAATAAAATTAACAATTTAAAACTTAACGCCAAATTTTCTTTCTTTTTTTAAAGATGAAGAGGAAAAAGTCACAAAGCATAATGCTAAGATGAAGATCTTTACATGAAAGCAGGTTTATATAGATAGGAAAACCTTCTTACAGTTTCCTTGTCTCTGAGACAGGTACAAGAAATCCTACTTACATTTTTTTTTCTTACGACAAATATCACATTATAGTTATCTGCAATTACAGAACCCTTAACATAAAATTTTATAAGACTACATTATCTTATTTTCTTTGTTTTTTTACTTGTTGTGACAAAGTCACTAGAAAAAAAAACCTTTTTTATTGTGTGTGTGTGTATATACATATTAGGGTCATACAATAAATAAGGTGAATTCTTTTTTAACATAAAACAAATTTTATTAGACTATATTATCTTATTTTCTTTGTTTTTTTACTTGTGGCATTTCAACTAAGTCACTAGAAAAAAAAACCTTTTTTATTGTGTGTGTGTGTATATATACATATTAGGGTCATACAATAAATAAGGTGAATTTTTTTTTAAGATAAAATAAATTTTATAAGACTATATTATTTTCTTATCTTTGTTTCTTACTTGTTGCATTTCAACTAAATCACTAGAAAAAAAAATTTTTTTTAAATATTTTTTGTTGTGTGTGTGTGTGTGTAAGTATGTATGTATGTATGTATCTTTGTTTCTTGATCATTGCATTTCAACTATGTCACTAGAAAAAAACTTATTTTGTTGTTGTTGTTGTGTGTGTGTATGACACTAATATACATACACACACCAAAATTAAAATGTAACAAGTAAAAAAAAAAAAATAAGAAAAGAAAATAATGTAGTCTAATAAATTTATTTTACTAAAATAAGAAAAAAAAAGGATTTACCTTAAGCTGTCAACCATAGTCAAGGGTGACCCAAAGGCTCCCTTTTCGATAGCTACTACACCAAGGTGTAGTGGAGGGCGCTACTCCTTTCCCTGGATCCGCCCTACTTTACCCTTGACCCATACCTTATAATGCTGAGTGTTAAGCAAAGCGGCATCAAGTACCATTTTTTTAGTCTTTGGTATGACTCAACCTGGGATTGAACCTAGGTCTCCCGTGCCATTGGTGAACACCCTAACCATCATGCTAATGTCAGGTATTATTAATTGTAAGTAAAATGAATTTTATAAGACAACATAATTTTCTTTTCTTTGTTTCTTACTTGATGCAACTAAGTCACAAGAAAAAAAAAATTATTTTTTGTTGTGTGTGTGTGTGTGTAGATATCAGGGTCATACAATAAATAAAGTGAATTCTTTTTTTAAGTAAAATAAATTTTAAAAGACTACATTAATTTCATTTTTCTTTCTTTCTTTCTTTCCTTTTTTTACTTGTTACATTCCAACTAAGTTCATAAAAACAAAAAAAAAACTTAGTTTTCACTCTATGAGTGTGAGTATATATATATATATATATATTAAGGTCATTCAATAAATAAGGTAAACTTTTTTTTTTTTACATAAAATAAATTTTATTGAATACATCAGTTTAATTTCTTTCTTTCCTTTTTTTACTTGTTACATTCCAACTAAGTTCATAAAAACAAAAAAAAAACTTACTTTTCACTCTATGAGTGTGAGTATATATATATATATATATATATATATATATATATATATATATATATTAAGGTCATTCAATTTTATTGAATACATCAGTTTAATTTCTTTCTTTCCTTTTTTCTACTTGTTGCATTTAGAATAAGTACATACAAAAAATACAAAAAAAAATTAGTTTTTGCTCTAATGGTCCAGGAGACTGGGGTTTAATCCAAGGTTGAGTCATATGAAAGACTCAAAAAAATGGTACTTGATGTCTCCTTGCTTAACTCTCAGCATTATAAGGTATGTGTCAAGGATGAGTGGAGCAATTCAATAAAAGGATTAGAACCCTCCCCTACACTTCAGCTATTGAAAAGAGAACGTTTGTAACACCAAACGTATATATTTATTTTGGAGTCCTTCAATAAATAAGGCAAATTTTTTTTTTGCATCAAATAAGTTTTATAAGACATTAATTTAATCTCTTTGTTTCCCTTTTTCTATTTGTTGAATTTCAACTAAGTTCATATAGAAAAAATTAGTTTTTGCTCTATAAGTGTGTGCTTGTGAATATATATATATATATATATATATATATATATATAGGGGTTATTCTATTAATAAGGTGAACATTTTTTAAATAAAATAAATTTTTTTCAGAATTTATGTCAATAAATGTAATGTTTAGAATTGGTTTATAACAAAAATTGATTTAATCTCACAAAAATATGTTTTGAGGCTATTCAAAATGGAGGCAAATCAAAAAGTGTGTTCCAGCCTTGAACAGAGGTCTGTCATCAAATTTTTGCTGGCTGAGAAGTGTAAACCATGTGAAACTAACACAAAAATGTATGCTGTGTATGCAGAAGCCTGTTTTAGTTTAAAAAATTTTTACAAATGAGCTTGTCAAACATGGGTTTGTCACAATGAGCCCAAGTCAAAAAGAGTTCCTAAAATGGAAGCACATTGACTCTCCAGCAAAGAAAAAGTTCTGGGCACAAATCAGTAAAGAAATTCATACTGGCAGATCTATCATTATCAGTTTTCTTGGAAAAGTATAACTGTAAATAGAGCTTCCTATTGCCAACTCCTTACACAAAATTTACCTTATTTATTGAATGACCATTGTATGTGTGCATGTGTGTAATAAACATTTCTATTAGGCCCATAGATAGGACCCTAACAGCTATTATCACTCTGGGTCAGATGGCAATAAAGGTGTCACACCGGTCTCAAAAAATTTTCTCAATAAAAGCTACAAACAAAGAACACCCTAACCATTATCAATTTCCTGAAGAAGACCATAAAATCTGAAACACATATAGAGAATAAATATTTGAAATAATCAAAACCTAAAATACCAAATTCAGATTCATTTGCAGACCAATTGATTTTAATATATTTACTTTTGTCTTATTGGACCAATAACAATTTACATCAGCACGGATATCCCTGACTCTCTCTCGCTACCCCTCCCTATCGTTCATCGCTTCCGGCAGGTCCCCAGGGTTACACCCCATATCCTCTCAGAGCTGCTGTATGTAGGTTCAAGCTGGCTGCCCTCCTTTTGCATGGCCATGTGAAGGGGTCCATAGGAGTACATCACTTATGAGCTCATCCCTACTTCTCCAGCAGTGTCCTTCATATCTGGTTCGTCTAACTTGGATAGTTTCTCATATATATGTGTGTGTGTGTGTGTGTTTTAGTAGTGTAGAATTTATGTCAAATCAAAATTACACTTAATTTGATGTAAGTTAATTTAGCATATACTTAGCTAAATTTGTTAATCAATAATATATATATATATATTATATATCAGTAATATCCACTCAAAGAGTATAATGATATTCTTAGCCAAAATAAATTTATTATGATAATCTAACCAGGTTTGTTTGGTTGGTTTGTTGGGTTTTATGGCATATCAAACTTTGTAGGTTATTTAACGCCAAATCCATTTTTATGTAAATAATCTGTTCTATTTAAAACAATTCAGTTTAGCATAAGTACACATTTTAATGGTCAAAAACGTTTCCATTTCTAACTATTCAAGCAGTTGTATGTAACAATTCGGTTAAGTGTAAATACAGTTTTAATGTCAAAAAACAGTTCTATTCGAAATAATTCAGGTAAGCATAAGCACTCAGTTTAAATGTAAGTACGGTTTAATTGTAAAAGTCATTTCTATTTCAAACTATTCAGTTTTACTTAAACAATTCATTTTAGCATAAGTATGCTGTTAATTCTATTTAACCCATAGATAGGACCCTTATCAGGTGCTACCACACCGGGCCAGAGTGGACCTGGGAGCAATGGCAATGAAGGGGTACTCCGCATTCCCCAAAGCTCCAGCATTGCTGGAACCTCACCATCAGATTGTTTAGTGTCATATCCAGGACACTCATTGGGGGGGTCTTACCCCTCTGCAGAGAAGCAGTCGGTGTATTCTACAGCCCCAGCCGACTGGGCAATAACCAGGTTTGAGTTTTCCTGATTGCATTATATATATATATATATATATATATATATATATATATATATATATATATATATAGCTTTGGTTTATTACTATTTGTATTTTACTTTATACATAACAATGATATTTTCAGATCTCATAATTCATAGCTTAAATAATGCTCATAAGAGTAATTTTTAATGTTTTTCATTCCAACATTTTAAAGATTCAAAATGACTTGCATTCCTGAGGACATTACCATGACAACCTCAGATATTGTTGAACATTTTTCAATATTCTTTTCTGGAAAAATCTTAGTTTTAGAAACCTGGAAAAGTGACAGAGGGAAGTGGAGATCTGAATGAGAATTGATACCATTTAAACAACAGCATTGCTAAGATCAGCCAGAATATTAAAGAGAGTCCTAGAAAGCTGGAGAAACTTGCTATCACTAGGAACTTTAGCGCCATGACTAGGTATCTTTATTTTTTATTTATAACATTTAAAGTAGATAACTATTAGATATTAATTATAGATTCATCTTTCATCTTTAGTTATTTGTAGTGTTTGATGCATTCATGTGTGAAAATAAATTGCCAATCACTCTTAACAGTAAAACATTGCAGAAAGTCTCAGAATTCAAACATCTGGGTGTTACCTTCAAATGCAACCATCAAGGGTTTCAAGTCCTGCTCAGAGATATCTCTCAGTACAAAATACTGATAATTTTGCTCTATGGCTGCAAGTCCTGGCTCATGCATCTCATTGACCTACAGAGTCTCAATGTCTTCAACAATTTCTGCCTCCACTCCATCTGAAATGTTTACCCATGCAATCACACCAACAATGGGTTGCACTGGTGCAACAATCTCGAGCATCTTCAAGGGGTGCAACTCCACTGAAGGCTCTAATGATTTAGATGCAGTAAGAGACCTGTAACATTATGGCACCATGTTGAAAGTTGTAACACAATATGAAAATGGCTGTTAGTTTCAAGATACAAAAGTTAATAGCTACTCTTTTTCCAGTTGTCGCTGAAAAAAGAGAGATAGAATGACAGAATTATTTCAGCCCATTAGATATATTCATAGAGTATGCATTTACCAACCCCTCTGCTGAGGCAAGATGCGACACAAGGTCAGTTTTTAAATGGAGTTTAACAGGTTTGAATTCAGAGTTTTCTTTCTCCTAGACTGGTTGCCTAACCAAAGCTAAAGAACCTAGTCTGCCCAACTATTTACCCATAGCTGGAGGGAGAAAAATTAGATTGATATTAGTGCAATGTGAAATGCAAACAGCCTTATCCAGGATTGGAACTCGTGTTGCCGTCTCCATTTCCTACAACGATAACTATTACTCCACGAGCACTTATTCATAGAGTAAGGAATGCAAGGCAAAACTATAGACAGAGACAGAGTTATTATTATTCTTACACCCGGCCACTTCTTGTGCACACAAGCTGTCTGTTGCAGCTGACTCCCACCCCCATCAGGGCCTTGTCTGCAGACTTATTGCTTCTCTGACTACTCCTGGTCCTACTCTGACTCCCCAACTGACTGACTCAGTATCACACTGTGAATGTAATGGACGCAACGTACGTGGACATTTGAAGCGCGCACAGACGTGTCTGGCCTGTAGAGCGGAAGCAAGAAACTGCTATGGCTGCCTCAAGCACCATATGTAGCGTTGAGAGATCTTGAACCAGCGAGAGTCAATTTGCACATATGCAAATTCTTGCAAGACCTCACGAGCGTAAAAACGCACGGTGACAGCTGGAATGAGTGATTCTGAGTGAGTCAACCGACATGCACACTTGAAAGTGTCATTACAACTTGAAGGAGGGAAGGACGGAAGGAAAAGCACAGGACGCGGAAGGAAGGAAGGAAGGAAGTAAAAGCACAGGACGCGAGGAATAGAAGCGCTCGAGTTAACATGCCCAAGCCTTGGGAAACTGACTAGCAAGATCCATTGCAGCATTCTGACACACACGTAATCACTATAACTTTTCAGTGATATGTCATTGCAAAATATCAGATGATATCTATCTAAATGTTTATCTTCATATATTTTGCTTACATCTGACTCTAAAACAAACTGTCAATTCTTATTTTGACAGGATTTGACAGGTGTATGCAAACAAGGTCTATGCAAGCCCTGAACTTTAGAAATCAAAAACCCACAACTATGAAGTCATAGTTCAACCTGAAAACAATTTATAACTAAAACAACTAACTAAAATTCTTAATTATTTTTCACACACTAGCCAATATAAAATCAGACTGGAAATCATGTTCGGCCCACATCATTATGAAGTCTGTCAATAGAATAATGATTGGTCAGACATCAGAAAAGTTGATGCAGACCATCACTAAGTACAGTGCCTGAAGATCTGATAGTTGGTTGTTTACGTTTTATGGCATATCAGCCTTTGTAGGTTATTTAATGCCAAATCCACTTTTATACAAATAATCAGTTTTTTTTTCAAACAATTCAGTTTAGTATGAGTACACAGTTTGTCAAAAACATTTCTATTTCAAGCTATTCAGTTTCGTCAAACAGTTCAAATTCAAACAATTCAGTTAGCAGAAGTACAGTTTCAGTGTCAAAAACTGTTCTATTTTTAAAAAATTCAGTTTAGTGTAAGTACGCAGTTTTAAATGTCAAAGCAATACTATTTCAAGTAATTGTTTAGCATAAGTACACAATTCAGTTGTATAGTGTTCTACCTCCTTGCTTAACACTCAGTTGTAAGTACACAATTCAGTTGACCCTATCAGGTGCTATCAATCCGGGCCAAAGTGGACCTGGGAGTGATGGCATTGAAAGGGTACTCTGCATTCCCCAAAGCTCCAGCATTACTGGAACCTCACCATCAGATTGTTTAGTGTCATATCCTGGACACTTGTTGGGGGGGGGATTACCCTTCTGTAGAAGTGCAGGTGGTGTATTCTATAGCCCCAGCCGACTGGGCAACCAAAAATCTGAGATGTTGTTAATTCAACATATAAAGCTGGCTTAACCTACATTGGATGAATGCTGTCACGTACACAGACTTTAGTTTTTTTATTCAAAAATACATAATGGAAGATAAGTTTGAAAATAATTTGATGTTAGAAAGAAAATGTTAGTGAAAAAGAAAACAAAAAGATCATTACCTGTTTATTTTGGTCAATGTTGAATTTCTTTTATTTTTTTTTAGACATCAGAAAGTTTTCCCACATAAGATATTCAAAAATGGTTTTCACTTACCTATTTAAAAAGATTAAAAAGAAAAGATAAACTTTTAAAAATTATCCACATATAAAACAAAAATAAAAAATAAGTGTACTTTTTGTTTAATGGCATATCAAATCTTCATGTCTTATTTAAAACCAATATTTCATTAAGATGAATAAGACATGCTGGAGAAGTAAAAACAAACACTTAAGTGGTGTTCTCCAATGGACTATTACACATGGACACACCAGTGTTGGCTGACCAACAAAAACTAATATAAGCAGATCACTGGATACCGTCTAGAAGACCTACCAAGAGTGATGGCCCTCCATGCAGTCAGCATGCCTTGATGATAGAAAAAATGTTGGATTGTAATCAATAATATTTTCAATGTCCATTGCATTTATTTTAATTCCACTTTTTAATGATTTTATTTGTCAATCATCATTTGTTTGCACAGTTATATGATATCAAGTATTCCAATCTAATACAAACAATTTGCACAGTTATATGATATAAAGTATTCCAATCTAATACAAACAATTTGCACAATCATATGATATAAAGTATTCATGTCTAATACAAACAATTTGCCTAATTGTATGATATCAAGTATTTTGATTAAAATTGTTATATTCTCAATGTCAGGATTGAACCTTCAACCTTCAGATGATTTCACTTAGAAGTTCTTTAAGCAAACACATATATCCATTACACCACGTATCCTATTGGAGAGGTACATAACAAGGAATATTTAATATAGCTTAACACTTGTACCCAGTTATAATTTATGGGATAAGAACACTCTACTCCCATGGATTAAGGTAAAGGGTTCAGTTCTAAGTTCAGTGTAGGCTCTAGAGTTTGACATGAAACACCAAAGGATGCATCGGCTGAAAGACTCGGAATGTAGAAATAAATATGAAAATAATTGAGCAAATACACTAAATGATTATATATATATATGTAAGTGATTATTTCACCTTCCTTAGTTCTGCTGTTACTATTAGTTTCATACTTTTAAAAAAAATTTAATCAAGAAAAATCCTCAGACAAGAGGGGCTTTTTCGGAAGCAAAAAAAATTTTCTTTTTTGTTTTTTAATATACTATTTTCAAAAATATTAATTGCTTCAAAAAACTCCAGTCTGAGGATTGTGTTTTTATTTTGTTTTGTTTTTTTTAATGCATGAAACAAATAATAAAAGATGATAAGGAAGGTGTTTGCCAGTGGTTAGGGAGACCAGGGTTCAATTCCAGTTAGAATCAAAGACTGAGAAAATGGTACTTGATACCTCCTTGCTTAACACTCAGCATTATAAGGCATGAATAAAGGGTAAGTGGAGCAATCCAGGTAAAGGAGTAGCACCCTCTCCTACACCAAAATGTAGTAACGATTGAAAAGGGAGCCTTTGGGTAGCCCTCGACTAGGGTTGATCAACTTATATATATATATATATATATATAAAAAAACCATAACCTATAAAAAAAATCCCCCATCATAGCAAGTTTATAAAGAACTGCACTAAAATACTTCTAAAAGAATAAAATCATTTCCAGTTCAATTAGCAACTGTTGATAATTTTGCAAAGACTGTGCCCAATTGATATATATGATGATTGCAGCATTTCCACAGATGATTGCCGTCTCAAGTTTCATGTCCCGCATCAAATAGCCTCTCATGTGTCCTTCGATGGATCTGAAGGCCGGCACCTGATTTACAAGGACGATGACAGACATGACACACAAAAGTCAAAATCTTAACAGGGTTGATTGGATCCGCATGAGAAATACTGTCCTTGTGCACAACCATATGCCTTTTCAGTCCAGATGCAGACCTGCATACCTTACCGCATATAACACACACTGTGCTATATATATATATATATAAGCATCCTTTAGTCTTTCTTAAACAGAAATATCAATGCCATCATGAATGAACTGTGATAATGAGACAAAACAAATAGGTTTATGGACCACCTAGTAGCAAGAAGACAACCCATAAAATGTAAATAAAGCAAAAGAAATTAAAAACAACCAAGTACAAATCAAAAATTAAAGTTTGCCAATGATTCATGTAATAAAAATACAAAATAAAATTACTTGTTTACGAATGACCATAGACTGAGTAATTGCAATAAAAAAAACAACTAAAATCATGATGAAAGAATTACTAGTTGCAAATTTAATAGCTATTACTTGTATTTATCAGTTATAAAATAAATCACTTATTTTTTCACATTTGCAAAGAAACAAGACACATTATCAAGATGAGGAACGAATGAAAGCTGTGTGTCTTTACAAAAAAAAAAAGAAATCCCAACCAATTCAGAGAAGACTACAAAACATTTCTATGATAATTTCTAGATTGTTCAGATCTGACCATGTTTCACCTGCTCTGCCAAAAATGCTCGATTTAACCGACTAAAGAAAAGACGGATGTAAAAGACAAAGGAGGACAGATCTGGTGGTGATAAATGAACCCCTTGAAAATGAGAACTGGGATGAAACAGATGATGTTGATGATGATGATGACTGTGTTGTTGTTGTCATTTGGAGATGGCATTGCATATGATAAATGATATTGTAGGGGTATACATTTGATTTGGTTTGGTGTTAGGAACAACAAACTATAACGGAAAACGGTTAAATGTATTTTTTTAAACACAACAATATTCATTTTTATTTCTCTCCCAATAGGATACAACACAGTTGGATTGGATAAGCAATTTACTATCGACAAACGGTGTGTTGTCAAGCAGCCATTTTGTCATCTGATACTAGCTTTTCTCCATAAAGAGTCAATCATTCTTTAGGGAAGATAACTCTCACCAAACATCAACCATTGCATGTTATTTAATGCTAAATAATAATAATATATATATATATATATATACACACACACACATGAATTGTTGGTGAATACTTTGTAACTTTATTTTTAAACATGTAGTTACAAGTCATTTGTTAGCACACAGTGAAATGGTTTCAAGTATTGCTATTTAACACTAACAATTCTCTTTATTAAATGGTTTCAAGTATTGCTAATACAAATAATTCTATTAGATATTAATCATTTATTTTCATACAGTTAAATGGTTTCAAGTATTGCTATTTAACATTAATAATTCTATTCAATATTAATCATTTGTTTACACCCAGTTGAATAGTTTCAAGTATACCTCTCAAACACTAATAATTATATTCATCAAGTATTCCTGTTTCATAAGAACAATTTGCAGACAGCTGTATGGTCTTAAATGACAAATAATAATAATAATAATCTTTAATTAATGATCAAACAATTTCATTTGAGCTATAGATGGAACCCAAACAGATACGACCAATCCAGGTCAGCATGTAATTGAGAGTAATTGCAATGATGGTTAGTTGATTGAATTTTATGGCATGTCAACCCTTTGGTTGTTCTCTGTAAAAAATATTTTTGTTTTATTCATTATTTGTAGAATATGGTTGTTGTTTGTGTAGGAATTTGTATTTTTTTCCTTTTTTCGGACATGTTCACACTTGTTGCATTACTTTGTCAAATCTTCTTTTTTTTTATCAATTGCTAAAACTAATCGTTAGGGAATCATTTATAGTTTAGAAAAAAAAATTCCTAACAGCTACAAAAGAAAGTTTGTTGTTATTAGAAAATTTCTAATAGTAAATTTTTTCTTTCTTCAATCGCTATAAGATAAAAAAAAAAAAAAAAATGATTTATATAAATTTATAAAAGCTGATTGTTATCAGATATACATTTTTTTTTCTAAATATCTGGTAGATTGAGATTTGAAATTATATTGTCAGTTTTAATCTTTATACTTTCTACACAATAGGATCTATTTAGAGTTTTGGTTGATCCCTGGGGATTATTTATTGATTCTTTTAGGTGATTTTATTTATGATGCTGAAGGATCTTGATCAAGTTTAACTGAAAACAGTCTGAATGTGTTAGTTGGTTTTTATGGCATATCAACTTTTGTAGGTTATTCAATACCAAATCCATTTTTATACAAATAATCAGTTCGATTTCAAACAATTCAGCTTACCATGAGTACACAGTTGAATTGTCAAAAAACAATTCTATTTCAAGCTGTTCAGTTTAGTCAAAAAGTTCTAATTTAAACAATTCAGTTTAGTATAAGTATAGATTTTGTTTATACACAGTTAAATGTCAAAACAGTTATATTTTAAACAATTCAGCTTAGCATAAGTACAGTTTCAAGATCAAAAACAGTTCCATTTCAAACAATTGTTTAGCATAAGTACACAGTTTAATTGTCAAAAACATTTCTATTTCAAGCTATTCAGTTTAGTTAAACAGTTCTAATTCAAACAATTCAGTTTAGAATAAGTATAGTTTTTGTTCACATACACAGTTAAATGTCAAAACTGTTCTATTTCAAACAATTCAGTTTAGCATAAATATGCAGCTTAGTTCTATTTGACCCATAGATAGGACCCTATCAGGTGCTACCACTCCAGGCCAAAGTGGACCTGGGAGCAGTGGCAATGAAGAGGTGCTCTACATTTGCCAAAGCTCCAGCATCACTGGAACCTCAACATCAGATTTTTTAGTGTTATATCCAGAACACTTGTTGGGAAGGGGTTTTACACCTCTGCAGAGGTGCAGTCAGTGTATTCTTCAGCCCCAGCTGACTGG
Source organism: Sepioteuthis lessoniana (assembly GCA_963585895.1). Classification (NCBI taxonomy): domain Eukaryota; kingdom Metazoa; phylum Mollusca; class Cephalopoda; order Myopsida; family Loliginidae; genus Sepioteuthis; species Sepioteuthis lessoniana. Next base: position 57,146,427 of record OY757931.1, on the reverse strand, counting down.
GCAATATACATCTGGGAACTACCTCACTTCTATGCGGTCAATCATGTTATTATATACTGTTTAAGGACCAAGTATATCTGCTACATGGTACTGCTTGAACTTAATTTCTTACTGTTTTAATAATGAACAACTAAGCAGATGGTCATTGTTTGGTAGAACTGTCCACATCAAAGTATGGAGTCGAGAATCCTCTTCTTGGTTTTACAATGTCTCAGGTATTTTGCTCTCTGACCTCCATTGACTGTCCGTTTCAGTCAATAACCTACTGGGAAAAAAATGAACAGATATCACATGGATTAATTGAGAAAGAATTAACGAATACAAGACATCCCATAAAAGAGGCACAAACCATGGTGTAATGGTTAACAAGTTACATGATTTGAACATTGTTACACAGTTAGATTCTTTCAAGTTGATTCACAGTTCTATCAATGTGCCAAACTAAACTGAGGTTAATAAATTATATTGAGAGGTGTAATGGTTAACAAGCTAAGCAATTCAACCATAGTTAATCAGTTTGATTTTCAAAGGGTGCCTTCAAACTAAACTGAACTTAAACTATACTGAGTGCCTAGAGTCATAATGGTTAACGAGCTAGAGTTACAAGCCATTGTTAGTTTGATTTTCATAAGGTGCCTCATACTTCTGGCCTTGTGCCAAATAAAGCTAAGCTTAGTAAATGATTACAACCCATTCGATATACATGAACAGCTGAATGAGAACAATCTTACACCTCTTAGACTGAATAAAGGATTTAGCTCAAACAATCAAGCTGAGGACACTAGTCAGAGTAACCCAGTGTATAAGGTGGTGGTCTTAAAGAAAAAAGCAATCCAGATAAAAATCTTAGGAGAACTACCATGATTTAATGATTATTGGTAAAATGTTAAACCTTATATAAATCCTAACCTTTAGGGAATAGACTGGAACCAAAGTTGACAGTACTGTACTGCCATAAGCAGAATCCTATTAATATGCACAGGTCCAATTCTTTTTTGAGATCTTTTTCTGCCTCGCCCTTTTCATGCCAATTAGACACTTATGCATCAGCTCACATGACAGAAGAACCAAAGCAAAACTACAAAATTATTCTTGGGTTCCAACATGATAATCTCAAACATCTTGTGAAAACCTTTACATATTTCCCTATCAAGAAAAAAGAATAACAGGCTCGTATATGTTTCTCCTGAAAATACATATTAACATATTAGACCTGTGTAAGTAGAAAGTAGCTTGAATGCTTCCTGTTTAACTATGTTGGCCCACAATATGATTTAGTTTGGTTTGATTTGGTTTCTTTGTTTAATGGATACCAACCTTCATGAGTTATTTAATGTCAAGGCCATCCTTTTTTTTTTGGATATATTGCTGAGGGATGATAATGAGAACTTTTTTTTTAAATTTGGTTTGGTTTCCTTGTTTAATAGTTTATCAACCTTTATGGGTTATTCAAAGCCAAAGCTATCCTCGTAGAAGAACAGTAGTGGTGTTTATTTAACCCATAGGTGTGGGGTGGGTAAGGAAGTTCATAC
>OY757931.1:57119895-57137395 GCA_963585895.1 Sepioteuthis lessoniana | reverse complement strand
TTACTTAACTCTTAAACTTATACATCAATTGATGGCATGAGATAAGCTAATCATGGAACACATTTTTGTAGCCTCTAAAAGAGCATTTTTAACTATAACAGTAAACATAGGCAAGGGAGATCACTCTAATATATAAGAGGTTGTAGGGAATAAATAAATAAATAAAAAATTTTAATTGAATTAAAAAAGAAAATTATCAAAATATGCAGAAACTCCCAGAAGCCTCTGACAGGAAAGAGGGAAGACGCATGGTAAAGAAAAAGGGACCTCCTGACAAAAGGAGGAAGCTAGTTCTCTTTTCAGCAGTGACCGGTGAAGTGACAACACCTTGCAAACTAGTCGGGGATGCCACGCATTCTTCTTTGGGCGACATGTTGGCTAGTCCTTTCACTAGTAGTACCTGTCACGGTTAACAGTATGCCAAAATACAAAAGCTACAAAATGGATCTATCAAACTACGAACTAAAACACTGGACTTGGACAAACTCCCTAAAGTGACTAACACATTGTTAAAGCTTTAAAATACCAAATGAGGACACGTATACCAAGAAACGATTAACATATTTTTAAACATCTTGGCTGGGGGATTCAACCATTTCAATTGTATTCAGGGAAAATTCCCTCACCCATTGAATGGTTATTGAACCCAGGAAATAAAGGAAAAATAAAAAAAAACGTCTTCGTCTCCGATCTGTTGCTGTCTTCTTTCATATAATTCTTTTTGGGCCGTCTTGTTCAAGGAGTTACATCAACAAGACAACAAGGGGTAAAAATAGAATAACCTCAGAATAGAGTCAGATAAAAAACAGTAACACACCTCAGTCTGACCCCATAAGGTGTCAAGCAGAACATGATATTTAAAGTTAATTTTTTTTGTAGACCACACTACTAAATAAAAAGAGGGAGACCCTATGGTGTAGTGGTTAAGGTGCTAGATTACGACATCCTAGTAAGAGAGTTTAAACTTTAGACACAGTATTGCATTCACTTTTGCACTAATACCCTTGAGAAAAACTATGAACCCCCTTATCCTTCCAGCTATGAGTTAAATAGTACCACTACTGCTCTTCTACAAGGATGGCTTTGACATTAAATAATCCTTGGTGGTTGATATGCCATTCAACAAAGAAAACCAACCAAAATATAGGAATGTATAAAATAACAATAAATGAAAAAAAATAAAAGGATTTAATAAAAACAGAGAAAGGAGTTTTATTTATAAATCTCTATCAGTGCCATGTCACCATGGTTAGGTAAAAAAGATTGAGTTAATCTTCTGACTGGATTTTAGAGGCTCATAAATTATCACTATCTGATCATAATCTGATATTAACCTGATACCAAAACAGAGTTGAAATAAATAAAAATGAAAACAAAGAGAAGAAAAAAAGAAGTTAGAAAAAAGGCACAAAATACACTTGTCTCACAAAAGATTGTAACTTGAAACTTTCTAACAAAATTAGAAACAAGAATTCAAAGCCATTTTTGGCTGTGACTCAAGTTACATGTTTGTTTTGATAGTTTTTTAAGATCTCTTTTAGCTCATGGATAAAGTTAGATTTTTCCCTTTCCCAAAGAAAAATGTCTATTTTAGTTCATAATCTATATATCATTAAAATGCTCTTCATGCTAGTGTGTCTGTGTGTATATATATATATAATCATTCTATTGTCATTACATATATTATGTGCTCTATGTGTTAAAGTAAAACAGACCATAAATACTATATTTATCACATATAAAGACACAATTTGAAAAAACTGTTTCGATGTTATCTCATCTCTTCAGGGTATCAGTTAGATAAACATGATCCAGCAAAAAACAGCCCAATGTGTGTGTGTGTGTGTGTGTGCCTGCATGTGTGTATACGCATACACACTGGGCTGTTTATTTATTTATATATATATATATATATATATATATATATATATATATATATATATATGTATGTGTGTGTGTGTGTGTGTATACACACACACATGTATACATATAAATACATACACACACGCACATATACACACACACACACAAACACATATATATGCATACAAATACATATTAACACACACATATGTATGTGCATAAACATGCGTACAAGCATACACATGCTTACAACTGTACACACACACATGTGTTTGAGAAAAGCAAGTATGTTTATATAACTTTTGAAAATACCAGCTGACACAAAGGAAAGGATGTTTGAATGAGACTAGCACATGATGAAATCATTTCAAATGTTAAATACTTTTTCTCTGAACAGTTTTGCCACATAACTCATTTTGTAGCGTAAATTCATGTGCATGTCCAATCATAAATTCTACCTTCTTTTTTTTAGGACTATGTCCTTTAAAAAACATCTTGTATACAGTAAAAATGAAGATGCTTTAAAGCTACTGCCAAAAATTGAATAAATAAAACCTCTCTTCTTTACTAACCACACTTCCTTCTATTCTAAAATATTAAGTGGAAAGTCAGAATGAGACCTCATTTCCACACCAAAGAAGAAATGATTGGTTAGTTGGTTGGTAGGTGGGGTTTATGGCATATCAACCCTTATAGGTTATTTAATGCTGAATCCTGTTTATACATCTACTAAATATATACATTAGTAGAAAACATTTTTAAACAAGCCAAAGCAAATGTCTTTAAAGGGTTTCAATACACTAATGATTCTATTTAATATTTATCAATTGTTTGCACAAAGTTAAATGATTTCAAGTATTCCTACCTAATATGAATAATTCTATTCAATATCGAGCATTTGTTTACACACAGTTAAAGGGTTTCAAATATTATAATTTAACACAAAAAATTTTCTATATTATTGGTTGGAATCCTGTTTATACATACATATATAATATATATATCAAATATACAAGTTGTAAATGCATAGTTTGGAGATAAGATTTTTAAACAAGCCAGAGCTCATTTCTTTACACATGAGCTAAATGGTTTCAAGTATTGCTATGTAACATTAACATTGTAATTGAACATCAGCCATTTGTTTGCACACAGTTAAATGGTTATACATATGATTTGTGACGAGTGAAGAGTTTGTAAGTAATTTCATTTTTAAAAAGTTAGATCTAATTTGTTTGCACATGATTAAGTATTTCAGTCATCTATATTCAGTTTAATGGTTTCAAATATTCCTATGTAACACTAACAATTCAATTTAATATCAGTTATTAGTTTGCACCCAGTTAAATGGTCAAACAATTCTATTTAATCCATAGATGAGACAATCAGATATATCAGATACTACCACTCAGGTTCAGAGTAGACCTGGGTGTAATAGCAATAAGAGAGTGCTCCATATTCTCCAAAGGTGCAAGAGTGGAGCATCACCATTAGATTGTTTAGGGGTGTCCTCGTAGTGTAATGGTTAAAGCGATGAACTGCGGAATCGTAGTACGCGAGTTCGTACTCCAGTCGCGCTATTACGTTCACTTTCGGGCAAATACCCTTGGGAAAGGTATGAACCCCCTTATTCTCCCTCCAGCTATGGATAAATAGTAGGACGGACTAGGTTCTTCAGCCTTGGTGAGGCAACTAGTCTAGAAGGAAAACTCTGAATTCAAACCTGTTAAACTCCGCTTAAAAAAAATTGACCTTGTGTCATATCCTGCCCGAGCGGAGGGGTTGATAAATAGTACCATTAGATTGTTTAGTGTTGTATCAGGACACTTGTTGGAGGGGCGGGGTTAACCTCTATGCAGAGATGCAATTGGTCTATTTCACAGTCACACCTGATAGGGCTGCAGAGAAGAAAAGAGGATGCTGACCAATTACTATCAATTGATAAAGGATAAAAGAGAGAGAGTATAGTCATCAATTTCACCTTGCTATTAGATAAAAATACTAAACAGTTACATGAGTCAACTCATGGGAAACAATTAAGCTAAAAGGTGCACATCACAACAGAGCAATGTGTCAAGAAAAAAGTGTCTATATATATATATATATATATATATATATATATATATATATTGAACAGGTTTTTAGAAAACTTACTTTTGAAAAAAAAAAAAAAAAAAAAAAAGCATTGGCAGAATAGTATAAAACCAAAAATAAATAAGGTTCACTCATCCCTTTTTGGCTGCCTCATTGTGCACAACGGAAGCTTGCAAGTTTGTTCTGTTTTTTATTACTCTCTCAAAATAAAATAAAATAAAATATAGTAGTAATAGGGCAACCAAAGAGGGGTAAGTGAACTTCATTTATTTGAGTTTATATATAAGTTAACTAATTTGGCCAACAGTAGTTGAGGGTTACCAGAAGACTCACTTTTCAATAGCTATTTCACCAAGGTATAGAGGAAGGTGCTACTCCTTTTCCTTGACTGCTCCACTTACTCTTGATATGTACCTTATAATGCTGAGTTTAAAGCAAGGAGGTATCAAATACAATTTTTTGAGTCTTTGGTATGACTCAAAAACTGGTACTGAACCCTGGTCTCCAGGACTATTGGTGAAACATGCACATACACACAAGCATGCACAGAGAAATGAGCAAGTACTGAAATGACAAGGGGAATGATCTTATTTTTTTTTCTTTTTGTGAGAAGAAATAGGAAAAAAAAGTGCCAAATCTGCTCAACATTAGGATATGTAAAAGAGAAAGAATGTTTCAGTGCTTGACGTTATTCCCATCTTGAAGAGGCCGAGAACTTTTCAACACCTCCTTATAAGTATTTGTGTGCTAATGCATACACACACACACAAAGAGACAAATAACTTTCAAAAATATTGAAAAGAAAATAAGAAACTCGAAACATCAATTTGATGAAGTCTTTATATATTTACCACAACATACTGTACTATCAGTTGAAACTCAGAGAGAAATGTATCAAGAAACACAAACATTCTACCAAATTGGTTTCTGTGTCATATTTTCTTTTCCATTCTGTCAGATATTTTATCTATATATTAATTTAGTTTGGTTTGGTTTGTTTAAGTTTTATAGCATATAAAACCTTTTATAGCATATAATTTTACAGCATATAAAATTTATAGCATATAAAACCTTTTATAGCATATAATTTTACAGCATATAAAATTTATAGCATATAAAACCTTTTAGAGCATATAATTTTACAGCATATAAAATTTATAGCATATAAAACCTTTTAGAGCATATAATTTTATAACATATAAAATTTATAGCATATAAAACCTTTTATAGCATATAATTACCTTTGTAGGTAATTAAAATACCAAATCTATTTTGATATAAATGAACAGTTCTATTTCAAACAATTCAGTTTAGCATAAGTACACAGTTTAGTTGTCAAAACATTTTTATTTCAAGCTATTCAGTTTAATCAAATGGTTCTAATTCAAACAACTCAGTTTAGTGTAAAAGTATGCAGCTTAAATGTCAAAACAGTTCATTTTCAAACAATTCAGTTAAGCAAAAGTACAGTTTCAAACAATTCCCTTTAGCATAAGTATGTAGATTAAATGTCAAAACAGTTCTATTCCAAACAATTCAGTTTAGCATAGGTACACAGTTTAGTTCTGTTTGACCCATAGATAGGTGCTACCACTGCAGGCTTGTGTGGTCCTGGGAGCGATGGCAATGAAGGAGTACTCCACATTTCCCAAAGCTCCAGCATTACTGGAACCTCACAATCAGATTGTTTAGTATCATATCTAGGACACTCATTGTGTGTGTTGGGTGTCTTACCCCTCTGCAGAGATGCAGTTGGTGCATTCTACAGCTCCAGCTGACTGGGCAATATATTAATTTATGTATTAGATGCTTATGTTGTACACATTGTACACATGCTTATGTTGAGACCCATTCATAATATCTCACTGACATACACAAAATAGATGTACATATTTTTCTTTTTAAGTAGAGGAATTAATATTGTGAGTTGAATTACCACGACCAGAAAATCCGGCAAACACCTACACACGACATACAGGAACACTGGACAGCTGTTTCGACCTTATTAGGTCTCATCAGCAGAGTATACCATAATCTCCACTACTGGAGATTGAACCAGAGACCACAGATTGCAGTGCCGAAACTCTAAAACTGAGCCAACAGTTCATATTGCATACAAGTGACGCCAAATCAACTAGTCATAGTAATTGCACGGCCAATTAACCTAAATATGTCTTGCAAGTTACATCCATACTCTTTCCAGAGGACACGGTCACCCCCCAGGTGCATAGGTGTTCGCCGGATTTTCTGGTCATGGTAATTCAATTCACAATACACAAAATAGTTATGCAATTATAATACATTCATATCAATGATATAGCTTTTTGTATTTTTGTTGTATACAGGGATCTAGATTCGGTATACTAATATATCTGGATTAGTTGTAATAGTAGAGTGCTTCAACAGTTCACACTCAGTCTCCAAAAGGTACAACTGATTGACTCTATAGTATTTGTATCATTAGAGTATTTCTATTTCTTGTAAAATCTTACTGTTCTAATGAATAGTCCTACTGCGCTAAACAGCTGTTGACAAGTAATCATGGATGAGTTTACCTACTAATGAAGAAAGGTATGATAACCCAGTCCACAACAGTTTTACATACACACATAAAAACACCCACACTATTTTTATACACACATACATACAAACATTATATATATATATATATATATACACACATACAAACATTATATATATATATAACACACCTACACATGAAATACAGACACAGGAATCCAACTACTCTCTCCAGCTATGAGCAAAATGTAGACCAGATTGGACTCTTGCTTTGGCAAGAGAAAGAAAACTGAATTCAAACCTGTTACACTTCACATAATAAAATTGACCTTGTGTCACATCCTGCTCATGCAGAGAGGTTGTAGAGATATATATATGAATATATATATATATATATATATACAAACACACACATACATACATAGACACACTCACACATATGTACATACATATAGACATACATACAGACACACATGAAAATATACATATGTATATAGACACAGTAAAGTGCATGCTTGGTTAAATCTAAGTGTACATTTATTCATGTGTTCATAGTAAACAGTGCAAGATGAAAGACAAGAGACATCTGAGAATATGAACATGCAAACAACCCCATGTTTATCAGCATATGTGCTTATCTATGTGGAAATGTTTGTGCTCATCTTACACAGGAAGAAATTTGTGTGTGTGTGTGTGTGTGTGTGTGTGTGTGTGTGTATACGTAAATGAACCTAACATGTTTAAGAGTGTGCAGCTGAGTTCATGCGCATTTGCATTTATCAACATGAATGTATGTAATTAAATATTTGACTGCTAACACAGCACAATAACAAGTAAATATTTAACCCTTTTTAGACAGATAGACGGACCAAATACCTTAGTTTGTTTATAATCAAATCTAATTATGCCAAGTGGTCAAAGGGAAGCATGTATTATTATTAAAATAGCCTGAATAACATGAAGGCTTCCCTAAGAGTGAAATAGACTTTCATAAGACAGACCAGGAAATATAATAATATTATCTAATATATACATATATATATATAAAACATACATATATTGTTTGGACACTTTCAATTAAATACTACAGAACCTTCCTTTTTATGATCTAATGTGTTTTTTCCTGCTTTTTCAATTACATTTTCCTTAGAAAAAAAATTTTGTAGGCTTTGTTTTTATTTAGTTTAGGGGCCAAAATTTATTTTGTTGGAAGAGTTTATAATTGATGGGGGTACTTGGAGTAACATGTTAGTTGTTAAAGATGTTTAGTATATTAGTACCGGTGTTGAATGATATTTTCATTTATGTTATGTTTGATTTGGTTTGGTCACCTTGTTTAATAACATCAACTTTCATGGGTTATTTAATGCCAAAGCCATCCTTGTAGGAGGACAGCAAAGATAATATTTAACCCATAGCTGGAGGGATAAGGAGATTCATGCCTTTCCCAAGGATATTAACCCAAAGGGGAATGCAATAGCATAAATGGGGTTCAAACCCACTTATTTCATGGGCACAGTTCAGCACTTTAGCTCCAATACCACTAGGACTCTTCCAATTTATGTTTGGTTATTAATTTTTATTACTGATGGCTTCAAAGTACATTCACCAATAAAAATAAAGTTTACAACAAAACTAAAGAAACAATACCAACAAAAAAAAAAAAAATAATAATAATCATCCCCAAGATATGGTCAGAAGGGCCAAGGAGCATAACCTAGGACAACTTCTGTATTAATTAGATCCTGACACAAAAAATCTAGCAAGAACGATACAGAAAGAAAATATAAGATCATAAAAAAATATATATATATATTGAGCACTCTGGCGAAGGAATCTAAGGCTGCAACTCACATAATACAAAGCTCTTTGAACAAATTGAGCACTCTGGTATCTGGAAAGGTATAAAATGTAAACAAACAAATTCTGCTACTTAATACCTTATAATTCCCTAGCTAACGTGGTACACTTGTTGGCCGAGTAGTCTGATACTAAGTCTAACGTAAAGTTTGGTGGGTTTCAATCCCAGGTTCAAGCATCCTACATGTCTAGCCACACTGAAGAGTTGCGATACAATGAAACAGTCTGTCTGTGGATAATTATATATATATATATAAACACATACATGCACACACACATACAAGGGTCGATCAAGATATAACAGAATTTTTTTTATCAAAAAGCAAAAATTCTCCACCCACCTGAATTTTTTTCCCATAAATGTAAAGTCTTTATTGTTTGGAATTGGTTTATAGCAAAAATTATTTTCATTTCACAAAAATATTAGCTTTCAGGCAATTCAAAATGGCAACAAATCAAAAAAGCGTGTACCAGGCTTGAACAGAGTCATGAAATCAAATCTTTAGTGGCTGAGAAATACAAACCATGTAAAATGTACACAAGAACGTGTAATTTGTATGCATAAGCATGTTTTAGTAAAAAACAATTTTTATAAATGGACTAAACAAGGCATTGCCATTATGAGTGGAAACACGTTGACTCTCTGGTAAAGAAAACATTCTGAACGCAATATCAGTAAAGAAGGTAATGCTGATGATCTTCTGGGACATGAAAGTAACCCCCTTACAACTGATTTCTTTGAAAATTGGCAACTGTAAATAGGGTTCCTATGAATGCCAACTCCTAAGGCAATATTCACATTTACTGAATGACCCTTGAAAATACATATTAGTATGTAGACACATTTATATATATATATATATATATATATATATACACTCATACATATTCATATATATGGATACACACACAGACACTGATTATATATATATATATATATATATATATATAAAATGAATAAATATACATTAGATTTTATATATTTAATGCTTTGGAAGTTTGTCTGCGACCTTAGGTTTCATTAAGTTTTGCAAACAACAATCATCAGGCAGAAAACGAAAGAAACCCTCAAACGCACAAAGTGAATTAGTGACAACCAGCACTGTTACTATATATATATATATACATACACACACACACACACATACATACATACATATACATATGTTGTATACCATACCAACTTGATGAATGAATGATAAAGGAATGACCATGACACTTCTTCATAAAAACATATCTCTATCAACTTTATTTCTCGAAAGAGTTGAAACTTTGTAGGTGTGTGAGAGAGACAGGAAGACAGACATATGGGAGATGGCTATATTGACCCATAACTTCTTAGCTACATTTGGCCATATTCATACACAGGGCCCCACTAAGCACTTCTTCTACTTTTTGGTCAGGAGGGGGGCAATGCTTTCAGTTCAACACATATGATCTACTTACACCCATGTATTGCTTGTTTTCCACTTGTTGACACAAGTGCATCCTGCATAGAGAAATCCTTGATTGACAGCTCTGTCTAGGTTCAATATGCAACATACACACATACACATGCACAGAGAGGGTGTCCAAGAGAAATATAAACACAATTTGATTTATTGAAAATACAATATTTATTCAGATTTTTTACAGTTTTCTGATCCAAGTTAAAGAAGATAAGAATAGAATATTTTAAGCTAAGAGTAAGTGTTCAAACTGATGATCATTCTCTATCACTGCTGATAACAAGATGATCATTCTCTATCAGTGCTTAGAACAAGAACTGATAGAATTGCAAACATTACTGAGTTATCACATTATTGCAGGTGTTCAAACTGATGACCTTTCAGCTTAAAGTACAACTGATTATTCAGACATGAAATTGCAACATTGAATGTTGCAGGTTTCAGATTATAAAGTTAAATGGTTCAATTAAATGCAACAATTATGATAACTGGGCACCTCAGAACAAAATGTAAACTTACAAGGGTTTACAATGTGATATAAATTGTAAGTAACTGGATGGTTCTTTTTGAAAAGACATATATACCCGAGGGTCGACTACTGGGCACCTTAGAACTCATATGTTACAGTTGAACAGCATGCAAACTTACAAGAGTTTACAGGGTGGGGTAAATCACCAGTGGAGCACATAATATATTTTTTCTTTTCTTTGAATACTGTCACTGATCTATTCAGTTAAATCAAAAAGTTAAATTGTTCCAAGTATTGCTATGTATCACTAACATTCATTTTTACACACAGTTAAATGTAAAAACAGTTAATTTCAAACGATACAGTTTAATTCTATTTGACCCATAGATAGGACCCTATCAGGTGTTACCATTCTGGAGCCAGAGTGAACCTGGGAGTGATGGCAATAAAGAGGTACTCCACACCCCACAAAGCTTAAGTATTACTGGAGCTTCCCCATCAGATTGTTTAGTATTATATCCAGGACACTAGTTAGAGGAGTCTTGTAGAGATGCAGTCAATGTATTTTGCAGCCCCAGCTGACTGGGCCAAAAAGATAAAGGAAGAAAAGAAATAGAGAGAAGCAGGAATAGATAGGGAAATATATCACACTTTAAAATAATTTCAAACACTAAATACAATATCATAATAAATGCCTTGACAATGGTTTAATGTAAAAACTGAAATGTTTAATATAGGCAAATAATTCAACTATAAATAAAATCCTCCTCTAAATACATTATTTTTTTTTCATATTTGAACATTTACGTGTCTCTCTCTTTCTCTCTCTGAATATGATAATTTTGAGTAATGGAGTAAATTGCACAAAGCCATAATTTTAGACTTTAAACATGTAAACATGAACTGACACAAAAGCATAAAGAACTTTTTATACTCTTTTCTTAACAATTTCTTTTGATTATATATATATACATATATATACACACACACACACACACACACCCTATCAAACAATTGTCTCCTTAGTTTAATTTTCATGTTTTCACAATCATTCAGATGGGCAGATGTTAAGAGTAGCCACTTCTGCAGTGGAGGGGGAGAGGTAAATAATTACTTCCACTATGGGGGGCATAAATATCTAGTCAAAAAGTGCTCATTTACAAGGGAAGCAGTTATTCCACCCACACCCCTGGAAGTGGCTTCTCTTAACACCTGCTCATTGGAATGATTATGAAAACATGAAACTCAGAGTAACATGAAAGTTTGGTTTGGTTTGGCTGAGTAGGGTTTTATGGCATATCAACACTTGTAGGTTATTTAATGCCAAATAATATTTATACAAATATATTAAATATATATGATTAGTAAACATTTTTAAACAAGCCGGAGCTCATTTTTTTTTTTCACACAGTTAGATGATTTCAAGTATTGCTATCTTATAGGAATAATTATATTTATTATCAATCATTTGTTTGCACACAGTTAAGTATTGCTATATAACAGTAACAACTAAAAATTAGTCATTTTTTTTATACACAGTAAAATTGACAAACAGTTCTCTTTTTAACAATTCAATTTAGCATAAGTCATTTGCTTGCACACAGTTTGAATATCAAACAGTTCTATTTGACCCATAGACTGAATCCTATCAGGTGCTACCACTCCAGGCCAGAGTGGACTGGGAGCAATGGCAATGAAGAGGTACTCCACATTCCCCAAAGCTCCAGCATTACCGGAGCCCACAGTCAAATAGTTTTGTGTCATACTTGTTAAGGGGGGGTAAGTCAATGAATAGAAGCAGTCAGTGTATACTACAACCCCAGTTAACTGGGCTTATTGAGTAGAACTACAACTATTCCATAATTTGTTTTGTTACAGTGTATGCGTGTGTGTGTGTATGTATATATATATCCTATCACACAAACAATCCAAATAACATGAACAAGACATACTGCACACTGCTGGGGAAGTAAGGACAGACTCATATTTAACATTCTCCCACGGACTCCTACATAGGCCAACCAGCAAGAACTTACATTAACCAACTTTGTACAGACACTGAATGCCATCTAGAACAATGAATGATAGAGATATATGGTGAGAGAGAGTCAAATAAATCAATGTGATTGGAATGCTTTGATAATGAGATAATATAAAGTGAACTTAGGCAAGTGGTAATAGTAGCTCCATCTCGCTAATGTCTTACCATTTTGGGTTTTTTTTAACAGATATGATCAGTCATGACCATGGCTTGGACCAGTGCATAATGTTTACCCGCAATCAAAAAAAAATTTTAAGACTATGGAACCTGTAATTGCTACCCAGAGAGCTTTTCATGCTTATTTTATTTTACATGAGAATGATGCTGTTCTGGATTGAAATTTTAACCCTTAGAATTGATTTTCTATCCAGAACAACATTGTTCTAATGTAACGTGAAATGAGAACACAAGGCTTTCAGTGCAGCAGTTCCAGATTCACCAGTTTTAAAAAAATGTTTCAGCAGCAAATGCACAGTATGCACTGGTCCAAATCATGATAACTAATCATATCAAATAAAAAAAAATTCTAAAATATTAGCTTCATGGAGCTACCATTGCCACTTGCTTGAGATCAGTTGCACTACACAGGTAACAGTTTAAAATTTGAGAGGTACTTCTGCTGCATCCCATATATGTCACTGAATGGCTAAGTTGTATGTTATTGGTTTAATGTAAAGTTAGGCAGATTTCGATTCCAGCTTGAAGCATCCAGCATATCTAGCCACACTGAAGAATTGTGATACAACGAAACAGTCTGTCTGTAGATGACTATATATATATATATATATATATATATATATATATATATATATATATATATGGTTACTTGGTTGATGGTTGGTGTTTTGTGACACATCAACCCTTTTTGGGTTATTTTAAGCCAAATCCTCTTTTTATATATGAATTGTAAGTAAATATTTACTTTATTTTTAAACAACTTGTTAGAGTTCATTTGTTAGCACACAGTTACATGGTTTCAAGTATTCCTATCTTACACTAATATTTCTACATATCCAGTATTACTGATATGAATAATTTACACACCTGTATGGTTTCAAATAACTAATAACAATCCTTAATTAATGATTGAACATTTTAATTTGACACACAGATAGGACCTTAACAAGTACTACCAATCCAGGTCAGAGTGGGCTTGGGAGTAATGGCAATGAAGGGGTACTCCACATTCCCTAAAGTCCCAGAACAGGAGCTTCAGCAGATGCAATTTAGTGTTGTACTCAGGACACTACATATATATGTGTGTGTGTGTGTGTGTGTGTGTGTGTGTGTGTGTGTGTGTAGTTGGGCAGTAGTCATTCATTTAAGCATGTTTCATTAAATAATGAAGACCAATTTTGTCTGTATAATTTATTTAAGATCCTTTCAAGTTTTCTGATAAGTATCTTAGTTTCAGGTTGGAATTGGTAAATGAAAATAGCGACAATGTTTTGAAATGCTTTTAGTTGTTTTTTTTCTATCCCTTATTTTTATAGCATTCTATTTCTATTGATAGCATTCCCTTTTTTAAATACATCAGTTATTCTGTTTTATCCAACTCAGCATTCCGTTATGGTATAAACTTACACAAACTTTCAACACTCTTAAAAAACAAACACACCTTACACAAGCAAGCAACCCCTGGTAATGGCCTATGAAGGGTCCGAAAGTGTCTCGGGACAATTTTGGGAAATTCATCTACCAATTCCAACTTGAAACTAAGACACTTATCAGAAAACTTGAAAGGATCTTAAATAAATTAAACAGACAAAATTTGTCTTTATTATATATATTATTTTATATTTTATTGGATAGAGCAGACTTCTATATGATAGTATTCCATGTCTTCACTAAGTGTATGTTGACATCACTTTCAGTCAATGAGATGTTGCTGCCAAGGTATGCGTGAACAGGTCAACTAATTTTGGGGCCTCCTTTTGTTTAAAATACATGTACTGTTTCATTTGCATTCACACAGAGGCCTATATATATATATATATATATATATATATATATATATACACACACACACACACACACAGCACTGAACAGCAAAATCATAGTAAGCAAGTTCGAACTTCAGTCACACTATTACATTCACTTTTATCTAGCCCATTGGCATAATGGTCAGAGTATTCACCAATGGTCTGGTTCAATCCCAGGTCAAGTCATACCAAGGACTCAAAAAATGGTACTTGATGCTTATCGCTTAATACTCAGCATTATAAGGTACATATCAAGGGTAAAATGGAGCAATCTAGAGAAAAGAGTAGCGCCCTCCCCTTATACCGCAGTGTTGTAGCTATTGAAAAAGGAGCCATCAGGTCACCCTCAACTACAGTTGCCAACTTTACTTACTTTTACTTTTTTTTTATTAAACTCGAGATGGGATTCACAGTAGGAAAAAAAAAAAAGAGGAAACTTTTTCACACACTTTATAACATGCATGGGGAGGAGTTGAGGGTCAGAGCATGAATGAGACTATGAAAGCGTGAACGTATTAGAACAGATGCCAAAAAGCATTTACATCTGTGTTCATGTGCATATGTACGCATCAGAAGAGTAAGAATGAATGCGGCTAAGGCACCAAGAGTATGTATGTATGGATAAAATTATTCTGTATGAAAAGCATCTACATGTATAAGTACATTTGACAGCATATGAACAATTATTTATATTTATACGATTGCAAGTCGGTAACACTGTAAATGCACAGATATAAAGAAGTAATACACAGTTGTTTATTAATCAGAAAGTAAATAAATAACAAATTACAACTGCGCGTAAGGCTATAAATTTGAGATTATGCACGTATGTATAAAAACATTGAAGTCTAGCAAGGATATCCAGTGTTGCCTGGGGGGAGAAGAGAAATAACTTCAAACATAACAACACTGATACAATATGTACTTAAATATATTTCTTCAAATATGACAAATGAAATTACTACATATACATATATATAAAAGTAAAGTAAATAAAGTTGGCGACCTTAGTCAAGGGTGACTCGAAGGCTCCCTTTTCAATAGCTATTCCCTGGATTGCTCCACTTTACCCTTGATCCTCACCTTATAGTGCTGAGAGCCAATCAATATATATATATTACACTATTTATGAATGAAAAAGCAGTTGTTAGAAAAAAAACATTTTTCTGATGCCTACAATTTAAATGGGTTCAAGTATTGCTATTTCAAACAATTCTATCAAATATTAATCATTTGTTTGAACACAATTAAATAGTTTCAAGAACTGCTATTTAATATCAATCATTTGTTTGCACACAGTTGAAATAGTTTTAAATATTGCTATTTTAGCACAATTAACCCACAGTCACAACATTCAATAATCTTTGCTATAAAACAAGGTTGAGTACTCGTTTGCCACAAGAGCAACCTGAAGAATATGGTCGGGATAATTATAAATGGCCCAGTCAGCTGGGGCTGCAGAATACACTGGCTGCATCTCTACAGAGGGTTAAGACTCTCCCAACGAGTGTCCTGTATATGACACTAATAAATCTGATGGCGAGGCTTTATGGGTCAAATAGAACTAAACTCTGTAATTATGCTAAACAGAATTGTTTGAAATTAACTTTTTTTACATTTAAAACTGAAATAGAACTGTTTTGGCATTTAACTGTCTATAAACAAAAACTGTACTTATGCTAAACTGAACTGTTTGAAAGAACTGTTTTGACATTTAACTGTGTAAATAAAAAACTATATTTATACAAAAATGAATTATTTGATTTGGTTTTAAGGCATATCAAGCATTGTAGGTTATTTCATACCAAATCCATTTTTATACATATAAACAGTTGTATTTCTAACAATTCAGTTTAGCACAAGCACACAGTTTAGTTCTATTTGACCCATAGATAGGACTTTATCAGGTGCTACACCCCTCTAGGCCAGAGTGGACCTCGGAGCGATGGCAGTGAAGGGATACTCTATATTGCCCAAAGCTCCAGTATTACTGGATTCTCACCCTCAGATTGTTTAGTGTCATATTCAGGACACTTGCTGGGAGAGTTTTACCCCATGCTGAGTTGGTATATTCTACAGCCCCAGCAGACTGGGCCCGAATTATTTGAAACTTTAATCAAAATGACTTAATTCAGTGTTAAATGACTCAAAAAGGGTTGATACTTCATGAAACAAAACAACCAACCAACCATAAAGGTGCTAGGGCTTGACATGGCCAAACAAATAATTGGATCAGGCCTCTTCAACCATCCCTCTAATCCATTAAGGGCCAAAGTAGAGTGTTGCTAGTCACTTGACCACTTTAGTTGCTGGATCAAGGACTGGTTAGCCACCAGGATTCAGTCTTCAAACATTACAGGGTTACCATCCACAGCCAAAAGATCAACTCATAGGAAAGGTCTTACCCTTCTGCAGAGGTTTAGTCAGTGTATTCTACAACCCCAGCTTTATTAGAATAGACAAAATTTATAGAGGTTAGGGAATCCTGCTCATTGTACGTTCATATTTTCATTTTTTTGTTTTTTAAAGGGCATTTTTATTTTTTTTTGGTAAATGGTTCTATCAAATACAAAAATTTTTTGAACAGTTCATTTTTATTTCCTATGAAAAAAACCATGACAGCACTAGCACCTATAAGTACGGAAGTTTAGTTTTTGTTTGTGTGTGTGTGTGTGTGTGTGTGTGTGTGTGTGTGTGTGTGTGTGTGTGTGTGTGTGGGTAAGTAGATTGTAAACCTGAATTTCAAGTTGTGTGTCTATATGATTGAAAGAATATTAAAATGTAGATAATAAATAATTTACAACACTGTATCTATGAGTGTGTCATCTCCATCCTCCAAAGAAGCAGCTGGCAGAAGATACTTCACCTCCACACCTCCCCTCCCTCTGCTTCACAACACCATACTTTCTTCCCTTCTAACTCACACCACCTCATCTAACTTCTTCATCATAACCCCTCCCTCTATAAAAGTAACCCCCCCCACAACATCAAACCAAAGGTAGCATCAGCATCAATGGCAATACATCAGCTCTCTACTTCAGGGAAGATGGAAGCAGAGTAGATTGAAAACAAGCACCCACTCCCTAATTATTCTAGATAGTTAGGTCTCTTCCTGCTCTTATTGGGTAATTGTTAGTAAAAGAGAGAACATCAGACTCACACCTGCCCCCTCCACACCCATTATCTTTCACCTGGAGGGATAGGACAGTGGAGTGAGGGGTAAGAT
>OY757931.1:57112395-57114895 GCA_963585895.1 Sepioteuthis lessoniana | reverse complement strand
GTGCTTTTATAAAAGTGTTGTGGACCAGTAAAAGGTCTGGAAGAAAGACACGAACTCGAGATTACATGAAACAAGTATATTGAACGAAAGTATAAATACAGCATAGGTAAAGAGTGTTGAACATCAGTCTGACTGGAAGTGTTAGGCTGGAGTTAACTCAACACCGAGATGAATATACTCCCGGTATTCATAGTAGTAGGAAGAGTTCATTATAGCCCCTAAGGTAGGTACCATAACAAAAAGATGCTAAAAATGGCTCAACAGCTCAATTTTTGTGAAAACAATGGAACCCATGATGTAGTATACTACAGGTGGGTCTTGACAAACAATGCGGAATACATGTATAAAAATATAATCTTATATTTTTATTCTTCAACAGTGACACTTGTGTGGATCAGAGACTAATTGCCTCACCAAGGCTGAAGAACCTAGTCTGTCCTACTATTTACCCATAGCTGGAGGGAGAATAATTGGATTCATACCTTCCCCAGGAGTATTAGTGCTATGTGAAATGCAATCAGTCTCGTCCAGGATTTGAACTCGAGTCGCCGTGTTCATTTCCCTACGACGATAACGACTACACCACGGCACCTCAAAAGCTGGTTGGTTGTGTTTTATAGCATATCAACCAAACCTTGTAGGTTTTTTAAAGTCAGATTTTGTTTATACATATATACATCAAATATAATAGATTGGTAAATTAATAGTTTGAAGATAACATTTTTAATAAACCCAAGCTCATTTGTTTGCACACAGTTAAATGGTTCCAAGCATTGCTATACATTACAATTGTTCACAAATAGTTAAATGGTTTCAAGTGTAGTCAATGATTAAATAGTTCTATTTGACGCATAGATAGGATCCTAACAAGTACTACCACTTTGCGTCATGGTGGACCTGTGAGTAATGAGAATGAAGGGGTACTCCAAATTCCTTAAAACTTCAGGGCTGGAGCATCACCATCAGATGCAGTTCAGTGTAATACCTAAGACTCTAAATGGTTCAAGTATTGCAATCTAACACTAATAATTCTAGTCAACATTATTAATTTGTTTGCACAAAATTAGAATTTTTTCAACCACTTCTACATAATACTAATTCCATTTAACATTAATTATTTGCTTGCACACAGTTAAATGGTTTCAAGTAGAGTATATTATTAAATAGTTCTATTTAACCCATAGATGAGACCCTAACAGGTACTAGCAATGAAGGGGTACTACACAATTCCCAAAGTTCCAGGACTGGAGCCTCACCATCAGGTGGTTTAGTGTCATATCAAGGACACTCGTTAGAGGGGTTGGAAGAAAAGATTGTAGAGAGTTCTTACACTCTTATATATATATATATATATATATATATATATATACACACACACACACACACATTTTCACATACACATACATGTGTATATATATATATATATATATATATATATATGTATAAATATGTGGTGAATTCGATAAGATTCCAAACTTTTCTGTACAGGCATTTAAAATTGTCGTAGACTCTTGAAATTTCAGTATGTTATTGCTATACATCTGATGTGATGACTGACCATTATTATGATTTCAGGTTCAAATGAACAGCTACAGCAGCAATTGGAGTACATTCTACTAAAGCCTGATTATCGTAGCTGGGGAATTTCAAAAATGCCATCTGGAGGTGAGGACATTTTAGAAGAACTATATGCAATAAAATTCTGTTTTAAACTTGAAAAAAAAATGCCACAGAAAGATATGGAATGCATCAGACTGCTTTTGGACCATCTTACATGAATCGAGCATCAGTTTTTGAGTGGCAGAAGAGATTCAAGGAAGGCAGGGAGACTGTGAGGGATAATAAAGGGTGTGGGAGGAGTCAAGAAGTCAATACACCAGGGTTGATTGGCCAAAAGGTTACAGTTAGGGTTACTATGTTGACGAAGGTCATTGACATGCTCACACAAGAGGACTTACAGGGGGCCTTCGAGAAGTTGCTGGAACAGTACAACAAGTGCATTGCAGCCAAAGGAGATTACTTCGAAGGATATTAGAGTTTCATGTGTGTATAATCAATAAAAGTGCCCAAACAAAAGGAGTCTGAAAACTTATTAAATGATCTTCGTAAATATATATAAATATATACACAAATATATATATATATGTATATATAAATACATACAAACACACACATATATATATATATACATAAATACATACACATACACATGTATAAATATATATATATATATATATATATATATACAAATATATATATACATATATATACTTAAAAACATATATATATATATATATATATATATATATATATATATATACACATATATATACATAAATACATATATATGTATATACATAAATATATACACATATATATACATAAATACATTAACACATACATATACATAAATACATTTATATATATATATATATATATACACACACACATATATGTATATATATATATATACACACACACACATATATATACATAAATA
>OY757931.1:57000697-57112195 GCA_963585895.1 Sepioteuthis lessoniana | reverse complement strand
ACTTTCCTCAGGCTGAGTTATTAAAAGACTGCTGAACAGGCGAGGGCATTCAGCCTTCATTTCAAATTAATTTCCTAAGTAAAGGTTAAAAATGAAAATTACTTCCAGAAATCCAGCAGGAACTGGTAAAATTTGTTCCAGTTCAATCCCCCACCACTATGCGTGTGTGTATGTATATATATATATATATATATATATATAATAAAAGTAGGTAAAATACAGTGCAATATGAAAAGTCACATGAGAAAGTGCTCAATGCTTCTTTGGTAGAGTGGGTCTAAAATCCAAAATATCCAAATCATGTACTTGTTGAGTTCATTATTTCAAGTTTGATATAGATAACACAATCGTCAGATGGAAAGATAAGAAAAACATTCATTTGCAGAGTTAAAAGTTTCAAGTATTGCTACAAAAAACAAATAATTCAATTTAACATCACTCATTTGTTTGCACACAGTTAAATGGTTTCAAGTATAGAAAATGATTAAATATTTCTATTTGACCCATAGATGATACTAACAGGTACTACCATTTTGGATCAGAGTGGATTTGGGAATAACGGCAACAATGTGGTACTCTACATTCCCTACAGTTCAAGGCCTGGAACCTCACCATCAAATAGTTTAGCATCATACCAGAACACTCAATGGGAGTGGAGGGTCTTACCCTTCTTCAGAGATGCAGTTGCCATATTCTACAGCCTCAGCTAACTCGAACAGTAAGTAAGTAAAGTTGGCGACCATAGTCAAGTGTGACCCCAAGGCTCCCTTTTCAATAGCTACTACACTGACGTGTAGGGGAAGGCGCTACTCCTTTCCCTGGATTGCTCCACTTCACCCTTGATCCTTACCTTATAATGCTGAGTGTTAAGAAAGGCAGCATTAAGTACTATTTTTTAAGTCTTTGGAAGGACTCAACCTAGGATTGAACCCTGGTCTACCAGACCATTGGCAACACTCTACTCATTAGGCCACTGGCCCGGTAAGAAGCTAATAACTATGGTCTAGGCAACAGTATTATTAATTTACCCCTTTTTATTTTATTTATATATAAGACACTTGTAGTATAATGGTTATCATCATAGGAAATGGACACAGCAACCCGAGTTCAAATCCTAAACTAGGCTGTTTGCATTTCACACAGCGCTAATCCTCTTAGGAAAGATATGCATCCAACTATTCTCACTCCACCTATGGGTAAATAGTAGGACAGACTGAGCTCTTTAACCTGGGTTTGGCAACCAGTCTCGAAGAAGGAAAACTAAATTCAAACCTGCTAAACTGCACTTTAAAAATTGACCATATGTCACAACCACCTCATGTAGAAGGGTTGGTATATATATATATATATATATATATATATATATAGTATAACAGATATAGGAAATAAACTAAGCAACTCAAGTTTGTGTTTGTTTTTGTGTGAGTAAACTGAGTTATCTTTAGTTAGGCAACCAGTTTAGGAGAAGGGAAATTTCAAACCAGCTATATTAAGCCTAAAAATTGACCTAAAAATTGGCAACCATAGTCTAGGGCAACTAGAAAGCTCCCTTTTCAATAGCTACTACACCGAGGTGTAGGGGAGAGCGCTACTCCTTTCCCTGAATTGCTCCACTTTACCCTTAATGCGTACCTTATATTGCTGAGTGTTAATCAAAGAGGTATCAAGTACCATTTTTAAAGTCTTTGATATGACGCGACCTGGGATTGAACCTACGTCTCCCGGACCAGTGGTGAACACTCTACACAGTAGGCCAATAAGCTGGTGCATCCAAAAGTAAACACACATATATATATATATATATATATATATACATATATCACACACACACAAGTTATTTCTATAGGAAATGGAATTAGCAACTTTAGTTCAAATCCTAGATGAAGTTGTTTGCATTTCATTTTGAGCTATTTCCCTTAGGAAAGGTATGAATCCATCTGTATCCCCCAGCTATGGGTGACTAGTAGGATAGACAGTTTTCCTTGGTTAGACAACCAGTCTAGGAGCAGAAAAACTGAATTTAAACCAGCTTTACTCTGTTTCACAATTATTGAGTGGTTGCATAAATATATACACATGCATGAGTATGCGTATGTATTTATTCATACTAAAGTACTTGAATAAATTTGCAGCATTGTTCACCAGTGGTCCAGGAGACCAGGGTTCAATCCTAGGTAGAGTCATACCAAAGACTCAAAAAATGGTACTTGATGTTGCCTTGCTTAACACTCAGCATTATAAGGTAAGGATCAAGGGTAAAGTGGAGCAATCTAGGGAATGAAGTAGCGCTCTCCACTCAGTGTAGTAGCTATTGAAAAGGGAGCCTTCATGTCACTCTCGACTTAGGTTGCCAACTTAACTTAGTATATAAGAATGAGCAATGTCACTTTTCTGATGTTTTTCACCAACTTTACTATCTATCGTACTATGTCAATGCACTTAAGTGATTGGCAAATATTCATCAGATTGAATATTATACAATGAAACTTTATGATCCAAATTCTGCTAACAAGTATTTGTTTCAACTTTAGGCACTGATCCATCTTTACATATGAATACATATTTTACTTATAAAGCTTAGCCTTCATGTGACACAAGACTAGAAGTATAAGGCACTCAGTGAGAATCCAAACCACTAGTAATGGCCTGCTAGTCTAGTTCAATAAACATGACACTTTATTTTTTAAGCTTGGCTTACTTGCAAGTACAACGGCAGAAGTATAAAACACCCAGTAAGAATCAAGCTCATTAGTAATACTTTGCTAACCAAGCTCAGTTAACTATTGCACAATGTGAAGTGATCTTGAGAAATTAAAGACAAGTTAGATTTGGCACAAAAACTATAATAGCACCCAGTGAGGATCAAACTCACTACTCAGAATTAACTAATTTACAAAGCTAGCTTGCTAACCATTACACCATAATGTACCTCTGTACATTCTATTTGCAGTAGAAGGCCAGAAGTACAGGGCACTCGGTGAGAATCAAATTTATTAGTGATGATCTGCTAGCTCAGCTCAGTAACCCTCACACACACACACACACACACACGTGTGTGTGTGTGCTTAATTTTTTAATGAATATTAACATTGATGAAGCATAACATTTCATCAGAAAACATTAATTGTATATTAAAAGGGGGGGATAATTGGTAGAAACAAGAACAGTGTGCCATTTTCAGAATTTCATTATCAGGTGAGAGAGAGAGAGAGAGAGAGAGAGAGAGAGAGAGAGGCAGCAGCAGCTTGGAGGCAAACAGTAAGATGAAACAGTGTGAAAGAAAATTACTCTTCTTATTTCCTGCCAAAACCGGGACATTGGCCCAGCGGTTAGAGTGTTCGCCAATGGCCCGGGAGACATGGGTTCAATCCCAGGTCGAGTCATACCAAAGACTTTAAAAATGGTACTTGATACCACCTTGCTTAACAATCAGCATTATAAGGTACGGTTCAAGGGTAAAGTGGAGCAATCCTGGGAATGGAGTAGCGCCCTCCCCTACACCTTGGTGTAGTAGCTATCGAAAAGGGAGCCTTCGGGTCACCCTCGACTATGGTCGCTAACTTTACTTACTTATTTCCTGCCAACTGGAGCCTGCTTTTATAACAGATTAGAAGATAGCTGAGAGGGAGGGGGAGTTGGCTCCCACTTTAGCAAAGGGGGGGGGAATGTCCGGTTACATCATTATTAAATCTCAATTGAATTCTAACATGTGTCCCTATGGATCTTGGCTATTAACCATTGTTGTTGATAACGTTAGTTTTGTTGGTTGAACATCAGATCAACTCTTATTGGGCTATTTTATGCCAAAGAGTTTCATGGTTAAGGTCTAAAATTTTATTTGGTAGAAAATCTATCTTCCCAATCATTTTTAACAAGTAAACACTTCATAGTGAGTTTCAATATTAAGGTTTTAATAGTAAATGTATTAAGTTAACAATTATTTCAAACAGGTAAACAGTTCAGAGTGAGTTTCAATATTTAGGTTTTAAAAACTGATGTATTATTATTGACAATTACTTTAAACTTGTAAAAAACTTTATTAAGTTGCAATATCATTGTTTTAAGAGCCAATGTGTTTATAAAGTTTGAAATCATCAGAAACAGGAAAATATTTCATAACAATGTATATACAGAAAAATGGTTTTAAGTATTCCTAATAAACTTGTGCAGTTACGATTTCAAGTATTATCTAATACACATAATTTGTATACAATTATATTGTTTCAATAATTCCTTTCTAATAATGATTTACAAACAGATCTATTTGACCGATAGATGAGACCCTAATAGGTACAATCACTATGGACAAAAGCAGAACTGAGAATGATTGCTACAAAGGCGTGACTCCGCAGTATTACAAAATTGGAGACTCAACACCAGGTGCAGTTTAGTATCATACCTACTGCTGTGATAAAAAAAAAGTTGTTACGGTCTTTAACACCACATGACCCCAATACTCACATTGTTTTTCTAATTTACAAGGCAACAACTGTTGAAGGAATTAGTGAATGTTGGAATAATTAACAAAATGAACTTTCAGATAATGTTACCCTTGTCTATTTACAGTGGCATCCTGACTTGCATCCCTAGAAGGCTCCTGGGTAGAGAAGTGCTGTTAGTCAAAACAAATGCAGATCAAGATAAAATAATAATAATAATAATAATAATGTATTTTCAATTAAATCATTCTGGGCTCATATATATAAATTAAGATAACGTAAGATAAACATTCCAAACACACAATTAACTCAAAAACAATAATAGTCAAAGAAACAAACTTTATACTAATATTTGTTTTATAACTACTTATCTTGTAGTGGCCAAGCTGGCTGGGGCTGCAGAATACACTGACTGCATCTCCCCTAACAAGTGTCCTGGATATGACACCAAACAATCTGATAGTGAGACCCCAATAACGCTGGAGCTTTGGGTAATGCAGCATACCCATTTATTGCCATCGCACCCAGGTCCACTCTGGCCCGGAGTTGAAGCATCTTATAGGGTCCTATCGATGGGTCAAAATAGAATTAAACTGTAATCATGCTAAACTGAATTGTTTAATTGAATAAAAAGGATGTGGCATTAAATAACCTACAATGGTTTATATGCCACAAAACCAAACCAAACCTTGTCTCACAGGAAATCCTCACAGTCTGGTGTAAGAAGAATCAAAAAAGAAAAAGCCCTAGGATTTATTTCGTATTATTTTTTCTTTTCTTATCTGAAAGTCAGTGAAGTGTGCCAGGTAGGGAGAAAATGTACATAATAATGACAACAATACATTTAACCTCATCTGAGGACAAACAGGTAAGTTAGCAGACTAGTTCATTAATTTTCATTAAAAGTGATCGTACCTGTTGCAGCTGGAAGGTCAAGCAGATAAGAGTGTATGTGTATGCATGTGTATATATGTATGTACTGAAGGCATAATTGCTGTAAATGATTAGCAGTAGGGAAAATGAAATCAGTAAGCTGAAGTCAAATTCTGACTAGGGTTGTTTGTATTCATGTCAAGTTTCATGTCTTTGGGAAAGGTATAAACAAGGCAGATTGGATTCTCTAGCCTTAGTAGGGCAAACAGTCTAGGTAAAAGACAACTCTAAATCCAACAGTCCATTGGCCTAGCATTTGGAGTGTTCGCCAAAGGCCCGGGAGACCATGGTTCAATCTTAGGTCGAGTCATACCAAAGGCTCAAAAATAGTACTTGATGCCGCCTTGGTTAATACTCAGCATTATAAGGTATGGATCAAGGGAAAAGTGGAGCAATCCAGGGAAAGGAGTACCACCCTTCCCTACACCTTGGAGTGGTAGCGATTGAAAAAGGAGCCTTCACTTCAGGCCACTGGCTTAATGAGTAGAGTGTTCGCCTAAGGGCCCAGGAGACCAGGGTTCAATCCCAGGTCGAGTCATACCAAAGACTCAAAAAATGGTACTTGATGCCACCTCGCTTAACACTCAGCATTATAAGGTATGGATCAAGGATAAAGTGAAGTAATCCAGAGAAAGGAATAGTGCTCTTCCCAACACCTTGGTGTAGTAGCTATTGAAAAGGGAGCCTTCAGGTTGCCCTCGATTATGGTCACCAACTTTACTTACTACTTATTCGCCATGTCTTTCACATCTAGAGGAATAATCAAAGAAACAAACTATATACTCAATTTTTTTTTTTTCTTTTTTTTTTTTTTTTTTAACAAATTCTCTTGCAGGAGGTGCTCAGTGTAATAGTTATTATCATAGGAAATGGAGATGGCAAACAGAGTTCAAATCCTGGACAAGGCAGTTCATATTTCACAAAGCACTAATACCCTTGGGAAAGCTATTTGTCTAATTTTTTTAAGATGAAGCTTGATAATCTTTACCATTTAGCATATTTGGAGTATCCTCCTCATATTTATTCACAGCATTTCAGCCAAAGTGTCCTTTGACAAGAAACACTTGAAGAAGGCCTAACTCATTATCATATTACCACCCCCTCCGCTCAGGCAGGATATGACACAAGGTCAATTTTTTAAGCAAAGTTTAACAGGTTTGAATTCAGAGTTTTCCTTCTCCTAGACTAGTTGCCTCACCAAGGCTGAAGAACCTAGTCTGCCCTACTATTTACCCATAGGTGGAGGGAGAATAATTGGATTCATACCTTTCCCAAGGGTATTAGTGCTATGTGAAATGCAATCAGTCTCGTCCAGGATTTGAACTTGTATCGCCGTGTCCATTTCCTGCGACGATAACCATTACACCACGGGCACCGCCTAACTCATTATGCTACATGTTCAGCAGGAAACCTTATATAATGGATATAGGCATTTTGTTAATGAACTTCTAAGTGAAATCATTGGGAGGTTACAGGTTCAATCCTGACTACAGGTAAAAATAACAAAGAATACCTACAATAGTTTAACACTTGTACTCTGTTATGGTTAACAGAACTAGAACAATCTGCGCCCATGGATTAGATAAAGGATTCAGTTCGAAGTTCTGCGTTTGATATGAAACACCTGGAGAAGGCTGAAGAACACATTGCTCAAAACGTTGTGGATATAACCCTTGCGAAAGGTATGCAGTAAACTATTCTCTATCCAGCTCTGAATAAAAAGTAGGGCAGACCAGGCTCTTTCACCTTGGTATGGTAATCAGTGAAGAAGAAGGAAAACTCTGAATTTAAACCAGTTGTAGACATAGGAATAGCCTGGCAGAGCCTATCTCTCTCTATCAAAGACACATAACACCTTGGTGTAATAGCTATTGAAAAGGGAGCCTGCCACAATGGTTTGGTTTGGTTGAGTTTTATGGCATATCAACCATTTAATGCCAAACCCTGTATATAAATACATATTAAATATATATATGATTTGTAAACCCATTTTGTAAAGAAATGACCTAAAGTTCTTTTTTGCATACAGTTAAATGGTTTCAAATATTGCTATCACAACTGAACACCATTCATTTGTTTGCACACAGTTTCTTCTATTTCCCCCATAGATAGGACCCTATCAGGTGCTACCACAAGTCTGAGTGAACCTGGGAGTAATAGCAGTGAAGAGGTACTCCACATTCCCCCAAATCTCTTCACCATCAGATAGCTTAACGTCATATCTTGTGAGGAGGAGGGTCTGCAGATATGCAGTCAGTGTATTCTACAGCCCCAGACAACCGGGCTACCCCCACAATGAAACCAGGAAGAGTCCCCATAGCATAATTTGTTTTGTTTGTGTCTTTGTTGTTTAATTGCATATCAACTTTCTTGGGTTATTTAATGCCAAATCCATCCATCTAGAAGGACAGTAGTGGTACTATTTAACCCATAGCTGGGTGTATAAAAGGGTTTATACTTTTTCCAAGGGTATTTGTCTGAAAGTGAACGTAATAGTGCAACTGGAGTTTGAACAGACATGAGTTTTTGATAATAATCATAGCATTGTGAATCTATTTAGGGTTTGATTGGTTTTATGGCATGTCAACCCTTGCTGGGTTATTTAATGCCAAAGTCATTTTAGCAAGCAATTGTCTGGTTTCAATTTACTATTCAAAGTTGAATAACTTTTAATACAAATAATTTGCACATAGTTTTAATATTTCAAGTATTCCAATCTAATACTAATAAGAAACAAGTAATATAGTTTCAATTAATTATTCCTGTTCAGTAATAATAACCGGGGCATTCACCTAATGAGCAGAGTGTTCGCCAATGGCCTGGGAGACTAGGGTTCAATCCCAGGTCAAGTCATATCAAAGACAATCCATTGGCCTAGCGGTTACAGTATTCACCAATGACCTGGGAGACCAGGGTTCAATCCCAGGTCAAGTCATATCAAAGACTCAAAAAAATGGTACTTGATGCCACCTTACTTAGTACTCAGCATTATAAGGTGAGGATCAAGGGTAAAGTAGAGCAATCTAGGAAAGGAGTAGCACCCTCCCCTATACCTCACTGTAGTAGCTACTGAAAAGGGAGCCTTCATGTCACCCTCGACTAAGGTCGTCAACTTTACTTTACTTACTATAGAACCTACAGAAGAATGTATCTATTTTATCACTTACTTGTAAGATTCAGGTAGGCTCAAAATTAGATTGAAAAAAATTGATGATTTATCTATAATTCTAATTGGTTAAAAAATGTATTTTTAACAATCTTGGTGGGGAAAGATTTCTTAAATCATTTTAGGTTTGGTTTGGTTTGGTTTGGTTTCTTTGTTTTTAATGGCATATCAACCTTTATTGGTTATTTAATGCCAAAGCTATTCTCCTAGAAGAACAGTAATGGTACTATTTAACCCATAGCTGGGAGGATAAGGGGGTTCATACCTTTCCCAAGGGTATTTGCCCAAAAGAGAACGAAATAGCGCGACTGGAGTACAAACTCACATTCTACGATTCCGCAGTCCATCGCTTTAACTCTTACACCATGAGGACACTGGCACGTCCATGCAAAGAGAACATCACTTATGAGTTAATCCTTGCTTCGTCAGTCGTGACCCGCATGTCTTGTTTGTCTTATGGAGAATGTTTTAGAGATAGGACATAAGTAAGCATAAAATAAATATATGTGTGTGTGTGTGTGTGTGTGAATATATACCAGTTCCTGCAGAGGAGAAGTTAACAATAGAATTTCAAAGTAGTACAATTATTTTAGGTTTTGATCCTTCAAATTTTGCATGGCAAGTCAAATAATGTCATCTGCGAATTATAAAGAAGTTTTGAAATAAGCATGTAAGCAATGGTTTGCGTATAAATGTATGAATACAATTACAAAAATTATTGCTCGAGCCGATTTTTTGGCACAAAATTAACACTTTTCCATAGTATGGAAATCAGTTGATTTTTCTATATAAAGAATATGTTGTAACACTTTTCTATAGTATGGAAATCTGTTGATTTTTCTATATAAAGAATATGTTGTAACACTTTTCTATAGTATGGAAATCTGTTGATTTTTCTATATAAAGAATATGTTGTAACACTTTTCTATAGTATGGAAATCTGTTGATTTTTCTATATAAAGAATATGTTGTAACACTTTTCTATAGTATGGAAATCTGTTGATTTTTCTATATAAAGAATATGTTGTAACACTTTTCTATAGTATGGAAATCAGTTGATTTTTCTATATAAAGAATATGTTGTAACACTTTTCTATAGTATGGAAATCAGTTGATTTTTCTATATAAAGAATATGTTGTAACACTTTTCTATAGTATGGAAATCTGTTGATTTTTCTATATAAAGAATATGTTGTAACACTTTTCTATAGTATGGAAATCTGTTGATTTTTCTATATAAAGAATATGTTGTAACACTTTTCTATAGTATGGAAATCTGTTGATTTTTCTATATAAAGAATATGTTGTAACACTTTTCTATAGTATGGAAATCTGTTGATTTTTCTATATAAAGAATATGTTGTAACACTTTTCTATAGTATGGAAATCTGTTGATTTTTCTATATAAAGAATATGTTGTAACACTTTTCTATAGTATGGAAATCTGTTGATTTTTCTATATAAAGAATATGTTGTAGCACTTTTCTATAGTATGGAAATCTGTTGATTTTTCTATATAGATACTTCATAGTTGATTACATGATTAATGTTTCACCATGAAATTTCTGTATTTACCCAACACCTCTACAAGAAGAAGAGTTACTAAACCTTGGTCAAGAAAAATTCTTAATTCAAACCAGCTTTACTTCACTTAGAAATCTACCTTATGCTACATCCTGTGCAAGGTGGAGGGATTAGGTGAATACACACAATTGTCTATGAGGTTGTCATGGCAATGTAATTAGGAACCCAATCATTATAAAACTTTTTAAAAGTGGTTTATGAAAAACATTTGAAACTGTATCTATAAATATTAGTTAAACTACTAATCAAAGAATTTCAAAATATTACTGTGTGTGAAATTGAATATGAATTATAATCAAATAGTACATTAAAATTAATGAATGCTGGGGATAAGTTTTTGTTGTTCAGTTTAAAACCTATGTCAAATTAAATGAAATGTTGTTTTAATATCAATCTTGCCAGAAAACGTGATATATTATAAAATCTGGGTCACTGTTTGATTGTTTGATACAAAGAAATCACAGCAGATTCTATAAGTTTTTTTTAGTTTTTTTTTTTTATTTATTTACTTAAAAAGTAATATGAACCAACTTTAAATTAAAATCTTGGTCCCTTTCAAATCAATATGTGACAGATAATCTATCAATACATTTATTCAGAGTAATATAAATGAAATATTGCACTCTATAGTCTCTGAGATTGTTGAAAAGGAATCTATTAAGAAAGTTTAATTAATATTCCATTAATTATCTCTAAGTCATACGTTTGCTCAACTGGGGGCTGGGAGTCCAACTTCACATTTCATAATCTTAAGAGATTTATTGTACTAAAAGAGAGGAAGTAGAAAAGGGAAGAGAAAAATCTGGGAAAGCAAAGGAAAAAGTTAATTAGTTTGATAAGGTACCCTACTTCCTACAAGCAGCTTTCCCTGGGGGGAAAATCCTTATACAAACAAAGCAGTATTAAGGAATCAAAGACTCACAAAGTTTTTACTTAAAAGTAAATGACGAAATCAGATTTGAAAGTAGTACAAAAATCAATCCATTATGGGTTGGGTTTGGTTTTATGGCATATCAACCATTGTAGGTTATTTAATGCCAAATCCTCTTTATACATATATATTAAATATATATGACTTGGTTTAGTTGGGTTTTATGACATATCAACCATTGTAGATTATTTAATACCGAATCCTTTTTATACATATATATCAAATATATGATTAGTTTCTTTCTTTGGTTTCTTTGTTTTTTTAATGGCATATCAACCTTTGTAGGTTATTTAATGCCAAAGCCATTCTCCTAGAAGAACAGTAATGGTACTATTTAACCCATAGCTGGGAGGATAAGGGGGTTCATACCTTTCCCAAGGGTATTTGCCCGAAAGTGAATGTAATAGCGCGACTGAAATTCGAACTCGCTTACAACGATTCCACAGTCCATCGCTTTAAAATATATGATTAGTAAACACATCTTGTGGATAACACTTTTAAACAAGCCTGAAATGTTGTTGTTTTTTTTTTTATTTTTTTTTTTTTTTTTACACAGTTAAATGGATTCAAGTATTGCTATATAAAAGTCACAATTTAACATCAGTCATTTCTTCTCACACAGTTTGTTTTATTTGACCCATAGATAAAACCCAAACAGGTGCTACCACTCCAGACCAGAGTGGACTTGGGAGCAAAGGCAATAAAGGAGTACTCCACACTCCCCAAATCTCTAAGGCTGAAGCCTCACCATCAGATTGTTTAATGTTATATCCAGGACATGCATTGGGGGAGTCTTACTCCTCTGCAAAAATGCAATCTTACTCCACTGCTAAAAATGCTGTGTATTCTACAGCCTCAGCTGACTGGGCTATTATGGTTATAATATTAGCAAATATAGAATATATGATTACTACTAAGTATAGCAACTGAGAGGAGAGAACAGGCAGCTGAAAAGTTTGAAATTTCAACTGGGTTACAAGTTTGCTATAGTTCATTACACTAAATTTAGATAAGAAAATAAAACTGATTTTTAAACTTTCATTGCATAGGATGATTTAAGGTTTGGTTGGTTTCTTTTAATCAATGCCATATTAGCCTTTGTGGGTTATTTAATTCCAAAGCCATCCTCATAGAAGAACAGCAGTGACTCTATTTAACCCAGCGCTGCGAGGATAGGTGGGTTCATGCCTTTCCTAAGAACTAAGTTCAAAAGTGAATTTAATAGGACAACTGGAGTTTGAATCTGCTTACTTTGAGGCTACAATCCAGCCCTTTACCCATGGCACCACGAGAACATCCAGCCCTTTACCCATGACACCATGAGAACATCCAGCCCTTTACCCATGACACCATGAGAACTTCTCTCTCAGGCAGGTCAAAAGTTTTGCAATATCTTAATAACACGAGGCACAATCCAGTAATTCTGGGTATTTCTGTTGGTCATGAAAGTAATAAACCACATTGAACAGTGAGATGCTGAGTTTACCTGATACTCTCCAAGCATTGCTTGCCAGATTTGCCTCTATGGCTAAGAGGAAGTCTCTCGAATACAGTTTTAGGCCTACCTGGCCTTGGCTAACTGTTGAGGTTCTTGCAGCCAGACCAAAATTTCTTGAACCATCTGGTTACTATACTGTGATCAACTATGCCTTCAACTTTCACACAACAGAAGTTTTCGGTTGCTTCTGCAGTATTATGGCCAAGTTCAAACTCACAAAGCACGAGTTTCCAAACTAGATTATATTGCACATTCATCTGTACAGCTTTCAAATCACATGTTAGCACACCAACTAGCACAATACTAATAACCAAAGCAAGTACCTTCCAGCAAATTACTTCAGTCACATGATATACATGCTGCAAACTAGCTCAATTATATATCAATCATCAGAACTGTCTGATGATCAATACAAAATTTTGAAATTAGCTGTAATATAAAAAGCCTGTGTTAACTGGCTGGTTTTAGATACTTTTTTTTTAAAAATTTTAAAGACAATTTTAACAGAGATGCAGTTGGTATATTCTACAGCCCCAGCTGACTAGACCACAGGCAAGACACTCGTTGGCAGAGTCTTACCCCTCT
Source organism: Sepioteuthis lessoniana (assembly GCA_963585895.1). Classification (NCBI taxonomy): domain Eukaryota; kingdom Metazoa; phylum Mollusca; class Cephalopoda; order Myopsida; family Loliginidae; genus Sepioteuthis; species Sepioteuthis lessoniana. The sequence goes on along the minus strand of OY757931.1, from coordinate 57,099,059 downwards.
GCAGAGATGCAGTTGGTGTAATCTACAGCCCTAGCTGACTGGGCTGTTTATGTTGGGAGAGTAAAAATAGAAGTCATTTAATTTGTTATCAGGTTTCTGAATTCTTTAGAAAGTTGACTTTTTTCTTTAATTAATAACAAAAACGACATTTAAGAAATTCTAATCGCTTCAAGTCTATTTCATTTCCTACTGCTACCACTACTCATGTAGCTGCTTGTGGTTTAATGGTTATCATAGTAGAAAATGGACACGGCGACACAAGTTCAAATCCTGGACCTGACTGATTGCATTTCACATAGCACTAATACCCTTGGGAAAGGTATGAATCCAATTATTCTCCCTCCAGCTATGGGTAAATAGTAGGACAGACTGGATTCTTCAGCCTTGGTGAGGCAACTAGTCTAGGAGAAGGAAAACTCTGAAATCAAACCTATTAAACTTCGCTTAAGAATTGACCTTGTGTCATATCCTGTTTGAGCAGAGGGGTTGGTAAATAGTATCATAATAGGAAATAAAAATGATGACCCAAGTTCAAATCCTGAATGAGACTGTTTGCATTTCACATAGTGCTCATGCCCTGGAGAAAGGTATAGGGTGTCTTGATATATATGGGACCCAGGTAACTGTTAATATTTCTACGAATAATAATGTACTCTTTTTTGTTTCAGATTTGAAAATAGTATACTATAACAACTATTAATCAATCTTAGATCACAATGCCTTGGACAAGAGAGGAAAAAGTATTTTGCATTACAACTTATTTGAAGACAAAATCATTCAAAACTGTCTCAAAATAGATGCAACCCATTAATATGATAATGATTTATTAGTGAGAAAAGAAACTCAAAAAAGATTGCATGTCCTGGAAGATTATATAATAACAATTAAAAAAATATTGATTTGATGTTTCTAACTCAAAGGATGCATTTTTTTACAGAACCTGTTTCAAATGAACACCATTGCACTTGTCTCAGCAATAAATCATTATCATATTAATGGGTTGCATCTATTTTGAGATGCCCAGCATAAATCCACCTCTTCTACCTCAATTAATTGGTAAATAGCAGGGCAGACTAGGCTTTTAAACATTTGCAAGGCAACCAATCTCAGAGAAAAACTCTGAATTCAAATCAGTTGTACTCAGCCCAAAAAATGTGACCTCTTTAACCTTTGTATGGCAACCAATCTAGGAGAAGGAAAACTGAATTCAAACTAGTTATCGTCAGTTTAAAAAGTGACCTATTTAATCTTTGTATGGCAACCGATCTAAGAGAAGAAAATCTCTGAATTCAAACTAGTTTTAAACAGCTTAAAAAGTGATGTCCTTAACTTGGTATGGCAACCAATCTAGGAGAAAGAAAACTCTTAATTCAAACTAGTTGTGCTTTGCTTCAAAACTAACCTTGTGTCACATCCTACTTATAGAGGAGAGAGTGGATAAATACATATTTTGTAGCAGAATGTAATAACCTTGGCTATTCCATTGTAATTCTTATACCAAGGTCTTTTGTTTGAAAAAAGTAAAAACCAGAATTTTGAACAAATGTCAAATAAGCTGGCCCTCCTCAATTAGAAATGTTTATTATACTGACATAATCTTTCTAAAGCCAATTAGCCATCTGCAATACAGAAGGTGAGGGTTTGCCCTACCCCATGAATGTGATGTGAGCTAATTTTTGTTTTATTTGGTTACTTTCTAGTTTCTTCATTTAATAGCATATCAACGTTTATAGGTTATTTAATGCCAAAGCTATCCTTGTAGAAAACCAGTAGTGGTACTATTTAACACATACCTGGGAGAATAAAGGGGTTCATACCTTTCCCAAGGGTATAAGGCTGAAAGTGAATGTAATAGAATAACTGGAATTTGAACTCACTCACTATGATTCAAGTACTTTAACCATTATGCCACAGCAACTCCCACCTTTGTTTCTTTGTTTAACAGTATGTCAACCTGGATATGGATAAGAGAGAACTTATTTTTGGACTGCTACATTTTTTTTATCACAGAATTTCAATGTTGTAGAGTTTGGTAATAAGTACTATATAATAATATCCATTTTTACTGTATAGTATTTTGCTAAAAATAATAAATCTTTGAGTATAGAAGGAAACTAAAGTTGTTAGAGTGTACTTACTTATTAACAATATCTATCCATTTTTTCTACCTACACCTGCAGATAGGTAGAAAGAAAAATAGATTGACAGAAAGAAAGAAAGAAAGCAGTAGATAGATAGTAATAGACTGATTGTTTGTTTGCTTGGATTTTTTAGCATATCAACCTTTATAGGTTATTTAAGGTCAAATCTATTTTTATACAAAAAACTTCTATTTCAAACAATTCACTTGAGCATAAGTACGCAGTTTAGTTCAACTTGACCCATATATAGCACTCTATTAGCTACTACCACTTCAGGCAAGAGTGGACCTGAGAGCGATGGCAATAAAAGGGTACTCCACATTCCCCAAAGCTTCAGCATTACTGGAACCTCACCATTAGATTGTTTAGTGTCATATTCAGGACACTCATTGGTGAAGTCTTACCTGTCTGCAGAGAAGTAGTTAGCGTATTCTACTGCCCCAGCCAACTGAGCAAGTTAGATGAATAAATAGTTATAAATATAACAAGATAAACTAGACCATAGTGGAATTTGATCTTACTACTTCCTGTCAATTCAATGATTAATATTTTGATGTTTGTTAACAAACTATTAAACTTGTCAACCTATTAAAAATGTGTCATTTTTTTTTTATTATTTGTTTTAAAACATCTTTAAAATTTTCACTTAGGAAAAAAAAAAAAAAATTGCAAAATTTGGCATACAATTACCCCCACCCACCCACTACCACCTGGTATATTAATCTATTTTGGCAGAAAAACACTAGTGGTACTAGTTAACCCATAACTGAAGGATAAGGAGGTACATACCATTCTCAAGGGCATTAGTTCAAAAGTGAATGCAATAGAAAGACTGAAGTTTAACTCGCTTACTAATGTCAGAGTCTAGCACTGCACCAGGGGGACTCCCCTGCTTTCTGTATTTCTGGTCTTGAGCCAAAATTAAGATAACTCTAGTAAATAAATACAAAGGATATGAAAGCAAACCATTACTACTGAGTTGGTTTCTCACTGGATGCTCTGAACTTCAAGCTGAACCTGAGCCCATAATTTGGTTGGTTGGTAGGGTTTTATGGCATACCAATCCTTGTGGGTTATTTAATGCTAAATCAAGTTTATATGTTTAAAAAATGGTTTTAAAAAGCATATACATTTTTAAATACTTTAAAATCCAAAAAAAAAAAAAAAAAAAAAAAGGGAACCCTTTGTTTTGATCATGTTTCATTAGAGAAAAATATGTTGATATATGAGTGGTGATGAGGAAATAAATATGGAGTAATGACTGTTGTAAAATGTGGGGAGAGAAGAAAACAGAGCCCAAAAAAAATTCACCATAAATCAGAGTGATAGGTACAGATAATACTTAAAGAAAATAATATTAAGTTAGGATTAGTTGAATTAAGAACTGTTATGTTGATTAAAAGTGATGTGTAAAATTTCTTATGTACACACAACAAAGATTTACATTTTCTTTTTTAAGTAAAGGAATTCTATTGTGAATTGAATTACCATGACCAGAAAATCCGGCAAACACCTACGCACGGCATACAGAAACACTGGACAGCTGTTTCGACCTTATTAGGTCTCATCAGCAGTGTATACCATGATTTCCACCACTCAAGATTGAACCAACGACCACAGATTACAGAGCTGAAACTCTACAACAGAGCCACAGTCCATATCACACACAAGTGTTGCTGATGAGACCTAATAAGGTCAAAAATAGCTGTCCAGTGTTTCCATATGTTGTGTGTAAGTGTTGGCCGGATTTTCTGGTCATAGTAATTCAATTCAAAATATACACAACATAGGTTGGAATTTGGTGATGAAGAGTGCCTCAAGTGCAGATGAATGTAACTCGTTATTTGAGGCCTCCAACATGGTAAACATTTTGTGGTTATAAGCAGTAGAGTAAGCCGGATTGTCCAGTAGATGTTACACAATGGCGGAGGATGAATTCTGATTGCTTGATACCACAGAACAATATAGATGAGAATGTTGTGATATAAAGTCAATTTTAAAGCAGAGTTTAATTGGTTTGAATTTGGAGTTTTCCTTCTCCAAGACCAGTTGCTGTACCAAGGTTAAAGAACCCATTCTGCCCTACTATTTACCTATAGTGGGAAGGGGAATAGTTGGATGCATACCATTCTGAAAGGTATAAGCACTATGTGAAATGCAAACAGCCTTGTCCAGGATTTGAACTCAAGTTGCCACATCCATCTCTACTGATGATAACCAGTACACCAAGAACACTTGATGATGATAAATAATATGATTACTAAAAGTAAAGTTGGTGACTGTAGTCGAGGGCGACCCAAACCCTCCCTTTTCAATAGCTACTACACCAAGATGTAGGGGATGGCGCTACTCCTTTCCTTGGATTGCTCCACTTTACCCTCGATATGTACCTTATAATGCTGAGTGTTAGGCAAGGAGGTATCAAGTATCATTTTTTTTTTTTTAAGTCTTTGCTTTGACTCAACCTAAGATTGAACCCCGGATTACTAATATATCATAATAATATAATTTCTCTATAATTAATAATAATATCAATAAACAATAGACCAGTACTCAAGGCTCTGAGCCAGAAAGCTACACTTAGTTTTTAAAATGTCCTCGGAATGATGTAATGTTTAAAAAGCTATATGAGCATTGTTTATTTAACAAAGTCCATGTGACATTGTGGCTAAAGTGCTGAACTGTGATATTGTAAAAAGCAAATTCAAACTCCAGTCATGCTATTACATTCACTTTTAGACTAATACCCTTAGGAAAGGTATAAACCCACAAATCCTCTTCTTGCGTAATGGTTAATGAGTAATATTAGCTGATCAGTGTCAGTGAGTTTGATTCTCATTAATTGTTCCATACCTTTAGCCTTATACCAAACTAAGCTAAGCTTATTAAATAATAACCCGTTAGTTTTTCAAGGAACCTTTTTTTGACTAGACCAACATATTCAAGTATATAGTGAAAAAAGAAATGTTTAAACCATTCACTTCTCTTCTCATTAGCAAGCATCTTATTCTTCTTGCAGTTCGTTTGTCATCTAGAAAATTCTTACGACACAATAACTCAAGCAGGAATTACAGTATCAGATGATTTTTATAAATAAGTCAACAGCTTAATTAGAATTCATTACACCAAAAAAAAAAAAAAAAAGAGTAAAAAAAGCTACCCATTTATCATATGGCTCCACACAGTCAGATTGTTTTTTTGTTTGTTTGTTGTTTTGTTTTTTTTAATTATTTGGTGCAGATAAAACCAATTATACCAACAAACAGATATTAGCAAATCAGTATAGAATATCCGAGTAAAATGTGGTAAGATAGCTAGTCTTGTAGATCCATGCTACTTAGAATATTGGTATGCAAGTCATCGGATTGCTGGCACATGAAAAGTTTCCAGATTTACATTATCACAATATATATATATATATATATATATATATATATATATATCTATATAAAACAGAATGTAAAAATTAAAATCCATAAAATCTTTTTGATTTAATATTACTCTTTATTGTTTAATATTACTTTTTTTTATATGCTGTGATACAATACAACAGATAGAGATATTTGATATGGCACAAATATGATAGTGGTCCATGGCACAATGGAAAAATATCCAGCAGGTACATCACATCAGAAATGGTGTGAAGCACTGTTGTAGACCCTTCAAGTTGAAATGTCATTTATAATGGAATACCATATGCAACACTATATATATATACATACATCATCATGAAAGAAAACTTTCCTAGCCTTCAGGCTAAGAGTGTAGTTGCTGTTCATCTTCTCAAACTCTGTTCTTGTTTTCATACAAGACATGGTAAAAAACAAGTGGATTCTAAACTTCAGGCAATACCCCCCCCCATTATACTTAGAGATAGTTTACACCTGCATGAAATTGGCTGCAAGAACCAGGACTATTTTTGGTGTTGTCCATGGATGGATACTGTTATGGGACTGTTACCTACCCATTCATGGACTCTTCCAAATTCTATATTAAACAGTTCTATTTGACCCATAGATAGGGCCTTATCAGGTGCTAGCACTCTGGTTCAGAATGGACCTGGGAATGATAGCAATGAAGGGGTACTCCACATTGCCCAAAGCTCCAGCATTACTGGAACCTTACCATCAGATTGTTCAGTGTTGTATACAGGTCACTCATAGGTGGAGTTTTACTCCTCTGCAGAGATACCATCAGTGTATTATGCAGCCCCAGCCGACTGGGACAATTTTAATAGTGGTTCCACATTTTAAGTAGCTTTCTTTTCTTTTTATTGACTCCCTAAGCAACCGACTAATTCCAGAAATTGTATTATTGGCTAAAATTTTACAAGCAGACTCTGATTGGTCTGGTGGCACACTCTTTGGTATCTGAGGACACTCAAGACTAGAAGATCAAGAATGAATGTCAAGTATATTGTTCTAATATCAAGTTGTTGCCGTTAAATACAACTGTGTATAGCTGCATCACTTGGACTTAATGCAAAATGCATTATGAAAAAGCTAGACGCAGACTACATAAGGATGCTGCATGCTGTTTTGAACACATTCTGAAAGCTGAATTCCACAAAACAGCAGCTGGCCATTTACCTCTCATCTTGCAAACCATCTAAAACAATCAAGACATGCTAGGTACTTCAACTCTGTGCATACATTGGGTGGGGTCCCGAGTACTTTCCAAGACCAATGACTAATAGGGATGGATCACAAGAGGGAATCAAGGGAATCCATACTGTTGGCACTACTTGGTGATAATGATAATGAAAACGTAGCATAGTAGTGCTGGTAATGTATGCACAATATTCTATTTATATTGCAGTAAGCATATTGCACAATATTCTATTTATATTGTAGTTAACATATTGAAATAGTAAATGTTTATTACTTACTTTTTAGACATCCTTTGCAAATAAATGAATATAAATTTATTAAATTGACGACTGAAATGCTTTGTCCACAATAGTTAATTTTCATTTTGCTGCATGAGTAAAATATATTTCTTAAGGAGTAAGGATGGGTCCCCCACCAGTCATCAATTTAAGTTTTAAAACAGTCTAATATTATAATTAATGACTTCTCTCTTTTTTTTCCACAAGAATTTTAGGCTTTTTCCTTTCTAGAAAAAAAAGGAAAGAAAAATGTTAATTACATTTTTAAAAGTGTCAGTTTTCCAGTAAAAATACAAGAACTTGGCAGGGAGGGGAAGGATCCCCCGTGGCATCATAGTGATTGCAACATTGCAGTAAATGGGTTCAAATCCCAGTCACGCCATTACATTTTCTTTCAGACTCATACCCTTGGGAAAAGTATGAACCACCCCCATCCCCTAAAACTATGAGCTAAATATTAATAGCATCACTACTTCAACAAGGATGGCTTTGGCATTAAATAGCCCATGCAAGTTGAGATACCATTAAACAAATTGGTCAAATCAGTCATTGTTATAATTACAACATTGATCATTCATCATCATGGTCATATTCTATTAATTGGTTCAATTGAACCAAACAGACATCATCATGGTCATAATCTATTAACTGGTTCAAATGAATTTAACAGTCATCACCATTGTCATAATGAAAGCATTGACATAATTCGAGTTAAATGCTTTCATTATTGTTTAACTGAAACAAGTAATCATCATCATAATCGAACTGAAGCAAAAATTCAAAATGATCAATATCTAATTATTGGGTCTACTAAATCCAACAGTCATCATCACAGTCACAATCAGAACACTGTTTTACTTAAGATTAATAGTCATCATCATTGTCAGATCTTAATCATAGATCTATATGAAGATTGGTTGGTAGCTTTTTTTTATGTCATATCAACCCTCATAAGTTATTTAATGGCAAATTCTCTATATATATATATATATATATCATAAATTAACAGTCCATAGGTAACACTTTAAACAAGCCAAAGCTCATTTGTTTGCACACAGTTAAATGGTTTCGAACTAAATGGATATGACACAAAACAATCAGATGGTAAGGCTCCAGTAATGCTGGCATTTTGGGGAATATGGAGTACCTCTTTGTTGCCATCGCTCCCAGGTCCCCTCTGGTAGTGGTAGCACCTGATAGGGTCCTCTCAATGGGTCATATACAACTAAACAGTATACTTCTGTTAAACTGAATTGTTTGAAATAGAACTGTTTTGACATTTAAACTGTGTACTTATGCTAAATAGAATTGTTTACCGGCTCATTGGCCTAGTAGGTAGAGTGTTTGCCAATGGTCCAAGGGGTATTTGATACCTCCTTGCTTAACACTCAGTGATATAAGGTTCGTATCAAGGGTAAAGTGAAGCAGTCCAGGGAAAGGAGTAGCGCCCTCCCTTACACCTTGGTGTAATAGCCACTGAAAAGGGAGCCTTAAGGTCGCCCTCGATGACAGTCACCAACTTTACTAACTTATATGTATAAAAATAGATTTGGTATTAAATAACCCATGAAGGTTGATACACCAAACCAAACAAGAACTTGAAATACTGAATACTAAATACTTGTTGGTCAGATTATCATTTTAGAAAGTAGAAATAGCTGAGTTTTAGCCAGGTCATTTTACATTCCCTTTGCACTAATATCCTTCAGTAAGGCATGAATCCACTTTTCCCTAAAGCTAGAGGAAAATAGCAGAGAGAGTTGGAGCCTTTTAGTTATGTAAAAGCAATCCACATAAAAGAAGATTAACCAGACACAAAAAAAAGAAAATTTGATGGTCAGAACTAAACCAGGTCCCCCATCCTACCAACCACTACTCCTGATCAACACCATTGTAGAAATGGCGATCAATGCGAGTTACAATTGTTAAAAAAAGTTTATAAATAAAAAGAGGAAAGAAAATAGGTCAAAATTATTAATGATTACGAATGCTTCCTCTAAAAAAGATAAAAATAAAAACTATATACCATCATTACTACTAATGCCAACAGATCCAGATTTGGTTTGGTGGTACTTTATGGCATATCAACACTTGTGGGTTATTTAATGCCAAATCCTGTTTATGTTTATACAAGATTTTTTAGGTGAATAGTCTGTTGGTAATATTTTTTAAATGAGCAAGAGCTCATTTTTTTTGCAGAGTTAAATGGTTTGAAGTATTGCTATTCAACACTAATAATCCTATTTAATAATAATCCCTAGAAAAAGATTGACCCATAAACAGAACCCTAACAGGTGCTACCAATCCAGGTTAGAGTAGACTTTACCCAAACTCCAAGACTGGAGTCTCACTGTCATACCTAGAAAACTAAATGTTTTCAAGTATTGCTATCAAACACTAACAATTCTAATCAATAATATTCATTTATTTGCATATATATAATTGATTTCAAGCACAGTGAAGTATTTCAATTTAATACTAGTAATTCTATTCAACCTTATTTCTTTGTTTGTTTCCACACAGTTAAACTGTTCTAAGTATTGCTATGTAATACTAATAATTCAATTTAACAGTTAATTTGTTTCAAATATAGAAAATGATTAAATATTTCTATTTGAGCTATAGATGGGACCCCAACAAGTACTACCACTCCAGGTCAGAGTAGATCAAAGAGTATTGGCAATGAAGGAGTACTTCACATTCTCCAAAGCGCCAGAACTGGAGCCTCATCATCAGATGCAGTTTAGTGTCATATCCAGGATACTCAGGAAGGATCTTACCCATTTATAAAAGTGCACTTGGCATATTCTAATAGCTCCAGCCAACACGGCTGAACAGATCTAAAGATAGATTAAGGAGTAAGTTATAAGTGTTAATTTAGGCTTTTATGATTCTCATAACTTTTGTAGTAAAACAACAGAGAAAATAAGTAAAAGTTAATGTAATTTTGAATCTCACCGAGAACATATTCTTGCTGTTATAAAAATGACAGCTTGGTAGAGGTGCCTGTAGTGTAATGGTTATTGTTGTAAGAAATGGACACGCCGACACAAGTTCAATTCCTGGACAAGACTGATTGCATTTCACATAGCACTAATACCCTTGGGAAAGGTATGAATCCAATTATTCTCCCTCCACCTATGGGTAAATAGTGGGACGGACTGGGTTCTTCAGCTTTGGTGAGGTAACTAGTCTAGAAGAAGGAAAACTGTGAATTTAAACCTGTTAAACTCCGCTTAAAAATTGACCTTGTGTCATATCCTGCCCGAGCAGAGGGGTTGGGTAAATATGTATAAAAATGACAGCTTGGGGTGCAATAAAAATAAAACAAATGAAATAAAAGGAAAAGAACAGAAGCATTCAATAATAATGATTGACAGTGGTTCATTCAAAATCAAAAATGTAAGATGTTAATAACAATAAGAGCTGTGTATATATGTGTATAATCCACAGCCTTTAGTTGGGACTGGACCGGGAGACCTGCGTTCAATCCCAGGTTGAGTCATACCAAAGACTCAAAAAATGGTACTTTATGCCTCCTTGCTTAACACTCAGCATTATAAGGTACGGATCAAGGGTAAAGTGGAGAAATCCTGGGAAAGGAGTAGCACTCCACTATATCTTGGTGTAGTAGCTATCGAAAAGGGAGCCTTCGGGTCACCCTCAACTAAGGTCACCAACTTATATATAAAATTAAAGATCATAATGAAAACTAAAACTAAGAAAATTTATCTTTACAAAGCTACAGATAAACAGAAATATCTTTTAATTATTTTCATATATGATAACAGAATGTTTTATTATCATAGACAAAAGAGATATATTGTTAACCTTTTGAGTTGAAAACAATATTTTTTAAGGTTTCTGCTTTACAATGAAATACTATTAATATTGAAGATGAATATGTTCATATCATATTACACTTTGAAATAATACTGACCTTCTAAAACTGAGTAAATATTATAACAAAAAAAAAAAAAATGTTTTTTTCTTTTAAGTCTATCTGATTATAATGAGGACACATTTTCATGCATTTAATAAAGTATTTGTATAATAAATCCATACAACTGCAACAAAAAATGAAGCTAGTAAAATGAAAAGACAAAAAAAACACCAGTCAAAATGAATAATAATTGACAATTTAAAGATAAAAATGCCAGATGCTAATAACTGCAAAAGTTTATCATTTGTTATTGTCTAATACATGCTATTCCTTAAAGTTACGATGACCCAAGTCAGTTGGGATAAAAATAAACCAAAATTAAGATGACGGAATATATTAGCCAAAATTAATAGTAATAATAGTAATAATGACTGACAATATCAAAAAAAATTTCAAAGATTACTGATGCCAGAGACAAGTGTGATTTAGACTTCTGTAATATTAATGGCTCTAATAACTTTCATGGTAAATGTTATGGTACCCAACCTGCGGACTGTAATGAACTCTTCCTGTTGTTATTAATACCAGGAGAATATTCATCCCAGAGCAAGTTCTACCCAGCATTTTTGCAGTCAGACTGATGTTCGACACCCTGTTGTAATATACTTTGTTCCACATAAACCCGAGTTGTGTTATTCTTCCAGACCCTTTACTGGTCCACAACAGTGAAGTGGTTGGTAAAAAAAAAAAAAAAACAAGCTTAAAAAAAGCAAAAGGTAATGAGAATTTGAATTTCATCAACAACTTTTCCTTGCTATCATAGAAATAACAACCATAGGTGCAATAAAAATAAAACAAGTAAAATGAAAGAAAATAAAAATAACACCCATCAAAAATAAGTCGTATTTCTTTCTAAAACTACTTTATTTCACTATATAGTACAACCCTGTGTATATATAAAGCATACCTTAATTTTTAAGCTAAAATTCATAAAAAAATAACTGATAAACTGATTATTCTAAAAGCCGATATTTATTATAGAATATAATAGTCATTATTCTATTTAGTTTGGTTTGGTTTTCTGGCATATTAACCATTGTAGGTTATTTAATACCAAATATTGTTTTTACATATATATTAGATATATGATTTGTAAACACATTTTTAAGATGCACACAGTTGAATGATCGAATAGTTCTATTTCTAACAACCCAATTTAGCATAAAGTCAACAAAGTTAAATGGTTTCAAGTACTGCTATGTATAAATAACAATTCAATTAAACATCAGTCAGTTAAATGATCAAACAGTTCTATTTCTAATAATTCAATTTAGCATAAGTTATTTGTTTGCACTCAGTTTAAATGTCAAATAGTTTTATTTGACCCATAGATAGGGCCCTATCAGGTGCTACCACTCTGAGCCAAAGTGAACCTGGGAGCAATGGCAATGAAGGGGCACTACGTATTCCCCAAAGCTCCAACATTATTGGAGCCTCATCATCAGATTGTTTAGTGTCATATCAGGATACTCACGGGAAGGAGGGGTTTTACCCCTCAGCAGAGAGACAGTCGGTGTATTCTACAACCCCAGCCGACTGGGCTGACATAATTCTATGCTTAGAGGTTATGGATTTGTATACATTGCACATTTATATTTAAATTTTTTGTTTAGCTTAAGTTTTTTGCATATGGTTATACGATATAAAGTATTCTTATGTAATAAAAATTTGCAAATAGATGGGACCCTAACAGGTACTACCATTCTGAAGAGGTACTTCACATTTCAAAGACCTTCAAAACTGGAGCCTCACCACTGAACACAGAATCATGCAATACCAAGGACAAACCCTATTTTCTTCCTCTGCACAGGATTCAGTCAGTATATTGTAAGCCTGACCAACAGGGAAAATGTACAGGGTTTTAGATTGTCACTGGGTGTTCAAAACTAGTAAACTTATGCCAAAAATAATCTGCACTAATTAAATAACTATGAGATATAAACTGAAAGCTACTTTTAGCTTTAAAATATTTACCAAAACTTTTTGTATCTAACATACACTCCTAACTTTGAATTATGAAATTCTGGAGAAAAAAAAAAAAAAAGAAAAAATTCTCTTGTATAATACACATAAACTTTTTAGAATCTGTAGCACCTAAATTTACCATTTGCTCAACTTTTTATTAGTTCATACTGACTACAAATAAGAATTTATATAGTTTCCATTATGTCTTAAAACACAAAATTACACAGTATTTAGAACAAACATACAGACATGTTCCAGCAAAAATGCAACAAGCTTGCAATGAAAATAAACTCACAAAATTATAAACAAACACACATTCCAGAGGATATTTCCCTGTAAAAAAAGTAAGTTGTTGACCTTAGACGAGGGTGACCCAAAGGCTCCCTTTTTAATAACTACTACACTGAGGTGTATAGGAGGGCACTACTCCATTCCCTGGATTGCTCCATTTTACCCTTGATACATGGCCTAGCAGTTAGAGTGTTCGCCAATAGCCCGGGAGACCTGGGTTCGATCCCAGATTGAGTCATACCAAAGACTCAAAAAATGGTACTTGATGCCTCCTTGCTTAACACTCAGCATTATAAGGTACGGATCAAGGGTAAAGTGGAGCAACCCAGGGAAAAGAGTAGCGCCCTCCCCTACACCTTGGTGTAGTAAGCTATCGAAAAGGGAGCCTTCGGGTCACCCTCGACTATGGTCGCCTACTTTACTTACTTACATACCTTATAATGCTGAGTGGCATCAAGTATCATTTTTTGAGTCTTTTGTATGACTCGAACTGGGATTGAACCCAGGTCTCCCGGACCATTGGCAAACACTCTACTCCTTAATAGCATAAAACATTTGGGTTTGGACAATAGATATAACTTAGTTATGGTCATCCTGAATATGGTGAGCCATGTGGCAGGGAACAAAGTTAATTATATTATATATAATATGCACCATGAAATCTTAAGCTGAAAAATAGTACATCTTACACATAAAAAATTATGGTAAATAAAAATATTTAAATGGTAAAATAATTACTTCCTTATTTATTCCATTTGTAACATACATGAATATGTGAAACGTACATGGAATGTTCATAACATATATACATAGAACATAGGAATCCTGAAACACGAAAAAACACATAACGATTTCTTAGTTCAGGTACGAAACCTTTTATTACCTTTGAGTTAAAGGTTTCAACATAAGGAAGAGAGATGCACAATCTTTCTTTGATGACTTTTCCATCTTCCCCCCACCCCATCTCATGCAGCGCCCGTAGCGCACAAATTTGTCTGGCCTCAGCGAGCCCCCAAAGTCGACCCTTCATGTTCAGAGTCTAGTTCTCAACTAACTGACTTTTTCAAAATCCCCAAAATCCTCCGCGCACGCTTCCAATGCATGACGTCATTCACATCCCCTGGTCCAGAGATTTTTATTTTGACATCTGTGAACGACACATCCTCCCCATGCACACGTTAACACCTGCACTCAAGTTTGCACCTAACTAACTCATGTACTGAGCTGAAAGGTTCTCAGCCTAACTAAACCTAAAGGCAAAATACATAAAACAAAATCCCTCGGCCATTATATTACACATTTTGTATGTGATGAAAAATACCAAAAGTTGTTGAGCAATCAATAAATCACATTGTGATAACTTCCATTTATCTTTAAGTGAATCTTGTCTTTTTTTTTTTTAAAGGAAGCCATAATAAAAAGAATGATAGTTTTAACTATAATCTTTCTTAATGACTTCACTAGCCTGACCAACAAATATATTACTTGATACAAAATAGTGACACCCTTCCTCCTTTATTACCATGCTAAAAATTTCCATAGTGTATCATGTGTTTAGTAAAGTAAAGTTGGTGACTGTAGTCGAGGGTGACCTGAAGGCTCCCTTTTCGATAGCTGCGACACCTAGGTATAGGGGAGGCACTACTCCTTTCTCTGGATTGCTCCATTTTACCCTTGATCCATACCTTCTAATACTGAGTGTTAAGCAAGGAGGTATCAAGTACCATTTTTTGGAGTCTTTAGTATGACTCGACCTGGGATTGAATCTAGATCTCCCAGGCCACTGGCCTAATGAGTAGAGTGTTTGCCAATGGTCTGGTAGACTGGCGTTCAATCCCAGGTTGAGTCATGTGTAATTTATAATAATTATATAAAAGACGAGGTTTACTCACCAAATTTAAGAAAAACCCTCCACTTTCAAAATTATTTAACCTTCAACTTTTACTTTCTACTCATGAATTCATAATCAATTCATTGTTTGTTTACAAGGATATGTATGATATAAATTATCATCATCATGTCGTACCACTAGCACGGATATCCCCAACCCTCTCTTGCCACTTCTCCTTATCGTTCAACGCCTCTGGCAGGTCTTCAGGGCTACATCCCGTATCCTCACATAGCTGCTGAATGTATGTTTGTAATGGTCGTCCTGCTTTTGCCCAGCCATATGTGGGGGTCCATAGGAGTACATCACTTATGAGTTCATCCCTGCTTCTCCAGCAGTGTCCTGCATGTCTGGTTCTTCTAACTTGGATAGTTTTCATGATGGGAGGCAGGTGGCCGTATAGTTGGTGCCTTGTGGGGTGTTGCCGCCAGGACTTGTTCAATATTGCTTGCAGCATTCTTGTGTAATTGCCGTCTAGCTTCTCCAGTCATTTAGTTAGCATCCAAGTAGTGCATCCATACAGCAGTATTGTTATAAATTATAAGAAATTAAAATTTTGAAATTTTGGTGAGTTTTCGGTAAAATCAAGGGTACCACTCATAAATGACAAGTACTGCTTTATTTTTGACAGAAAATTTTTCTTTTTGTTTTAATAGACTAAACTTCCTAAATAAAATCATCCTTACTTGAAGACATGATCAAAAAATGGCCTCAATAGGCCATCCCTAATATTATCAAATTTTCTATTTCCTTCTTTAAAGTATTCATTTTGATACTCAATGGGTGTCGTAAAATTGTACCAAAACTAAGCCATACTTATTAAATAACTATATGATATAGAATGATAGCTATTTTTATTTCTAAAATGCATGTACTTAGCTAAAATAATAATGTCATATACAAATAAAATTTGAATTTTTTGAAAATTTACAAGAGGGTCATATGTTTTACATGTATGAATAGCAGTGAACATCAGAAGACTTCCTCAAATATTTTCTTTCACATTAAGAAGCAAAGCTACAAGTGTTGATTATCCTTCACTCCTCCTTCTACCAGGGGTGGGGGTGAAGTCTACCCTCTTTGATGAGGGTAGTGCTTTTCTATCTGAGTGACAGCAGCTATCATCTGACAGAAGAAAAAGACGGAGCAGCAGAGTGACAATTTCAGATTCTGTCGTTTGTGCAGGCAGTCAATGCTGTTGTTTCAAACAGGCTGCCAATGACCTCAACGAACCCAACATTACCACTGCCTCACCCACCACCACCTCACATCTTCCTCTCCAATTCTCATACCACACCCACCATGTTCAGTTATACCAAATGCTGATGTTAAAAGGTTTCAAGGCCAAAGAATTCACTAAAAATAATAGAGTATTGATTTGACACACACACGAGAAGGAAAGATAATAGAAGAAGTGATTGCAAACAGGTTTGTAAAGACAGAGAGGAGTTCAGATTTAAGTTTTTTTTGTTTTTTTTTTAAAGCAGTAGCACAAAAAATATATACACAGACGAGTCAGATTTATTCCATCTTTCTCAAATATATAATGTATGAAAAACAAAGTATTCAAATGATGTATTCTTTATATAAACATTGCCAGATGAAACATTAATCCACAATTAAACTGCCTTGATGATGGTCAAATAGACTGACCAAAACTTGGCGATGTTTATATAAATAATACATCATTTGAATATATGTAAATAAATAAAAATAATAGTTTTGTGTCTAACTTTTCTTAGAAAAGGAAAACGTTAATTCTATTAAGTTTTAGTGAAAGGGTGACATTTGCAAAGTACGTTAATCTTTAGGCTTTTTCACTGTCTGAAGAATATGCCACCTACGCAGACATATATGCGATTAAACATAAATTAAATAAATAAGAACATACAGTTTTCTAATGACAATAATGAAAACAAAAACAAACACCCAAACTTATATAGAAAAAAATTTGTATATGTAAATATATATATATTTACAAAACCATCCAGCTCATGCAGAATATATATATATATATATATATATACACGCACAAATATATGGAAATAGCCTTCATTTTCATATAGCACTATTTAGGTTCTATTTGGGCGAGTGGGATTGTAGATGAAAGTACTAAACTGATAACCAAAGATCAGTCATTTGTTTACACAAAGTTACCAGGGTTCAATCCCAGGTTGAGTCATACCAAAGACTCAAAAAATGGTACTTGATGCCACCTTGCTTAACACTCAGCATTACAAGGTAAGGATTAAAAGGTAAAGTGGAGCAATCCAGGGAATGGAGTAGCACCCTCCCCTACACCTAGGTGTAGTAGTTATTGAAAAGGGTGGTTAACTTTACTTACTTTACTTAAATGATTAAACAGTTCAATTTCAAGCAATTCAGTTTAGCCTCAGTCATTTGTTTGCACACAGTTTAAATGTCAAACAGTTCTATTTGGCTCATAGATAGGACCCTATCAGGGGCTACCACTCTGTGCCAGAGTGAACCTGGGAGTGATAGCAATAAATGAAGAACTCTACATTCCCCAAATCTCCAGCATTACTGGAGCCTCACCATCAGACTGTTTAGTCTCCTGGACCATTGGCAAATGCTATTCAGTTTACTCAAACAATTCAATTTAGCATAAGTATGCTGTTAGATAGGGCCCTATTAGGTGCTACCACGCCGGGTGAGAGAGGACCTGAGAGCAATGGCATTGAAGGGGTAATCCGCATTCCCCAAAGCTTCAGCACTGCTGGAACCTCACCATCAGACTGTTTAGTGTCATATTCTGGACACTCGTTGGGGAGGGGGTCTTACCCCTCTGCAGAGGTGCAGTCAGTGTATTCTACAGCCCCAGCCGACTGGGCAACCTAGTTTTGTAGAGATCTTTTCAAGCATAAAAAGCAACTTTTATGTTACAATTTACAGTAAGTACAAATATAAACATAGTTTTAAGGGTTGCACAGGAAACAAGATCCACCTTTCTTTTCCAGTCACATCAAATTTAACTTGCCAAGTGGAAATGTAAATATTGAAGCTTTTTTTCCCTATTGCCGAAGTTAGAAAAAAAAGATTAAAAAAAATAAGTTTTCAATCCAAATTTAATCAATGTCATGTCAGCTAGACATAACGTACAATCTATTTAAATGCATTCACATATTGTGCAATCTATTTAGATGCATCTGTATATTGTGCAATCTATTTAATGCATTTGCATACATAATAATATGCAGAGAGAGTCTCTATGGCATACCGGCAAACATGCTAGACTAGGACATTGTTATAAGTGAGTTCAAACTCAACTTGTATTATTATATTCACTTGTTGATGAATAACTTTGAGAAAAGTATGAATTCCCTTTAACTCCACAACTACAGGTTAAACAGTACCACTACCATTGTTCTACAAGGAAGGCTTTAGCATTAAATAACCCATGAAGGTTGAAATATCATTTACGAAGAGACCAAACCAATGAGGAATATAACATTTTGGCAAATCATGTCTATATTCTTTAAAGAAAAATTCTTAAAGAGAGCCAGTTAAGAAAATCTATCAGAAATTATGCAACACAGATAATTCTATCTAGTGTTAACTATTTGTTTGCACACAGTTAAATGGTTTCAAGAAATGCTATTTAACACAAATAATTCTATTCAACATTACTCATTCATTTGCACGTGGTTAAATGGTTTCAAATATTTTATGTAACACTAACAATACAATTTAACATCAGTCATTTGTTTACAAATAGTTAGATGGTTAAACAGTTCTATTTGATCCATAGATGGGACCCTAACAGGTACAACCACTCTAGTCGGAGTGGACCTTGGAATAATGGCATTCCTCAAAGCTCCAGGACTGTAACCTCACCATCAAATGCAGTTTAGCATCATACTCAGGGACACTCAGTAGTGGACTTAACCCACCAGCAGAAGTACAGTCAGCATATTCTACAGCCCAAGTTGACTGGGCTGTGTATAGACAGACAGATAGGAAGAGAGAGACAATTGTACATATCAGAGAGAAAAAGATGAGAGCAATAGGTGGATAAACTAAAATAATAGTGGCAGATAGAGATAGATTAACAGACAATGTCACATGGGTGGATGAACAAAGACACAGAGGAATACCTTTATATGAACGAATGGACAAAGAGACTGTCACATGAATAGATAGAAAAACCGACACTGCCACATGAATGGATGGACAGAGAGACAGGTACTGTCACATGAATGGATGGACAGAGAGACGGACACTGTCATGTGAATGGATGGACAGAGAGACAGACACTATCACATGAATGGATGGACTGAGAGACAGACACTGTCACATGAATAGGTGGATAGAGAGACAGACACTGTCACATGAATAGGTGGACAGAGAGACGGACACTGTCATGTGAATGGATGGACAGAGAGACGGACACTGTCATGTGAATGGATGGACAGAGAGACAGACACTATCACATGAATGGATGGACTGAGAGACAGACACTGTCACATGAATAGGTGGATAGAGAGACAGACACTGTCACATGAATAGGTGGATAGAGAGACAGACACTGTGACATGAATGGGTAGATAGAGACACAGACATCATTATATAAGTGGATGGAGAAACAGACATGGATGAATGGACAAGTTGGCAGGTTGGTTTTATGGCAGGTCAACCCTTGTTGGGTTATTTAATGTTAAAGTCACTCTTTTCTTTAAGTAATTATATGGTTTCAAATAACTATTTCTATTTAATGATAATAATTTCTTTGCACATGTATAGCTTAAGTATTCCAATGTAATATTAGATTGTTAAAATATTTGACTCATAGATGGGGCCCTAATAAGTACAATCACTTGGGTCAGAACTGAAACCTTACCACCAGGTACCATTTAAATGTGGCACATTATATCCCACTGATTTTTGTCAATCAGTTTACAATTGATATTTAGACTACTAGGTTAGGATTTCTTCATTGTGAATATTTGAAGTTTGATTCATTTTCATTGTTGGAAATAAAATTTGGTGACCTTCTGTAAATCAAAAAAATTCTGACATAATTAATTTCTAGCAATCATTACCAGTGGACCATTTTCTAGAAGTAAAACAAAAGTTGCTCAGAATTATATTTGTCATTTCAGAATGAATGATTGATGTGAACAAACATTTTAAACGATGAAATTAAAAACAAGAAACAAGATCTCATCTAACTGATCAAAATCTAAAGAATTCTCTGGAGCTCTCAGTAATTTTATTTGAAACAAAAATTTAGCAAAAATCAAAAACAGACTCAAAAATTTCATTAAGAAAAGTAATGTCTTTATATCAAATCAATAAATGGTATAAAAATACTAAATCTATTTATATAAATATTTCTTACAAGAATTAATGAGAGTACAAGATTACTGGAACTCATGTGTAGAAAAGAATGTAATTTAAAAGACTGTTTACTCCTGATTTGTACAATATGACTTGTTGAAGATTTTTCTTTACAGGTTAAAAATTCTTTGTTTGTATATTTATACTATTAAGCAACAATGTTTGAGCTACCAGGTTCATTGAGATATATTTATATTAATTGTTTAAAAATTTCATTAAGAAAAGTAATGTCTTTATATTAAATCAATAAATGGTATAAAAATACTAAATCTATTTATATAAATATTTCTTAAAGAATTAATGAGAGTACAAGATTACTGGAGCTCATGTGTAGAAAAGAATGGAATTTAAAAGACTGTTTACTCCTGATTTATACAATCTGACTTATTGAAGATTTTTCTTTACAGGTTAAAAAAATTCTTTGTTACTCAACAGTTGAAATATACTAACAATGAACTACAAGGTTCATTTGCACATAGTCATATTAATAGTTTAAAAATTTCATTAAGAAAAGTAATGTCTTCCTATCAAATTAATAAATAAATAAAAATACTAAATCTATTTATATAAATATTTCTTACAAGAATTAATGAGACTAAAAGATTACTGGAATTTGTGGAGAAAAGAATGGAACTTTAAAGGTTATACACTCCTGTTTTTTACAATTTCTATTCATAGATGTTTTTTTCTGTGTTACCAAACAGAAAAAATTTGAAAAAAAAAAATGACTGATAAAATGAAACGCAGTTTATTCCAAGCAGTGGTTGTGTCGATAATACACTACATGGACACTGACTAAACGGATGGAGAAAAAGTTTGACGCCAACTACACAAGAATGCTGCAAGCAATTTTGAACAAGTCCTGGAGGCAACACCCCACAAAGCAACAGCTGTATGGCCAACTACCTCCCATCACGAAAACTATCAAAGTTAGACGAACCAGACATGCAGGACACTGCTGGAGAAGCGGGGACAAGCTCATAAGTGATGTTCTCCTATGGACCCCCTCACATGGTTAAGCAAGGGCAGGGAGACTGGCTCAAACCTACATACAGCAGTTCTGTGAGGATACGGGATGTAGCCCAGAGGACCTGCCAGAAGCGATGAACAATAGGGAGGAGTGGCGAGAGAGGGTCAGGGATATCCGTGCTGGTGGCACAAGATGATGATGATGATGAGATCCACCAAGTTTATAAGGATATATTCATTCATACAAGTTGTTTAAAACTACTATCTCTTACACTGTCTTATAATTTATAAAAAAGAAAAAAAATTTTCTGCTAGACAATGGTTCCAAGCACATATACACACAAACAAATACATGCTTCCTTTCACCATTTCAGGAACACCACTGGTAACTAAGCACGAACTAGCACTTCTATAAATAAATATCACTATTAGAAGAATAAAAATAACATCATTAAGTGCATGTATACCTGAGGAAGATATTTCATGAGATTATATATATATATACACATACACACACAGCTTTTTCAGTGAGATTTAGAATATGTTGATTGTATTGCTTGAACAGATTTAAAACATCTCTTAGAAAAAAAAAGTGGGGAGTGTCCTGATTAGGACAATTAAACTTCATTCAGTTCTGAGGCTCTAGAGAGTGTGGGGTATTTCAGTGTTGTCATTATTCTCAGGTCCATTCTGACTTCAAGGGATCATATGTTAGGGTCCAGTCTATCAGTCAAATTTATCTTTTCAAAATAATTATTAGATAGGAATAATACTTGAAACCATATAACTGAATGCAAATTATTTGTATTGAATAAGAATACTTGAAGCCGAGTCCAAATAATTTGTATTAAAAATAATTGTTTACAAATAATGATTATCATTAGATGATTTAAACTATGTAAATGATTGAAAAAAGCTACATCCAGTGAGGAGGCTCCAGTTCTGTAGCTCTGAGGGCTGTAAAGTAACCCTTTGTTGTCATTATTTTCCAATCCCCTATGATTCAAAGTCGTAGTATCTGTTAAGGTCCCATCTATAAGTCAAATAAATCTTTTCAGAAATCATTAGTATTAGGTAGGAATACTTGAAACTATATAACTGTATGCAAATTATTTGTATTCACAATAGTTACTTGAATCATTAATAGTTTACTAAGGCTTATTATTAGTTACTTGAAACTATATAATTATATACAAATTATTATTTGATAGGAATATTTGTGTATATATAAAGGTTTGGGATGAAGTGACATGTTACACTATAGGATTTGTATCATCAATATCAATTTGTTATTCCACAAAAATTAAATCTGCATTTGACGAAAAGAGAGAAGTGTATTAATTTTCTTTTATATATTGTTTACATTTTGTTTTTATTGTTTATGATATCTCTAAAGCAAAACATGTCAATCTGATTTCTTATACTGTCTTCCTTATATATATATATATATATATATATATATATATATATATATATATATATATGTGTGTGTGTGTGTGTGTTTCGGTAGAAAAGTCTTTTAAACGTATTTCATTGAATTTAAGAGGCAAAAAATTAAGATTTTTTCGTGAAGTTTTTTGCAGACAACAAGTAAAAGGCAGTACCCGAATCCTTGTCTCAAAAATGGTATGACCATCTTAAACAAATATTTTGTAATTCACAAAGTGGGGATACTTCCCTTTTTTTCTTGACTTGAATTTACCAACATTAAACCAAAAATTGTTTTAAAAAATGTCCATGATAATCAACCTCTTCCCTCAATTCCACTTTCATCCCTTTAGAGATTATACAACCCCTGTTAAGAAAATTTTGTTTAAACCATTGTCAGCACCAAATTTTTTTTTTTTTTTTTTTTAATAAGAAACTGCCTTAAAAGTTTATTTTATGAACCTTTTGAACCATGAGTCTCTCATTCAGGATTCCAGGCTGAAAAATATCTGAAAACTTAATGTTTGTTAACAGTCTAGGCAATAGTAATGTAGAAATGGGGATTCTCCAGTGAGATTTCAGGCCACCTGGGTATCTGTACTCTATGTAGCAGCACAAATACTCGCCATTCAAGTTCAAAGGGTTAAGTGAAAATTAGACATTTAAATTGTTCTATTTGGATTACCTTGTTATCAATTTTTCTTTATTTATATATATATATATATATATATATATATATATATATATATATATATAGAACAAAAGTAATAATGTTGAACATTCACTGGAAGACCCCTTTTAACATATCATGTAAATTACATGTGGCATAACAGTAAATAGACATGTTTCCTAAAGTAAACATAATGGGGGTGTTTTCCTGGTAGAAGTGCTGCATAAGTTGTGTGGATGGCATGCTAGATCAGAGGTGTGTCCATGTGCAACATGTGGGTGGGAAGTATGAGCACGAGGATTGTGTGGCATCTGGAAAATCATATAAACCAGGGAAGATTTTGAACCTGTGAGAGATGAGTGGAAGTATTGCAGAAGATCGGAGGAAGAGCTACAAGTCGTTTTGCTGCTCTGGGCACTGGCCTTGCATCATGACCATGTTAATAGCTTCATGCCTAAAATAACTCTTGAAATAAAGATATTGACAAGACTGGATAAGTTTTGTGACTCACTTCCTGAGAAAAAATCCCAAATAAAAAGACTGTGTAACACATCCTGCTCCCTTAGTGAAGGTGGTTACATCTTACCATGAAAACTTCATGCAAAGATAACAATGATACTATACATATGGTGGGATTAGAAGAGATTTCTCACTTAAGTCTTCTTTCTACAAGGCAAAATTGTTATAATGTTAGACATTTGAATTGTCATTGGTTCCAGTCTTTAAAGAACTGCTTTAATGAAAAGAAATTTAAATTCTTTGAAAGATTGCAAAAGGCACTAAGAATAGTTCTTTGCCGAGAAAAATTCAAATTTGAGAGAATTGAAGTAGAAAGTTGACTTGAAAAATAAAAGAAAATGCTTATTATGTTGATCAATATTCATGCCAAAATTTTTTAAAACATGAGATTTATTGAGAAGCAAAGTTGACACTATAGCGTTTCGGATCTAATGAACCATCATCAGAAATTGAGGGATGATATTAGTGATGTTAAATCAACGATGGATGTTTAAAAGTGCAAAGTACAAAAACCTAGGGAAAATTTGTATAAACAAGAAAAAGTTGGCCGTTTAATTAGTGAATCACTAATCAAACAAATTTTTAGTCAGTCTCAACATAAAAAAAATCATTATACACCAATATTCCCATAGATGCATTAACTTTTAGAAAATCACCTTAAGAAAACCAACATTAAATTACCTTTACCTGTTAACAAAATAATTAAAACTTACACAACCGGCTCATTGGCCTGGTGGATAGAGTGTTCGCCAATGGTCTGGGAGACCTGGGTTCAATCCCTGGTTGCATCATACCAAAGACTTTAAAAATGGTACTTGATACCTCCTTGCTTCACACTCAGCAATATAAGGTACGTATCGAGAGTTAAGTGGAACAATCCAGGGAAAGGAGTAGCACCTTCCCCTACACCTCGGTGTGGTAGCTATTGAAAAGGGAGCTTTCTAGTCGCCCTCAACTACGGTTGCCAACTTTACTTTTTTTTTTTTTTTTTTTAACACATAGTGTACAAAACACAGCTTTTTTTTTATGCAGTGGTGTTTTTTTTTTATAAACAAAAATTTGAAGGGAATCTCCATGGTGTAATGGCTAATGAGCTGAATTGCAACATTGGAGTGAGTTTGAATTCTAGTCACATTATTGCACTTACTTTTGGAATAATACCCTCGAAACGATATAAACTCTTATTCCCCCTTCTCTAACTATTGGTTAAATAGTACCACTACAATTCTTCTAAATGGATGGCTTTGATAACCCACAAAAGGTTGATATGCCATTAAAACAAAAAATAAAACCAGGAATTTGGTTTACCCATAGGTTTGTCTTTTAGTGGGGTCCTTACATCTGTATTTCTTAGATTTCTTGAGTCTGATCTCTTTGAATTTATAATACCCAGAGATTCTAGTTGCTTTCATTATAGAAATGATATATTGTTTATATATCAACAAAATGATGATCGAACGGAAACTGAATCTATGATAAATTTTACTTACAAACTAGAGGCACCTTAACATCTTTTATATGTAGCTGAGAGATAATAAACTGAAATTTTCTTTTTTTTTAATTTGGTTTGGTTTCTTTGGTT
The DNA here is from genome assembly GCA_963585895.1 of Sepioteuthis lessoniana. Taxonomy (NCBI): domain Eukaryota; kingdom Metazoa; phylum Mollusca; class Cephalopoda; order Myopsida; family Loliginidae; genus Sepioteuthis; species Sepioteuthis lessoniana. The sequence continues at coordinate 57,073,417 of OY757931.1, read as the reverse complement.
TAATGACATATCAACCATTGTGGGTTATTTAATGCCAAAGCCATCTTTGGAGAAGAATAGTAGGGGTACTATTTAACCCATAGTTGGAAGAGAAGGGTGTTTATATATAAACATATATAAAAAGGGTGTTTATATATCAACAAAATAATGATTTAACAGAAATTATGGATGGGTTGAACCAAATCGAATCTATCATAAATTTTACTTACGAATTAGAGGCTGACAACACATTAACATTTTTGATATGTTGCTGAGAGATAATGGATAAGATTTTTTTTAAATTTGGTATGTTTTTTTTAGGTTTAATGACATATCAACATTCATGGGTTATTTAATGCCAAAACCATCCTTGTAGAAAAATAGTATGGGTACTATATAACCCATAGCTGAAAGATAAAAGTGTTTCTACCTTTCAAGAGGGTATTTGTCCAAAAGAGAATGTAATAGTGCAACTGGAATTTGAACTTGCTTACTATGATGTCATATATCCAGTAGGTTAGCCACGATACCACCTGTACAAGCTAAAAGTAAGATGGCTGCCTCCTTCGAAAAGCTAATCACCTCTTTTATTGAAGAGTGCATAAGCAGCATGTGGATTGGTTCACTTTACAAGAATGGACCCACCCAACACATTTGCATGAGTGGTGTCCATTCATCTACTTATTTCTCAACCAAATTACTCAGAGAAGTTTTGGACACCACTCTACTTGAGATAACCAATATTCTACAAAACTCTTCGAAATTCGAATTTGAAGTTCATCATAAATCCATCAATAAGGGTGAATGTGAATATTTTTAACAATAAGTAATAGCTCTCAGCATTAAGAACCACAATAAGTTTCACTGAAATAAAAGTCGCTAAAGCTTAGTTGGTAGCACTTGCATGAAATTATGAAATCTCAGGGTGTGACATGACACCAAAAGTGCGCACGCAAAAAAAAACCAAAAAAAAAAAAACCAGCAATTCTTGCAAGACAAGAATTAGATGTCACTAACTGCAACTTGGTGTTGGTTTCAGATTTGCAACACATCACCGCATTAAAAGAAGGGGTCCCTACTTGAAAACCAAAAATGAAAAGTCTGGGTAGCAGCAAAGTTGACAATTGCTGAAGAAGCAACAACAGCAGCTTTCTTATTTTCTCATTTGCAATTGACTAAGCATACTTTATTTCAGCCTGGAAGGAATCCCCATGGCATAATAATGATTTGGTTTCTTTGTTTAATTGCATACCAACTTTCGAGGGTTATTTAATGCCAAAGACATCTTTCTAGAAGAACAGCAGTGGTACTATTTAACCCGTAGCTGGGAGGATTCAGTTTTTTGTGCACTGACATGAAGGTCAATGCCTGCGGCGGCTTGTTCCAAACTATGCAATAGTGTTTCGCCTTGGTTGGGTTAATTTGCCAGAATCACTATGTAGTCGGTATTGGTAATTGTTTTTGTGGGGTACCTTCTACTTCTTTTCTTTGTTAGCTCGAAGCTTTGATTTTATCAATTGATGTTCTAAGCACGTAGTCTAGACAGATGATAAAGAGGTATGTCCCCTTGTAGTACTCCTGCTACAATGTCGAAGTATTCTGTGTCTCCATCCGGTGAACGTACTTTCACTTTGGTGTTTCAATAGAGAATTGTTATTGCTGTGACAGTCTCTTTTGGTAGGCTGTATGCTAGTAGGATTTGTTCCATCTTCCCTCTGTGAATGGAATCAAAGGCATTGGTAAAGTTGACAAATAGTAATGTTACCTGTAGTTTTTTTGCCCGTACGCCTTCAAGGATTCTACGGATGGTCAATATTTGTGAGGATGTGGATCTATTTCTTTGGAAGCCATTTTGGTTTTTCCTAAGAATGTTGTCAATTTTGGGTTCTATGCAGTTTTGTATGCAATTTCATAGTAGGGCATTGTAAATTTTGGCTGCTATGGATGTAAGTGTTATACCTTGGGAGTTCTTTTTAGGGAAGGGGAGGATGCATCCCTTCATCCATCTGTCTATCGGATTTTGATTATAGACTGCGTTGCAGTGTCAGAGCAGTATGTCGTCGAATTGTCTTATATATATATATATATATATATATATATATATATATATATATATATATATATATATATATATATTGGCAGCATTTCTTCATTGATACGTATTTGATTGAACGTAGGACATTTTTTGTCTACATATTTTTTTGTTAATTCTTTCAAATTGCCATACTGATCTTACGATATTCAGCGAGAACTGCTTGATAAACCTTCCATAATTAGTTATTTCCCAAGTACTTTCTGCCCAACTTTGGGCCATCATCAGGGGAGGATGTATTACAATCAAATATGTAGTTCAATCAAATTATATATATATATGAAATGTAAATACATTTTTGAGATAACATTCTTAATTGAGCCTGAGCTCTTTTTTGGACACAGTTAAATGGTTTCAAGTATTGATGTATAACAATCACAATTTCACATCAGTAATTTGTTTGCACACAGTTTGTTCTATTTGACCCATAGATAGGACCATTTCAGGTGCTACCACTCCAGGCCAGAGTGGACCAAGGAGAAATGGCAATAAAGGGGTACTCCGCATTCCCCACATCTTCAAGGCTGGAGCCTTGCCATCAGATGGTTTAATGTCATATCCAGGTCACTCATTTGGGTGTCTCCCCCCTCTTCAGAGATGCAGTCAGTGTATTCTACAGCCCAAGCCAAATGGTTTCTTGGAGGCTGGGAAAAGATAACAGAAAAAAGATCAATTCTTAAAAAATGATCTGCAAAGGGTGAAAAGCATTTGAAGGAAACTTCGTCATGAACAAGCACTTCAGGTCGAGGATTTGATCTGGGTCCCAGACAATTATCAGCATGTACATGTTTAGAACTTCTGCATTAGGGTCTCTTTATCCACAGCCAGACGTGCTACTCAAAGATCTGACAGTAAAGAATTATATACTTATTTTACACAAATCCTTCCACAGCAACTTACAGCTAATTCATGTCATTTATTTGACAAAATATGAGTCTACAACAAGTCCTTGAAGCCATATAAAAGTGCATGGGGTTAATGATAACGTACTAATAAGTAGTAGGGCATGCAAGGTTTGGTTTGGTTTATACATATATATTACATAAATATGATTTGTAAACATAAGTCAACAAAGTTAAATAGTTCCAATTACTGCTATGTATTACTAACAATTAAACATCAGTCATTTCTTTACACACAGTTGAATGGTCAAACAGTTTTATTTCAAGCAATCTAATTTAGCATATGTCATTTGTTTGCACTCAGTTTAAACAGTTCTATTTGACCTATAGATAGGACCCTATCAGATGGTACCATTCTGAGCCAGAGTAGACCAAGGAGTGATGGCAATAAAGGGGTACTCCACATTTCCTGGGGCTGGACTAACTGGACCTTGTCATCAGATGGTTTAGTACCATATCCAGGACACTCGGAGGAGTTTTATCCCTCCGCAGAGATGCAGTTGGAGTATTCTACAGCTCCAGCTGACTGGGATATATTCATCAAAGGAGTATGTGCAAAAATCTTGAGGCAACACTCTAGTTTGTAGATTTTACCAAGACATTTGGGAAACCATATGCTAGATGCATTTGGTCCATTTTTTCTTCATGTATTTGTTTTGATACATGGAGAAAAAAATGGAGCAAATGCGTCTAGCATATGGTTTCCCATAGAGACTGTTACTACTCTACAAAGATACTAAGGCCACGATTCACTCACTTGATGGTGACACTGTTTTCTTTGAAATTGTCACTGGAGTCTTGCAAGAAGATACATGGTCACCATTTACATTCATCATCTGCCAAGATCATGTACTACAAACATCAATAGACTTAATGAAAGAAAATCGTTTCATATTTAAAAAAAAAAAAAAAAGGCAAGAAGCAGATGATATCCCATGAAACTAGTACTGAAGCAGACTACACAGATGATCTAGCACTTCTTGCAAATACCCCTACTCAGTCTGAATCTCTAATGCATAGTCTGAAACAAGCATCAAAAGGCAGTGGTCTACATGAACTCATACAAAATAGAATTCATGCGTTTTAATCAAGATAGTGCCATCTCCTCATTAAATGGCAAGCCTTTAAAATTAGTAGACCAGTTCATATACCTTGGTAGCAATATCTCATCAACTGAAAAAGGTTCCAACATCTGCTTAAGTAAATCATGAACTACTATTAAGAGGTTATCAACCATATGGAAATCTGATCTCTCTAATACAATAAAATGGAAATTCTTCCAAGCTGTAGTTATGTCAGTACTACTATAAGGTTGCACCACTTGGAATTTGATAAGATACTTTGAGAAAAACCGAGATAGGAACTACATAAGAATGCTCCCGATACAGCAGCTGCACAGTAACTTACACCCCATCTCATAAACCATCCAAGTAAGATGAGCAAGACATGCTGGGTACAGCTGGAGAAGCAAGGACGAACTCAGAAGATATATTTTCCAATGGACTCCAACACAAGGACACACCAAAAGCAAAAACTTATACTAATTAGTTCTGTGCAGACACTGGGTGCCGTCTAGAGAACTTCCCAAGACTGAAGGTTGATAGGGTTAGATAGCGAGAGGAAGTAAAGGGAATCCAAGCTGTTGGCATGATGAAGATGATAAAAATTTATGTGTGAGTGGACAGAGTAAAGATACTAATGTTTGTGTTAAGATGTAGTTAAAAATTTCTATGAGAAAAAAAGAACGAACACTATACAGATGGAAAGAGAAAGAAAATAATTTTGATACACTCCAATATATATATATATATATATATCTTTAAGAAAAAAACCAAAGACCGGTTAATTCATGATTATAAATTTATTTCGATCCCGTATTTACAGTTTCTGGTGTGAACCAAAAACATGAGGAAAAAATTAATACAGGACTTCTTCAGACCCAATGGATAATTAATTAAATTTAAATTTAAACCAGAATAAACATGTGGGGTGGAGGGGGGACGAGATTTAGGAGTTACCACCTCGTTTTATTGAATTTCCGTTTTATTTTAATTTTTCAAATTTCTTCAGTCAATATATATATATATATATATATATATATATATATATATATATATATAGCAACAGAAGGAGATTAAAAAAAGTATAAGTATATAAATGCTTGTATATCTATATCCATACAATGAAATGTGATAACATTCCCAAGTGGACTCGCTAAAAACAGAATACCAGTCAAAATGTCACTATACATAATTCAACAGTGTACAAAACATACAAGAAATAGTCAAAGGGTGATATAAATTATTCCTGGGGACCAATCACTAGTTTATTAGTAATGGTCTTTGTAATAAGCTCACTACTAACACACTTATAATCCCCAGAATAGGTATGTGGTGCCTTCAATAAGTTTCCAGACTTTTTTCGTACAGGCATTTAAAATTGTCGTAGGCTCTTGAAAATTCAATATCATATTGCTATACATCTTATGAGATGACTGACCAATTTTTATGATTTCAGGTTGAAAGGAACAGCTACAGCAGCAATTGGAATACACCCTACTAAAGCCTGATTTTCACAGCTGGTGAATTTCAAAAATGCAATCTGGAAATCAGGACACTTTAAAAGAACGATATGCAATAAAATTCTGTTTTAAACTTGGAAAAAATGCCACAGAAACATATGGAATGCTTCAGACTGCTTTTGGACCATCTTGCATGAATCGCGCATCAGTTTTTGGGTGGCATAAGAGATTCAAGGAAGGCAGGAAGTCTGTGAAGGATGATGAAAGGTGTGGGAGGAGTAAGGATGTCAATACACCAGAGTTGATTGGCCAAAGGGTTACGGTTACTATGTTGATGTTTTAAGGGAGTTCAGGAAGAGATTCCCAGGTAAGAGGCCAGCACTCTTCAAATCGGGTCATTGGCATTTCCACCAGGACAATGTACCAGTCCACAACTCCATCCTTGTCACAGACTATTTGACCAAGATGGGCATCAAGACAGTTCCTCACTCTCCCTATAGTCCAGAGCTTCCTCCCAGTTCCTTTTGCTTATTCCCTAAGTTCACATGCTGTCATTATGAGACAATTGAGGATATGAAAGAGGCTGTGACAAAGGCGATTGACACAATCACACAAGAGAACTTCCATGGAGCCTTCCAGAAGTTGTTGGAATGGTACAACAAGTGCATTGCAACCGGAGGAGATTATTTCAAAGGGGACTAAAGTTTCATGTGTGTACTATCAATAAAAGTGCCCATACGAAAAAAATCTGGAAACTTATTTAATGATCCTCATATTTTCTAAGCTCAGATTAGTCCAACATTAGATGTGGCACAAGGTCGTACAAATGAGGCACCCAATGAGATTTGAACTCTCTCAAAGGTTTACAAGTCTAGCTTGCTAACCATTGCACCACCTGAAGTGCCCAATTTGTAGTAATTTACTAAGCTTTTTACTTAGATGTGGCACAATGCTGTATTATGAGGCACCCAATGAGAGTTGAACTCACTTGTGAATGTTTGCGAGTCTAGTTGGCTAACCATCACACCATCTGAGGTGCCCAAAAGCTACTATGAGAGCATTCAAACAGAATCAAAATCAGTTCATTTGTGTGAAATAGCCAGTGAGGATCATAATCACTTCATTATTTATGGTTTGATTGAGTAGATTACTGATTACTCAATGTGAGTATTAATGAAGACCACACACAATTAGACTACAGTATCTAGAAGATAATTTGAGACAAGAAGGCTTCAACCAAAAGAATTTAGAAGAGGAATAGCTGGGGCACACTGGCTCAAAACTAAAGAATAATTTGAGACAGGAAGGCTTCAACTTAAAGAATTTAGAAGAGGAAGATTTAAGACAGGAACTCATCCACTTGAGGTACACAAGTTCAAATCTGAGCCAAAAAAAGTGTATCCAACAAGCAGCAATGATCTCCACCGATTCTCGTATTGCACCATTTTTCTTCCTCAAGTTTTATCAAGTTGGAGACCACCTCATTTGCATACGAGCAGTGATAATTTGCACGACTTTGTGAGATCAGATGGTTATAAAAAGTCGCAGAGGTGCCCGTGGTGTATTGGTTATCGTGGTAGGAAATGTACACGGTGACACGAGTTCAAATCCTGGACGAGACTGATTGCATTTCACATTGCACTAATACCCTTGAGAAAGGTATGAATCCAATTATTCTCCCTCCAGCTATGGGTAAAATAGTAGGGCAGACTAGGTTCTTCAGCCTTGGTGGGGCAACTAGTCTAGGAGAAGGAAAACTCTGAATTCAAACCTGTTAAACTCCGCTTAAAAATAGACCTTGTGTCATATCCTACTCGAGCGGAGGGGTTGGGTAAATATGTATAAAAAGTCGCGGGTGCCATTTTGAATTTCTTCGTTTCCCAGCCTGACTCTGAATGATGCACACGCAAGGTCGCTTAAAGGTAAGCCCTCCCTCTCTGTTTTCACAATTTTCACCACAAAATCTAAAGAATCTAGAAATGTTGAGACTTGGGGAAACTTAAAAAGGAATTGTTTAGGCAAAAAGAGTAGCACTTCATCATCAGGGAGTGCTGACAGCATAGATACCCTTGACTCTCTCAACATCCATCCCTATTGGCCATCACTCTTGGCAAGTCCTATAGACGCCACCCAGTGTCTACACAGAGCTGATTGATGTAAGTTTTTATTGGTCAGCCAACACTGGTGTGTTCATGCGTAAAAACCCATAAGAGAACACTACTTCTAAGTTTATCTTTGCTTCTTTAGTCTTTAAGGTAACATCCACAAATCAAATCAGAATTTGTAGATGATTAGTGACACTTGACAGTTCAACTGACAGGGTAAATAATAAATGTCATCGTTGTACAATAAAAACACACATTTGTTTTCAAACAATAAAATAGGAAGAAAAAAAAACAAATGATTATAATCTGATTTCGAGGTGCCCGTGGTGTAATGGTTATTGTCATAGGAAATGGACACGGCGACACAAGTTCAAATTCTGGACGAGACTGATTGCATTTCACATAGCACTAATATCCTTGGGAAAGGTATGGATCCAATTATTCTCCCTCCGGCTATGGGTAAATAGTAGGACAGACTAGGTTCTTCAGCCTTGGTGAGGCAACTAGTCTAGGAGAAGGAAAACTCTGAATTCAAACCTGCTAAACTCCACTTAAAAATTGACCCTGTGTCATATCCCACCCGAGCGGAGGGGTTGGATAAATATGATAAGTATAGGAGGAGGCAATTAGAAACACTGTTTACAGTCTAATCTTTTTGGAGGAATTCAATAATAATGAGTTCTTTCATGTCCCAGAAGACTGTCAGCATGACCTTCTTTACTGACTGCTGTGCCTGGAACTTCTTCCTTACCAGAGATTCAGTGTGTTTCCACTTCATAGACTGTCTTTTCAACTCAGGCTCATAGTGGCAAATCCCTATTTAGCTCATTTGTAAACATATTTTTTACTAAAACATACTTCTCTGGTCTAATCACACATTCTTGTGTAAATTTCACATGGCTGGCAATTCTCAGCCACTAAAAATTTGATATCACACCTCTGTCTGAACCAGAATCACAGTTTGATTTTTAGGTTGATTTTTGGTTTAATGGCATATCAACCTTCATGGGTTATTTAATGCCAATGCCATCCTTCTAGAAGAACAACAGTGATGCTATTTAACACATAACTTGGAACACAGTTTGATTTAGCACCATTATGAATAGCCTCTAAACAAATATTTTTCCAATATTAAAAATAATTTTTGCTATAAACCAACTCCAAACAATGCAGTCTACGTTTATAGAAAAAAAATCATTCTGCTTCTTTTCAAAAAAAAAAAAAAAAAAAATTCCCTCATATATTGAATCACACTCATATATACGTACACATGAAGGGAAAATAGCAACATCCTGACTATATTTCAGCTTACAAAAGATTAAATGTTACAAAAGGTTGCTTTTTATATATGACTTCCAACTTGAATAAAAACTACAAAAACTGCTTGTAAAATCAATAAAATATGCAAAGATCTGTTACAAGTTTTAGTATTGGTTTTTAAGCTTTTGATATGAAGATGAAGTCTTAAAGCTCATTCAAGCCATGGAATAAAAAGAGCAAAATGACTTCAGTTTTATATGTTGTGCAATAACTTGGCAGAAGAACGATTGTTTGATACTTTTGTCCTAAGTAGAAAGGCCACAGCTTGAAACTTGAATCTAGGTAGAAGTGCAAGAGTTTGATACTTTGGGTTGATATAAGAGTGCCAGAATTTGATACTTAGAGAAAGGCAGGAGTGCCAGAGTTCAATACATTGGGCTAAGGCAGGAATGCATGAGTTTGATACCTTGGGCTAAGGCAGGATTGTCAGAGTTTGATTCTTTCGGCTAAGGCAGGCGTGCCAGAGTGCAATATATTGGGCTAAGGCAGGAGTGCCAGAGTTTGATACATTGGGCTAAGGCACAAGTGTCAGAGTGCAATATATTGGGCTAAGGCAGGAGTGTCAGAGTTTGATACTTTCGGCTAAGGCAGGAGTGCCAGAGTGCAGTATATTGGTCTAAGGCAGGAGTGCCAGAGTGCAATACATTAGGCTAAGGCAGGAGTGTCAGAGTTTGATACTTTCGGCTAAGGTAAGAGTGCCAGAGTTCAATACATTGGGCTAAGGCAGGAGTGCCAGAGTGCAATACATTGGGCTAAGGCAGGAGTGCCAGAGTGCAATACATAAGGCTAAGGCAGGAGTGCCAGAGTGCAATACATTGGGCTAAGGCAGGAGTGCCAGAGTACAATACATAAGGCTAAGGCAGGAGTGCCAGAGTGCAATACATTAGGCTAAGGCAGAAGTACCAGAGTGCAATACATTGGGCTAAGGCAAGAATGCCAGAGTGCAATATATTGGGCTAAGGCAGGAGTGCCAGATTTCAATAATTTGGGTTGAAGCAAAAGTTTCAGAGGTCAATACTTTGGGCCTAGGTAAAAGTGAAAACCTATTCATAAATAACCCAATCATTTTTATGGTTGATATACCTGAATAAACAGCACTGCATCCAAGATCAGCAAAGTGCAATGATAATTAAATAACATGAAAAAAAAGGAGAGTATTATATCAAAGTAATATAAAACTTTTCTATGTTGCTCTTCCAAATAGTTAGGTAAGCTCCTAAAAAAACAAAAAGAACATCAAAAGTTTGGTTGAATGTTTGGGTTTTATGGCATATCAACCTTTGTAGATTATTTAACGCCAAATCCATTTTTATACAAATAGTTCTATTTCAAACAATTCAGCCTAGCATGAGTACACAGTTTGATTGTCAAAAACATTTGTATTTCAAGCCATTCAGTTTATTCAAACAGTTCTAATTCAATTAATTCAGTTTAGTACTTATGTACAGATTTTGTTTACACACAGTTAAATGCCAAAACAATTAAATAATTCCGCTTCGTGTAAGTACAGTTTCAATGTCAAAAGCAGTTCCATTTCAAACAATTCAGTTTAGCATAAGCACACAGTTTAAATGTAAGTACAGTTTAATTGAGAAAAACATTTCTATTTTAAGCATTTCAGTTTAGTCAAACAGTTCTAATTCAAACAATTCAGTTTAGCATAAGTATGCTGTTTAGTTCTATTTAACCCATAGATAGGACCTATCAGGTGCTACCATTTAGGCCAGAGTGGACCTGGGAGCAATGGTAATGAAGGAACGCTCCAGCATCACTGGAACCTCACCATCAGATTGTTCAGTGTCATATCTAGGACACTCATTGGGGGGCTCTTACCCCTCTGCAGAGATGCAGTTAGTGTATTCTACAGCACCAGCCAACTAGACAATACACTTAGCTAATGTCAAAACTGTTTTATTTCAGATAATTCAGTTTAGCATAAGAAGTCAAAACAGTTCTATTTCAAGCAATTCAGTTCAACATAAGTACACAGTTTAAATGCCAAAACAGTTATATTTTAAACAATTTATTTTAGCATAAATATGCAGTTTAAATGCAAAAAACAGTAAACTCAAACCACGGTTTAGTTCTATTTGACCCATAGATAGGACCCTTATCAGGTGCTACCATTCCAGGCCAGAGTGAACCTGGAAGTGATGACAATGAAGGGGTACTCCGCATTCCCCAAAGTTCCAGCATTACTGGAACCTCACCATCAGATTGTTTAGTGTCCTATCCAGGACACTCGTGTGGGGGGGGGGTCCTTACCCTTCTGCAGAGAAGCAGTCTGTGTATTGTACAGCCCCAGCTGACTGGGCAAGAATGTCAAAAGGACAATTTACAAAGGATCAGTGTTCATTTAGGGATGGAATTACAATAATATTAACATGCAGTGAAGGTTTCCTCAAGGTATCATCCTCATTAAAAATTGTCAGTTAATGTTTTGTTTTTTTTTTGGCTTCAATGGCCTATCAACTTTTATAAGCCATCTTCAAAGACATTGCGTAATGAACAACCTCTTGTTTTTGAAAGGAAAAAAATGTTGTTCAGGCCCAGTTGACTGGGGCAGCAGAATAAAGCAACTGCATCTCTGCAGGGGGGTAAGATTCCCCCAATGAGTATCCTGGATATAACACTAAAGAATCTGATGGTAAGGCTCCAATAATGATGGAACTTTGGGTAATACAGAGTACCCCTTCATTGCCATTTCTCCCAGGTCCACTCTGGCTTGGAATGGTGGCACCTGATAGGGTCCTATCTATGGGTCAAATAGAACTGTTTCACATTTAAACCATGTACTTATGCTAAACTGAATTATATGAAATAGAACTGTTTTCACATTTAACTGTATGTAAACAAATGACTGATGATTAATTGAATTGTGATACATAGCAATACTTGGAATCATTTAACTTTGTTGACATGCTAAATAGAAGTGTTTGATTGTTTAACTGTGTATAAAGAAAAAACTATATTTAAGCAAAAATGAATTGTTTGAAATAGAACTGTTTTACATTTAATGGTATCCCAGCGGTTAGAGTGTTCGCCAATGGCCCGGGAGACCTGGGTTCAATCCCAGGTCGAGTCATACCAAAAGACTTTAAAAATGGTACTTGATACCACCTTGCTTAACACTCAGCATTATAAGGTACGGTTCAAGGGTAAAGTGGAGCAATCCTGGGAATGGAGTAGCGCCCTCCCCTACACCTTGGTGTAGTAGCTATCGAAAAGGGAGCCTTCGGGTCACCCTCGACTATGGTCGCTAACTTTACTTACTTATTTCAAACAATTCAGTTTAGCATAATCACACAATTTAGTTCTATTTAACCCATAGATAGGAATCAATCAGGTGCTACTACAACGAGCCAGAGTGGACCTGGGAGCGATGGCAATAAAGGGGTTTCTCCGTATTATCACTGGAGCCTCACCATCAGATTGTTTAGTGTCATATCCAGGACACTCGTTGGGGAAGTCTTACCACTCAGCAGAGATATAGTCAGAGTATTCTACAGCCCCAGCCAACTAGGCCAACCTGGTGGGGAAGGATAAAAGGGTTCACATATTTGCCCAGGGTATTAGTCTGAAAGTAAATCTAACCTCCCTAATTACAATGTTGCAGTCCAGCAGTTTAGCTATGGGGACTCCCTCTAGGGGTCAGATATAAAAGCAAAAAGGAATCAATGACTGACTAAGAATTAGTACTATATCAAATTTGAAGTTCTCACAACAGACATCACAAATCTTTCACTAGTCACTCAGCATTCTATCAATGCTATTATGAATGTTGGGGTGGAGTGAAAAAGAAGCACAGCTAAAATTCTGACACAATCAAGCCATATTTTATTAGATTTTACAAGTATGTATTTAACTCAACCCCTCCACCATGAGCATGTGTCACAAGGTCAATTTTCAAGGAGGGCCAAACTGTTTTAATTCAGAGTTTTTTCTCCCCCTTTCCTAGACCAGTTGCCATATTAAGGTTAATGAGCTCAGTCTGCCCTAATATCTACTCATAACTGGATTCATTCCTTTACAAAGGGTATTAGTGCAACATATAATGCAAAGTCTCATCACAGATTCAAACTAAGGCTGCTGAATGATTTTTTTACAATGATAAACATGCCTTCTGAGATTTTACAGGTATTATAAAAGATCAACCGGCGCATTGGTCTAGTGGGTAGAGTGTTCATCAATGGTCCAGGAGACCTGGGTTCAATCCCAGGTCGCATCATACCAAAGACTTTAAAAATGGTACTTGATACCTCCTTGCTTAACACTCAGCAGTATAAGGTACGTATCAAGGGTAAAGTGGAGCAATCCAGAGAAAGGAGTAGCACCCTTCCCTACACCTTGGTGTAGTAGGTATGGAAAAGATAGCTTTCGGGTCGCCCTCGACTACAGTCGCCAATTGATTACATTTAATATTACAGCCTTATAGAATTATGTTAATGAAGTGCAGTGGTATTGTGGTTATGGTCAAAATGGACTTGGTTTCTTTGTTTAATGGAATATCAACCTTCCTGGGTTATCTAGTATAGATGCCATCACTGCAGAAGAACAATAGTGTAACTATTTAACCCATAATGGAAGGGATAAGGGGGCTCATACCTTTACCTAAGGTATAAGTCCAAAAGTCAATGTAATAGTGTGACTGGTGATTGTTGTATTTTGACCTTCGACCCGGCCAAACATGCCATTGCAAAGTGATATACCGGAAGGAAGTGACACATCCCAATGGCCAGTAATCGAAAGAAATCGCGTAGGTGGAAATTGGCTGACGAAATGGGACAAGGTAAAAAATCCCATGATACACTCATAGACTGATGCACCGGAAGAGAGTGACCTCTGAACTGCATGACAGTTATTTCCACTTGATGACGATCAAACATGCCATTCCAAAGATTGAGTCGGCGTTGAACTATTATATAACTCAGTCAAGACAAGAAGTCAGAGAGTTGGAGTAGGAGACGAGAGGTAGTAGGGAAAGCCACACCAGGCCCTTGGGGCCCCTGATGAGTTGGGGTCCAGAGAAGTTGCTGATAAGATGTGGTAGAGAAAGCCAGCAGAGTGGGCCCCTGGGCCTCCTGTTGAGCAGCCCTGGAGAACAAAAAAGACAACGCTGACGGCCATAAGAGTGGGGGTAAATATATTGCTGTTCTGTTCGGTCACCAGCTCCCTCTCACACGCAAACCTTGAGTAACCCTTTTCAAATGTTACAAATAAAGTGAGAGGTATATTTCTTTAAAGAGGTCTTCGCTTGTCCTTTATCATTGTGTCGTTGTGATTCTTTCTGCATGAATCTGCATACGAGTATATAACATGATCTAACTTGCTCACTTTCATGTCACAGTCCAGCATGTTAGCTACTGCTACACCATAGATACTCTCTAATTCTATATTTGGGTCATGTTATCAGGACTTTTAAAAAGAGCTTAACAGGTTTAAATTCGGAATTTACTTTCTGCTAGACTAGTTTTCATGTCAAGGTTAAAGAGCCAGTCTGCCCTACTATTTACTCATAACTAGAGGGAGAATAGGTGGATGCATACATTTCCCAAGAGTATTAAGGCTATGTGAAATGCAAATAGCCTCGACAGGATCTGAACTTGGCTGCCGTGTCCATTTCCTATGATGATAACCATTACACTACAAATGCCTCCTAAAATATATGAAAGAGAGAAAGCGATTGATCTTAATGACAAGTGAACCTGTCTCAAGTTGTTTTATGTTTACAAGTTAGGGAATCACATTCAATGAACATTTATATTTACATTTTTTTCAAGTTGTTTTTTAATTTTTTTTTTTTTTTGGCATATGGTCCTATTTGATAGGACTAATCTTTCAACAGGTCTATTTGATTCATAGAGTGGACATTAATAGTTACCACCACACTAGATCATAGTGGACCTGGTAGTAATGGTAATAAAGGGGTACTCAACAGCCTCCAGATTTCCAGAACTGGAACCTCACCATCAGATGCAGTTTATTGTCATAACTGACACCACATTTAGGAGGATGGCCTTACCCCCTCTGCAGAGGATACCTTTAGCATATTCTAAGCCCAACTGTCAAGGCAAAGAAAGGAAGAAGTGTGTGTGCATATATATATATATATATATATATATATATATATATGTGTGTGTGTGTGTCTGTAGTTAGGCAGCAGTCGTTCATTTAAGCATGTTTCATTAAATAATAAAGACACATTTTGTCTATATAATTTTATTAAGATCCTTTCAAGTTTCCTGGGGCCTTCCAGAAGTTGTTGGAACGGTACAACACGTGCATTGTAGCCAGAGGAGATTACTTCGAAGGGGACTAGAGTTTCATGTGTGTACTATCAATAAAAGTGCCCATACGAAAAAATCTGGAAACATATTTAATGATCCTCGTGAATATACATATATATATATATATATATATATATATATAGATAGATAGATAGATAGATAGATAGAGAGAAAGAGAGAAAGAGAAACTGACAGACATAGACAAACTATATATGGATACATAGAGAGATATTTATTTGAGAGAGACAAAGAGAATCATTCACTGAGGTAATTGTTTGAAAGAATATAAATTTAGAGAAAATAGTGACTTAGAATAAAATTCTTCTGTCATTTAGATATGCAAGCAAATCCATCCATCACAAGAATATGATACTTTTCTTCTCTTTTTTTTTTTGCAGGCATGCATTAATATATGTGTAAGTTTTTACATGCATACAGAATGTTAAAGTGAATATCTTCATGTGATGGTTTCTGCAGGTACAATAAAGCAGTGAATAAGTAACTTAATCTATGTGTGATTGTTTCCTTGAAAAATATACTAAAATGTGAATGTTAGTTTCTTTTATGGCACATCAACTTTTACGTTATTTAATGCCAAAGTTAATCTTTTTGCAAGCAACTATATGGTTTCAAATAACTAATGATAATCATCTTTAAACAATTATATATTCAAGTAACTATTTTTGATACGAATCATTTCTACAGTTATAAAGTTTCAAGTATTCCTATCTAATACAAATAATTTGCACAATCATATGGTCTCATATAACTAATAATTCTTAAACAATTATAGCTTCAAATAAATATTCTTAATACAAAAATTTGCACACAGTTATATGGTTTCAAGTATTCCTATCTAATATGAACAATTTGAACACAATTACATGGTTTTAAGTATTCCAATCTAATATAAATAATTTGAACACAAATATATGGTTTCAAGTATTCCTAATTAATATAGATAATTTGCACACAGTTATATGGTTTCAAGTATTCCTATCTTATATGAACAATTTATACACAATTACATGGCTTTAAGTGCTCCGATCTAATACAAGCGATTTGTACACAAATACGTGGTTTTAAGTATTCAAATCTAATATGAATAACACAACTATATGGTTTCAAGTATTCCTAACTAATTGTTGTGGACCAGTAAAAGGTCCAGAAGAAAGACATGAACTTGGGATTACGTGAAACAAGTATATTGAACAAAAGTATAAATACAGCATAGATAAAACAGTGTTGAACGTCAGTCTGACTGTCAAAGTGTTAAGCTAGAGTTAACTTAACACCAAGATAAATATTCTTCCGGTATTCATAGTAATAGGAAGAGTTCATTATAGTTTGTAAGGTAGGTACCATAACACTAACATAGAAAATTTGCACACAGTTATATGGTTTCAAGTATTCCTATCTAATACTAACAATTTTTACCCAATTATATAATATAATTGCTTGGAATACTTAAAACTGTTTCAAGTAACTAATAATCATTAAATCATAATTTTTTAATAAAAGAAAAAGAAAAAAAATAATTTGTTGCTTCAAAAATAATGTGTGATGATAGCTTTTTTAATTTTTTTTTTAACACAAGAAACTCATATTAACAGATGAGCTTAGGAAGGTGAGGTAATAATTATTTTAGTTTTTATACAACTCTGCTTGTCAGTATTATTTACATATGAATCTGTTGGCAGACAAATTAAACATGTATTCTTTAAAAAACTTTGTTTTAGAAAATTTGGATTATTCAAAATTAAAAACAAATCAGTTAATTTGTTTTGAAAAGCAAATTTCTGTAGAAATTTTAATAGTGAATCTTTTTTTTTTTTTTTTTTAATCTGCTGACTTTGCTGAAAATTTATTTGATTGGAACAGGAAAATATTTTCAAAAGAAATACGACACTTCGTTTCAATGTGACACATCAAGGTAAACAAATAAATAAATTTAATAAAAATAGCTTTATATATATATATATATATATATATAAAGTAAGTAAAGTTGGCGACCATAGTCGAGGGTGACCCGAAGGCTCCCTTTTCGATAGCTTACTACACCAAGGTGTAGGGGAGGGCGCTACTCCTTTCCCTGGATTGCTCCACTTTACCCTTGTTCCGTACCTTATAATGCTGAGTGTTAAGCAAGGAGGCATCAAGTACCATTTTTTGAGTCTTTGGTATGACTCGACCTGGGATTGAACCCAGGTCTCCCGGGCCATTGGCGAACACTCTAACCGCTAGGCCAATGATATATATACACACACACACAGTGCAACCTCTGTTGTCGAACATAATAAGTTCCAAAATTAGGTTCAACTACCGATTGGTTCGAAAACTGAAACAATGTTGCTCGGGTAAACTCGGCCAGCCGTTCGGCTGTGTTCGGTTTCCCTCGACAGTCATTCGCGCGCGTTCCGTCTTCATCGGCTCGACTCGTGTGTTCGAACTCCGAACATTTGTTCGATCAGTGAGACATCCTTTTACTCAAATTTCTTGGTTAAACTCTGATTTGTTCGACTAGAGAGCCTTTCAATAACCGAGGTTCCACTGTATATAACTATTGATTGTTGAAATGAACGACCCCTAATTTTAGCCACAAGAAGTGTTTTTTGTTTTGTTTTTTTATCATATTTCATGTGAAATGAATTGCTCACAACCTCTATACTAACCTAGAAAAACATTTCAACAAAAAGAAAACATTCATATACTTATTTCTACTTTCAAGACAATAATAATACAATCAAAATCAATGCAATATCATAATGTAGTCTACACCTTGATGTAGCTCACTCTTTACTTGGATATTCCAAACATACTAAAACCCTAACACTGATACTCAATAGCGTTGAGAAAATAAAGTGTTATAAATAGTAATCAATGTTAAGTAAAAAAAAAAAAGTTGTTTAGATTATATAAGGACAGATTAAGCTTAGAAACAATTGAAAGTTGGATTTCGGTTTCATTGTTTAAAGAGCTATCAACTTTTATGGATTATTTAATGTCAAAGCCATCTTTTTAGAAGAACAATAGTGGTACTATTTAACCCATAAATGAGAAACAAGGCAAGCTTCCAAGTGTTCAAAAACCTCGTGTAATAAACAATCCCCCCCTTTTTTTTTGAAGGGGAAAATTACTCTTTAAATGTTCATTACAGGATGATGTATACTAATAAAACGAGTAATAATTTACAAAGCTTCTTTTTTGGCTTAGATGTGGTACAAGGCCGAATAAATGGAGCACCAATGAGACTCAAATTCACACTTGCAGGTTTGCTAATCAAGCTTGCTAACCATTACACTACCCGAGGCGCCTAATTGCTTGGTTGAATACATTTTACAAGCAGGGTTGAAAATCAATCCCTTCAGAGTAACTTAATTTGGTTTGGTTTCTTTGTTTAATGGTATATCAACCTTCATGGGCAATTTAATGCTAAAGCCATTCTCGTAGAAGAACAGAAATGATACTATTTAACTCATAGTTGGAGTGATCCATCCCTATAGAATTTTGTTTAGAGTATAACTAGTGATGAAATAATGATGGTTTGGTTTGGTTTCTTTCTTTAATGGCATATCAACCTTCATGGGTTATTTAATGCTAAAGCCATCCCTGCATAAAGAAGAGTAGGAGTACTAATTAACCCATAGGTAAGGGATAAGAGGGGTTAACACTTTTCACAAGGATATTAGCAAATGAATGGAAGAGCACATCTGTAGTTTGAACTTGCTTATTATGATGTTGCAGTCCAGCAGTTTAGTCCATGAAACCTGCTCCCTCAGAGGAACTTGCCCAGAGGGACACTCTTGGCATAATGGTTATCTACATAGAAAATGGACTCAACAACCAGAGTTCAAATGCTAGAAGAGACTATTTGTGTTTCACTTTTTGTACCTTGGGAAAGGCAAAAATTTATCTTTTCTCCCTCCAACAATAAGTAAATATTAAGACAGACTGGGCTCTCTAGCTTTGATAGTGCATCCAGTCTAAAACAACATGGGCTGATTAAAATGCATTACTCATGTCCTGCAAGAAGTGTACTGAGCAAAGTGGTTACTATTACAGGAAATGGAATTGGTGATCCAAGTTCAAATACTGGACAAGGTAGTTTGCATTTCACTTTGTACTTTTGCTCTTGGAAAAGGCATGAATCCATCTCTTCTCTCCATTCACCCTAGCAACCAGTCAAGAAAAAGTAAAATTGAATGACAACACAAAAACCCATTGTCTATTACTAACACAGTTTCTTAATGACTGCACAATAATCCTACGCTTTCTTATCAATTAATGAAATCTCTTAATAATCTATTCGACAAATTATGTATTTACCAACCCCTGCACAGTCAGGATGTGACAAAAGGTCGATTTTTAAGTGGACTTTAACAGGTTGAGCTTTCTATCTCTTAGACTGGTCGCCTCACCAAGGCTAAAGAACCCAGTCTGTCCTGCTATTTACCCATAGCTGGAGGGAGAATAACTGATTCATACCTTTTTCAAGGCTATTAGTGCTATTTGAAATGCAATCAATCTCGTCCTGGATTTCAACTCATGTCACAGTGTCCATTTCACTCAATGGTAACCATTATACCTCGGGCATCTCCATTTTACAAAGTATGTGGGTTAGGCACTTCTCAAAGTGGTTGGCAAGATACACAAGCACACCATTCTTAGTGAGTTAAATCTTTAGTGGGTGCTCCTTACCTTAGCCTTGTGCCAAACTTAGTAAATGACTACAACGTATAAGGGTTGATAGATAAATAAGGTCTCCAATCCTATAAAACAAATTTTACACCAGATGGAATAATGAAACAGGTTGACATGCTATTTAAATCATTTAATCAATGGTATACATAACTTACACATAGTACTCATGACTAACACCATTTCTTAATGAACAGGATTTTATATACTATTGAATGCATTTCTGCAAGTGACATGGTAGGAAATCTTACTTATCAATCAACTGCTAGAGATATCAACTTGTTTCTAAAAATGAATTTTCACTCTTCTTAAAAGTTACTCAAACTATTTCAATCGATTGTGATTGCAAACTTGAGACAATTCAAATCACTTACTAAAAACTGATTTACTAAAAACCGTATTGTGTGTTAGCACTGTTATGACCAGTAAGTGTTCACAAAAAGGGGGATGAAGAGGAGAATAAATAATTGTGGAAGAAATTTTTGATTTGTCAGTGATCTCCACAATTCAGTTAAAAATAGAGACAGAAAAATTGCAATAAAATATTTACATACATACATACATATATATATGAAACACAAATGGACTTAACATAACTAAAATTGTCATTCATACATTATATATATATATATATATATATATATATATATATAAACTATTTTTAAGCCATAAAATCTTTACAGTGCTCATTGCAGGAAAATGCAGAGCAATATCATAATGTTTCTAGTATAAAATATAAAATAGGATAAAAATTCATGACTGACAGTTTCATGCTTTTAAACCTCAGGTGAGTTCATATTCAACTTTATATATACACACACATGTGCGTGTGTGTACATACATTCAACACACATGTTCAACTTATATATATATATATATATATATATATATAAAATCGTGTTGAATACTAGTTTACCTGATGATTGAAAACATCAAATTGTCAGTCATTAATTTTTATCCTGTTTTATATATATATATATATATATATATATATATATATATACACACACACACACACAGACAAACACATATACATTAGTGTACAAAAAAAATGTGAAAAAAATTTAATCATTTTTTTATTATTGCCACAAATCTTTATGAAACTTCAGTAGCTTAGACAGACATAGGAAATTATTTTCTTGATTATTGTTATCAAAGTTTCCTTAGTCTTATGATATGTAATAATTTTCTCAAAAATATCCTATTTTTTGGTATTTTTGATATTTATAAAAAATGGCTCAACCTATATATATATATATATATAAATAAATATATATAAGATTTTTGTTGTGGGTCCAAAGAGAGAAAGAAATATTTTAAAATGAGTAGGTTCACAAAGAGATTTTCATTTTTAAATACTAAAAAAAATACAAATCTTTGTGGACCCACTCATTTTAAAAGATGGATAGTGAGATCCACATTATTGCAGGAGTTATGAGTTTTTATCCTATTTTATATCTTATTTTTAATACTGGAAACATATCATAAGATTG
Organism: Sepioteuthis lessoniana; assembly: GCA_963585895.1. Classification (NCBI taxonomy): domain Eukaryota; kingdom Metazoa; phylum Mollusca; class Cephalopoda; order Myopsida; family Loliginidae; genus Sepioteuthis; species Sepioteuthis lessoniana. The sequence continues at coordinate 57,052,020 of OY757931.1, read as the reverse complement.
CTCAGCATTTTCATGCATTGAGCAATGTAAAGATTTTACGAATTAAAAACAGATTTAGTGTTTTATATATATATATATATAACCCACTACAGTATCAGCATGGAGCACCTTTTGCATTATTTTCATAATTCCTTAACTTATTGTTAATGGGAGTCGTTTGTTTATTTTTTGGTATTAATGTCTTCTACCATTTGTAGTTGAGCACTTTTTAAAAGAGTATTTAGACACAGTTGAAGCAGAAACCCACCCTTGACATGATTACTTGTAACATATGTCCATCTAAGAGTTGTGTGCAAACACCAAAATCAGAGTTACAGTAACACAGTGCTCCAGTTATAATATAGTTTTTTTTTTTTTTAACCAGCTCTGCCATTTTGGAATGAGGCACTTTTTGCATTCTTTACAAAACAAGTTGTTCTTAACCTTATTATCAATGAGAGCAACTTGTTTATATAAATTTATAGATTTCTTGGTAAATACAGCACCTCTATAACTCTTTTTTTGATATAGTGTGAAGCTTCAATGTCATTTCTTTTACTGTTCTCTACATTTCCAAATTTTACTCAAGATGACTTTTCAGTTTAGGTTGGTTGGTTGGTTGTTTGGGTTTTATGGCATATCAACGCTTGCAGGTTATTTAATGCCAAATCCATTTTTATACAAATAATCAGTTCTATTCCAAACAATTCAGTTTACCATGAGAAAACAGTTTAATTTAGTCAAACATTTCTAATTCAAAAAATTCAGTTTAGTATAAGTACAGATTTTGTTAACACACAGTTAAATGTCGAAACAGTTCTGTATTAAACAATTTAGTTTAGTGTAAGGACAGTTTCAATGTCAAAAACAGTTTCAGTTCAAACAATTCAGTTTAGCACAAGTACACAGTTTAATTGTCATTAATATTACTCCCAAGTACACTCTGACACAGTGTAATAATATTCATTAGGGTCAAATTGGCATAATGGTTAGAGTGTTCACCAATGGCCTGGGAGACCTGGGTTCAATCCCAGGTCACATCATACCAAAGACTCAAAAAATGATACTTGATGCTGCCTTGCTTAACACTCAGCACTATACGGTAAGGATCAAGGGTAAAGTGAAACAATCCAGGGAAAGGAGTAGCGCCCTCCCCTACACCTTGCTGTAGTAGCTATTGAAAAGGAAGCCTTTGGGTCACCCTTGACTATGGTCGCCAACTTTACTTTTAGATCTGACTAAAAATTATTAGGATTAGAGTTATCTACCCTAATGATGAACATGAATGGGTATGTCCCATTCGTCATAAATACATAAGACATTATTGTCAGGGGGTGAAAATATACTTAGTAGTCCCCACTATCAGTGGTTACCTTCTTCAAGGCAAGTATTGTATTTTGTTCGTATTGAAACTATATAACTATGCAAATAAAGTAAAAAAAAGACCAACTTTAGCATTAAATAACCCAACAAGGGTTGACATGCTATAAAACCAATCAGCTAAGCCAACCATACTGAATTTCATCAAAAATTAGGGGCAGCTGTAGTTTACAAAGACCCACAAAAGCTTTAAAATATTTATATAATTAAGTTCCCTTTACAAATTTCACAGAGAAGATAATATTCTGTTTATGTCTACAGTCAATATGAGAAAGTAAAGGAGGATTACCACTGTCAGACATTAGACATGGCTGTATCACTATTATTTCCACAGAAGCCATCACACAATACTGTTCATATACAAATCGTTGCAACCAAAATCAGAGCCAGGCTTACAATTCAGTAAGCAAAACAGATGACCTATATATCACTCTATATTGATTGCACTTCCACCACACAGAAAAATAACAGCAGCCTTCCCAGTATTCCTTTCAATGTACAATTATTATGATGGACAACAACTAAGATTCAGAGTTGTTTTAGAAATACTGGAGTAAAATAAAACAAGTAAAAAAAAAAGGAGAAAAAAAAGAAAAAAGTTAGCTGGTTGAGGCATCCATACTTGAAAATAGCTCAACAAACACAGCATGATCAATAAAAAGTTGAATACTCCAATGAAGTTTACGGAATCAATACTTTTTTTTTCTTTTAAAACTGAGGTCATCATGAAAACTTCCTTTAAAGACAAGTCAAATCTTTAGCATTCAAACCAGTAGGCTCAGGTTCAATTATAACAATGAACTTCACCAACCCAGCAAGAGTAATTAAACTGTGAAACTATACAAAATCTATATTTGAGGCTCACTTTGTTATGCTTATCATAGAAAATGGAATTGGCAAATCTTTGTTCAAATCTTAGACGAGGTTGTCTGCATTTCCCTGTGTACTAATACCCTTGGGAAAAGCATGAAACCCTCACTTTTACTCCTACCTGTAGGTAAATAGTACAGCAGACTAGATTCTTTAATCTTGGTATAGCACCCAGCTTAGGTTGTTGGTTGGTTGGATGTATTTTATGGCATATCAACTTTTGTAGGTTATTCAATGCCAAATTCTGTTTATACATTTATATATTAAATATATGATTTGTAAACAAATAGTTATAGGTAACATTATTTTTAAACAAGCCAGAGCTCATTTGTTTGCACACAGTTAAATGGTTTCAAGTATTGTTATCCTACATGAATCTATTTGTACACAGTCAAATGTTTTTAAGTATAGAAAATTATCAAAAATTTTTATTTGACCCAGAGATAAGACTCAAAAAGGTACTACTACTCTGGGTCAGAATGGACCTGAGAGTAATGGGAATGGAAGGGTACTCCACATTCCCCAAACTCCAAAATTTGAGCCTCACCATCAGATATAGTAACCAGTTTAGGAGAAAGAAAACTCCAAATTCAAAACAGCTGTTCTCTGTTTGAAAATTGACCTTGTGTAACATTATACCTATAGAGAAAGTTAGGGTAAATACTTACTCAAAATGTATTCAATTTTTGTACGTATTGTACATCATAGAGAGATTTTTATAAGCAAAATACGGTTAGAATTCTCTTAGAGAATAAAGCAATTTCTAATTTTAAATTTTATGCCAGTGATGTCCAACCAAAAATATGAATATGTAGCAGTCCAAAAATAAGTACTTGCATGCGAAATTCTGTACATATTGGTTAGTTGGTTTTATAGTATGTCAACGCTTGTTAAGTAATTTAATGCCAATGCCAGTCTTTTTCCCCAACATAGAGAAATTATGTAGTTTCAAGTATTTTTATCCAATACTAATATTTTAAAACAGTCTTATTAGGGACCCTGACAGATACTACCACTCCAAGTCAGATTGATAACAATGAAGGGGTGACTTCTCACTCTCCAAAGCACTCAAAGTGGAGCCTCACTGACTGATATGTCTTTTGGGGGGAGGGGGAGAAGTATACCACTCTGCAACTATTTCCAAAATAAACTTGATTTTATTTTTCTTGGTTACAGAGTTTCAATGCTGTAAAGTTTGACAATAAATAATACCTAATAATATCCATTTTGGCTGCATAATGTTTCAGTAAAAATAAAAATCTTAGTATCTTTGGTTAAGAAGTATTTTTTTTTAATTTGTAGACGAGTACTTATTTATGGGTGATATTTGTATATCTATTGTATTAGAGAGCAATACTTGAAACTATTTAACTGTGTGCAAACAATAAGTAACAATACTTGAAACCATTTAACTGTGTGCAAACAAAAAATAACAATACTTGAAACCATTTAACTGTGTGCAAACAATAAATAACAATACTTGAAACTATTTAACTGCATGTAACCAAATAAGCTCAGACTCATTCAAAAATGTTACCTACAAACTATTCACTTAAAAATTATATAGGGATAAATAGGATTTGGCATTAATAACCACAAAGGGTTGATATGCCATTAAACCAAGTAAGTTATCAAATACAAATAATTTTTAAACAAATCTATTTGACTTATACATGGAACCCTAACAGATACTACTGCTCTGGATCAGAGTGGACCAGGGGATAATGGCAATGAAGGGAACTCCAGAATTAGAGTCTCATCATCAGATGCTGTTTCAAGTCATATCCAGAACACCACCTTTTTTGGAGTGAAGTTACACCAACTAGAGGGGATATATATGTGTATTTCAAGTACTGCTAACGGGTCTGGGAAACAGAATAACTGATCTTAAAGAAAAATGCAAAAAAAGCACTGAGATACCACACTGATCCAAAGCAAAAGTATCAATCGAAATATAAATAACAATAATTTTGACAGACACTATGCTTGCCGCAATTATAAATTTTCAGTTTCTACAACTACTATACCAAACTGTTACACATATTGATAGTTAAACAATATAGTCATCAATACTAATAAAAATCAATAACACTACTAAGAGATATTATCGTTAATGATAATAAGAATAATACAATGGCCATTGATGAGAACACTTTTAAAAGTTATAAATAGAATGAATCAACGATACTGATAAGTAATAATAGTAATTTCAAAATGGATCCAACTTATGTATGCCCTATATTCCCCAGCAGCTGGTGATATTAAGGAAAAAAAAAAAAAAAAAAAAAATTAAACCCTCGAGAATTTCAATCAATATTCCAATACTCTATTTGCTTGAGCAAGAAAACAATTGTACTGAATGAAATCTCAGGCAGATGGTAACAGAGGAATAGAATAAATTGCAAAACTTACAGAAAGTGGTTTGTTAGCATTTAGTAAGCTTAGCTTGGTAAAGTAAGCTTAGTTTGGTAAAAAGTCAGAAGCATGAGGCACCCAGTGAGAATCAAACTCACTGATAATGGTCTAGCATTTTATATCACAGGATTTCATGAACAAATGCATCAAAATTTTCATTTATTCTCATGATCATATATTCTAATATATAGTCATTCAATAAGCTTAGATTAGTTTGGCATATGGCCAGAAGTATGTAGCCAGCACCCAGTGAGAACTGGACTTACTAACAACTGACAGGCTCAGCTACCAGGCCATAAATACTGAACAAGTGAGAATCAAACTATCTGCTCTCAAGTAATTGGTCTGCAAGATCAGCTTGTTAACCATTGCATCATAACAAGACGCCCTCATATAGTCAAAAAGAAATATAAGTAAGTAGGTGACTGTAGTCGAGGGCGAACAGAAGGCTCCTTTTTCAATAGCTACAACACCAAGGTGTAGGGAAAGGTGCTACTCCTTTCCCTGGATTGCTCCACTTTGCCCTTGATACGTGACTTATATTTCTGAGTGTTAAGCAAGGCGGTACCAAGTACCATCTTTGAAGTCTTTGGTTTGACGCGACTGGGGATTGAACTCAGATGGGGTTGACTATAACAGAGCTGAATATCCTTATAACTAATCACAGACTTTGCCTATACTCCTTCACTTTAATTTTTGACTTTGTCAAAGGAAATGGACTCAAAAATTGAAGTTCAATTCCTGTCCGCATTTCAATTTGCACTAGTGCCCTTGGAAAAGACAAATCTATCTGTTCTCCTTTCAGGACTTTAACCTTGCTATGGCAATTGACCTAAGAGGGAAACATTTGTACTGCATATAACAATTGACCTTATGTCATATCTTAGCCAGAATGCAGAGGTCAAGTAAAAACAGACTGAGCTCTTTAGCCTTGATATGACAAGTGTCTAGAAGGGAAAACTCAGAATTCAAACCAGCTGCACTCCACTTAAAAACTGATCTCGTGTCACATCTTGCCTACAGCAAATGGGTTTCATTTTAATCCTTTTTTGGACTAACTAAAAATTTCCAAAAGCTAGGAAAAAATTTGATAAATAAGTACCAAATTCTATAATTTATTAAAAAAAATTCTTATACCTTATATACTTATACCGTATAATGCTGAGTGTTAAGCAAGGCAGTATCAAGTACCATTTTTTGAGTCTTTGGTATGACTCGACCAGGGACTGAAACCCGGTCTCCTGGACCATTGGCGAACACTCTACTCCTTAGGCCAATGGCCTTAATCAGTCAAAATATGATTCTTGAACATCTATGCATTTCTGCCATCAATTAACAAGGTTACTTATGCCTGTATGTTAAAACTCTAAAAGGATTTTCATGATGAGAAATACAGCTTTTACTTCTCCTTTGGAATGCAGTGTTTTCTGACTTAAAAAGTGTCCAGATGCTTGAATAAAAATAGTAGTCTGAGGATGAGAGATCAAGAGAATATAGCAGATGTGACAACGTCTCATTGCTCAAGTAATTGATCTTATACAGTGTCATCCAGTCAATATGTGGCCAAGCATTGTCATCCTGGCAACATGTGGCCAAACATTGTCATGAAGTAAAATTATGACAGGCTAGAAAAATAAACACATCACTTCTTTTTTCATGTTCATAACTAGGGGCAGATAACCTGTAAAATTAAATTCTGAAAGGAGATTCTGAAAAGTAAGAAAGACGACACTTTAATTATGAGAAAGGTGCATTTTTTATACAACAACTAAAGTAAGTTGAGGGCAACCCAAAGGCTCCCTTTTCAATAGCTACAAGACCAAGGTGTAGGGGAAAGTGTTACTCCTTTCCCTGGATTGCTCCACTTACCCATGATCTATACATTATAATGCTGAGTATTAAGTAAGGAGGCATCAGTACCATTTTTTGAGTCTTTGGTATGACTCGATCTGAGATTGAACCCCAGTCATCTGGATCATTGGCAAACACTTTACTCACTATTCCAATAGGCCAGTTAATTTCATATTAAAGCTAGGCAGTATTTTTATGAAAAATCCAGATGGGAAAGGGCAGACAACCAGCAGGATAAAAATAAGATTGGTCAAAGGGCAGATGAACACTCTTGTATTATGTATGCTATAAACTAAAAAAAGGTATTTCTAGCAAAGGAACATGGTCTGACCATTCACAGCAATGAATGTTATTGACCAAACCTTGCCTGATCTAGGAGGTGATACAAATAACCTGTGAAAGACCTTAAGCACTCTACCCATGCAATATAGAGGTGTATGTAGCATAGTGGTTTTTGTCATAGGATTTGACGAGCCAAGTTCAATTCCTGGACAAGATCATTTCATCTTCCTCAGCCCCTGCAAACAATACCCAAATACCATGTCAGAGTCAGGAGGATTGATGCCATCCTCCCACCTGAACCCACGGTCAGCGAGTAAATACAGCCCGTCTGTTACATTAACAGGTTGATTCCTAACAGGCTGATATAATGTAAACAAAAAAAAAATAACATCTTTTTTTTTGTTTTACAACCTTTTATTATAACATTTCTGAAGAAAAAGAAAAAAAAGGCCAGTTTGTATCTATAAATAAAACAGGCCGTACAGGCGATTAAAGATCATAACAGCAAGTTAACTCACAGCTGTTTATAATTCATGGATTAATAAAAGACAAAGTGTAAATATTCATTTTAATGTTGAAAGGAATTAAAATAATGTCAGGTAAATTCTACCAACATGATAATATCATTTTCTGTTCAATTTTTAAAACTAAATCTCTTTTTAGGTTAATTTCATATGTGGTCATGAATGGGTTATTTTTTTTTTTTTTTTACATTTTATCAGCCAGTTAGAAATCAGTCTGGTAATGTAACATACGGGGCCGTATTTATTAGTTAGCCATGATGAACCACAACATGATGAAGGAACGTATAAGGCCAGGGATCGTGCCTGGATCAAGGTGCTGAAAGGTAGATGTACCATGAGATTCAAAGTAGGCCACATGACCAGAGTCAACAGTGAGCACTCTGTGAAAGTTAATGGAATTCTGCATGTAATTAATGAGTATGGCTCTATTCATAGCCATACTCATGTGAAAAGACCACAATGCCTTGCAAGCCTGGTTAGAGCAGCCATTTGCAATTCAGTCAACACACAAGCATAGTTTTAACTCTTTTAAGGCTATCACTAATATACATGTGTGATTGTAAGACGGAACAAAAAGAGTACTGCAGTGATGAGCAGTAGGTTACTGGAGTCTATATAATCATTCTATCTATCTATCTATCTATATATGTATTTAAACAGGTTTGGTTAAATAAAATGGAATTCTTGTTATTTTGAAGTTTTTTAAATTTTTTCTTTCAAGAGTCCTGATGTTTTTTTTTATGTTACAGTCTTGAAATTTGTTGATAATTTCTCCAAAGAATTCATTTGTGGTATACGGAGTACTTTCTTATCAGAATCTTTATCAAGGTAATGTTTATGTTTATTTCTAAATTAAAGCTGTTTAATATTTAAATTGAATTATTATCTTATTTGGTTTTTATCAGCTAAGTGAGGCTAAGCAGTAGTGGCAGTTTATTTTTAAATATTTCTATTACATAGAGTAGAATAAAATTTCTTCTATCCTTTGTAATATAGATTGTTCTATCTATTTTAAATATTTTAAAATATTATCACTAGTTTCAACGTTAATTCTATTAATAGTGGGTTGACTATATTCTATGTACAAAGCTTCTAGGATTTTTTATTTTTTGACCGGCCCAGTGGGTAGAGTGTTCCCCAATGATCCGTCATACCAAAGTCTTTAAAAAATGGTACTCCATACCTCCTTGCTTAACACTCAGCAATATAAGGTACGTATCGAGGATAAAGTGGAGCAATCCAGGGAAAGGAGTAGCACCCTCCCTTACACCTCGGTGTAGTAGCTATTGAAAAGGGAGCTTTCTGGTCACCCTCGACTACGGTCGCTAACTTTATATATATATATATATATATATATAGATAGATAGATAGAGAGAGAGAGAGACTCAAACAATAAGTCCATAGTAGAATTTTTATCAGAAATTTTCTCTGCATAATGTTCACCAAGCCCAATCAACTAGGGCTGTAGAATACACCAACTGTATCTCTACAGAGGAGTAAACCCCACTCAATATGTCTTGGATATGACATTAAATATTCTGATGGCAAGTCTCCAATAATGCTGAAGCTCTGGGGAATGTGAAGTACCTCTTCATTGCCATCTCTCCCAGATTGACTCGAAGTGGTAGCACCAGATAGAGTCCTATCAATGGGTCAAATAGAACTGTTTTAACATTGCAATTGAGTGCAAACAAATTACTTATGCTAAACTGAATTGTTTGAAATAAAACTGACCATTTAATTGTAAATAAACAAATGATTGATGTTTAATTGAATTGTTAGAAATACATAGCAATACTTGGTACCATTTAACTGAGTGCAAACAAATGATTAATTGTAAATAAAATTATTCATGTTAGATAGAAATACTTGAAACCATTTAGATGTGTGCAAAAAATAAGCTCAGGCTCTTTTAAAAATGTTATTAACAAAATGTGTTTACAAATCATACATTTAATATATATGTATAAACAGGATTTGACATTAAATAACCTACAATAGTTGATATGCCATAAAATCTAACCAAACCAAATCCTATATATTTAGTATGTATAAAGAGGATTTGGCATTAAATAACCTGCAATGGCTGGTATGCCATAAAACCAAACCAAATATATATTTAATATATAAAAACAGGATTTGGCATTAAACAACCTATAATGGTTGATATGCCATAAAACCAAGCCAAATTAAAACTGGAGGTGTTCTCATGGTATAATGGTTAAATTGCTGGACTGCAGGATCATAGCAAGTGAATTCAAACTCCAGTCATGTAATTACATTCACTTTCCGACAAATGACCTTGGGAAAGGGATGAACTCCCTTATTTTCCAAGCAATAGGTTAAATACTACCACTCCTGTTCTTCTAGAAGGATGGCTTTGGCATTAAATAACCCATGAAGGTTGATATGCCATTAAACAAAGAAACCAAACAAAATCAAAACTATAATGTTCACTCAGCGAATAACAGAACCATTACAATGACAAAGAGGGATCATGTAAAATAAATGTTTATGGTGGAAAATAAATGATTTCATTAATAGGGTTCAAATTTTACATACATACATACATACATACATACATAGTATTGCCTATAAATAATAGGCCTCCTAGCAATTTTTATTATAAAAATTAATTTAATTCTAAACCAAAAATACCAAAATTTTATTACTTCTAGTCAAACATAACAAATCAGAATGGATAATATTGTAGAGTGACTAAACACTCCTTCAGGACTCTACTAGATGGACTGACTCATAGCCATAAATAGCCGATGATTAAAGACTTCAAGGGTCAATTTAATAAACTGATTAATATTTGGACTGATCTTACTTCGTTTGGCTATACTGCATTTTGACTCTCGTAAATTCTTGTAATTGTTTGTAACCAAACTTTACAGCATTGAAACTTTATTACAAAAAATATGAAAAAGTAACAGTCCAAAAATAAGTACACTCCTCATATATATTTATACAATAACATTTTTAGTTACAGATTTTATGTACACTATGAACAATTCTACTATAGAAATTTATTTAAAAATCAAGGGGAAAAAAAAGCAGTTGTTTTGGAATTTCTAATGATTTTACTATAAAAATGAGAGAAAACAATTTTACTAAAGAAATGCATTGAAAATCACTAATAAAAAGGTTTTCAGTGGTCTAATGTAAAGAAATTAATTACTATTTTAATGCATTAAAAAATCACCAAGAGGCAATCTGTGGTCAGGAATTAATGTAAGCATGATAAATAAAATAGAGCTATTATATGTATTATATGTAAAGGGATTAATGATTTTACAATAGAAAAGTATTTTAAAAAATCAAGAAAGGGATTGTCAGTGGTCAGGGATTAGTGTAGCCTTTACTAACAGCATGAGTGTATATATGTATGTGCATTGCTATGATTTTACTATAGAAATGTACAGAAAATGAGGAAGAAAGGGATTATCAATGGTCAGAAATTGATACAGGCTTTACTGATAGCATGAGGATATCATATAAATATAAATGCATTGCTATGATTTTACTAAAGAAATGTATAGAAAATGAGGAAGAAAGGGATTATCAGTGGTCAGAAATTGATACAAGCTTTACTGACAGATGCAACAGGGTTATTCTGATAGTTTTGAGAAAAAAAATATTTACATCTGGAGTAATTAAAAATTTAAAACATTCACTGTAACCTTTATATCACTTACATCATGATAATTCCCCCAACTTTTAAATTGCTTTAAAGCAATCAACTTTTTATATGAATTTCTATTTAGAATTTTGCAGAGGCAAAAGCAAGTTTTACAAAAACAATTCAAATCTTTTACATTAAAAATAAAAAGAGCAAAAAGGTATTCTGAGCACTCCTCAAAAGTTAAATATATTTCAAATTAGTAATAGTCTATATACAACTAGCCAACTTAAAACAGCCAAGTAAAATTAGTAACATTAGTTGACTTATTTTATTATCATACTGATGTTAAAAGTTAACTCATCTCTATATTTAAACTTAGGAAATTTTTTCATACGAGGTGTCATCAAAAAATATCGAGACCAAATATTCAAATATTTTTCAAATTTAAATGAAGACGATCACACCAAAGCAATTTGCATGATAAATTCATGATGTCTAAAACTGTTGTCTACATGAGTCAGTAACAAGTTTTAAAAAATTAATTCATGAAGCCAATTTCAATACCTTTTCATCAGAGAGATTTTGTTTAAACACAGGATAGTTCAAGAGCAGTGAGGTAGGCATGTACGGAAGCGCCTGAGAACCGCATGTGTGTGCTTCAGCCGGGCACACATTCGAGGATGACACTACAGTATAACAACAAAAAGACACTCACTGGATTGGCCAGACTATCCAACTCACAAGACGGATGGCAGACGAAAATAAGCTGGGACACGCACTACACAAGCTGTATTTTTTTATATAAGTCATAGCTAATCACGGTGCATGCAATGTACTCTACCGATGGTGCAATGATATGTGCTGAGCATCACATATAGAATACTCCAAACTTCAGCCATCAGCTGCTACCGAGGTTGCCGCTAGATTGTGTTGGTATTCATGTCTGTTTCCGTTGGCTTTTGAATCCGGTTCGGGTACGTCAGATTATCTGCAGGCCAGTGTCACCTTGTTGGTGTTAGCGTCCATTTCCATTGGTGTTCAAGTCTATTCTGGTTCTGCAGATAAGACCACAAGTAGCACCATCCATATTCATCAGATCTCAATCCATGTAACAGCAATAATATGCACTAGCACCCTCTATTCTTAGGAGAGCATCAGAGTGCATTTGGGAGGTGACCAGGTTTATTTCAAGTTTAAGTGGAACAAACTTGGTAGACTTGGTCAATTAGAAACTGTTAATAATTGTTTAGTCTTGAGTGATTCTGACAAGAAAAAGACATAGCCATAAAAGCCTCCCAGGTGCTGTTTTACCTTGAGATTGGCAGCTCCACTGTTCACTCGAGCTCAGTGTTCCTGCATTAGACACTTTCACAACTGCCTTCATCCTCCCAAGTCAACTGGAAGCATTGTCTTTTGCAAATAAAGTGACTGCTAAAATTTGACATTCGAGATCTTCTTTCCCACATCTCTTCAAGAAGATTTCAACCATTCCATTTTATTCTGTATCCAGCCACAAGCAATCATCTATGAAGCTGCATCTGCCAGCCAAACAAGTACTGATCTACAAGACAACTTCTCATTTCCTAAACTTAAAAGAAATACAAAAGGGCAGTTTCACACCATATAAAAAAAGGAATTTCTGAGGTGCTTTGACCAATAGAAAACTCATGGGAATAAGCATATGGAATGCCAAAGGGGACTATTTTGAAGAAAATTAACATTTCATTCATTATTTATTCATCATATTTTAATGTTTGTGTAGTTGTCTTTGTGGTGAGAGAAATCACGCACATGGCAACTCAAAGCGTACACGAATATGTCTGGCATGTAAAATGAAAATAAGGGGAGAGAAATGGCAATTGGAGGAGATCAAACTCACATCCTCCTGATCGTGAATCATGTTTGACGTCAGGAGTACTTACACGCTGGTGCGCATGTAAATTACGACACTGTGTGATTGACCCAGATGTGGCATTTTTGTATGGTTATTTAAGTCCTGCCTGAATGCACCAGTGAGAGAGAAACATTTTTCATCTCCTCCCCAGTTGTTGGGTCACATTTGGCCAGCCGTGCTCGCCTCAGCACAGATCTGGTTGGGTGTGCCTTAGCACTGGAGATTTCCTGTGGCCTCAGGGGACCGTCCCCCCAGTCTTTTACCCCCTTTAGGGGAGTTAGGTTTATTGCCTAGTGCCTAATAAGGGGAATGCCAACAGGGCCAAAGGTATTTTTGGCAATGCTGGACACGTGTGGGCTTCAACCCTGCGACCAGACCCACCTTAAAAACAGCCTTGTGCTATACTTGTCTGATGGTGGGACGGATGACTAATACCAAGGCATTTTGAGTCTGACTCAGTCAAACCCTTTGTGTTTGGTGCGCCTCTCCAGTTGGTGGGTTGCATTCGGCCAGCCGTGTTGTTGACTGCACGGCTCGGTTTGGTGTGTCTTGTTGGCTGAACATCCCTCTGGCCTCAGGAAGCCGTCCCTCCAGGCTTTCACCCTCTCCAGCGAGGTTAGGTTTATCGCCTGGCACCACAGGCACCCCTTTTAAGAGGAATGCCGATGGGGCCCCGAGGCATTCTTGGGAATGCTGAGCATGTGTGGGCTCTGGCCCAGCACCTGGACCCACCTTAAAAACAGCCTAGTGCGGGATTTGTACGCTTAGTGGGACGTATGATAAATACCTAGAGGCGTTTTGAGTCTTAGTGATGCACGACAAGAGACAAGCTTGGGTGTAGGACTGCTAAAGAAGATTGTTGCAGGCAAAAAGGAATTCATAGGAAGAAGCTATGAGAACTGTCATTTTCAGTGAAGAAATTCTATTAAGAAGATGACAACACAGCAACAGAATTTGAAATTGATTCCACATGTTCAGTTACGAGAGACTCTTTTCTTTCTGTTACTGACAGGCACACTATCCACCCCCCACTTCTTTCACTTTTGAGGAATTTTTTTTTTTTTTGCACAGTGTCCTTTCAAATACAATTAATCTTTAAACAGATTTATTTGACCCAAAGATGGAACCCTATCTGCAACTACCACTCCAAGTCAGAGCAAACTTGGGAGTTATGGCAATGAAAGGACAACTCTACACTCTCCAGAGCTAGAAACTCACTATCAGATGCAGTTTAAAGTTATACTTAGGAGACGGGACTATTTTGAAGAAAAATTAACATTTGATCTATTTTTCATTTTTGTCAATACAAAACAATATACTGCTTTAGTGTAAATACTTGAATAAACCTGTTATATGGATATGGGGATAAGTCCTCATGGCATAAGGGCTAAAGTCCTGAACTGCAGTCTATAAGTAAGCGAGTTCAAACTCCAGTTGCACTATTACGTTCACTATGGTTAGCAAGCTAGACTACCAAACCTTCACAAGTGAGTTCAAGTCTCACTGAGTGTCCCATTCATATGGCTTTGTACCACATCCTGTATTCAATCCCAGGTCGCGTCATACCAAAAACTTTAAAAATGGTACTTGATACCGCCTTGCTTAACACTCAGTAATATAAGGTACGTATCAAGGGTAAAGTGGAGCAATCCAGGGAAAGGAGTAGCGCCCTTTCCAACACCTCGGTGAAGTAGCTATTGAAAAGGGAGCCTTCTGGTCGCCCTTGACTACAGTTGTCAACTTTACTTACTTACCATTGAGAAAGGTAGGTGTTTTTTTTTACAAAGATGGCTTCGGCATTAAATAACCCAAAAATATCCCATTAAAAGATTCATATAAGGACATGCACTTAGGTTGCCAAATCTTTTTCTTATGTTACACTGAATTTAAATTCTGGATGCTGTTTGCATTTCACTATGCGCTAATGCTCTTGAAGAAAAAAAGCATGAATACATCTTCTCCCTGTCCAGCTTTGGGTAAATAGTATAGTAGACTGGATTCCTAAATCTCAGTAAGGCAACCAATCGAGAAGGAGGAAAACTGATTTAAAAACAATAGTACTCGGCTGATAAATTAACCTTGTATCACATTCTGCTTGTGATAGAAAAGTTAGTTAGCGACCATAGTCGAGGGTGACCCGAAGGCTCCCTTTTCGATAGCTACTACACCAAGGTGTAGGGGAGGGCGCTACTCCATTCCCAGGATTGCTCCACTTTACCCTTGAACCGTACCTTATAATGCTGAGTGTTAAGCAAGGTGGTATCAAGTACCATTTTTAAAGTCTTTGGTATGACTCGACCTGGGATTGAACCCAGGTAAGGGTTGGGTAAATACTCACTATATAAGATGAAATATTGGCAATTTTGAAAATTTGGTGCAACCTTTTTTAAAATTTTTGATTAAGTTATGCAATACATGTTTGGGGATTTTTTTTTTTTGTTTTTGCTTTTAAAAAGCTATTTGCGATAAATTACTGAAGGCTGATCATCTGATTTGAAACTGAAGTGATTTGATATGTTTCCAGTTAACTATAAAAAGTAATTATAATTAAATTGACAAGAAAGAAAGAAAAATGCATAAACTGGGACGGGTTTCATTACATGGCAATGCCCTATCTAACCAGGTAGGCCTACATCAAAACAGAAGACAAAAATTTTTATAATTACTTCTCAGCTAATAAAGAGATAGATAGATAGAGAGAGAGAGAGAGAGCCAGAGGGGTTAGCATAACAACTTTCATCTTAATATGACATAAAATAGAAAAAAAATTACTATGCTGCTACCCTTCACAGCAGATACAAAAAATTTTGTATAGTTCATTCAATACTGCTTTTTAATTTCAGGGATTAAAGGTTAGAAATTTTAACCAAACAATTTGAATATTATTTTTGATTAATTAAAGATTTGCTTAGAAAGATACATGACATATATTTATCCAACAGCAGAATGTGACACAAGGTCAATTTTCAAGTGAAATAAAGTAAAGCTGGTTTGAATTAATTTCCTTTCTCCTAGACTGGTCACCAAACAAAGCTAAAGAACCTAGTCTACCCTATAGCTAAGGTTTGGTTTGGTTTCTTTTTTTTTAATGGCATATCAACCTTCATGGGTTATTTAATGCCAAAGCCATCCCTCTAGAAGAATAGTAGTGGTACTATTTAATCAATCATCATCAAGTCATACTGAGAGCACAAAGTTATTTAATCCATTGCTGGGGGAGGGATAATGGGGTTCATGCCTTTTCCAAGAATTCTAGTCTAAAAATCAATGTAACAGCATAATTTGAGTTTGAACTCACTTACTACAATGTCACAATCCTTCACATTAGCCTCTACAGCAAAGGAAATCCCTTCTTTTATAGCTGAAGAGAGAACAATTAGATTCATGCCTTCGCTTAGAACATTGGTATGAAATGATTATTTAAGGCCAAATCCTCTTTATTACATATATATCAAATATACGATTTGATCTGGTTTGGTTTGGTTTTATGGCATATCAACCATGGTAGGTTATTTAATGACAAATCTTTTTTATACATATATATTAGATCTAAGATTTCTGAACATATTTTGTAGATAACATTTTTAAACAAGCGTAAGTTCATTTTTTTCACACAGTTAAAGTGTTTCATTTATTTCTATCAAATACAAATAATTCTATTTACTATTAATCATTTGTTTGCACACAGTTAAATGGTTTCATGAATTGCTATGTATCACTAACAATTCAAATAAACAACAATCATTTGTTTGCACAGAGTGCCTTCTCTAAGATTTTAGCTAGTCACCAATGATAACTATTTTGTCAAGAACACCTCCACAAAACATGTTGGAGGGGGGGGGGCTCGTAGTTTAATGGTTAAAGCCCTAGACTGCGGAATCATAGTAAGCGAGTTCAAACTTCAGTCGCACTATTATGCTCACTTACAGACAAATACCCTTGGGAAAGGTATGAGTCCCCTTATTCTCCGAGCTATGGGTTAAATAGTACCACAACTGTTCTTCTAGACAGTTGGTTTGACATTAAATAACCCATGAAGGTTGATGTGCCGTTAAACAAAGAAACCAAAACCATGTTTGTTAAGCTTATCTAATAGAAGAGACATTGAATTATCTTTTTACTAGTTGAAAACCTGCTTTATAAGTAGGATATTAAGTTAGATAAACAGACACATATTCATCCATGCAAATACCTGCATAACACGAAAATGTTTTTGTGAGGACTTATAAATTAAGAAATCTCTTCAAGTAGTCCATGTTTGTGTCTGCATAAATCTACAGCAATTAGCAAATAATGCAAATCAAAAATAAAAATACAATATTTTTAACTAGCATTTCTTTCTTCTTAATTTTAGTTGCTTTTTATCAAAACTACTCAGCTCATCTTTTGAAAGCCATTAATAATATTTTCAATTTTATTTAATTATATGAAGTATTGTTACTCAACATGAATTTTTGTATAGTACTTTTTTCATCTTAATTTCACATGCTTTTACAGCAATTATTTAAACCATCAAATCTACAGCAATTAATAAATAATGCAAATTAGAAATAAAAATCAATCAAAAATAAGATGAAAGAAACACTTATCAGGTATTGATTAATGGTTAAGACAGCTTCGTTAGATAAAAATTTTATATAATATTACTGTATATACAACAGAAACAAATCCAATTTTAAAAAATACTTTTCAAAAATCAATAATGGCAGACAATAATTCATCTAAGAGAAAGGCAGGTAAGTTTTCAGAAAAAACTGAATTATTTAAATTATCTCATAAAATTTTGGATGAGAAGTAAAAATGTTACACATTAAAATATTAATTATTTCCAAGTTAAAATAATATCCACAGAAAATAGATTATTAATATGAGCTGAAAAATTGCCATACAGACAGGATTTTAAGCTAGTAACACTAAATTGAGTTATGAGTTAGTAAATGTCATCAAGAGGTTAACATTTATGGTGGCCATTGCTCATACTAAAAATTTAAACAACCCATTTTTTTTTCAGTCTTGATTTTCTGATGAGTCGGGGGGAAAAAAAGAAATGGGGAAAAAGACATTGGTTTCTGGTAAGAAAGTTTTCAGCTACTTGTCTACTTTATACAGTTATATATAAGGGAAAGTCAATAATTATCTGTACTTTTGATTGATATAATACTAGGACTAATATAGAAAAAATGTGGATGATTATGAACAACCTCAGATATTCATTTAATTAAATATACTGTTCCTATTTAAGCTGAACTGAAGTGATACAAATGGTAAATTGCCCAGTTGGCTGGGTCTGTAGAATACACCGACTATCTCTCAGCAGAGGGGTAAGACCCCCCACAACGAGTGTCCGGGAAATAACACTAAACAATATGATTGTGAGGTTCCAGTAATGCTGGAGCTTTGGGGAATACAAAGTACCCCTTCATTGCCATTGCTCCCAGGTCCACTCAGGCCCAGAGTGGTAGCAACTGATAGGGTCCTATCTATGAGTCAAGTAGAACTAAATTGTGTATTTATGCTAAACTGAATTGTTTGAAATAGAACTGTTTTTACATTTAGAACTATTTGACTTAACTGAATAGCTTGAAATAAAAATGTTTTTGACAAACTGTACTAATACTAAACTGAATTGTTAGAAAAAGAACTGTTTTCTGTAGAAAAATGGATGTGGGATTAAATAACTTGCAAAGGTTGATATGCCATAAAGCTCACACAAACAAATGGTAAATTTTGTAAGTTTTTTTGTTTGTAAAACTAGTGAATAAATTGGTTGATTTGAGGTGTGTGAAGTATAAGTTGTTATTGATATTGTAAAACTATTTGTAATAGGAATATTACTTTTACGTAGTTTTTTTTTCAACTAATTTTGACCTTAGGTCATCATCAGGAGAAAAAATCCTGAGGAAAAAAAACAAAAAGTTATTTAGAAAAAATTTTTTTTTTAAATTTAAAATACTTTTTGAAGATTTGGTTGGTTTGTTTTACAGCATATCAACTCTTTTCAGGTCATTAAACACCAAAAAGTCATTTTGGTTTGGTTTTGTTTGGTTTTAGTGGCATATCAAACATTCTAGGTTATTTAATGCCAAATCCATTTTTATACATCAAAACAGTTCTATTTCAAACAACTCAGTTTAACATATGTACACTGTTTAGTTCTATTTAACCTATAGATAGAACCCTATCAGGTGCTACCACTCTGGGCCAGAGCAGACGAGAAAGCGATGGTAATAAAAGGGTACTCCACATTCCCCAAAGCTCCAAAATTACTGGAGTCTCATGATCTATTTGTTTAGTGTCATATCCAGGACACTTGTTGGGGGAGTCTTACACCTCTTCAGAGATGTAGTCTGTGTATTCTGCAACCCCAGCAAACTGGGCCCATTTTTTATGGGATTTCTTTAGCAATAATATACTAAATAATATATTAATCCATAAGAAACCCACAATGAAATCCATTAAATTTTGCAAACTCAACAATATCAAGAACAACCTATGCTGCACACACCTCAAATCAACAGACTCATTCAATAGTTTTACAACCAAAAAAGCTTTCAAAATTTACAATGACTCAAATTGCAGAAAAAAAAAAAAAAAGAAATTTATTTACTGGAATGCACACGCTGAAAAAACAATATGTTGAAAAGTCAGATTAAATAACTACAGACACAGGATCAAATCTATGGATCAGAACAGTGTCACATTAGTCAAACTCTTCCACATAAATGGTCATTACTTCAACATAGAATTCACAATCATAGACAAAATTGAAATCAATAATTGGAAAAAAAAACAAAAAAACTCTGAAAACGTGCCATTTGAATTTGATATGAAATTTAATCCCTTAACCAGGAAATAATAAAAATTTAACAATAAGTACCAATGCAAAAAAATATACCCAACAATAAGTAACTACAAACTTGAAAGGCCACCTCTTGAAAATAACACTGATAAAATCCACATAAACAAACAAGCCAGTCAAGTCATGGCAAATTTTGAAACACTCCCAAAAGCAGGTGCCTTCACAAGATTATATATATATATATATATATATATATATATATATATATATATAAAAAACCAACCAAAGACACTTAGATCAGACAACATTCTTCAGACTAATGGATGCTACACCAACATTACAATATGTAAGAGCAAGAAAGACAGATGTTTTTTCCCCTCCAATATGAGCAAAATCATCTACATTTTCCATCTAAATATTTGTGGCTTACTCCAAGCAAAACTTTTAATGACAGACTAAACTGTTCGGAATTTTTCTAAATCAAGTTACATACCAGCTACGTTTCAGTTAAAGACATAGTGCTCTTCTAGATATATAACTGCAAACCTTCTTACTATGCTATCCCAATATATGTGAAACAATACCCACATGCCGGCAGGTTTTGTTGGTTTGGCTGTTCACCAAGTGGTGTGGACCCAGTTGTTTCTTCTCATACCCAGCCATGTGGTCATTTCACAGGTAGTACAAAAAAAAACTACAAAATAAACAATAGAGGGTGGAAGGAAGAAACAAACAAACATAGATTCAAAACAGCAAAAAATAAGAAGGTAAAGTGGGCACTTTTTAGCATTCTATGTATGTTCATAAGGCTATTGCAATAACTCAGCAAAAATCCTACACAGCCACCAAAAATGCTGACTCATCTGGCCACGCAGTCAGCTTATTCTATAGCCCCAGCTGACAAAGCTGTTTTTTATGTAATGGTTTCTTAGGGGGTTTTTTGCACACAGTACTATTGAATACAAATAATTTTTAAATAAATCTCTTTGACCCAGGTCAGAGTGGACTTGGGAGTAATGACCTTCACCATCAAATGCATTTTACAGTCACACCTGTAGAAGTCATTATTCTAACATGCAGAATAAACAAGAACAACACTTACTGGTTCAACATTTCCAGCTGGCAGACAAAAAATAAAATGGGCAGTAATCCAATACTGAACCTGTAACATATTAAGCAAGCCAGTGTATACACACACTAATATACCCATTCACTGGACCAGCAACCAATCACCGTCCAGAGAATGGACTTTGCCACTTAAGAGCAAAGGAATGCCCCAATGTCCATATAATCCCACCTCAAGTCGTAGCATTGCTCTTTTAAGCAAACAAGTATTTACTCACTGCTAACAAGCATTATGAATGAATTCCAACAACACCTAGGAAAATCATTTTTTTTGTGGGGGGGGGGGGCATACCCCTATGCTGAGGATACAGTCAGCATATTTTAAGCCCTGTCAACAGGATGACACAGACCAAAGTCCATATCTAGGTTGTTATGATCGCTTGTCATGTTAACACCATTGTACGCTCTTTCTTTAAATGTCAGAGAGTAAAACTTTACTAGAACAACAAAGATAAGGACACTCAAACCTTTTACTCAATTCATTCAAAGTATAGTCCTATAGTTTGGTTTTATGGCATATCAATCATTGTTGGTTATTTAATGCCAAATCCAGTTTATACATATAAATAGTTCTATTTCAAACAATTCAGTTTAGCATAAGTACTCAATTTAAATGTCAAACAGTTTTATTTGTTCCATAAACAGGACCCTATCAGGTGCTACTATTCTGAGCAAGAGTGGACCTAGGAGCGATGGCAATAATGAGGTACTTCACATTCCCCTAAAGCTCTAGCATTACTAAAGCCTCACCATCAAATTGTTTACTATCATATCTAGGGCACTCGTTGTGGGAGTCTTAATCCTCTACAGAGATGCAATTGCTGTATTCTGCAGCCTCAGTCTACTAGGCCAAGATTGTCCTATGGCCTAATGGATAAAAGGATTTCTTAAAGTATACATAGTTACCAGGTGATCATGAGTTCAATACCTGTGTTAGGTTTCATTCAATAAATAAGGTGAATTTTGCCTAAAATGTTGGTAGTAGGAAGCACTGTTCACAATTGCACCTTTTTCAAGGAAATCAATAGTATCTGAATTAAGAGTTTTTCTTCCCTCAAGTAGCCTTAAAAAGGTTAAAGTTCCCTGTCTGTTCTTCTATTTACCCATCACTGGAGGCAGAAAAAAAGAGAAAGATTCATGCTCTCTCTCAAGCATATTATATGTATAGGATAATAGCATAAGAAAAACAGCAAAATATATATCACAGGTCTCCACTATTTTGCAACAATAGAGGGTTCTAATAAAACCTTTTCTAAGCCAAAAACAGAGCAAAGTGAAAAAGCAATTACATTTAATTTATATGGGAAAAGTTTTTAGCATTCTCAGACTCCAAACAAAACCTTCAGTTGGATTATTTGATGGTGGCTCAATGACAGCAGAAAAGTATGAATTCAATTTTGAAAAGTACATGGCTTTATATTAAATTTGAAAAATGTTTTCAGTTCCTACAAAAATTTTATTACAAAGCAGAATTGCTCTTGAGTCCGTCACAGATACCAAAACTTTCCCAGAGTCTGTCACAGATACCAAAACCATTGGAATAGAAGAATAGTTCACCACTTTCCGCCTATAAACTATTGAGACATACAGTTGAATTCTTTTTAATACAAATGGATAAGAGCCAGAGTAATTTTTGTTTGAATCACAATAGCCTTGTTATACAGGGTGGAACGATAAAATTGTCGCCCTAGAAAAGACGACATGATTCCATTTCCGTTTAATGAAAAACCGGTTTTCTTTTTTTGTTGCAGACCATCTACTAGTTGGCCAGTTGTGTACAAATCCCAAGAGCGATAGGAGCCTTCTATCATATCTGAAAGTGACAAAATGTTCAACGAACAAGATCGGAGATGCGCCGCTGTACAACCCATGCTCTCTACTGATCCAAGTTATGACAACAGGACCATTGCCAGCACCCTCAAAATGCAAATCTGGATTACCACAAATAACAGGGACGTGCCCAGGCTGATGAAAACAAAGTTTCCGGCTACAGTTATGGTCTTTGATGTGGTTTTAAGTGAGGGCCACATCATGCCACCTCACATCTTCAAAGTTGGCTTGAAAGTCAACACCAAAATGTACCTGGATGTGCAGAAGAGTGTGGTGATCCCCTGGTGCAATCAGGTGGCCGGTGGTAGACCCTGGGTGTGGCAGCAGAACTCGACGCCGGCCCACAAGTCCAAAGACTTGGCTTCAGAAGGAGTGCTACGACTTTGTACCCTTCTCTCACTGCTCCCCCCTCCTACCTCGACCTGAACCCGCTGGATTACTTCATTTGGTCATACGTCGAGAACATCACCAACATGACCTCCCACAACACCAAAGCCAGCCTGATCGCCGCCATTTGCAGAGTATTCGCCGAGCTCCCGCTGGCGCTTGTGGAAAAGGCATGCTCCCACTTCTGGATCTGTATCAAGGCGGTGATTGAGGCTGAAGGTGGCTACATTGAATAGATGTCAGCTCTACTACATAATCAAGTTACCTGAATTGATTTTTTCAATAAAAGTTTTAAAATAAAGCAGTAGTGTTGTTTTCTTTAGGACGACAATTTTTTATCGTTTCACCCTGTAGACTTTCTCAACTCTGATGCCAATGTGAAAGTTTTCTCGACTGATGCAAATACTGATTATGGGTTGAGTAATGCTAGGATAGTGAACCCCAAGATGCCTTTTACAAGTTGAGACTACAATGAATTGCAGTGACTGGGTTTTAATTTTTGGAAACAGGAAATAGTCACCAAGACTCAGATCAAGAGTATAAGGGGGCTGTGATACCACAGGAATATTCTTTTATACCAAAACTATTTCGCAGAGACTATGGTGGAGAAAGCAATGAGATAGATTTTCTTTTTTTCAGGTTGGCAACCCTGATTAAAAAAAAATCACCTAATCAATGTTAGTTCATCTCTACTCATTCTTGTGGCAAGATCTGTTGAGAGTCTTTACTTTTGTTGTATTTTCCTCAGTCTGTGAAGTGACCAGTTGAGTAAAATGGTGTTCATCATCCAATCTCTAGTCATCCAAAAATGGCTTGCACCACCTACAAACCTGTGCAAGAACTCCATCTCCATAAACCTGTGTTCACTAGCTAAATCTTTCTGCTGCGTTATCTTGAAGTTTGATAAAGAATTCAATTTTCATGACATACTTAATCATCATCATCAACACAAATTCCCTTTTTTCTCTCTCACTATCAGTTCCTATTGGCCATCACTCTTAGTAAATCTCAATAAGCACCCAGCATCTGCACAGAGCTGATGAATATAAATTTTTACTGGTCATCCAACAATAATGTGTCCATGTGTAGGACTCCATAGAACATCACTTATGAGTTACTACTTGCAGTACCTAGTATGTCTTGGTCATCTTGAATGGTTTTTGAAATGGGAGGTAAATGGCCATACAATTGCTGTTTAATGGGGTGCTGCTTTCAGGATTTGTTCAAAAGAGCATGCTGCTTCCTTGTGAATTTCCTTAAATTATTTATAATGATCCAAGATTAAATTATGAGAAGTGAACATGGCCTGAATATTTTTACATCTTCAAGGTCAACAGATCAATTGATTGTCAATCAGGATTGCCAAATTGAAAAATTTAAAAAATTGGTTTCATTATTTTCTAGACTAACCTAATATCTACAAAACCTTAGTCTGCCACAAGGATGGCCCATCCAATAAGGATTAAACTTACTATATTACAAACACAGCAACTGTAACTCAAGACCACACAATTAATGATCTATACTTTTATGTATATTAAGCACACGGTTACAAGGGTATGTCATCTAATAAGGATTGGACAACTAGAAAAAATTGCAATATAATCCTATGGGACTTTGTGATAAAAAACAGAGAGTAATTAACCTTACCCAGCCACACTTGCCCATGATATGTTCACAGGAGGTTTGAAATTAGAGTTATCTTTCTCCTACACTAATAACCCAAATTTTTACTCATATCTGAGGAAAAAAGAAATTGAACTATATCTTTCCAAGTGCATTATTATTCATAGGAAATGGACTCAACAAATATGCACTTGAGAAAGACATAAATCCATGTATTCTCCCTTGAGGAATGGGTAAACAGTTGGGCAGACTGGATCTTTAAGCCTTAGTACAACAACCATTCTAGAAGGAAAACTCTTAATTCAAACCAGCTGTACTCTATCTAAAAATTGACCATGGAATGCATTCTGCACATGATGGAAAGATTAATTATATACGCATTCATGAACATACTATTACTTTTAAGGAACAATCATAATCCGGTTGGTTGGTTGTTTTGTTTTACAGCATTTCAACCCTTTTCAGGTCATTTAATGCTGAATTAAATTTTAAACAATTCAGTTTAGTATAAGTACACCGTTTCAATGTCAAAAACAGTTCTATTTCAAACAATTCAGTTTAGTATAAGTACATAGTTTAGTTCTATTTGACCCATAGATAGGACCCTATCAGGTGCTACCTATCCAGGTAACCTGGGAGTAATGGCAATGAAGGGGTACTCTGTATTCCCCAAAGCTCCAGCATTACTGGAACATCACAATCAGATTGTTTAGTGTCATATCCAGGACACTCAGTGGGGGGGGGGGGCTTACCCTTCTGCAGAGAAGCAGTCTGTGTATTCTACAGCCCCAGCCGACTGGGCAAAATTCTTTTGGATCAAGAATGAATATATATATATATATATATATATATATATATATATATATATATATATATATATATATATACATACAAGGAACATTCAATAAGTAAGAATTTTGCCTAAGTAATGTTTATAATTGTACCTTTTTCAAAGAAATTAATAGTCATGGGTTCTTTCATGTCCCAGAATACAGTTAGCTTGACCTTCTTTACTGACTACTGTACCCAGAACTTTTTCTTTACAGGAGAGTTAGCTTGTTTCCACTGCATCAAATGTCTTTTTCACTCAGGCTCATAGTGGCAAACCCATATTTAGCTCATTTGTAAACATTTATTTCACTAAAACATGCTTCTCTACAAATCACACATTCTTGAGTTAATTTCATATGGTTTGCAATTCTCAGCAACCAAGAAATTGATGACAGACCTCTGTTCAAAACTGTAACACTGAGTTGCTACCAATTTGAGTAGCCAAAAAAAAAATGATGTTGTGACATTCGTTGTGTCCTTAAAAGGGATAAAATCAGACAAGGTGGTACTTGAGTGGAAAGGAACAGTAAACACATTCATAGAATCAAGAAAGGGTCTTATTGCAAGAGAGATACAATAAGACAGACAAGGAATAGTGAAACATACTACTAATTCCCAAAGCAAAGACAGTTATAATGCCGTGCTCACTGTATATATAGTCTATTCCACATGACTGAGAGGGGGTGTGGCATATTCCATTTTAACAAGATTAAAATGAAGGTGCCCGTAGTGTAATGGTTATCATTGTAGGAAATGGACACGGCAACACGAGTTCAAATCCTGGATGAGACTGATTACATTTCACATAGCACTAATACCCTTGGGGGGATGTCCTCGTGGTGTAATGGTTAAAGCGATGGACTGCGGAATTGTAGTACACAAGTTCGTACTCCAGTCGCGCTATTACGTTCACTTTCGGGCAAATACCCTTGGGAAAGGTATGAACCCCCTTATCCTCCCAGCTATGGGTTAAATAGTACCACTACTGTTCTTCTAGGAGAAAGGCATTAAATAACCTCAAAAGAGTTGATATGCCATTAAACAAAGAAACCAAACCAAACCAAACTAATACCCTTGGGAAAGGTATAAATCCAATTATTCTCCTTCCAGCTATGGGTAAATAGTAGGGCAGACTAGTTCTTCAGCTTTGGTGAGGCAACTAGTCTAGGAGAAGGAAAACTCTGAATTCAAACCTGTTAAACTCCGCTTAAAAATTGACCTTGTGTTATATCCTGCCCGAGCAGAGGGGTTGGTAAATATGTATGACAAGATTAAAATTATTTTTGTTATAAACCAATTCCACAAGGTCAAATTTTTAAGTGGAGTTTAACAGGTTTGAATTCAGAGTTTTCCTTCTCCTAGACTAGTTTCCTCACCAAGGCTGAAGAACCTAGTCTGTCCTACTATTTACCCATAGCTGGAGGGAGAATAATAGGATTCATACCTTTCCCAAGGGTATTAGTGCTATGTGAAATGCAATTAGCTTGGTCCAGGATTTGAACTCATGTCGCCGTGTCCATTTCCTACAACGATAACCATTACACCACGGACACTTTCTTCTGTTATCAGTTCATCCAAAAAGTATGGCTGGTTCTACATAAAACATTCACAGCTAAAAACAAATCACCAAGCAGTCTTAGAGTTCAAATTTTTTAAAGAATTATTAGGCACACATACATAATCTACGATGAAGAAACTTTTAGTATGATGTGAATGAAAAAGACAAAATTTGACAAAATTTGAACTTGTCTTACCAATTCCATTCATCCATCATCAAGATGTTCTGACAGCATAGATTTCTTTGACCCTCTCTCACCACCCGTTCCTATAGTCAGTCCTCTAGACAGCACCCAGTGTCCGTACAGAGCACATGAATGTAAGTTTTAGTGAGTCAATAAACACTGGTGTGTCCAAAGGTTGGAATCCATGGGATAATGTTGCTTTTCCAACAATGCTAAGTATGATTTGCAAGATGGGAGATAAATGGCTGTACAACTGCTGTTTCATAAGGTGTTGCTACCAGAATTTGTTAAAAACAGCAAGCAGCATCCTTGTGTAGTTCTCATCTCACTTTTTCTCCACACATTTCATTAAAGTCTAAGCAATGCAACCATACAGTAGTAAGGACATGGCTAGCATTTGAAAGAATTCCCATTTGGTTTTATCAGAGATTAGATTTTCCTATGGTCAATAAGCTGTCAATAGCAGTCAACATTTTACCTTTGCATATGTTGACAACCCTTTCAGTAGATGAGATGCTGGAACTAAGTATATCTATTGGTCAACTAATTTCAGAGACTTGCCATTTAATGTGAAGGATGCACCATCTGGATTAAAACACATGAACTCTGTTCATGTAGAGACCAATGTCTCTTGCTGCATGCTCCAGGCTATGCAGCCGAGATTTAGCTTAAACAGGCATACTTACAAGAAGCGCTAGAACTATTTATCAATACTAATAATCATTATCTTAGGTCTAAATAGATTATTCCTGTTACAGAACTAAGATCTAACTGCAATAAAGTAGTCCGTTATGCTGATAAGTACATGATATTTACACACGTCAAAACAATTTGTATTACTTCCGGCTTTCATGAGAGATCTTAGACGTTATCAAGAAAAGATTAATATGGGATCTGAAGGTTCAAATCTCTTCAGAAGCGTGTTTATTTGACATTTGTTTATAAGTGTCGACAACTTGTAGATGTTTCTAATAGAGAAGAGAGCACATGTTTTCATCAATTAACAAATATGTTGTTATAACAAGACTTTGGAACGAAATGGTAACTCTCTTTGTTTACATCACTTCTGGGCAGTTGGCCAACATAATCTTATGACTGCAAGAGGAGAATTGCATGGGAAATAATAAATAACTCTTAGTCAAAAGTAGCATGAACTCAGCAGTTAAGATAATTCTCTTAAATTGAACAAATATATGGACTGTGAATATACCATGTGTGCATGCATACACATGTATATATATATATATATATATATATATATATACACACACACACACACACACACATATACATATAGACACACACACACACACACACATGCATGCAAACAGACCTATGCATACACATACATACACACATATATATATATATATATATATATATATATATATACATATGAATCCAGATGGTACTATTTAACCCATAGCTGAGGGTATACCAGAGGTGTTAAAAATTGTGTAACAAATAGTTACCTCATAAATCAAATAGAGTCAGTGGCATGAATTTTTTTACCATGGAAAATAAAATGGACATGCTTCACACCAAAAGTGAGACTAGCATATATATTGTGCAGAAAGGAGAGCAACAGTCATTCTGGGTTCAGCTTTTCTCAAAACAGGCCACTGCTGATTGGCCAAAGAACCAGCCAATCAGCATATAAGACCTACCTAAATAAACTTGCGAGAATCCATAGGAGAGTTCAGCTTTCAGATCTTCAGAGTGTAATTGTTGAGATTTGAGGATCCAAACTGGATGTTTTGAGGAGTAAGAAAACCATCTTCAATTTTTTTTCTTCTGTCTTTCTGTTTTGCTAAAAGTTATTTCAGCAATTTTTTTTTTTGTTTTTTCTCCAAGATGGCAAACCAGATGTTTGATATCCAGCTGTTCCAAGAATTCAGGGATACTCCAACTGATTTACCAATCGTGAAAAATCAAAAATGTATATTCAATGTCCCACAATTATGTAATACTTATGTAAGACATTGATTGGTCAGTGCAGTAAATGGTGTGAGGTTGTCTTCTGTAAATCCTTTCTACCATACAATTCTGGTCGATGTATTGAAATCATAGCTGCACTTGGATATTCAAGAAATTCTTTAAGTGCTTGCAGGTGAAAGTCATGTTGTTGTCAATCAAGATTTAATACAGTGGACCCAACTCAAAAAAGATCAATTCCAACTAGCAAATATCACTGTTGACATGGTACTGCAATCAATGAGCATTAGAAATTGTTCACCACCTGAGTGGTTGATGTCTATTGTCAACATGCTCCAGTTGTCATTACTTCGAGTTTTTTTTTCAACTAATGCACTGGTTCCAAGTCAATGGATTAGCATGCTTCCCAGGCTTTAACAACCAAGTTCACGATTTTTGTTCATACTGACGAAGTCCTCTTCACACTTGGGTGTCCACTTTATTGGCAGATGTTAACTATGTGATCAACATTCATCAAGCTTTTTATCATTAAGGGTTTTCAGACTATTGTCTTCATCTTTATTGTTATTTCCACAACGTTTTGGCTGATATGTCCTCCGGCCTTCTTCAGGTGTTTGTCAAACTCAGGAACCTTCACAGAACTTCGAACTATGTCCTTTATTGAAACCAGGAGGTTGCCTGTTCTGATTCCTTTAGCCATAACCGGGTACAAGTGTTAAGTATTCCTGTATTGTTACTCGCCTGTAGCGAGGATTGAACCGGCAACCTCCAGATGATTGTCTCCTTAGAAGCTTAGGGAACCAACACCTATAACCATTACGCCATGTGTCCTGCTGGACAATTCAGAGTGAATTGTTATAGGCGCTGGTTCCCTAAGCTTCTAAGGAGACAATCATCTGGAGGTTGCAGGTTCAATCCTCACTACAGGTGAGTAACAATACAGGAACACTTGTACCCGGTTATAGCTAACGGAATCAGAACAGGTGACCCCCGTAGTTTCAATAAAGAATGTAGTTCGAAGTTACGTGAAGGTTCCTGAGTTCGACAAACACCTGAAGAAGGCCGGAGGACATATCAGCCGAAACATTATGGAAATAACAATAAAGATGAAGACAATAGTCCGAAAACCCTGAATGATAAAAATCAACAAGCTTTGTCTCAAAAATTTAGACAACATTCATCAAGCTCTCCACAGTAGTGCACCTCACATGTACTACCTTGGCTTCTTTCCAGCATAAATTTAACTTTGTCTGTGGTACTCTGGTAAGGCAGTCCACTCAATTTAGACTAGATTTGACCAGTGTCACATCAGGGTGTATTTATCTACCAGTCATCTTGACAACATCTCATCAGCTGCCTTTGTGTCTGTGTAAGCTTACCAGTTAGGGAGTCTAGTACCCACCGAAGAACACGTGTGTAATCAGTGATCTGATGTAACACTGACACCTGCCATTGAAGAACTAGGTTGACACTTTTTATCATTACATCAAACTTGGCTAATACTTCAGTCTCGTATTTTAATCACTCTGGATCCTTTCAAACAAGTTCATAATTAGATAGGTGCTCTCTAACGTGCTGCAAAAATCAAGCTAGCATTGACATAAGTTAATATGGCACTTTGAATAGTCTTGTTCTGGGATTTTACCAATTTAATGATAGACCTCATAATTAGAGGAGCCACATTAAAGCCCAAACCCCATCATGTGAGGCAGTATCTCCGACCCTTGAATAGCCTAGTTTAAAAGGGCCACACTGTCTTTTTAGCAGGTGTTTGGCATCTCTGGTCAAATACAACCAAAAAGTATCCTCCAAGATGCTTCCACTCACCTCTAGAGCCACTCCTGTGGCCACAAACTTTGCATCCACCTATACCGTCATCTCATTGCCCATCACACACCAGTCTCCTCCCATAAGATTTGCTTTACATACTCTGGCCACTGCCTCTATTATGTGAGAGAGGAAGGCATCCACAACCTTGTCATCCCATCCCTTAGTCACAGTGTTTATACATCAGTTATGTATATGCAGATATACACTTCTCAAATTCTGGAGAAACATGTTGGCTCCTTGCTGTCACCATTCTCTCAACTTTAGTGCACACACCTCTGTGTTAGCAGTCAAGGTATCCACAAGGCCATTCAACTTTAGTCAAGCACAGGCTGGACTTTGTTTGTTCTCTTGCATATCTCCTATCAAGGGAATCAGACCTCCACATAACCAAAATCATCAGTCTGCAGTCAGTATAAATTAATGAGATTCTACATCCCATGAAAGACCTGTGTCCTTTCAAGGGTCATGCATGTGGTCTGGACATGATAGCAAGTTGGAAGAGAGAGAACAAATACAGGAACACACAATGAACTTCCTGGTGATAGATCATCTGAAGATGATGTTTATTTTGTTCTTTTTTGGAGAAGTAACCCACAGAGGAGGTCTGTATCCAGTTGCATTTGCTGTGATAAGGAGGAAAGTAGTGAAGAGTTACCTCAGAGATTGAAGAGACTCAGAGTGGCATGTATTTTTTGTCACAAAAGATAAAATAGAGTCATACTATGTGGAAAATTGTTCTCGGTCCAGTTTTTATCAGGAAAAGTCACTGCTGATTGGCCAAAGAACCAACTAATCAGTGCAGAGGACCTACCTACATATACTCATGAAAGTCCATGGTTGGAGAGTTCAGCTTTTAGATTTTCAGAGAGTAATTATAGTTATTCAAGGACATGATTTGTGCATAGACAAGAATTGGTGTAGAAGGATATGTTTTAAGGACTGAGAAAACCAATTTTTTTTCCTGATTTCCTCTTTTGCTACAAAAGATATATATACATTATACACACACACACACACACACACACACACACACACAAGAAGTGTTGGAAAATTATCTCAACTAAAACTGTATTTACCAAGACAGAAATGAACAATGAATGAAACATTTTTTTCAAAATAGTCTTAACATACCAGTGAGTTTTCTATTATATATAAGTACCTCTGAAACAAAATTAATATACATTTTCATGGGTGGGCTATTCTATACAAGCACCTACTTATATTTCATTGCCCCAAAACTTTTATTTAAACTGAAACAGCTTCATAAAATACATTTCAAAGTAAGTTATTTTTTTAAAATAAAAATATATTTTTTCGAAAACTTACAAACTAATTTTAAAAAATTATCAAAACTGAAGCTTTATCAACCAAGACAGAAATGAACATAATTTTTTTCAAAATAGTCTGCTTATTCTACTGGCACCTTTGAAATTTCTCTTTTGATACAGTGTGAAGTTGCAACATATTTGTTTTAATATCCTCTACATCATCAAATCTTAAGATGGATTTTTAGTTTCAGAGACAAGAAAAAGTTGCAAGGTACTAGGTCTGGTAAGTATTGAGTGTGTTGCACTTGCACAATCTTGTGTTTCATTAAAAAGTGCAGTTTAAAAAGTACCAAGTAAATTTCACATGGTTTGCATTTCTCAGGTACCAAAGACTTGATGACAGACCTCTGTTCAAGCCTAGAGCACTGCTTGGTTTGAATAACCTCTTTTTGAATAACCTCAAAACAAATATGTTTGTGAGATAAAATAATTTTTTATATAAACCAATTCTGAACAATGCTGAGTTTACATGAATGAAAAAAATAGGAAAAAATTCAGAAAAAAATAATCAATTTTGCTTTTTTAAAATAAAAATTCCCCTCATATTTGTGTGTGTGTGTGTGTGTATGTGTGTGTGTGACTAACCAAGCAAAAATGAGATAGCATAACAAGATTTTTGTGTAATATACATAAAATGAGCTTGAAGAATAAAGCAATTCTCAGTCCAATCTGCAATTGAATGAGGGTCAGTATTTTCAGTGAACATCATTCTATAATCATCAAATTCTTGATATTACAGAGATAACTAAGAAATGCTAATTAAAATCTTTCACTCATTCCTAAATAGAAGAATCAATATCATTATGGACAGCTGTTACAATGGAAACCCAGTGGTTTCACAAGTACTCTAGTACATATCTAAACAATTGGTTATGAAATAAAAATTTTAGATTTCTTAGAGTTTCAAAATATACTCATAAAAAGTTTTTAAAAGTCACTTACTTTCCTTTACAGATACCAGCTGTGATCTAAAATGTTAAGGTACAAAATCCTGGATGAGGCTGTTTGCATTTCACTTTCATGTAACATCCTCGGGAAAAGGATGTGTCCACCTTTTCTCCCACCTAGCTTATGTCACATCTTGCCCATGGCGGAGGAGTTGGGTAAATGCAAAAAAGCTCATAATGAAGATAGTAACCAGTTTCAGGGCCGAAAATGGCTTCTTTTTTTTTAATTACTAAGCTATCTAATTATAAAAGTTATCAACAAAACAATTCATAATCTATAAATATTGCAAAAGACCAGATTGGAAATAAATAACAAAATGCAATTATCAAGTAGCCATCAATATAAGATTTGCATTGTATAAGAGCTTCAGTACATGCAGGTATAACCTATTAGTCAAGCAAAGTGGGCAAAGATTTCACTAAGAACACTCACTCTCATGTGCAAATGATGACACATGATCAGCAGCGAGTTTTGTATACATGGTTTGATGAAAGAGCAGAGAAGCATACCTAGGTCATCTGTTGACAGCTAACACTGGATTGAGATGTTTGTGTTGGAATTTTTAAGACAAAATAAGAATGCTTTAACATTTTAAAATATAAACAATATGTAAATTAATTATTCCCCTTAAACAAAACATGCACGCAAAACGTCAAAAATGACAATTTACCAACAAATATATATATATATATATATATATATATATAAATAGAAGCCACAATGTTTCAGAACAAATGGCAACAGTAGTTTTGTTTACTTCCTATCTGGGCAGTTGGCCAATATGGTCTTATAATGACTATAAGAGAAAGATCAAGTGAGAAATGAGAAATCTTAACAGTAGCAAGAACTCAATAATTAAGATTCTCGGAAATTACTAACATATATATGTCCTGTGCATATATATTATACACCAACCCTTCTGCACAAGCAGGATGTAACACAAGATATATTTTTTAAGCAGAGTTTAACAGGTTAGATTTCAGAGTTTTCCTTCTCCTAGGCTAGTTACCATAGCAAGGTTAAAGAGCATAGTTCACTCTACTATTTACCCTTTGCTGGAGTTAGAATAATAGGATTCATCCCTTTCCCAAGGGTATTAGAGCAATGTGAAATCTAAACAGCCTCTTCCATGATTTGAACTAAGGTTGCCGTGTCCATTTCCTACACTAGTAACCATTATACCACAGATGGCTATGTATTATGCATATATATATGTATCTATCTCAATAATAAACCATATGATTTTACCTACTAGTTCTTTTTGTTTAACTTCTACTTGAAACAGTTGTATCCATGCATCCTTCTGAAAATCATTCCCATGGAACTTAGAACATGACAATAGTATTTTCTGTAAAGGTTAGGAACCAACACACACACACACCTACCCACTCCCAAAAGGAAAGGGGTGTCCTGGATATGAATCTGGTGGTGAAGCTCAAGCTCAGGGTAATCAATGCTTGTCAGCAGAGGTGATAGAATGCCTCTCCTTCCCCAAAAAAGGGGTGTCTTGGGTATGATACTATACTGCATCCAGTGGTGAGGTTCCAGTTCTGCAGTCATTGTTTTGTCAGTTAGGGCTGTAGATTACGCCAACTGCATTTCTGTAGAGGGATAAGAATCCCCTACTCACCCAACAAGTGCCCTGGGTATTACACTAAATTGCATATGATAGTGAGGCACTAGTACTGGAGTTTGGTGAATGTGGAGTACCCCTTTATAATATAAAACTATGTAACTGTGTGCAACCAAATGATTAATATTAAATAGAAATATTAGTTTTAGATAGGAATACATCTGTGTGCAACCAATGAACTCTAAAACTCATTTAAAGAGAAAGTTACATACTAACTATTCACTTAAAATCATTTTTAAAAAAATTTAAAAATTTAAAAAAATCAGGATTTGGCATTTAATAACCCAATAGGGTTTGATGGGTCTTAAAAAACATCAACAAACTCTGGAGAGTTAGGAGTACCCCTCCATTGCAATTACTCCCAGGTCCACTATAACCCAGAGTGGTAGTATCTGCTAGGATCTTAGCTATAGATCAAATAGAAAATTATTATTTGATAGGAATACTTGAAACCATATGTGTGCAAACATTATCATTATTATTATTAATTTGGTTTGGTCTGGTTTGGTTTTATAGCATATCAACCATTGTCGGTTATTTCATGCCAAATCCTGTTTATATATATATATATATATATGATTTGTAAACACATTTTTAGATACACACAGAGATCAAACAGTTCTATTTCAAACAATTCAGTTTAACATAAGTCAAAGTTAAATGGTTCCAAGTATTGCTATGCATTATTAACAATTCAATTAAACATCAGTCATTTGTTTACGCACAGTTAAATGATCACAGGATTCTATTTGATCCATAGATAGAACCCTTTCAGGTGCTACCACTCCAGGTCAGAGTGGACCTGGGAGCAATGGCAATGAAGGAGTACTCCACATTCCCCAAAGCTCAAGCATAACCGGAACCTCATCTCATCAAAATGTTTAGTGTAATTATCAGGACACTCGGGGGGGGGGCTCTTACCCCTCTGCCGAGAGGCAATCAGTATATTCTACAGCCCCAGCTGACTGGGCTATTAATTAGGTTAGGTTACTTGAAATCTTTCAAAGAATACACCCTCAGGTGCCCCTGACCATATCATAATTGTATATAGATTATTTATATTAAATATGAATTATTGATACCTTATCATTGTGCGCAAATAGATGATGATAGAGAAAAAGAAAAGGGCAAGTTAAAAAAAACATGATCGCAATGAAATGTTTAAGATATAAATAATAATGATTATAATCAATTATTTACAAATGAATCAAATTTTAGCATCAAAAACCCATAAGGAGTTAACATACCATTAGATAAATGAAACTAATCCTTTTCTAATTTCTGCAAGGATTCATCTGTACATCCTGCATAAAATCAAAGAGATATCTGCCTAGGATCAGAGTGTAGTATCTGCACTGATAAAAATCAAATCAACATTAACATTTAAAAAAAGTTTGTTTCTTTTTCCTCAATAGATTGCCAAATGATTAGATGTAAAACTACCAAATTTGGTATGTACACTTACTGAATCCAAGGGAAAGTTTTAACATTTTTGAAATTACTTTTAATGAGGAATGAAGTAGAGGTCTCATCAAGACAGTGGTGCAATGGTTATCGTCACAAGATATGGACACAGTGACAAGAGTTCAAATCCTGGACCTGACTGATTGCATTTCATATAGCACTAATACCCTTGGGAAAGGTATGAATCCAAAATATTCTCCCTCCAGCTATGGGTAAATAGTAGGGCAGACTAGGTCCTTCAGCCTTGGTGAGGCAACTAGTCTAGGAGAAGGAAAACTCTGAATTCAAACCTGTTAAACTCCGCTTAAAAATTGACCTTGTGTCATATCCTGCCCGAGCGGAGGGGTTGGTAAATATGATCAAGACAGTGTCTAAGAATAATTAACAAGAAGCCATTTTGCTGCAAGGAGATTTGAGAGTTTACATTTTAAACTTCAAAAAGAAATTATTTATCTTGCTAAAATAATTATTTATATTTAATTAAATATTGATAGGCTATCGGTCGTATGGAAGTCAGTCAGACCTGATAGATGAAATTAAGTGCAGTTTCTTCCAAGCAGTGGTAGTATCGATACTGCCATATGGATGCACCATGTGGAGGCTAACAAAACATATAGAGAAAAAAATTGATGGCAATTGCATGAGAATGCTGCAAGCAATATTGAATAAGTCCTGGAGACAGCACCCCACAAAACAGCAACAGCACAGCCACCTACCACCCATCATGAAAACGTGGTTTCCAGACTTTTTTCGTACAGGCATTTAAAATTGTCGTAGACTCTTGAAAATTCACTATGTTAATGCTATACATCTTATGGAGATGACTGACCAATTTTTATGATTTCCGGTTCAAATGAACAGCTACAGCAGCAATTGGAATACACCCTACTAAAGCCTGATTGTCACAGCTGGTAAATTTCAAAAATGCAATCTGGACATGAGGACACTTTAGAAGAACGATATGCAATAAAATTGTGTTTTAAACTTGGAAAAAATGCCACTGAAACATATGGAATGCTTCAGACTGCTTTTGGAACATCTTGCATGAATCGAGTGTCAGTTTCTGAGTGACATAAGAGATTCAAGGAAGGCAGGAAGTCTGTGAAGGATGATGAAAGGTGTGGGAGGAGTAAGGAAGTCAATACACCAGAGTTGATTGGCCAAAGGGTTAGGGTTACTATGTTGATGTTTTAAGGGAGTTCAGGAAGAGATTCCTAGGGAAGAGTCCAGAACTCTTCAAATCAGATCAGTGGCATTTCCACCAGGAAAATGCACCAGTCCACAACTCCATCCTTGTCACAGACTATTTGACCAAGATGGGCATCAAAACAGTTCCTCACTCTCCCTAAAGTCCAGACCTTGCTCCCTGTGACTTTTGGTTATTCCCTAAGCTCAGAGGCTGTCGTTATGAGACAATTGAGGAGATGAAAGAGGCTGTGACGAAGGTCATTGACACGCTCACACAAGAGGACTTCCATGGGGCCTTCCAGAAGTTGTTGGAACGGTACAACAGGTGCATTGCAGCCAGAGGAGATTACTTCAAAGGGGACTAGAGTTTCATGTGTGTACTATCAATAAAAGTGCCCACACGAAAAAAGTCTGGAAACTTATTTAATGATCCTCATATCAAAATTAGACGAACCAGACATGCAGGACACATCTGGAGAAGTAGGGACAAGCTCATAAGTGATGTAAAGGCAGGACGTCCAGCTCAAACACACAGCAGCTCTGTGCCGATACTGGATGTAGCCCAGAAGACCTGCCAAAAGCAATGGACGATAGGGAGGGGTGGCGAGAGAGGTTCAGAAATATCCATGCCGATAGCACAACATGATGATGATAGTGGTTTATAAGTATTTTTTCATGTAATATGAAATAATTAGAGTTTCTGCTTCATCCAGATTTAAAAAATGCTTAAATTTACAAAATTCTTAAGTGTCACTTTAATGAATAAATATTACTCAACAAAATTCTAGTTTAATTGAAAACAAAGTCTTCTTTGGTTTGGTTTCTTTGTTTTAATGGCATATCAACTTTTCTGGGTTATCTAATGCCAAAACCATCCTTGTAAAAGAACAGTAATGAAACTATTTAACAAATAGTTGAGACGATAAGGAAGTTCATACCTATCCTGAGAGTTTGAGTCCAAAAGTGAATATAATAGTGTGACCGGAGTTCAAAACTCATTACAACATTGCAGACCAGCATGTTAGCCACCATACCACAGGGACTCCTCAAGTTTTCTTTGCTGTGCTATTCTGGACAAGCACCTAATCTTGATTCACAAAGTTATTAAGGAGGAAGGAGAAATAGTGACCAATGTAAAATTGGAGAACTAAAAAGGAAATATATAGATACTCAATGAAATATGCCCCCATTCACATTTATCATAAATTTGTGTCTGATTGTTAATTCCAAATATCGGGTCAAAAATTACATCTAAAATCCAATAGGCACACTTAACAGTTATTGTCATAAAAAGAAATGGAAGCAGCAACCCAAGTTCAAATCCTCGACAAAGTTCTTTGCATTTCATTTTGTGCTATTACCCTAAGGAAAGGCATGAATCCATCACTTCTCCCACCCATCCCAACTATGGAAAAATGGTAGAGGCAGATCTGGTTCTTCAGCCTTGATTAGGCAACCAGTATAAGAGAAGGAAAACTCTTAATTCAAGCCAGCTGAAGTCCATTAAAAAGTTGACTTTATATCACATCCTGCGGCCAAGGGTTGGGTAAAATACATACAAATAACTATAGATTTACATACTAGACACCAAGTAAATGGTAGTAAGACAAAATGCAATAATACAAACAGTTCAAGATTTGAACTTGACTTTACATAAGGTTTAAGTCATTCATCAGAAGCAGGGAAGGACAAAAATTGAAAGCACCTGTATACATTAGCTTTATAAGGATGTGCTTAGCATAAAAGATATCAGCGTAGGAAATGAA
Source organism: Sepioteuthis lessoniana (assembly GCA_963585895.1). Taxonomy (NCBI): domain Eukaryota; kingdom Metazoa; phylum Mollusca; class Cephalopoda; order Myopsida; family Loliginidae; genus Sepioteuthis; species Sepioteuthis lessoniana. The sequence continues at coordinate 57,012,765 of OY757931.1, read as the reverse complement.
ATTGGCAACTAGGGTTCAAATGCAGGATAAGGCTGTTTACAATTCACTTGGTGCTAATGATCTTGGGAAAGACATAAATCCATCACTTCTCCTGTCCATTGGGTAAACATTAGAGGCAGATCAGGTTCTTTAGCCTTTGTAGAAGAGAAGACAACTTACCCAGTGTGACAAAGCGAGCACGTTTATGCCTGACATGCAAAATGAGTGGTACACTAGAGAGAGAGAGAGAGAGAGAGAGAGAGTAAAGAAACATTGCTGCCCTAACACCGCATCTTATTTTAAATTGAGGTGTTAGGGCAGCCATGTTTCTTTTTTTCTCTCTTTCTCTCAAGCTTACTACTCATTTGGCATGCCAGGCATAAACATGCTCAGTTTGCCATATGGGATAACCAGTCTAAGAAGAAAAACTGAATTCAAACAAATTACACTTAAAAATTGACCTTGTGTCACATCCTGTCCATGGCAGAGGGGTTGGGTAAATACAAAATAGCACATAATGAAGGTAGTAGCCAGTTTCAGGGCTGAAAATGGCTTCTTTTTTTTTTTTAAATTACAAAACTATCTAACAGTTATCAACAAAATAATTCATTATCTATAAATATTGCAAAAGACCAGATAGGAAATGAATAATAAAATGCAATTATAAAGTAGGGGTTGGTTGAATAAATACACTTGCTCTTGAAATATAAATATTGCAACTAACTATGAAGTGTTTATCTGTTTTAAAATGATTGTGAACAGCAAACAATCCGGGAGAAGGAAAAACATCTCGATTCAAATCAATTATAAAAAAAGTAAAGAGTAGAGTTGGCGACCATAGTTGAGGGTGACCCGAAGGCTCCCTTTTCGATAGCTGCTACACTAAGGTGTGGGAGAAGGCACTGCTCCTTTCCCTGGATTGCTCCACTTTACCCTTGATCTGTACCTTATAAAGCTGAGTGTTAAGCAAGGAGGCATCAAGTACCATTTTTGAGTCTTTGGTATGACTTGACCTGGGAATGAACCCAGGTCTCCTGGACCATTGGCGATCCCTCTAACCATCATGCCAAAGTCTGGTCAAACCAATTATACTCAGTATAAAAATTGACCTTTTATCCTGCCTGAGGCAGTGGGGTTGGGTAAACAGCATTTAAAACTCAAAACGTGAAATCATTCAGTGTCAAACGACGAGAAGAGAGAAAAAAAAAAGATTAGTATTTGAATATTCCCAGGACAATTTAGAGTTACCTATCTTTGTTTGGGATCAGTCCTAAAATTTCAAGAATTCTAGGTTTTATTTCAATTGTTTATATCAATTTATAAAGGTTACAGATGTGGATAAGAAGAAGATCAATTTTTTAAAAAGATTATAAATTACCAGTCGATTTGGAAGTTCATTTAATCTAAAAAGAAAGGAAACGGGAGAGAAGAGAGTCAAAAGAGGTGAGAGAACTAAAGAAAAGAGAAAGTGAAAGAGAAAGGATAAAGAGAAAGGAGTGAAAGGAAAGAAAGGAAAAAAGAAACGCATAAAAAAAGAAAAGTGAAGTGAGAGAAAGGAAAGAGAAAAAAAAAGAACAAATACTCTGAATCCGGAAATGCCTTCGACATATGCTTACGGAAATACTTGAAGAAAAGTGGCTTTACTTTTAGGTATTTTTGTTTTAAAGAATATAAACTGACCCAAAGTCATTTTAAAGAAATTTTCAATCAATTTTTTTTTTTTAAATGCTAAAGTCCACAAAGTCTAGCAAACGTGTCACAATTGTCACCCTGTTGATTTAAAAACTTTTCCCCCAGTTATGTAATAAATTTCCTGGTACAAGAAAACAAGTTGTGTCGTCTGTTTTTTCGGGGATTTTTTTCAAATACAAAACTAAAACTAAAACTAAAACAAAACGTCGCCTCGGGTTGTGTAATGGTTAGCGTGCTAGACTAGCAAACTTACACGAGCGAGTTCGAATCTTACTGGGTGTCTCATTCATACGGCCTTGTGCCACATCTGAGCAAAAAGCTTAGTAAATTATCACTTAATTTCAGTGAAAAAGGCGGTAGATAAAAGCGGTGGAGATGGGACAGGACAAATAATGGTGAGAGAAAAATATAAATGCATGTATTTTTTCTTAAGCTGTAAAAATAAGGGGAAAGGGAAAATGAACATTTTTTTAAAAAATATTGTTTATTTCGATTGTTTTGCAGATTGTGCGAGGAAATAAAAAAAAAATAAATGAATTATTCAATAAACCTTCTTACACAAATATCACAGACGTTCTGAGTCATTTTTTTAATTCAATGCTTAAATTAGGAATTAAGTTGCACTTTTTTTAAGATGAAGGAAATACGAGTCAATAATAATAATGGATTTACAATGTTTGTCAACTAAAAATTTAAAAAAATAACTTTGAGATGTACATCTTTTTCTTTTTACAATAAAGGCTAAGAAAAAGAAAATTCATATTAATGGCGATTATATATTTACAACTTTTATTTGCTTTTCAAATAAACACACGTGTTTTTGTTTGTTTTTTTCTTTAATACACATCAGACAAGGAATGCATAATTTCAATTTTCTCACACTATAACGCATATACATATGTTTTATTATATATGTAACACATAGATACCTTTTAAGCATAGATATGTGTATGTGTTACATTTCAGAACCAAATAAATATAACAGGATCAGTCGTTTATTAAATGCAAAATAAAAAATAAATCAAACCCAGAAGTTTTCTTTAATTTCCTCAGTCTCTTGAACATTATCTTAGTCTAGACATAAAAATTTATTTCGTTTTCAAATTATTTGCAACAGACAAAATTTTCTTTAGAAATATGGGGGAAAACAAATTTAAAGCAAACAAACATTTAAAAAAAAATTCCTCAAGTCAAAAGAAAGTTTTATTTCTGTCTTTTTTTCGGCTTTTGTCATTGAAGTCTTAAACAAACGTTTTCACTTCCTCAGGTGAAGTTATCGATTTATTACAATAAAAAAAATAATGTTGTTAAAGCAATCGTTCATTTAAAAACACATACATGTATTTAATTCATAAAGTTTAATATTCATTTACAATGAAACTGCTGAAACATTTTTCCTGATTTCCTTTAAACCGCGAAAAAGCTATTTATGTCAACTTTTTAAGAACAGATCTCAACGCCTCCGAATATCTCAAATTAGCTTTTGAATTAATAAGGTTAAAGTAACTAACTTTAAAATGTTATTTTTGAAATGGTAATAAATTAAAAACTTAAACTAAGTAAATTTCAATAATGAAATAATAAATATTCCATGTTGTTTTGTAACTCTTTCTTCTTTTTTTAATATTCGATGAAAAAAGGGTTTTAAGTTTAGTTTTTTTACGTTAAAATATAGTATTTTAAAGTTAATTCATTTCCAAAAAAGGAAAAAAATAGTTTCACATGAATTTTTCCCGGGTTTTTAGCCAGGAAAATTTATGCAAAACTTTTTAAATTATTTTAATAATTTTTATTATTTCAGTTTTATTCTTTTTTCAAAGAATATTACTCTAAGAATTGGGACACACACACACACACACATATATATATATATATATATATATATATATATATATATATATATCCAAAAAATGTGTTTTTGAAAAATTAATGAACTTTTTTTTCTTCGTAACGACTCAAAGAATTTTTTTACATATATTGATTGGCAAGAGGGAAAAAACTTTTAAAAACTTTTTTGGGGGAGTGGGGGTGTCTTCAGAACTTTTTTTCATCTGGACCCATAAAAATTAAGATCGTTAAATAACTTTCTTTTTTACCATTTCAACAATATACACACATACATACATACACACACTTATTTACACCTACAATATGTTACTTGCGTGTATATTTCTCTAATGTTTTTAAACAAATAAAACAAACTAAAGTAAATGAAAAATACACATCATAAAAAAAACATTTCCTCTTTATTAAAAGAAACAAATATTCATCTACAACAAGGTTTTATTTTTAAGAGCGAAGGAAGGTAAATATTTCATCTCCACACGTGTCTAAATTTTTCTTTATTTTTTTGGAGAAAAGCAACAATTACTTAACCGAATTTTTTTTTTTCAAAAACCACAATTATGGCAAATATCACAGTAAAACAAATAGCGAGACGTTCGATAGAGTTTATTTTTATTAAATCTTTCTCTCATAGTCCCATTACTAAAAATAATATATATTTTTCAAGATCTAAAATATAGGAACAAAAACGTCGAACAAACACTAACAGGAAGTAAGATCTTCAAATTCACCCACTTCCTGGTTGTGTATAAACTTGAGATCATCAAAATACCTATCTTTTAATCAATTCCCTCCAATGTCAGCATCAAACGAGTTGCGAGGGTCAGCATCGACGGCCCCGGCAACCCCAAAAAGTTAGGGCCCAATACATGGTCTCTCGACCAACCCCGAGATTCGAACCTGAGACTTGGGGGTTTATATTTCAACACTAGTGGGCGAAAAGTGGGGGGTCGATTTTAAATTATTTTTTATACTTAAATCGATCCCCCAGTTTCTCGGCGTGCAGAGCGTGACAAACCCGTATGGGATGTTTTTAAACGGGACGAGAAAGGATATAGTAATGGGTCATTCGCAAAGTTTTGGTTTTGTGAAGTGGGAGACGGTTTGGGGTTTGTGTCGAGACTTTAAAATGTTAAATAATCGTTACCTGCTTTAAGCAAAAGATCAAGATTGTTCTTCCGTCCCGAGGAGAAGGAGGCAGCAGCCATCTTGTACTCTTGTCTTATCAATGCGCTTTAATAATGAGAACCGGAAACAAACATAACAAAAAAAAATTTTTTTCAGGTGGATGCAAATAGTGCCAAGATAACTTCAAAGAATTTAGGATCTCTTTTTGGATTTTTTCTTCTTCAAACCGGCTTGAATTGCACAAGAAAAGATTTGTATTCGTTTCATGGGTTTGGTTTTTCGCTCAAGGGTTATTTTTCGGGGGTAGAGAGAAAAGGGCGGAAGAATAGAGAAGTTTTTGGTCGGCTGCTAAGGGAGTATATAAAGAGAGGGCACGACGAAATCGTGCTAGATTGTTTTCTTGCTAACTGTAAAAGGTAAAAGTGGGCTGACACCTTTTTTTTTTTTCTTTTCTTACTATCTCCTTCTAAAACCCTCACTGCTACTGTTTCATTTTTCCCCTTTCGCTTCTTAACACTGCTACTACAATCACTTCTTTCTCGCTATTGCACAAACGACATCATTTTATTTTTCTCTCTATCCGTCCCATTGCTGGGGTTTAGCGCAGTGGTTACAGAACCGGCAATAAGTTTTCGGAGGATAAAAAACATTGTCTGCTTTTAACAAACTAAAACTTTCATTTATTTATCTTACTTCGCTTAGCTCACTTTTTTTTAAAGCTGCGGCCGAATGGGTCGAGAAGGATATAAAGCTTCCACGCGGGTAGAAATTGTCTGCCTGCCTGGAAAATGAGCATTCGAAAATTGATTTTTTTTTTTTTTTTTTTTTTTTTTTTTTACTGAAACACCGTTTTTTTTTGTTTTTTTTAAGTTTAAACGGCGTAACTGAGAAAAAAAACTGTGGGTTTGTAGAATTATTCAATAAAGAAAATCTACTCTTATTTATGCAGTTATATATATGCATATATTCAGAAAAAAAATGTTCAGTCATTTGCTCCATATTTTTTTCGTAACATTCAAGTCCCGAAGATTATGTATCCGCCATAACTCGACATCTTAGTTATTGGAGAAAGACCAAAGTATGGCTGAATTTTAATGAATTGAAAACGAATATCGGTGATAGTTCAGTTTAGTTTTTTTTGTTTGTTTTTATCAAATAACTGAAACTTATTCCTGCATGATGATTGTATTACATTAATTTTTTTTTACATTACCACAAAAAATTCTTAAATGAACACCCAAGTTTTTGTTTGGTGGGGACGAGGTACAACAAAAGAAAAATGATATCCCCGATCACCGAAACTGAAGATTAATCGCAGATATTAAATGTAAACTGACCTCACTATAGTAATTTACGAAACACTTTGCTTCGATGGGGCACAAGGCCGATTGATTGGGGCACCCAATGAGACTCGAACTCACTCTTGCAGGTTTGCTCCGGACATTGGCATAATGGTTAGAGTGTTCGCTAATGGCCCGGGAGACATCGGTTCAATCCCAGGTCGGGTCATACCAAAGACTCAAAAAATGGTACTTGATGCTGCCTTGCTTAATACTCAGCATTATGAGGTAAGGATCAAGGGTAAAGTAGAGGAATCCAGGGAAAGGAATAGCGCCCTCCCCTACACCTTAGTGTAGTAGCTATCGAAAAGGGAGCCTTCGGGTCACCCTCGAATACGGTCGCCAACTTTACTTTTACTTTTATTTTTATATATATATATATATATATATGCGAGATAAAAATGAGGTATTATATTCATTAGAATCTTACACTCATACCTGCATAGATGCGCTTGTGGTGTAATGATTATCGTCGAAGGAAATGGATAGAGCGACCTGAGTTCAAATCATGGGCAAGGCTGTTCGCATCTCACATAGCCTTAATACCCTTTAGGAAAGGTATGAATCCAACTATCTAACTATAGTAAAAGAATAGGGCTGACTGGGCTCTTTAACCTTGGTATGGCAACTAGTCTAGGAGAAGGAAAACTCTGAATTCAAACCTGTTAAACTCCGATATTAAAAAAAAAAAACTAATTTTGTGTCGCATTCGGCTCGTGCGGAGGAGTTGATAAAAGATAGAAATCCCGATATAATCATGGATCGATATCATGACGGCAACCCAAAAGAATCATGGATTGTTCAGTGTGAAAGTAAAAGCCACAATCTTATTAAATATATTAATATCATAAATTGTAACTGTTTTTAATTATTAATTTCGCGCAAGTAATTTGTTTAACTTTTTCTACATACTTTGCAGCGATCTAGTTTGGCATAGTCTGTAAGGAAATCAGCGCCATGACGAAATTCACTTCTCCAGAAATTCGGAAACGGCCTGCTATACAGCTGAGCATTCACATCGAAACCGCCAATACGAATCTTTCATGGTGCTTGAATGTCAATCTGAGTACAGTACAAAGGATTCAATACGAGCTGAATGAGTTTAAGGGTCATTACGAAAGTACGGCAGTTCAAAAGCCTTACCCTAACGCTTCTGATAAAAAAAAATCTGTTGGTGAGATCCAAACCATGAGAGACAATAATCCCAGAAAGTCAACCAGATCGATAGTCAGGAACATGGGAGTGCCTGAGTTTCTTATCGGGCAGGTAGTGCATGAAGACATTCGATATTTTTAATACTAGATGAGAAAGGACCAATTTTTATCCCAGGCTATGAAGAAGAAGGAAAAGAAAGACCGCTCTGCAAAGCTTTTGAACAAACTCAAGCATCACCTCCAACCAAACATGCTTTGCTTTTTCTCAAATGAGAAAAATGTCAGCCAGAATCTAATGGTGAATTCACAGAACAACTGTAGGGCTAGCTTTGTTCCCACGATGTACCAATAGTGATGAAAACCAAACACCCATTTCACATCATGGTGTTTGGGGTGGTCACAAGCGATAATGACATTCTGTCTCCATTCATCTACTCACGTTGCTTCATATTCAACATGGGAGAGGGTGCCCTTGTAGTGTAATGATTAAAGCGCTGGACTGCAGAATCGTAGTAAGCGAGTTCGAACTCTAGTTGAGCTATTACGTTCACTTTCAGACAAATACCCTTCGGAAATGTATGAACCCCCTTATCCCCCGCCAGCTATGGGTTAGATAGTACCACTACCATCCTTCTAAAAAAGTGGATTTGGTATTAAATAACCCAAGAAGGTTGATATACCATTAAACAAACAAACAAATAAGATTCAACATAGAGGCCTACATTAAGTGTCTGGAGGATATAGTACTGCCCTGAATCGAGTGGGTGGATGCTATAAGAGTCTACATCTGGCAACAGAACCCTGAGCCATGCCACACAAGAAGGAGAACCCAGTCTTGACTGTGACAAAATTTCTGCGACTACATTACTCCTAACTTCCCAGACTGCAACTCCTTGATTATTATATGAGCGGGAGACTAACAAAATTCTGTGTAGGGTGCCTCTGGTGGTGTAATGGTTAGCAAGCTACAATAGCAAGCCTTCACGAGTGAAGCCTTTAGCCTTTTAAACAAAGAGACCGTTAGAAAGGCTTGCAAGAGATTCTGAAGTAGTCGGGTTGAAATCAGGGTCGATTTCTTTGAATAAATTTTATCTATAAAATTTCAAGATATTTCCCTGTAATTTTGGTGAATATATCGGATAAAGTGAAATGTTGGAGTTATTTTCTTTTTGGCGTAATTTAGGTGACAATTTATCTATCGAAATCTGTGTGAATATATTTTACAGGCTTAAATTGTACAAAAATTTCACAAGCTACGACGAACTCACACCTGTTGACCTTAGGATGAGCCAAGTGTGTGTATGTATGTGTTTCAGCAGACGACTTTTTTCGAATACCTGAAACTATAATGAAGCGAATACGAGGAGGTGAGATGATTGGTTTCAGGTTTTATTGAAGTATTTGAGCCCTTCCCTGATTTAAAAAAATTCTCCTTAAATTAAGAAAGGGTTTAAATACTGCCAACTAGAGCAGGAGAGAACCTAAAACAAATGATCTCACCTCCTCATGTTTGCCCAGTCGGCTTGGGCTGTAGAATACACCGACTGCACCTTTGCAAAGGGGTAAGATACCCACCACCACCACCAACGAGTGTCTTGGATATGACACGAAACAATCTGATGGTGAGGTTCCAGTAATGCTGGAGCTTTGGGGAATGCAGAGCACCCCTTCATTGCCAACACTTCCAGGTCCACTCTGGCCGGGAGTGGTAACACCTGATAGGGTCCTATCTGTGGATCAAATTGAACTAAACCGTGGTTTCGACAGTTCATTGTTTTTGCATTTAAACTGCGTACTTATGCTAAATTGAATTACTTGAAATAAAACTGTTCATTTGTATAAAAATGGATTTGGCATTAAATAGCCTACAAAGGTCGATATGCCATAAAATCCAAACAAACAAACCTCCTCCAGTAGGCTTAATAACTAATAATTTCATTTATTTGAAAAAAATCGTTCGATGAAAAAATATATATGTGTGTGTAAGTGAATGTATATATGCATGTGTGTATGTATGTATATGAGTGTGTATATGTATCTATATATATATATCTTTGTGTGCATATATATATATATATATATATATATATATATATATATATATTTGTGTGGAAGTAAATAAGGAAATAGAACCTTCAGAATGAAGAAAAGTTGAAAAAAACAAAATACTCTTCTTATTTCATTAAACATCCATCGCTATTTTAACATTTTTTCTGAATTTAAAGTCCTGAAGAAAGTTATTGTAACCGAAACATTCAACGTCGACTTTCATAATAAATTCATCAAATTTTGAAGTATTTTGTTTTTTCAAATTTTCAAATATGTGCGTATATATATATATATATATATATATATATATATATATATATATATATGTGTGTGTGTGTGTGTGTGTGTATGTGTGTGTGTGCATGTATATGTATATATATATATATATATATATATACTTGTGTATGTATATGTACGTGTATATATTTATATATATATATATATATATATATATGCATATATATGGATGTGCATGTATATATATATATATGTATATATATATATATATGTGTGTGTGTGTGTGTGTGTGTGTGTGTGTGTGTGTGTGTGTGTGTGTGTTGTTGGGCAGCAGTCTTTCATTGAAGCATATTTGATTAAATGATAAAGACATATTTTCTCAATAATTTTATTGGAATCTTTTTAAGTTTCCTGATAAGTGTCTTGGTTTCAGGTTGGAATTGGTAGATGAATTTACCAAAATTGTCCCGGGCGCTTTCGGACCTTTCATAGGCCATCATCAGGGGTTGCTTGCATGTGTAAAGAGTGTTTAAAAACTCTTTAAAAACACTCTTTACACACGCAATCAGCCCCAGATGATGGCCGATGAAAGGTCCGAAAGCGCCCGGGACAATTTTGGTAAATTTATCCACCAATTCAAAGACACTTCTCAGGAAACTTGAAAGGACCTAATAAAATTATATTGATAAAATGTTTCTTTTTATTTATCATATCAAAACTGCAAACAAGAGTAAGTTCAAGTCTCATTGAGTACCCCATTAACAAGGCCTTGTACCATAAATGTTCTGCGACGAAAGTAACAAGCTGGAAACATAGACGTATATAACACGTATGTAAGAACAAAATAAATAAATTTAAAAAATACAAATCTCTTCGTGGACCTACCTATTTCAAAATACATTTTTATTCTTTCTTTGGACCTAGAACAAACATATATATATATATATATATATATATATATATATATATATATATATATATGCTGCTTTCTAAAATGAAAAAATATTAACTTTAAAATAAAGATTTTTTTCACGTTCAACTGTTAAAAGTTAAGAACTTTACGAGGTCGTTTTTCCTCAAATGATGAAAAACGTCAAATGTACAATTTATTTTAAATCCCATCAAAGCTCGAACGGTTAGTGTTCTGCTTAGTGGTATTTTATCATATTTACCCAACCCCTCCACTCGGGCAGGATATGACACAAGGTCAATTTTTTAAGCGGAGTTTAACAGGTTTGAATTCAGAGTTTTTCCTTCTCCTAGACCAGTTGCCTCACCAAGGCTGAAGAACCTAGTCTGTCCTACTATTTACCCATAGCTGGAGGGAGAATAATTGGATTCATACCTTTCCCAAGGGTATTAGTGCTATGTGAAATGCAATCAGTCCAGGATTTGAACTCGTGTCGCCGTGTCCATTTCCTGCGACGATAACCATTACACCACGAGCACCTTAGTGGTATTTTATGGCATATCAACCCTTGTGGGGTATTTAACGCCAAATCCCGTTTAACCAAATAAAAATGTATTTTGTTAGCGAAGAGTTTGTAGTTAACATTTTTAAACGAGCTCTGGTCCGTTCATTTGCTTAAATACTTTGAAGTATAACAATTTAACTCTATGAATTCTATTCTGTATTAATCATTTGCTTGAACACAGTCAAATAGTTGCAACTATTACTATTTGTTTGCACACAGTCAAATGGTTTTAAATATAGTTAATACCTAAACAGTTTTATTTGACCCACAGATGGGACCGTAACAGTTACTTTCACTCCGGGTCAGAGTGGATCAGGGAGTAATGACAATAAAGGTATACTCCATATTTTCCAAAGCTCCAGAACTGGAACTTCATCATCAGTTGGTGGATACTAGTTGGAGGTTAGTCTTACCCCTTTTCAGAGATGCAGTCGGCGTATTCTATAGCCCAAGCCGACTGGTTTGGGTTAGTTTGGTTTTATGGCATTTCAACCATTGTTGGTTATTTTATGCCAAATCCTGTTTATACATATATATTAAATATATGATTTGGAAAAACATCTTTTAGATACACAAGTTAAATGATCAAACAGTTTTATTTCTCGCAATTCAATTTAGCATGAGTCCAAGTATTGCTATGTATCACTAACAATTCAATTAGACATCAGTCATTCGTTTAAACACAGTTCAATGATCCAACAGTTCCATTTCTAACAATTCAAATTTGCATTAGTCATTTGTTTCCACTCAGTTTAAATGTCAAACAATTCTATTCGACCCGTAGATAGGACCCTATTAGCTGCTACCACCCTGGGCCAGATTGGACCTAGGAGCAATGACAATGAAAGGGTACTCAACATTCCCCAAAGCTCCAGCATTACTAGAGACTCACCATCAGATTGTATTAGGATCATATCCATAACAGTCGTGTGGAAAGGGGATCTTATCCATCAGCAGAGATGCGGTCGGCGTATTCTACAGCCCCCGGGGCCTGTTCTGGACTTCGGTCCGGAGCGTGGCCCTGGAAAAGGAACAATGGCAGACTTGGGGCCTTTAATTAGGCACCTAGTTTCGACTAGGCTACCTTCGGGTGGGCGAGCTGCATTTTTGTCTCCTTTGTCCCCCATGCACGGCACTAGACCAAGCGTCTAGTTTAAGCCGTTAACTGG